>OY979671.1:4832500-6032500 GCA_963855955.1 Luperina nickerlii
TTATCTGAGGAAAAATTATTGCCATTTGACAGCGTCTACATACAGAAAATATTATAAGCTGTATAATTATTCATTCATCAGATAAAGAGAGACGTTGAAAACATAGCCTTTAAGACTTCAAAATTAGGTGTTATAATATACAATGAACTCATCAGTATAAGGTAAACGTGATTACCTAATATAAAGGTTTAAAAGACGCGTTTAATATTACGCACAATTTCACAGAGACTTGTAGAAGGAAAAGGTACTAAAAAGTCTTCAGAATCTCCTATTATATTCCGTTAATTTCTTAATTTGTATTGCCAGTGATGACATATGGCACTGAAACGTGGTCGCTCACGGCCTTATATGAATAACACGGCTCGTGGCCTTATTAGAAGGCTAAAATTCACTCAAAGGGCAATGGAGAGGGCTATGCTTGAAGTTTCCCTGCGTGATCGAATCAGAAATGAGGAGATCCGCAGGAGAACCAAGGTAACCGATATAACCCGAAGAATTGCCAAACATAAGTGGCAGTGGGCAGGGCTCTTTGCTCGCAGAACAGTTGGCCGATGGGGCCGAAAGATTCTGAACTGATGACCACGTACCGGTTTCCTTACGATATTTTCCTTCACCGTTTTGAGAGCAGTGGCGATGAATTAACTTACACAAAGAAAAGCTCCTGTCTGGTTTCGAAGTTCGAACCCAGGACCTACAAATCGTAAGACCCCCGCCGTTTCCACTGAGCTACCACTGCTAAATAAAAACTAATAAAAAAAATTAGTAAAATACAGAATAAATCTTAGAAAATTTTTAAACTTAATTTGCAGCTAATCTCGGATTAACCTGACGTCATCTCTTTACCCTCAGTTCAACTTATCGATGTTTACTTGCTTAACTATTACATAATCTTAACTTGGTAACTAACTGTAGATAACGAGCGAAAAAGACCCCAAACTCTGGACCCCACGGAAGTCACCGGTAATGAAATAAGTTATCCTATGTATTGAGGAAGGAGGGGAATTTGATTTGAGAAAAATCGGGGTCATTGTTTAACTAAGGTTTCGACTTGGGGCTGTGATGTGAGATGATATAAATTTATTGTTTGAACTGTTGGAAGTAGAAAGAAATTGTTCATGTAAAAAGTTTAGTGGTAAGTGAGAATTGCAATTTGTTTTCACTTTCCGGCGCGGTCCCTTATTACGGAAAGAAGGTAGAATTTTTCATACAAAATCACAATACTGTCACAACCAACCGTGCCGTGCCGTACCAACATTATCACGGAAAATTAAACCGTTTACCTAGAGCGGTAGACGGCTATAACCGTATCCGTATAGACTAGAGCGTTGTGGATGAAATCTGTTTACGTGTGGATATGGCACACATTAAGAGTATTTGAGGGCTCGTACACCGCTTCTTTTTTACAGTAAATCAACGATCTTAGCCGCATAAAGTCTATAGAATAATAAATTTTACACTGCGGTAGGCCGTGTTTGACGTAAAGAAAGTACCAAATTATATGGCTTTTTTTGAGTATGGGATATCATCAAATGACCCCTCCCGCTCTGGGTGGAGCGGAAGCGAGTATCAGACTCTTACTGACTAAAACCCACGTGTTCCTTCCTTAGCCCTTTATGTTCCGGGCCAGCGGTAACCCTTTCGGACAATCCCGCCAAGTGTATTTACTAACAAAAATATGGATCTCTGTGTCTGACTCAAATAAATTATTATTATTATATCATCATGCCTGTATTCCTGAAGGGTTAGCCAGAGCTGTATCTATGGAACACTCATATTTCACCAATTATGTTTAAGTCCCATGTAAAAGGGCGAGCTTATTGCCTTTAACTGGGCAAAAATCCAAATTCCGAGCAGCTACTGAGAAATTCAGGATGAAAAACCTTTGCCCGAAAATCCCGGGAATCGAACCCAGGACCTCATGCTCAACGGTAGTGCTTCCGACCACTAGACCAACGGGGCAGTCGTTATGTATAATAGTGTTGTATATAATACTGATGTGTTCTTCAAGGTAAAGGGCTGTTTATAGCACAATGAACTTCATATCAATAATAAGTAAGTTATCTTTATCAAATACCAGATTCTACCCGCGACTTCATCCGCGTGAAATTTCTTGTTCCCCCGATCATCCGCGTCGCATCGCATCACCTGCCCCCAGATTACCCACTATTACTGGGTTTTCACTTAGCGTTCTTTGCGAGTTTTTTTTTAAGTGAAAACGTATTTAGCGGCCTTGTACATTTTTTTTTATAATGGGTAAAAAATGTTAAACTCGCGTCAGGACACGTGACCTGATCGAAAATTCGTAAGACGGATGGCCGTAGCCGGTACCGCGCGTGTTTTGTTTATAAGACGATTCACAAAATACACACGTAATTGTTCAAGTTTTCACTTCTGTCGACACTCCCGGAGTGCCACGTTTTTTTTGATGGCTCCTAAGGGTAAGCATGATGTTAAATAGTCTATAACCATCCTCAAGAATTGGACTATTAACAGCAAAAATAATTTTTCAAATCTGACTGGGAGTTACAGAGATTAGCGCGTTTAAACAAACATACAATCTCTTCAGCTTGATTATTATTATTGGCATAGATAGGTAAGTTATCTTTGTCAAATATAGAATTACAAAACATATACCTAAAGTAATTATTATGTCTCTAAAATCTTGAATCCACTGAATTTCATGGTCTGAATTTGTCGTGCACAGCTGGGGGAAAACGGTCGTTCTTTCACTTTTTAACACGATTACATTGCTTATAGAAACATTAAAATATTTTTTCCAAGTATTTTTCACTTATCTAATCTATTGTTCATAAAATGTCAAATATTTAACAAAACAATATTCAAACGTAAACGCAAAAGTTTGACCTCTCGCTCGATAGATGGCGTTGTACCATTCGGGCCATTTTCTGAATCGCGGTATGGTTTCGTTCTCACGGATAGTATAGGTCGGAGAATTTTTCGAGTCGACTTCGTGCCTCAATCTATTGAGTAAGGAAATTATTGGGCCTTGGTGACTCTTGGCAATGTCCTAATAGGGCGAAATTGTTTTTGGATGGTATAGGTCGTCCCAGGACTGTTCACCTACTTTGTGAGCGGTCTCGGTGAAGCGATCTATCCTATAATTCCAAATTTGACGCGTCAATGACATTGGCCATGACGTTGTGCAATTCTTTTGGAAAAACAAGATGGCCACGTTAGTTCCAATATTTAAGTCACGCGCCAAAAAAATCTTAGACCGGTATTCATTTCTTTTTTTACTTGAACAATATAATAATTATAGATTTATTAATTTCGTTTTTATTTTTCTTCATTGTTAGAGTTAATTATCTGTTTGTAGCCGGGTTTCTGTGAGAAATAAACCTATTTTCTTTCTTTTAATGACAATGTTAATTGATGATTCAGAATATATTTCGTTTTATGTGAGTATATTGTTGTGTGTACTGTGGTTATTTATAGATAACACGTATTATTACTCATTCAAATCGCCTAATTAAATACCTACTGGACTGGAACGAAACACGTTATCCATGACAATGTAATGAGTTTATTATTATGAACTGAAATCATTATTATTATCCTAATAACAATAGATAATTATTTATATTACAGGCGATATGGATTTTATATTTATTTATTTACCTATATTCACGCTATGTGCTCTTACTGGGATGAGTAGAGTTATACATAAATGCTCATAAAATATAGTTAAGAATAATCTTTAAATTAGGCCCTACATGCCTACATGGACCCGATGTAGATTTACTAGCATCCGTAGCCTGGCTGTATTTCGGTGACCTCATTGAAAAAACAGAAGGTTTTGTCTGTGCAATTATTGACGAAGTTATGATGTCGAACAATTACCGGAGATTTGTTGAGAAAGACGGCACGGTTGACATCTGTCGGGCTTGCTTCCGGCCGGGGGGATCAATCTGGCATATTATCTCTGGGTGTTCTCGTCTAGCTAACGGAGAGTACTTGCATTGACACAACCTTGTAGCCAGGATAATCCATCAGCAACTTGCTCTGAAATACAGCCTCGTGGAATCGGAGGTGCCGTACTACATTGTACTGGGATCGATCCATCATTACTGACAGGACTATTGTTGCCAATAAGCCTGATATAGTTGTGGTGGATCGATCAGAGCGGCACGCAAAGATTGTTGACATAACCGTTCCGCATGATGAGAACCTCGTGCAAGCCGAGAAAGATAAACAAATCATAGAGTACAGAGATAGAGGATAACGAATCGGGCTGGACGACGGTACGGAATAGAAAACCTAACAGGCAACCTAAAGATGTGAGAGTAGGTACGAATATGGAGTTGAAGGCTATTCAAGCAACGGAACGAAAAAAACACCTGCATGTTTGGCGTTTACATACAGAAACCACTCTGGAAGCCATAACCGAGCATGTAAAAAATGTATGCGGCTCAGATATAACAATTAAAGTAGATAAAATCAAACATAAAACAGAGCGAGATTACTCGTCGTTTATTGTAGGGGTGCCTGAACAATGTTTTGATAAGTTGAATCAACCAGAAATCTGGGCCATGAACGCGGAATTTAACGAGTGGATTTGGTTTCGCAAGTCCACCAAAAACACACCAATGTAATACCATCGATATTTTCTACCAAAATGTCAGAGGGCTTCGAACGAAATTAGACGAGTTCAGAAGAAATATAGATACATTAAATTCAGACTTATACGCAATCACTGAATCAGGTTGCAATGATTCTATAAAAGATTCTGAAATTATACCACCAGGGTATCAAATACTTCGTTGTGATCGAACGGATGGTCGGAAACAGGGAGGCGCGTTTCTAGTGGCCACACACCGATATGAGTTGCGAGAAGTACCTATCGCCGGCGCGTCGTTAGATACCTGCGTTTTCGAAATGGTTTGTGCAACGGTTTATTTAAATAATAGATTTTTGTTTTTGTGTTGTATAATTTATATCCCTCCAGGTAGTTCGGAGAATGATTACATGTTTTTATTTAGAATAATAGAAAACCTATGTGATAGATATAGAGAAGTAATTGTGATTGGAGATTTTAATTTATATTCGTGTCCTTTAAATGTTAGTAATTATTATGAATGTTTTGTGTCTTATTGCGAGTTCACTCAAAGTAACAGAGTACCCAATAGTTTAGGTCGGCAGCTGGATTTGGTCCTGAGTACAGGTTTTAGCGGAGAGGTGTCAGTAGAAGCGGCCGACGAGCCGCTTGTGCCCGTCGACGCGCATCATCCGCCGCTCGCGGTGAGCGTGCGCCTCGCGCGGCCCGCAGGCGTCCCTGTCCCCGACCCCGCCCCCGCCGTCGACGCCGTAGACTCGCGCGCGCCCGGTACATGCGCACGTAATATTAGACCACAGTGGAACTTTTATAAGGCGAATTATCAATTGCTTTATTCGAGGTTAGTTTCAATCGATTGGAGTAGTATGTATGAAATGAGCGATTTAGAAGCAATATTGGATTTATTTTATAGTAATATTAATGATATTTTGGATGAATGTGTTCCCAGGAAAAAACCTAGTACAAAGTCGCGGTTCATTTATCCGGAATGGTACACGAGAGAAATAATAAAAGATTTGAGAACTAAAGCCAGACTTCACAAGATATTTAAAACAACTAAACTTAGTAGGGATTATGAAGAATATTCTAAATACAGAGCTCTTATTAAAAAATCTATAGATACTGCTCACAAACTGCATCAACATAAAATCCAGTGTCAGTTTGCTAAAGATCCTAAGTCATCCTGGCAATACATACGATCAAAGAAAAGTGCAGTAGACAAGAAAACTATTGTAAAAGATGGTGAGCATTTATCGGATAAAGAGTGTGCTAAACAGTTCGCAAAATTTTTCGAATCTGTTTACAGCGATCAGCCGCCGCGGTTAGACGCTCAAGCGGCGGCGGCAGCGGGAGCAGCGAGCAGTGCGCGGGTCCAACTTGATGCACTGAGTCGGGAGGACGTCAGATGTGCACTTGAGCGCCTGAAACCGAAGCGTTCAGCGGGCCCGGACGGTATACCGGCATTTCTTTTTAAAGATTGTGGTAGGGTGCTCACGGAGCCGCTACTTTATATGTTTAATAAGTGTCTTCATTCGATGACGTTCCCTACTCAATGGAAGATGACGCGGGTCATTCCTGTACCCAAAGGTAGGGTGGGATCGGACATAACTGGTTATAGACCGGTGGCCGTGCTGTCGACGCCGGCCAAGGTGTTCGAGTCTGCTATCCAGCGCTGCATGCTGGAGCAGGTACGTGGACAACTGGCTGATGCGCAGCACGGCTTCCGACCGGCGCGCAGCACTGCCACCAATCTGTTGAACTTTATGGCGCAGGTGGTGCCGGCGGTAGATGCAGGTGTGCAGGTTGATGCCGCTTATTTTGATTTTAAAAAAGCTTTTGACAGCGTCGACAATGACATCTTACTAACGAAGCTCGCAAATGTCGGCTGTACACCACATCTATTGCACTTCTTCGCCAGTTATTTCCAAGATAGACAGCAGTACGTGGATTATAATGGGTGTGAATCCGACCCATATTACACCTGGTCTGGTGTGAGCCAAGGCAGCAATTTGGGGCCTCTCGAATTCATCATAATGATAAACGATTTGCCGGAAGTCGTCAAACATGGCTCTTGTTTATTATTTGCGGATGACCTCAAGTTGCTGCTCGAGGTTAATAATGAATCCGATTGCGAACGATTGCAGGAGGATATACATAGGGTAGTGGAATGGAGTCAGCACAACCGGCTTTTCTTTAACGTGTCGAAGTGCTCGGTGATGAGTTTTACGCGCGCGCGTGCCCCTCTCGTGCACGAGTACGTGGTGGGCACCGCGCCTATGCAACGAGTCTCTGAGGTGAGAGATTTGGGGGTTATAGTCACTCCCGAACTATCGTTTCGCGATCATATTACGGGGATCTGTAAAAGGGCGTTTAGAAACTTGGGATTTGTTCTGCGACAGACAACGCACTTCACTAACATCGCAACAGTCAGAGTCCTGTATGACGCACTAGTCAGGAGTCATCTGGAACATAGTGCTGTCATATGGGCTCCGCATGAGGCCAAGTACTCAGTTATGCTAGAACGCGTTCAGAACAAGTTCACGCGCCACTTGTACAAGAAACTATATGGGGTATATCCGTTTTACCCGTTGATGTACCCCACTCTGTTTGTGCTCGGTATGGTCGGGTACAACCAACTGAGGGTACGACGGGAATTCACGCTTGTTGCGTATTTGGTTAGACTACTTCGTGGCATTGAGCATAACCCAGGAGTACTGCAGCGCCTGAGTGTTTGTGTACCAGACCGCTATGTGTGGAGGCGGCGCCGCCCGCCACTGCTGGCCGTGCCGGTTGCCAGGATCAACCTTCTCGCCAAAACACCATTGACCCGCGCTATTCGGGTTATTAACGATCTTCACGTGAAGATCGATATATTTACATGCCATTTGAGTGAACTCGCAAAAATACTGCTGTTCTTTTTATGTTATAAGGTAGATTAGAGTAGGCTATATATTGTTGTTTTATTTTATTTTATTTAATATAGAATTTAGTCCATAATATTATTTTAGATGTTAATACTTGTAATACTAGTTTTTTACGTTTTCCATAGTTTTAAATTGTAAGATCTGAAGTTAATTTTAAGACCACGCTATCGCATTAGGTATACACCTGTAATGATAGTTTGTAGGGAGATTTTAATAATAAATAAATAAATAAATAAATCAAGTAAGCTTGGCGCGCGAGGTTGTCGACATATGGCATGTGGACTCAGCAATCATTGTGCCGATAGTCGTGACAGCTAATGGAGAGCCTCGACCAACACCTGAGGAAGCTCCCGTTGGGCAGCTGGATCAAGGGCTTGATTCAGAAAGCGGTACTTCTGGTCACGGCCCGCATTGTTAGGAGGTTCCTCTCTCTGGAGCCCTGATCGCCGGTAGCTTGGACCCTGTTCCCGATACCGGTGGGCTACTATTTTTTATACTTTTAAATGTTTTTATATTTTTTATAGAGCAGTGGTGGCCCAGTGGTCACGGACGCGACTTACGAGTTGTAAGGTCGTAGGTTCTTACCCAGACAGGCGCTTTACTTTGTATAAATTATTTCATCACCACTGCTCTCAAAACGGTGAAGGAAAACATCATGAGGAAACCGGCATGTCCTAGAGCCAAAAATTCGAAGACATGTGACATCCACCAATCCGTACTGGGCCCGCGTGGTGGATTACGGCCCACTCCCTCTCACTGAGAGGAGGCCTCCGTCCCAGCAGTGGGAACATTATAGGCTGATTATGATGATGATATTTTTTATATTTTAATATTTAAAATATAATTTATAATATTATGTATTTATTGAATTAAAGGAAATAATAATATTTAGATTACAGGCGATACGGATTGTATTTTTATTAATTTACTTATATTCACGCTATGTGTCTTACGGGGATGAGTAGTGTTTTACATAACTGCTCATGAAATAAAATTTCTTAAAATTACTCCTATCCGAATGATGTCGATTTTTGTGTGTGTGTGTGTTGGAGTGGGTCTCTGGATGATTTAGATTCACTATTGGACCCTGTAGGTGTCGCTGCGATCGAGTTCTAAGAAACAGGACAACGCCTGTCCGATCAGCTAGTATTAGTATAGTTTGATTTCTCTTACGTACAGAGGCCAGCACATCAAGCTACTACAATCTGTCAAATTTCTTTAATAGATTTTCAACTTTATCGCTAAAGCAAAAGGTTCAAAGTTGATTGGGAAAATTTGACAGTTTCGGGTAGCTTGATGTGCTGGCATTTGTACCTAACCTAAATCAAATGATTAGTATTTAGGTAGCATATGCAAATTCCATTGAACTGAACTCAAGTCTTGTTAAGGCAATCATCTCCTTATTGGCGAAACAATAGCACACCGTTATTAGTTCAGTCATACTTTGCGATTCTAGGCCAGACCTGTTGACCGTGATGTAGGAGCTGAGTTAATCTAGGCTGAACGTGGGTGTCTGAGCTTGAATTACAAGTGGACGCCTGTACACTATCACTTTGTTGATGTTGGTTTAGTTGCGGAGTACACAGAAAGAACCACAAGTAGAGTTTTAAGGTTATATTAACTGTTGTAGTTAACAAGGTAGAGTGGTAGCGATTCTTTCTCTTGACAAGTGGTTAGTTCCACAGTTGTTGTCTGACTCGCTCTGCTTAGCGTGAAAAGTTATAGTTATAGCGTAATATTTTGTGACGCACGCCACCAAAGTAGGTTGCTGCGTTTGCAAAGTAAATGTACGGTTGATGAGACCGTACATGTTGGCAACCCCACAAAGATGTAGGTACAAAAGATTAGTTAAGTCTTGTCAAGAGAAGAAACCCTATTACAAAGTTAGTTAGTGTTAGTTTATTTAATAGTGTTTTAATTAATATCTAGAGTTAGTGTACTTTATTACAAGGAAAGGCACAATAAATTAAATTATTCGAAGGTAAATGCGATGTTGTCCGCACAACGTGGACGTTCCGCTTGCAGCTCTGCTTGGCTCGCCGTGTGAGTGTCTCCCTTTTGCCTTCTGTGTTGTATCGTTTGCAGTTCTATCTCTTCAATGTTCGTAGCTGAATGGCTTTTAGTTTGTTTTGAGCGACACGATGGTCCGTATCTCTTTACAAACCACCCCACAGCGACCATGACGATTACGCCCACAATGGTATAAGATACGGCGTATTGGTGTATGTCATGAGTGGAGATGGTTGATGGGAGCTGGTTTTCTCGTGTTTTCATAACAGCTAATCGCTTGTCGATTTCCTCCAATTCTGCAGTTTCTGGCAGCATCACATGCGAAATGTTGTGTGTTATGTTCACAATGTTGTTTACCACCGAGTTAAGTGAAGGTAAATTCATAGAGAGATCCATCTTCATGTTGCTATTATATTGGTTGTGCGCGTGAATCGTTAGATCCTTCGATTGCAACAAGCAACCTTGTGGCAAGGTCAGTATCCCGGAAGTCATGGAGCGTGTAGTAATGTCATTTTCACAGACGATTCGTATTGTGCAAGTTCCGCAACAAATCGCCAGCCAGGTATTCGTTGAATGTAACGCGATCCACTCTTGTTTACATAGTACCTTTTTTACGTCACAAGGTGAGGTCGTTCGATGACCCAGTAGTTTTGCTTCGCAAGGCGCATTGCTATTATGCAAGTTAAATATAGGTAAGTTCTTGTTGCATATCAAATTGCCTGGTTGAAGGTGACTACACCGCTTCATGTCATCTTCAGATAAAGAGACATAGGTGCTCTTCCCGAAATTAACCGCTATGTACTGCGAAGCTAGTTGGACGATGACTGTTCCTGTGCTTGTTTTCATCGGCAACGGTGTAGCTTGGTATAGAGTGAAGTCTTCATCGGATATCAGTGGGACGTGTATCTCGAACAAGAAGTAGTTCGTGGTGACTCGCGCTCTCACGTATAGTAGTTTGTAGAGGTCTTTGATATCATCTCTGATGTTTCGGACAGGTAACGACGAGGTCCTTGGGAGTTGGGCGGTGATTTCAGTTAGTTGCTTGATTAAGTTGACAGGTGTAAGTAGATGGATGTCTATGTGCCCTTTGTAGACATCAGTTAGGCTTTCAAACAGCATCTCTTGAACTCTCTCTAAATTATTTATCAGCAAGTATGCTGTTAGTGACGCCGAGTTGAAGTAGTTAGTGGCCATCACTATTTCCATTTCAGATTCCACTTTGACTAAGTTGGTGTTAGTCTGCGTCATGAAATCATCTATTAAACCGAATTGTTGCTTGATATTTTGTTCATTCTTCTTCAGCATATTATTTTGAAGCTCGACTATTGAAGTTTGGTTTTTTACCAAATCAAGTAAATATTTTTCATTGTTTTGGACAGCTTGTATGTCGTTATGGTATTTGTCTGCAAACCGTTGGTCTAGAATACCAAAGAGGCTGTTCGCAACATATCCCACTCCGTCAATAAGTCCTCGTTTCTTGCGGTTACTTAAGTGTTTGTGAGGAGCTAGGAGTATATCGTTGTAGTAGTTCAGTATTTCAAGTTCGTGGTTAAGCTGTTCTAGAGTAGTCTTGCAGTATCTTGGGTCGGTTTTTTGGCACAGTTCGTTCATTCCCTCGAGGTATGCTTCAATTCGATGAACTCCTTCCCAGTAAGTTGTCAAGTTATAGTACATTAGTAGTGTCCATTCGTCATGAATTATTTGTACGTTTCCTATTGTGTCGTAGTAAATCGGGCGCTCAACTTCGAAGTTAGTTATTTGCACGCCTGACGTCGTGATTTCGCCATATGACCCAGTTATCAACGTAAATACAATTAGTAACATTGTTAGAAGTGTAGAAAAACCTTTGTTTCCGCTCGTCTTTGACGTGGTTGTGTCTATCTTATCTGTGTGATCTTGGATGCTTCTTTCGATAGGAAGTGGTGACAGTTTCACGACTGGCCGTTTCATGATTCCAGATTGAGTTTTCACAGTGATCGCTCGAACATAGCCGTCGGAACCGGGATGCAGTTCAAGTACGCGTCCCATGGCCCACTTTCCTGGAGGCAAGTTGTTGTCCTTGATCAAGACTATATCGCCTTCTTCGATGTTTTTTCTTGGTTTGTTCCATTTTCCCCTGGTCTGGAGCTGTGTTAAGTATTCATTTTCAAACTCAGTACTCTGTACATATGCAATAATTCGATCAGCTGCTAACTTGAGTTCGCTCACACTTAGGTAGTTGGTTTCAAATTTCATCTTGGAGCGTGCCATCGCGATAAAGCGCAGCACCTGTGCCGTTACTCGAATTACTTGCGTCAGCGAACTATATTTATGTAATAAGTTACTTATTAAATGTTCATTGTTTTTCGGTACCGTTGTGGTTGCCACTGCTGAGTTGACAGTTTCTTGGTCAGTTGTAAACAAGCATGTGGAGTTTTTCATGAGGTCAGAGTCTTGTGTAATTTTCAGAAATTCCGGACCTTGCCACCAGAGATTGAAGTTTACTAGTTTGCTCGGCATCATTCCTCTAGACGCACAGTCAGCAGGATTCTGTGCCGATTTTACGTATCGCCACTTGTCGGCAGGAATAGTTAGTTTTATCTTGTCAACTCTGTTGGACACGTATCTATCCCATCTTGATGCATCTCCTTGTAGCCACGCTAAGACTACTTGAGAGTCACACCATGCTTGTATTGACACGTTGTATCCAGCTAGTGCTTCCTTAGTTTTCTCCATTAGTTTGGCCAACAGTAGCGCGCCGCATAGCTCCAATCTTGGCAACGTAGTTTTTTGCGATAGAGGGGCCACCCTAGTTTTGGCGACGAGTAAAGTTACAGTCAATAGATCTTGTTCGTCTCTTACGCGACTGTATATGACACAAGCATACGCCTTTTCACTCGCATCGCAAAATCCCAGCAGTTCTATTGATTGTTGTGCACCAATCCATCGGTTTAGTTTTATTTTCCTTACATTTGGTAGGTCAGTTTTCAGTTTGTCCCAATCGTTTCGTATGTCGTTCGGTAACTCTTCATCCCAGGCAAGTTTGCCGTTCCATACTCTTTGGAATAATAATTTTGCCGACACTGTTATAGGAGCCAACCAACCCAAAGGATCGTACAGTTTCGAAATATCAGAAAGTAAGTGTCTTTTCGTTGTCCGACCCTTCGGTTTTTCTTCCAGACTCCAGTTAAACATGAACGTGTCGATGTTTGGGTTCCAGCCGACTCCGAGCGTTTTTGTAGAGTCTTCAGTTTTAAAATCAAATGTGCTTTTTGTCGATATTTGATCGTCAGTTAAGCTCTCTAGTAGCGCGGGGTGGTTGGCTGACCACTTTCGTAAGTTCATGCCGCCACCCTTAAGTAAGTTTATTAGGGAACTTTGTAGCTCTTTCGCTTTATCCACAGAGTAGTGACCGCTTATTACATCATCAACGTAGAACTCGTTGAGTAATGTATTGGCGGCCTCTGGATATTTATGACCGTCATCCAGGGCTAACTGCTTCATAGTTCTCATAGCTAACCATGGCGCGCACTTGGTTCCATATGTCACAGTGCAAAGTTGGAATTCTTGTAATCTCTCATTAGGAGATTCGCGCCATATTATCTTCTGCAGTGCCTGTTGATCTTCAGCTATCCCAATGCATCGGTACATCTTTTCTATATCGGCGGTAAAAGCGTACTTATAGGACCTCCACTTAAGTATAAGGGCTTGAATGTCCTTCTGTAGATTTGGGCCTTTTTCCATTAAGCTGTTGAGGCTATACCCAGTTGTTGTTTTTTGCGAGGCGTTAAAAACCACTCTTAATTTAGTAGTAGTGGATTGTTCTCTCAGAACACCATGGTGCGGAAGGTAGCACTCAGACGTGGATGGAGCTGTTGGTGACGCCGCCGGTTTCATATGCTTTAGTTGCATATATTCTCTGATGAAGTCCCGGTACATTGTTGAGAGTTTCTTGTTCTTTCCCAGTCGCTTTTCTAGTTGAAGGAATTGCGAGATAGCCATTGACCTTGATTTGCCTAATTTGTTTTGCAAGTCGGAGCTCATAGGCATCTTAACGATGTATTTGTTATCGGCGTCTCGTTGCACTGTCTTGTTGTAGTATTCTTCACACATATTGTCCTTGGGAATGTCATGGTTGCTGATAGTTATGTCTTCGTTTTCCCAGAATTTAGTTAATTCACTTAGGTCGACCAGTGTTATATGACAGTTAAAAGTTTTCAGTTTGCCACATAGAATCCAGCCTAAGTGCGTTTGTTGCGCTACAGGAGACTGTTGACAGCCTTTCAAGACTCCGTCAAGGATTATGTCGGAATACACGTCTGCCCCAAGTAGTAGATCTATAGGGCTTGACACGTTAAATTCTGGATCTGCTAGTTTCAGGTTTTCCAGGTGTGGCCAGTTAGAATTTTCGAACGATGAGTTCGGTAAGTTGTTTGTTAGTTTGCTTAAGATGAGTGCCTGAGTTTCGAATGCGTAGTCCGAGTGAATAGATTTACAGGTAAGCTGAAGTCGCCCTTTGCTGTTACCAGGTGCAGCTCCAACTCCTGTTATAGTTGCATTCAGTCGTTTCCTTGGTAGCCGTAGCATCTGTGCGGCATTCTCCGTGATTAAGTTTACTTGCGAACCTTGATCTAGTAGGGCTCGAAGCGTAATGTAATCCCCGTTTGCGGATTTTATCTTAAGCTTTACTGTTGTTAACAAAACCTCCATTTCGTTCGTTGAAATATGGTTAGAGTTTTGTTTGTTTGTGGATGTAGTTGATTGATGACCCAAATTATCGTTGTTTTTCTTGTTAGCGTTGTGTAATAAAGTATGATGCTTCATATTGCATTCTTTGCAAGTTTTAGTTGACCCACAATCTGTGTTGCCATGACTGTATAAGCAGTTTTTACACACGTTTAATTTTGCGACCGTGCTGTTTCGTTGGAATGCGTCCATATCGATGAACTTTGGACATTTCATCAACACATGCTTTCCGTCGCAGTTTGGGCAGTGACCGTATGCTGTATGATAAGTTCTCTTAAAAAATGTTTTCCTCTCGTTGTCATACGGTTTCGATGAATTATTCTTGTTAGATGGCTTGGACGAGAATTGCTTCTGCTGATTAGGTACTTCTTTTTTCGTGTTCTTCATGGTTTCGTACGCCATGAACTTGTTTTCCAGGAAGTACAGTAGTTCAGTCAAGTTTGGCACATCTCTAGGATCTCGTAGTTCCTTTATGTACTCGCTGTAGGTAGTGGTGTCTAGTTTCTGCGACATCAGGTGTACGATTATTGGGTCCCAAGTTACGATGTCTAACCCAATATTTGTTAGTCCATTCGTACATTCAGTTATGACATCATGCATTTTCTTGAGGTTGAAGCTGTCAGGTTGTTGAATGACAGGCAGGTTGAGCATGGTGTTCAGGAAGGACGTTAATTGCAGCCGTCGATTGTCGAAGCGTTGAGTCAGAATTTCCCAACAGGATGTGTAGTTTTCTGCGCCGATACTGAGATGTTGCACCAGTCTTTCAGCTTCGCCTTTCAACCTCGTCTTCAGATGCTGCATCTTTTGCGCTTTGTTTATCATCGGGTTGTTATGGATAGTTTCCATGAAGAGATCTTTGAAGGAAATCCATTGAGTGTAGCTACCCGAGAATTCAGGGACCTCAATTTTTGGCGCCGACTTTTCGTAGTGTGCTGTCGACCAAATCTTATTGTTTAGGTTTTTCCTTAGTTCGTCGTACTTGTCTTCCATATCAACGAACATGTTGTAGTAATTAGCGTTGGAGCCTTTGAGTAATGCTTCCAGCTCCCAGTGTTGTTTGTCGATGGCGTTCCACTTCGACTTTAGAATGGAGAGATGGTCTTCTAGCTCCCATTTCTCCGTGACAGCCTTTATGTCAATTTTTGACATGGCGCGGTCGAGGGCTTTAAAGTTACACTCTTGTTTACTCAACAATGTTTTTGTGATACCGTCAGTATCTCGATCCAGCATCCCAGTTAAGTCGAAGTTCACAAACCGTTTCCCCTGTAGTTGTTCTAGTAAGTGAAGCATGTCTTGTTTTGTAGATCCATATAGAGCTTGAGTTTTGCTGTACACGTTATCTACGAAGTAGTTGATATTTCTATCCTCTACCGTTTGCTCCAGAATCGCATGCCGTTCCTCGAAGTCATTCCACTGCGCTTCGAGAGATTCTAGACGTTTAGTTAAGTAGTCTTCAGTTTTCCTTGAGGCACTATCCTTTTTGTAGTTAGAGCACAGCGCTTTGATGTTTTCAAAGCAGGCTTGTTGGAGTTGTAGCTTCTCCATGGTGAGTTCTCTTCTCTAGTCGTCGAAAAGAGGTAAGTTAAGTTTGCTGTATGTAGCTCAGTAGTCCACCACGTAGTTGACGGTGATAGACGTATAGCTGGACGTTAGTTCACGACACGAAGACCACAGTTTGCAGGCTTCTTCTTTCAAGTCTCCGCGGATCCGTTCTTGTAGTTGTGGCAGAGTTGCGTAATCCTTAGCGTCTTGAAATTGTCGCGTTTATATTTATTGCTTTCGCACTCTAAGTCCGATATTATGCGCCTTCTCAATCCAGCTGGGGCGACCCGCTTGTGGGAGACCAGCTGAACCGATTCGCTATCGTAAATAGAGACACTACTCACAGTAAAAATCCGGCTCGAAGGACCATTTAATGTAGGGGCCAATGGTTGTAGGCACCGTACACTATCACTTTGTTGATGTTGGTTTAGTTGCGGAGTACACAGAAAGAACCACAAGTAGAGTTTTAAGGTTATATTAACTGTTGTAGTTAACAAGGTAGAGTGGTAGCGATTCTTTCTCTTGACAAGTGGTTAGTTCCACAGTTGTTGTCTGACTCGCTCTGCTTAGCGTGAAAAGTTATAGTTATAGCGTAATATTTTGTGACGCACGCCACCAAAGTAGGTTGCTGCGTTTGCAAAGTAAATGTACGGTTGATGAGACCGTACAACGCCTTTAGGACTGGTTCGGTTTTACGGTCGTCTGCCGCCGGCTTTAGTGTACTATTGAAACTTATCAATGGTTTGACATGTCTAGCTTTAGATGTCATTGGTTAGCATATTCAGCTTCTAATGTTACCACTGCAGCGACACAGGTCTTCTCTCTTCGAGAGTGTACCACGCAGCTGTAATCTACCACGCGGGCCCAGTGCGGGTTGGTAGATGTCACATGTCTGCGAAATTTTGGTTCTAGGACATGCCGGTTTCCTCACGATGTTTTCGTTCACAGTTTTGAGAGCAGTGATGATTTATGTACACAACGCGAAGCGGCTGTCTGGGTTCGAACACACGACCTACATCCGTAAGCGGCTACCACGGGACCACCACAATATGTGTGTGTCATAGATTATACCCTTAATAATAATACCAGCCTGTTATTTTCCCATGCTACGTCTTCCGGCCTCCCACAAGGTCGACCGACGACCTTGTGAAGGCCGCAGGAACCCGTTGGAAGCAGAACTGGTCGAAGTGGAGGTGCTTGGTGGAGGCCTATGTCCAGCAGTGGACGTCTGCAGCGATATCTACAACGCCACATGCAAACAACGCGTCATACTGACGTCACGCAAAATCCTGCATCGCGCAAGCAAAGTTTACCGCGCAACTAGCATAGATACAACGGCCCGACGTGAATCATCGGGCAGTTGCCCGCCAGACACAACACCCGTCTGGTCGGAGGATCCTCCATTTTCTATAGAGTATGAGTGAACTTCAAATTCACCCTTTTTAACCCCTGTGCCTCATACCTCTATACGTCTTTCGGCTGAAATAATGATGATGATGATTATTTTCCCACTGCAGGGAAAAGGCATCTTCTCATACAGAGAAGGCAATGAGCATTGATCACAGCGCTTACTCGAGGCGCATGAGCGATTTCAGACTTATGTAGGCACACTAATGTAATTATTAAATCCTAAGAAGGACCCATATCTAAATAATACCAGCCACACAGGTCGATCGATCAGATTAAGCTGCACTTGCCACGGTTGATCTGTGGATGGGTAACCAGCATCTTTACATACCAAGACCCCTCCGTGCCTCGGAAAGCACGTAGCCGTTGGCCTGAATGTCATTCGCGGATCTTTGACAGTCGTTACGGGTAGTCAGAAGCCGGAAAGTCTGACAACTAGTCTTACCAAGGGGTATCGTATTACCCAGTAACTGGGTTGTGGACAGTGGAGGTCAGGTAGGCAGTCGCTCCATGTAAAATACTGGTATTCAGCTCCATCCGGTTAGACTGGAAGCCGACCCCAACGTAGTTGGGAAAAGGCTAGGCAGGTAGGTGATGACTAATTATGAAGTCCAGGTGTTTTTCATCGATGTCCGTCATGTCAAAGATGAACACTTAGGAAGTATATACCTACTTATAAATTGAAAAAGTGACGTTGGTACGTGCTTGCTCGGATTTGAACCCACAACCTTATGTCTATGCTATGTGAGTCTCTGTGGAGTTTCTTGCCCATTCTTCTCCATAGGTACGTATTACGCTTTGTAAAGAACAACTGGATACATCTTTCTAACTGACCGACCCCTTGACAATTCAAAAGTGCCTGTAATTCTTTGAAATAAATGCTTTGAGTTTGAGTTCATGAATGAGAGGCCATCACGAGATAAAACCCTTACTTAGGTAAATTTTATTGATGTTGGGAGCAAGCGCAGCCCGTGGGTATCAATGCTTGATCCTTCTATGTAACAAAACTACAAAAAAAAAACTATATCGAGGGGTGAAAGGCTATTTGTTTGAAGCGACATTTTGGACGATATTGAGTTATATACATATTCGGATTCAGCGAATTTTTCTGCGTCGGCTGAGCCGGGTTTCGTACAATTCTGAGCACTTTTATGGCGCTTAAAACAATGCAATTTTAGTGCATAATTCTCAAACATGATAATATATGATCCGACATCAAATTTGTCATAATTATATTTATTTATTTCTAATCTAATCTAACTAGCCTGTACTGTCCCCTTGTAGGGTAAAAGCCCCACTCTCCCTTTTCCACACAATTCTGTCTTGTTTTTTTTATTTATAAGTATACTAGCAGCGCCCTGCGGTTTCACCCGCGTAAGTTTCGATCCCGTGGGAACATCGGGATAAAAACTATCCTATGTCCTTTCCCGGGACTCAAACTATCTCTATATCAAATTTCAATTAAATCGGTTCAGCGGTTTAAGCGTGAAGAGATAACATACAGACAGACTCACTTTCGCATTTATAAATACTTTTATTTCTTTTTATAATTATATTTCTTTTTTCGTGAAATTTTCCCATGTTTAAATCGTTATTCTGCTAATATTCCGGTATTACCGGTTGGTTATTGCGCAATAGAAAAACAGTTTGCAGTTCAAATCAGATTATAATTTCACGAACAAGTTAATCACACTAGCAAATCACACACTGTAGGTAGACGATACAACCAGATACGGATCGCGAGACAGTTTCTGAGCACATGTTGTCCGTACGATGTCCAATGGTCAAGTTCCCTGCCGCTTTTTTTTTTTTGGAATATGGCCTCTCGCATTTCAACCTATGAGGTTGTTGTCTGCTTAACCAGACTTGGTGTTTCCGGCGTTTCACTGCTCCCTCTTTTATACTAGTAGCAAAACAAGTCGAGTAGTGGGACGGTGGAAGAAGTCGAGTGACGTACTTGTCGATGCATGGCGTGATCGGTGCACGTGTTGTTAACAGCTTAGAGAAATGACACATGGCGACGCCGCCGTCATCCATCCATACTAATATTATTAATTCTGAGACGATGTTCCGGTCAGCTAGTTTTGTATACAGGGTTATTGGAAAAACATTAACAACCTCTTAAGAAGTCTTTGTACTCATCATTATGAACAACTTTTATTATGGGACCAAACCAAAAATCGCAAAAAAAAAATCAGCTGTTGACATTTTGACGAGTTATATGAACATAAATGTAGAGAACTGCTGATTTTTTTTCGCGATTTCAGGTTTGTTTGCACGATTTTCTTAATAATAATAGTTAACTTTAAAAAATATGTTTTGGTCATTGTATTATGCTTTTAACTGAATACTCTAATTGGGGTGTATGAGGTCTTGCGTTAATTATGTTACACGTTGTATATAAATAAATAATTTCCTACGCCGACCTCATCTAGTTTAAAAAATATGATTGACGTGTAAAAGTGTTTGTGCAAACCTACTTACAAAAATAAAATCATTTATCATTTACGATTATGCCTAAAATCTACTGCCCTTTTTGTGAACAAATCGATTCTGCAAGTAACTAACAGACCATACTTAGGTAGGTTCATAATCGTGAGTTTAATTCCCACTAAACATAAATTTTGTCTTACAAAAGTTACAAAAAAATTTGTCCAAATCCGTCTATAAACGAGGGAGTTATGCCCGCCCAAACATACATGAAAAAATAAAATATACATATACATCCGAATTGAGAACCTCCTCCTTTTTTGAAGTTGGTTAATAAAATACCTTTTACCTCAGCGCCATTAAATGGAGCAAATGTAACGTACTTATATTGTATTCCTTAATTTAAATAATATGACAAACATTCGCGGTCCGTGCCGTGTCGTGTGAAGATGTAATTTTGAACAAAATTCCACACTTAGTTACGTAAACAATTAAATTCACGGTGTTTGTGATTTGGGGCTTTTAGAGACGCGTTTAAAATGCCTAAATCCAAAAGGTCTATATGAAATATCGCTGAGAAAAAGGTTTTCTTCACAGACTACACTAGAGGGGCAATGTTCGTAATTTTAAGAACGTACGCATTCTAATCTAAATTACATTCAAACTTATGTTTCAAATTAACTTGACCGTCTTCTCAATAACTGCATTCGATTCGTTTTCAATCTGCGTAAATATGATCATGTCTCTGCGCATCGGTCGCTTCTAAAGTGGTTGCCCATACGCCAGCGCAGAGAGCTAAGGGCGCTGACCACCTTGTTCTCATTTCTTGATTCTCCGGTTTCGCCTGGTTACCTAGCCCCACACTTTCAGTACATTTGCGCCAACCACAATAGAAATCTACGTTCATCACACAACCGTCTTCTTCAATGCCCCACTCACCGTACAGACTTCATTCACTCTTCTTTCTTCGTTCAGGCTATTTCTATGTGGAATGCGCTCCCCCAGGAAATCAGGATGGCAACCAACCGATTATCCTTTAAGGTTAAGGTTCGCGAGCACATTCGCAAGAAGCTGGCAGTATCATAACAACGATAATATTTTCTCATTGTATGTCTTATTTCTTTTTATTAAGTATATTTATGTATACTTATTTGTAATATATTTATATGTAATTAGGTATATATTATATTCAGTTTTAATAGGTTTATGCCTATCTTTATATTTAAAATATTTATTCCACAATGGTCTGATTGCACCTACCACTGTTTGTCTCTGCATCACCCAAAGGTTGACTGGTAGAAAATGCCTATGGCATTAAGTCCGCCTCTGTACATTTATGTGCTTGAGGTATTAAATAAATAAATTAATTAATATTATTTCAATTCAAACAAATATCAACTTTATTTTAATGGTAATTAAGTTGATTTCACAGTGACTAGCACTATTGAAAAAGTAGTTGTAGCGTAAACTGGACTTTATTGTGTAGGATTTAAAGTTATTTTTCCATAAACTCATATTTGTTTACATTTTTAGCAAATAAATCGCGAATACAGATTAGACCTCAATATTTCAAAATTACTCCTAATTTCCCTACATATTTGACAAGTTTTTGACTAGATTTAGAACGTTTTAAATTACGAGAATTGGCCCATGCACATTGGCAAATGGCGGACCGTCAGTAAACTTAAAAATTTATTTTAATTTTAAATCCAACTCGCTGGACCACTGGCCCTAATATAAGGGTTGCAGGCCATGAGCCGCAGTTAATTAGTAGCATCCCCACCGTCCGAGCCGCTGCCCCGCAATTTGTACAGTATAGTGTTGAAATATACGTATGCACAGCGGAAAAACCAAACACCATGTAGATGGGGAGCTTCTAAGTGGGGATAACGAATTTTCATACTTATATCTAACTAGATATAAGTTTTTGGGTGACGTCTCTGAGTGTGGAGATCATGTGGAGATTGTGACTACAATAAAATTGTTGTATTGGGTCCCACCTATAAGAACAGATGTACAGACGCCAGCACATCAAGCTACCCGAAACTGTCAAATTTTTTCAATCAACTTTGAACCTTATGCTTTAGTGATAAAGTTGAAAATCTATTAATTTGACAGATTGTAGTAGCTTGATGTGCTGGCGTCTGTACCTAAGTGGCAAGAGTTTTTTTTTTAAACAACTGCGCCTGAAGGAGGGTTTTGTTTTCTCGAGTGTATGTACGAGTATGTATGTATATTTCTTTGGCACGCTAATTTAATGCATCAAATTATATGTATAAAAGTAATTCGAAGTGACAAATCGTATAAAAAAATTAACCAAGAACTAAATCGTCTGCGAAATCTTTCTCATGACTAAAAAGCTGGAAATAAAATAAGTAATAAAAAACCCGACTGCCGTAAAAAACTTAAGTTAAAAAAACTAAAAAGCTAAAAACAAGCCCATTTTAAATTAATTAAAAGTTGGGAGCAGGCGGGACCCATTTGAAATTGAAAATATAATAAAAATGGTATGGGCCCCGCCTGCTTCCAACTTTTATTTAATTTAAAATGGGCTTGTTTTTAGCTTTTCAGTTTTTTTTAACTTAAGTTTTTTGCCGCAGTCGGGTTTTCAATTTTTTTAAATTTAAAGATTGATTATTTAGTAAACAATTTGTTTAATAAACTCTCTTCATTACATCTTGCTGTGATTGGGTAAGTTTTCAATCTAACTAAATATAATCGAAAGCCATCACCTGCCTGGCTTTCAACCTCATAATCATCTGCCAAGCCTTTTCCCAACTATGTTGGGGTCGGCTTCCAGTCTAACCGGATGCAGCTGAATACCAGTATTTTACATGGAGCGACTGCTTATCTGACCTATCTGCTTTCAACCTATTACATAAAAAAGCCAACTTACATTTTTAATACCAAAATCAAATCACGAAAAACTAATTTTGATTTATCTCCCGCCTCGAAGTAAGTATCTTTAAAAACTTGACACGTTACGACATATTTTTCTATATTAATATAAAGCTGAAGACTTTGATGCTTGTTTGTTTGTACGTGGTAATCTTTGGAACTACCAGTCGGAATTTAATATTTTTTTGGATTTGATTGTACAATCCTTGAAGAAGGTCATTTATTCTTTTTTTGACATTGATTTACATTCTGTAGTTACTTTAACTCACACCCAGACTTATTTACTTGTTAATTTTTTTTAATGAAAATCTTCTACTTTTGTAATGTTTGTAAATATGTATATGTGAGCACCATATCTATCACATAATTAATTTATATGGCATGGTTTCATTTTTAATTCTTTTGCCTATTGCGGTGTAATAATTTTATTTTAGGTGCATCGTCTTCACTTATTATTATGTTATTAATTATTAATGTAAGTATGCAAAATATTTTAAAAGAGTACCTACCTAACGGTGGAGTTTCTTGCCCATTCTCCTCCATACGGAAACTAACTTTTGGAAAGGGCGACTAGAATCAATTCTATTTTTTATTATTATTTTTGACGTTCAAAAGTGTATTTTATGTGCCTATCCGTACTAATATTATAAATTCGAAAGTAACTCTGTCTGTATGTTACCTTTTCACGCCTAAACCACTGAACGGATTTAGATAAAATTTGGTAGAGAGATAGATTGCATCCCGGGGAAGGACATTGGATAGTTTTTATCTACATACCTTGCGGGCAAAGCCGCGGGCGGAAGCTATTTTAAAATAAATGTTTTGACTTTGGCTAGGTTCCTAGCGTGATGGGAAGGAGGAGATACTTAATGGGTAGGAGATGATGAATAGGAGCCGAGATAATAGATAAATAGTCAGAAAGAATGTTAAGCAAAAACGAAGTAATAGCGCGGGCAGGCGATGCGATGCGACGCGGTGGATCAGGGGAACAAGAAATCTCACGCGGACGAAGTCACGGGCAGAAGCTAGACATTCTATAAAAAAAACTTCAAAATTTTAGTACGCGCGTAAAATTTTACGATATTAACGTATCCCAGTTTAGGGGTTACGTTGTGGGTGAAATGGTTCAATAAAGAAAGACTTTCAATTTGACATGATTTTATTAGTAGTATGTGGGAAGAAGGGAGCTTAACCGATATTATTTTTGCCATGAAAAAGAGTTTTTATGTAACCTATGTCGATACGGTATTTATGGACGTTCCTATGGACACCCACACGATCGTCATATTTTTCTATAGATCGTTTTGATCGTTGTCGATTACAGACCGATTTTTGACAATCGTGCTCTATCTATGTTTGCTAAATTGATTAACGAAAACATACACTGCTAGGTACTGTCCGTTCACAGCTATTTTACCTCGATAGCAGCAACTCAACATCAACCTTATTGAAATGAGTATAAAGATCACTGTGATTTGGACAGTGATGTAAAATCAGAGGTAAACTATGAAAGGTCTATGCAAGGAACTTTAGGTGCTCGAATGACATTGACTGGTTTTGGTAAACATCATCTGCCTAGCCTTTTCCCTACTATGTTGGGGTCGGCTTCCAGTCCAACCGGATGCAGCCGAATACCAGTATTTTACATGGGGCGACTACCTATCTGACCACCACAAGCCAGTTACTGGGTAATAAGATACCCCTTGGTAAGACTGGTTGTCAGACTTTTGGGTTTCTGACGACCCGTAACGACTGTCAAAGATCCACGAATGACAGCCGGGCCCAACAGCTTAACGTGCTTTCCGAGGCACGGAGGGGTCTTGGTATGTAAAGATGGTCACCCATCCACGGACCAACCGCGGCAAGCGTAGCTTAACCCTATTATTACTTAGCCACAAGCCTCTCAAGCTTTTGGTAAACATTTGTACAATTGTTTTGTAAATTGTATTGAAAAAACAAGATGGCGGGCGGCGGCGTTAGTTTCGATTTGGGCCACGCGCCTAGAGATCCTTCTATAGATAAACAGCTTTAGTCGATGGAGATAAAATATAATATTCGTGGTGTCGAAAGTGCGTTGAGGGCACAACTTCTGTCACACACAAAACTGAAGGCTTTGAAGGTGTTTAACCTTTAAAGCCGTTAGTTTTTAAGAGTTCCGTACCCAAAGGGTGCCAACGGGATCCTATTACTAAGCTTCCGCTGTCCAGCCGTCCGTCCGATAGTCCGTCCGTCTGTCTGTCAGCGGGCTGCATCTCGTGCAACTACTGCCATCAACTGGGCACAAATCCAGACTCCCAGATTCCAGGCTGCTACTGAGAAATCCCTGAAGGATACATCCAATAACAATTTGCCTGATCTTGGAATTGAGCCCAGCACCATGACGAGATTAATTATGTATAATAACTTTATTTCAGAAAACAGAACATTCATATTTGTGTTAGTATCTAAGTACTTAAGAACTAAGTTAGTAAACCACAAAAAGACAAAACAAAACAAACGAAATTAAACAGACACGTGGAGAGCTATTCAGTGTCTAAGAAAAGGACCATCTAAACGGTCCTGATGCTCAGTAATGAAAAAGGTAAAAGTCTTCTGAGGAGAAATCCATAGGCACTAAAGCGGCTTATTACCCATGGACATAATCTCATAAATTGTCCTAACGTACCAGAACAGCTTACTTTTAAACTCACAAATGGAGTACGGTTCACAATATGCGGTTTTAATGTTTAACTTGTTCGACAAAAGACCAATTAAAAGTTGTCTCGCTTCAATCAGTGTGGTTGTCGCCAGTATAAGATCAGACCAGTGGTGTAAGTCTGTACAATTTGGACAGCCTTTAGCGTTGGTACGAGCTATGTGCAACAAAATTGGATGCAAGAAAAGGATGTAAGAGCTGATTACTTAGCGTGTGCTTAAGACTTTGGTGGTTCTGGTTACGCACTGAAATTAGAGACTATCAAGCTTCCAGTAGATTACCAACTTTTATATGTAATTT
Organism: Luperina nickerlii; assembly: GCA_963855955.1. NCBI lineage: Eukaryota > Metazoa > Arthropoda > Insecta > Lepidoptera > Noctuidae > Luperina > Luperina nickerlii. The sequence continues at coordinate 4,858,005 of OY979671.1, forward strand.
GAACTCCCACATTAGTATTAATTTATTTATTTATAGGTATACACTTTATTGTACACCAGAAAATACATAACAAAAAAATACGATTATGAATACAAAACATACAATGGGCGGCCTTATCGCTTTCTGCGATCTCTTCCAGGCAACCTTGGAATGGACAGTGATTGCGTGGATATAAAAAAAAATAGGGTATCAATGGTGCAACATAATATACTCAATACTCAATACTTTATTGCATTCCATAATGTGTACATAGTAAATGGTTGGTATTTTAAAACATTGAATCAATTATGGACCCTGTCGGGCACAGCAAAGTTAATTTTTAATAGGAGACAGGATGAAGGCGCTTGTTATAAAATAATAATAATAATAATATAATAATATTAAATTAAAATAAAATTAAAATAAAAATTTAAAATAGTATTAAAATAGTATCAATAAATAGTATCATTTGCTGTTATGGTATTTATATATTATTTAAGTAAGTATTTGGTTTTAAGTTTTATTTATATATTGCACGATTTACATTATTAACATTATAAATTATAATAAACTAAATATTTACAATTTTATTGAGTCTTGTAGAATGTTTTGTTATTAATTGCGCGCTGTTTAGCATATATTAATTTTTAAAACTGACATTATTTTAGTGTTTTAAAATAAATTTATATTCAAAGTGAAATTTAAAATTAAATGTAGGTTTTGTGTAAAATATAGTTTTTATTATTGTTGAAATTTATCGCTAAAATATTCGTCAATAGTGTAGTAGCTTTTGATTATCAGAAATTGTTTTAATTTATTGTTAAAGATATTATTTTTATTTATGTTTTTAATGTATTCCGGTAACTTATTGTATATTTTTATGGACATAACAAATGCACTAGAAGAGTGCATTTTCAATCGTGAAGTGGGTATGTTCAATCTGCTTTCATGTCTAAGTGCAATTTGTGTTTGGATATCCCCTCTTTTGGTATAGAATTGAGGATATTTTCGTACAAACTTACAAATTTCAAGTATGTAGAGACAGGGCAGGGTTAATATTTTTAGGTCTTTAAAGTGGGGTTTACAGGAGTCTGTGTCTTTGATGTTTATTAAAATTCTAACCATTTTTTTCTGTAAAGTAAATAATATAGGCGCATCTGTACTATTTCCCCATAGGATAACTCCATACTTGAGCCATGCAAATGCGTACGCGTAATATGTTACTAGTGCTGTTTTGAGATCTGTTGTTTTCTTGATTTCTCGGAGAGCGTATGAAAACTTGGATAATTTCGTTCTTACTTTTTGAATATGTGATTTCCAATCTATGTGTGAATCTATGTCTAGGCCTAAAAGGGTGAATTTATTTACCGTTTCTAATTTTGATTCTTTGTATTCGAAATTTATACTTATAGGTATTTTTTGTCGGGGGTGGAAAGTTATTATTTTTGTCTTATTGTAGTTAATTTCAAGTATTGTAGTTAATTTTATTGTAGTTATTTTCATATAGGTACTATAATAGATACATAGATATATATAATTCTGTATAATAGATACATAAATAAATACATACTAAATATACATATAACCCTATTCCTACAATAATTCATTACCCCATACAATCTATTAATCTTTTCTTTGGTCTGATCACCCCTCCATCCATCATGTTTGTTATTCATCACTCTAACAGCCACGTGCGTTTCATCCTTCATCTTCACATGCCCATCTACCAATAATAATACGGAATTACAAGAGGAATAGAATAGAATACTCCTTATTATGTACATCATATAAATTACCAGAGTTTGGAAAATGAATGGAGTCACTATATTCTTAATAGTAATATCATCAACATGTGTTATCCAGAAACAAATATTCTATAGTTTTAATGCACTAAATTTATCCAAATACTTAACACTACAAAAAGCGGCTATGTAAGAATTACAAAATATTAAATAATTATTAAATACACTTGCCGCATAGTAAGATTTTTTTTACAACTAGACTTGAATAATAATTTGACTGACAGAGCAATTTCCACCTTCTCAAAATAATAACTAGAATCTCACCTTGGTTCAAACCCGTGAGATTCTGAAAATACCAGGTACTAAACTGAGAAAATTAAATTTAGAAACCAAAATAAATATGATTCACTGCGTACTGTGTACTCCAGCCATTTTATTCGGAATACTTGACGGGTAATACTGATATAACTTTAAAGTATTCATCTTTAGATATTGTTTTATAAGTTGAGACCAACTTCATCTGCCTGAATATTCCAGATTAAGTTCAGACCAAATTAATATTATTCTAGATCCAAGTTCATGCAGGGGAGTGGTTTAACTTAGTTAGACGAAGTACTGTGAGGTTCCCAGAGGGTCATCTTATATCTTACAGGTACCCGAAAGTCAGATTAACAACCTGAGAAAGTTATATTAATCGACTGATTTAATTTAAAAGAGTGCCTATGGCGTTTCTTTAGACATTTTAGCTTCCGGCGGTGCATGAGTAGTTGCCTGGAATGTTAGCATTTTATATATAATTATTAAGTTTATACAAACATTTAGAAGTAGATATTGTGTACTTAATTTATTTTATACTTTGTAATTTATACATATATCTTCGTATACCGCACCGGTAGACGTCATCATAGCATTATGCTGAGCGATAGCCGTTTTGTGCGTGACGCAAATTTTCCCCCCACGTGTTCTTTTTGTGTTGGTGTTCTTTCTCTGCGTCATGTTTACCGGAAATAAACGTATTTTCTTTGTTTCTTTGTCTTCGGGAAGGCAATACGACGCCTCAGGTACAGCAAATATTTATAGGCGTTGGTGACTACTTATCATCGGGTAGACCACCACTTTGTTTTTCAACCAACAACGCAAAACAGGCTCTCCATCTAAAATGTAGAGTAACACCCAGAAAAGTGTAGACAAATAATTTCCTTCTACAAATGAGCCATAGAAATAGCATAATCTTGACACGAAAGCGTCGTGGTAGATCCTAAATTAAGATTTTCTTACTAAGACTTCAAGTTTTTTTTGAAATTTGCAGATCAGTGTCAGGATCTAAATATGATTCGCAGCCTTAACTAATATTTATTTATAGAATTATAATCATAAAAATCATCAATCTCTAAGTTCTTATTACCCTATTGAATGTCTATTTCAAAAAATCTTGATATTTGAGGCCAATTTTAATTTAAAGAGTTGTATTGCTGATTTTAATGGTTACAATTTTGTAAAGACATATTTGTTACGATCGCGAATCATATTTTAATCAACATACAACAGGACAATGACTGCAAATTGCTAAAAACCTAAAAAAAATAAATTTCGCGGGCTACTGAAGCGCATCCCCCTTAAGTCAAAAAGCTTATTAACCGTCCAATAGGAAGTTCGTATTCCGCACACGACCGCGACTCAGTCACACTAATTGTTAGCTGTTTAACAAATTAGTTGTCAACACCTAGTTAATTGGTAGTCTGACAGTACCTTGCTGTAGGTACCGGCAGTTTATCCTTCTTTGTCACACGGGGAGATGGTGTCAGTTTTTTAACTTCGTTTCCTGATTCAGGGAATAATTTGAGATCAGACATCAAACTCAAAAGCCAAATAATTTATTCCTAATAAATCAATTAGGTACAGGCACTTTTGTATTGTCAAGGGGTCGGTCAGTGAGGGAGAGAGCCTCCCGTCCCAGCCGCCGCGGGAGACGCTCCGGGCGGTGGGAGCCGCGCGACGACTCCCGGCCACCGTAGGCGCGGGCCTGCGGGCAGAGAGTAATGGGAAGGCTGGGTAGCTCACCGTCCGATTTAGACGAGGCCCGTGCCGGACGGCACGTACGTGTTCCACGCGCGCCTTAAAGAGATGTCAGCAGCAATTGAAGGGGGGCCCCTTAGGGCCGAAGCCTGCCGAGTCAGCAGGATTATCCGAAAGGGTTACCGCTGACCCGGAACATAAAGGGCTAAGAAGCAACACGGGTGGGTTTTAGTCAGTAAGAGTCTGACACTCCCTTCCGCTCCACCCAAAGCGGGAGGGGTCATTTGATGAATACCAATCCTAAAAAAAAAGGGGGTCGGTCAGTCAGAAAGATGAAGCTATATAGTAGTTGCAGCATCATCCTTTTACCAACTATGTTGGGGTCAGCTTCCAGTCTAAGCGGATGCTACTGAATAAAATTTGATTGGTTGTTTGTAAGTTTATATGTCGGGTAATCTCCGGAACTGTCAGTCGGATTTGAAAAATCCTTTTTGAATTTGATAGCCTCTTTCTTGAGGAAGGCAAAGAAGCCGAAAAAAGAAAAAGTCAGAAAGTAAATAGCGCGGGCAGGCGATGCGATACGGTAGGGTGAGCCAGGGGAACAAGAAATTTCACGCGGATGAAGTCGCGGGCAGAAGCTAGTGCTTTAAAAAATGGAATACAGTCGCTTCCTCGTCCTGGCTCGGCGGTGGAACAGGTGTCATACACTTACTCCTTCTGCCCTTCCAGGAGTACAGGCGTGATCATCATCATAATTTCAGCCGAAAGACGTCCGCTGCTGATCAGAGGCCACTTGTGGCAGTGGCAGTGCTTGGGGGAGCACCTCCACTTCGACCGGTCTTGTGCTTCTCGCGTCCAACAAGTTCCTGCGGCCTTCACAAGGTTTGTCGGTCCACCAGGTGGGAGGCCTTCCAACGCTACTTCTTCCAGTACGCGGTCGCCACTGCTTTAACTGGACGATTGTTTAAATAAGGAATATCTTCTGAAGTATAGGTCACAGAAAGTCGAAATTTTGGATTTGTAAGGTACATAGCATCAAGCGCCCAACACAATTGTATGATATATAAAAGAGTAGTATTTAAAAAAGGGCCCCCTGGCTGGACGTTTGTTTAACGTCTGACATTTTGGATTTATAAGGTACCTACATAATAGTTTCTAGCTCCGAGCACTATTCGGAGATCTGAAAGTATAATAACAATAAAAATAATCGTAAGAGGCCCGCTAGCTAGACGCTTCACAAAAACGCCGTTCAATCAAAAACTGTCGAGGTACAAAATATAATATATTTTGTACCTCGACAGTTTTTAAAGAAAATAAATAAGATATTATCTTATTTATTTTCTTTATGTACAAAATAATGTCTATAAGAAAAGCTATCACCTGTTGATAAATTTCGTTTGGGCCTGCCAGATAGACTCACACCCTTTCGGCCCCATTGGCCATCTGTTCTGCGAGCAATGTGCCCTGCCCACTGCCACTTATGTTTGGCAATTCTTCGGGCTATGCCGGTTACCTTGGTTCTCCTGCGGATCTCTTGATTTCTGACAGGCGTTATGCTACATTATAATCTACATAGATTCAAATCTAAATATTTATCTTCCTTTCACTTCATTAAAGCTACTTACATCAATAACAAATCTAGTTAAAACATTACGTTCTCTTCCGCATACTATTTCTATCACGGAAGGGCAGAGAAAATAAAAGTTATTTTTATTTATAATGCGGGTAGGTGTGTAATGTGTTTGAGTTTAATTCGGCTAGTGTAAATGATCCGTTTGTTTAATGCACTGAATGTGGAGGGTATTTTTGGATTTTATGTTTTGGTGGACATAGATCAGGCTGGCTGCAGACGAAGCAACGTAATTTTTGTAGGGAAGTTTTTAATCGTGTCTAAATTTATAAGGAGTAGTGTCAGGTGCTGGTTAATATGACAGTACTAAACTAAAATTTATCTTCTGTGATTTTCATTAAAAATAGAAAGAAAAAGATGCACTGAAGTTAAATTTAAGTAGTTTAGTTTGTGAACCAGGGAATCTGCACCACAGTCTTAATAAATCAGTGTTTACATTATGACACTTGTGTCGTGAAACAGTAGTTTGATTGTTCTGTTTCAGGCGATAGCTGACTGACCCCCGGTTTAAAGAAGCTGATAAATTCAACTATCACGCTGTCGTACGAACGAAATATTCGCGGCAAAATATTCGTCGGATTGTCCGACGAAATCTCTTCCGTTATTTAGTATGGTATCATTTAAAATGCATTTATGCAATCTTTAACATAGACTGCTGGTCTGAATCATGTAGACCAGTAAATCTCAGCATTTGCCATTGTAATTATTTGCATTCCATCACTAAATGGCGGAATGTGTCTTTGCACTGAAATATTATGTAACATCTTTTACCTACCACATTTTATGCAATTAATCAATTTTGATTTTGAAGTGAAAACTCTAAGCGCGTTGGGCATTTTCTGAGATGGGGAAAAAATCATTGAAGTCACGCCACTTTTACCGTAAGCGACACCGCGCGTGTTTATAAGTCAATTAAAAAAATACCCGCTTCGGATCTGTTAGGTAGTCCTCGGGATTTATTCGGTTTTAATGTATATCCGATATGTGAGTGCGTGGTGGTGAGTGGTGGTGCTGTTTTGTTTTCACTTCTGTCGGCACTCCCAGAGTGCCACTGTTTTTTTACCGACTTAAAAAAAGGAGGTTATTTTAGGAGGTTGTTAAATGTGTCGCATCTGTACCATAATCTTTGCCTAACATTAGATCACACAGCACTCAAACTTCAGTGCAGCAATAAACGCAGAAGCGATTCTTTGATCATTACGATGTTGAACAGACAGCGGTCGCGTCTTATTTGATTCTAACATAATATCACAGTGGTTCATACTTTTGATGTGGTTGGTATACTCTTACATGGCTGTTTAAAGGAAAACGGTTGGCAGTCTTGGGAGTGGCTGCTTGTTGTTTTGGATTAAGTACATGCCTTTTATGTTTGGTTTTTATTGCTATTTTGGGAAGCTGTTTTCGTTTGGGTAAAAAGTGCACTTAGTGTCTAAACACACTATGCCGAAGGTACGCGATCGAAGTTCGGCATGATTACGCCTGCAATGCTATTCAAATTCAATTTAAATTATTATATTAAATTATTATATAAACAATAATTCAAGTTCCAATATGTCCTGCCTAATAGGTATACAATAATTATGTAGTGGCATTACATTTAAAATTATTTTACATGTCAAATTTAGTTATTATAAATGTCAAAAAATCAGGTACAGTCAAATAATACGTCGTCGTCAACAATTCAATCAATGATTCAAGAAATCTTGGATCGTGTAATAAGCTTTCTCAATTAAAAATTTACGTAGTTTATTTTTAAACACTGGGAAGTTCCTTATTGCTCAGAATGTCAATAGGTATTTTGTTGAATATTTTTTATTTATTATTTGAATTACTGACATTACGCCGAAATTACGTTGCGGTATAGCGTACAGCCGAAGTTCGGTCGGGCGTAAGTTCAGCGGCAATGCGGCGGTAACGTATTCTGTAGAACACACATGTCATTATAGGTAGGTACGCGACCGAAATTCGGTTCGATTGCCGAAGAAGATTCGGGGCGGAGTGAAGCGGAAGGCAGACACGCCCGCCGCGCCCCACGTCCGCGTGTGCGCAACTAATTTTCTGCCGCGTAAGTTCGGCACTTATAGTCATATCAGCCGAATACGTCGGAACGTAAAATCAGCCGCGGAACTTCGGTCGCGTATCTTCGGCATAGTGTGTTTAGACACTAAGAGGCGAAATCCATTTCGACAGGTTCACTATAGATTGATCGACATTCGTTTGGTGTAATTAAATCGTTTGTTTGTCCTTTTCATCCAGAAAAGAGACGTTTCGACTGAAGTGGAAAAGTTGCAAGCTGATGTTAAAATTTTGCCAATTTTGTTAAATATCATTTACTTGGTCTGATGGTCAACAACACACTATTTAATAAGGGAAAGTCAGGGAAACAAATTGACGTCATGACTGTGACAACAAGGTTTCCACTCAGCATAATGCTGTGCTATATAGGACCCACAGCACAGCGCTGATTTTCAGTGGTTACCCGAAAAGGACGTATGGAAACCAAGTCAGATCAATTTATTCGTCCTATTATGCAGGGTTATTGGTAAAACATTAACAACCTCTTAAGAGGTCATTGTACTCATCATTATGAACTTTTACTATGAGACCAAACCTGAAATCGCGAAAACAAAATCAGCTGTTCCCTACATTTATGTTCGTATAAAGGCTCCTTCAAACAGGCGCGACACGACACGCGACACAAAGGCACCGCAAGTCGCGCAACGAGCGGTGCCTTTGTGTCGCGCGCGATTCTATCGCGTGTCGCGCCTGTTTGTAGGAGCCTTAACTCGTCAAAATGTAGGGAACAGCTGTATTTTTTTTTTATCGCGTTTAAGTTTTGATCCATAGTAAAAGTTGTTCATAATGATGAGTAGGTACAATGACGTCTTAAGAGGTTGTAAATGTTTTACCAATAACCTTGTATATAGATAACAAAGTAAAATAAAACAAACAGTACTTCTAATGACACACACAATATGATACACACATGATACATGATTCTACTAGAGTAGAAATTGTTCGTCGGTTAAAATAATAATCTGCTGTTTTATAGAAAACTGCAATACCTACGCGGTCAAAAGGAAAATGCCATGGGACCGTACCAACTTGCGAGGGAGCGGACCACAACCAAATGTAGTTCATAAAATACTCCTATTTTTCAAATTAGATTTACGTTTTTGTTATGAAAAAGATTCCCGGATTTCGGACATCAATAATAAAAGTATTTTTATTTACTTTTGTACGTATTTTCTCATAAGTCACTGTCATTGTCATTTCCGAATATTGCTACTACGTAAAAAATATAGGTACCTGCTAACAAACATTTAAGGCTCCTGCAAACACGCGCGACGCGAATCGCGTTCGATTCGCGTCGCGCGTGTTTGCAGGAGCCTTAAATGTTTTAATATTAAAGGGAAATTTGTTTCTCATATCTTTGTGCCGGTGTATATATTCTGTGCATGAAACATATATTAGGTTCTGTGGCACCGTCACGGATGACGTTACTTTTAATATTGGTTTCATCTGAACTATTTGAATATAATTAAAATCCTTATTAACGAAAACATTCAGGTGCTTTTCCATAACTTAGTCTTTGTGTCATAATCTTTAGCGATGCCTCCATCATTTATCGTCATCGTTCATTCGTCATTTTCTCAAAATATTAAGTAGGTACTTAAATGGTAAATAAATACGAATTGCGGGAATCCATGTAAAAAATAGTTAGCAATATATGAAGACAAGAAGAAGAAGATATGATATATATGATATGAGAAGTTATGATATTTGGTTGTGACAGCGAACTTTTCGTTTGGTACTGTCCTACCTCCTTTATGGATCAGCCTTTTTTTTTCAAAATAACTGATTAAAATTTTTACAATGTTTCAGAATCATGGTTACAATTTGCGCGTTGATAATGCCACACTGTATTGAAATCACAACTGTCATTATTTGACAGTTGCATTAAATGGCTATAAGACGGCAAATTGACAAAGTGGAGGTACCTACCTAAACTGTCTCGGAAAAAACCCCAAGAGAAAGGATGCCTGCATAAAGTAAAAATGTGTCAGATTTCATACTAATCTGTACTCAAATCTCGTTCTAAAGTAAAATCATGTTGCAACAAACTCCACGTCCGCCCTTAGAAAACTTTGTTCCGCCTTAATAGATTCCGAATTTCGTGGTAAAGTGGTAAACCTACTTAATTTCTGTTTACTTTTCCATAGGATAAAGGATAAACAATTTATAAACATCACCCCATAAACGCAGGGGCGTCGCGTCGTCGGTTCACTGGCCAAACAGTTGAGAGGTCGATTTGCATTTGACAAATTTTTCAGCAAGGGTTCCCTTGAATTAATGATTTTGCGTGACGACGCCCGCCGAATAATTGAGCAGAAAATATACATTTTTGCCGGTTTTGTGCTGGTCCGTTTGTGAGCGATTAGCGTGTTTGTAAAGCTGAAGAGCGTTATTATATTAGTATGGTTTAAATATGTAAAAAACCGCGAGTTTGTTTGTTTGAATGCGCTAATCTCTGGAACTACGGAAGTTGGATTTGACATACAAAATATAATATTGATTGATGTCAATATATCGTTTATTGGAGATCCTAAATAAATAGATTTAGCTGTACTAAGTACTGCATCCTTTTTATACAGGGAAAGAACGATCCGGGACGATGTGAAAGCACGCTTATTCACAGCGTGTTGGCGATTTCAGACTGTACAAATATTGGTTTTAAAGTGTTAAGTGGTTTATTTGAAATTGAAAAGTCTTATTATTATTAAATTCTCTTTGTATGGTTCGAAAACATAAGCTGGTGCTCGAGAATTCGAATTTTAAACCTCCAGATCGTCACGAAGTAATGGTCAACGTCCGGATACCACGCTGTGCTAGCGATGAGACCTCACCCTTACATCAGTAACAAATGGATGAAGGAATTTACGTTTTGTTAACAATATTTTATGTTTATCGTTTTAATATTAAAGGGAAATTTGTTTGCCATAACTTTCTGTAACAGGCTTTATAATAATCGTTGTTTTTGGGTCAACAATTGAATATTAATTTGTATTTAATGGAGATTGTTTTGAAACATTGTTAATAGCCGACCCCATCTAGTTTTCTCAATATGATTGACGTGTAAAACTGTTTGTGCAAAGGTTATCAATATTCTTACGCTGTGAGTAAATTCTGGATTGATGATTTTAATGATTATAATTCTGTAAAGTCATATTAAATAAAAGCTCGGGAACACATCCATAAGAAGTTGGCAGACTTGTCCCACAATTAATTTGTTGGTTTTCTTCATCTATTTTTTTTTTATCTTTCCTCACTTTGTATAATTTGTTTTATGTATGTATATAAGTATTTATTATTATATTTTATTCTTCAAAATTTTCTGTTCTGTTGCACCTACTTTTTTGTCTCTGCATCACCCTAAGGTAGACTGGTAGAAAATGCCCAAGGCATTAAGTCCGCCTTTGTACATTATGTGCATAAAGTTTTAATAAATAAATAAAATAAATAAATAAATATTGGTTACGGTCGCGAATCATATGTATTTTGATCAGTATACCTGATCCTGACCTGTGAATTGCGTAAAACTGCGTTGCGTAGAATTGCGTAAAATTAAATTTCACGAGCTACCCTGGTGCTTCCACCTTCATCATCATCTGCCCAGCGATTCCAACGATGTTAGGGTCGGCTTCCAGTTTAAAATGATGCATCTGAATACCAGTATTTTACATGGAGCGACTGCCTATCTGCCTTTCACAACCCAGTTGTTGGGTAATACGATACCCCTTGGTAAGACTGGTTGTCAGACTTTTGGGCTTCTGAGGACCCGTAACGACTGTCAAACATCCACGAATGTCAGCCGGGACCAACGGCTTAACGTGCTTTCCGAGACACGGAGGGGTCTTAGTACGTAAAGATGGTCCCCCATCCACGGACTAACCGAGGCAAGCGTAGCTTAACCTGGTCGATCGAACCGTGCGGATGTTATTTCTTAGCCACAAGCCGTTACCCCTTCAGGTGTCAAAAAACATCTTGTATTTGGACATCCGTTCAGCGGTGAACGGACACACAATAACGGATGTCCAATGTTCTTAAGAAACCATTTGTGTATGTATAGATTTGATGAAATAAGAGGTCAGCTACTAATCTATATCTGGCATGCTTTGTCCGAGTCTGAACCCAAACCACTAAATTAGCATTAACAATCTGGCAATCTGGCATTCTAGCCGTCTGGCAGACTGGAAGTCGTGTCTGAAAACAATAAGCCCCGCTATGCAGGTGTTCCGTTAATTTTGCACTAGATCTGGCAACTCGCCAGACGATATTACTCACCATCAGTTCATTAATTTATGCTGGATTTAATTAGGTTTGGGTAAGGGTTAAGTTTTGGGTTTTTGATGCTTTTATTTGCAGACAATGAGACAATATCCATTGGCCATTGACCCGTTGGTCTCGTGGTCACAAGCGGTACTGCTGACATACTTCGTAGATACTTGTGCACTATAATATTTTCTTGCGTAGAATCTTGAACTGTACGTCGTAGATACGCCAGTAAATATTAATATGGCTAATCTCCGTTGAGATTGGCAGCCCTCATGACCGAAGTGATCAGGCCGGGAGGAGTATTATCTTCAACAATTAGATGAAGCATTAAAAATAGTTGAACCGTTAAAACAGATGCTGCTGTTCCGGGTTTAAAACTTGGAATATGCTAATGGGTTTTCTTGAATATCAAAATATTATTATTCAGAACTCATTATGTGCAGACGCCAGTAGATCAGGCTATTACAATCTGTCAAATTTTTTTAATAGATTCTCAACTTTATCGCTAAATCATAAGGTTCAAAGTTGGATGGGAAATTTGACAGTTTCGGGTAGCTTGATGTGCTGGCGTCTGTACTTAGGTATTAATTTCTTTGTTTTTTTTTAATCAGCGAATTTAAAACAGTTGACTTAAGCTGCCTCATCTGCTTAGCCCTTTACTAACTATGGTGTGGTCGGCTTCCAGTCTAATCAGACGCAGCTGAATACCAGTATTTTAATATAGATGACTAATTATTGCTAGCTAATTAATGCTGACTAATGGGCAGTTATTTAAATTAAGTGCTAATTTCCATGCTTATGAGCAGTAGGCTTTGATAAAGCCAAATATTTACTCGTTATCTGGATTTGGTAAACGTACTGAAACCGCCAAATACGCATCGAGGTAGATTAGTTCCAAATCAGTGCTCTTTCTTTTCGAGTAGGTAAATTCGGGAAAATCGGTGTTTATAAGGAAGAAAAAAAGAACATAATATTTTATTTGGGACACGCACAGGAAATATGACAATAAAAAACTGGTCAAAAGCGAGTCGGACTCGCTCACCGAGGGTTCCGTACCATCATATTTTTAATTTTTCATCGGCGAGGCCCATATTCGTCAGAGAATTTTAATACTGTGCACTGCGGTGTAGAATATTGCAGTTTTATGTCAGCGCCATTTCTTGATCAATAGTGGAACTAATGTAACTTTTGTTGATGATTTTTGAAAAAGTGGTTGATTTAGAGACTTCGTTTTATTTTTCCTGTAATCTTTACATAATCTTGTATCACATAGAATAATTTCAGATTTTTTTCTTTGCAAACTTCGAAGATAAGGGGGGGGACGGCATTTCTTTTCATTTTTCATCAAAAGTCAAAAACTATGCGACCTAAAAAAAGCAAAAATGTTTGAGAATGTGCAAACTGCGCTCTTTCATATGATACCCCACATGCCTTAGTAGCCCCACTTCGAATTTTTCAGACCCCCTTTCAGTCCCTGTTGCAAAAAATAAACATATATTTTTATTTCTTTCTTATTTGCAAAATAGTTGGGCAAACGTCATCTATAACTATTCCACATTTCAATTTGATAGCATTAGTAGTTCTTGAGATATCAATTTATCTATTTTTGAATATGGGTCTTCACCTGAAATAAATGAATAATATTTATTTATCAGATTGACGACCATTTTAAATTGTTTCTACATTCAAATCACAACTGTTATTTTTTGACAGTTATATGAAAAAGTACGACAAACTCAAAGCTTCTATTTATTTCAAATAAACCGTAGATGAACCGAAGAATGGGCAAGAAACACCAACGATACTCTTTTAAATCAAAAATCCTGGGTACTACCTACATTATTCTTGTTATTATATATGTGAAAACAATTTAAAAAAGAAAATGAAGAAACAATAAAAAATATAGGATTTATGAAAAGCCCTGGCAGTTAAGAGATCACCAGTCTCAATCGACAAATATGTAGATGTAATGTGTCAATTTTATTTATACCTCTGACTCTGAGACTGAAATATCTCGCGAGGCCTTTGCCCTTTACTTAGTAACACCTCATATTGTTATGATCCCGCGCAATGAAACTTAGTAAGAGTAATAACATCATAATGGTTTTATGATCCGCCATATTGCAGGAAAATGGACATATAAACGTTTTCTTACTCAGCAGTGATAAATTGTCGATAGATTGCCCTTTTCTTTCACATATCTTGTTTAGGGCCGAAGGGAGATGCTGACACAAGATGTTTTCGGCTTGTCTTTGAATGTTTATTTCTGGAAGATCATGCTGGTAGAGAGCCAGATGGTTTGATAGATTTTTTGACAGGGATAGAATTTGCTTGAGGTTAGTTTGTAAACATTTGTTGACGGACGTTTACCAATGTTTGTCAATCTTTGCCCAGTGGCCACGAGCTACACGCTCAAGCGACAAGCGTCTTGCGACAGCGACGGCAGAGAAAACAAATGAAATATGTTGTTTAGAGCATTATACGAGTCACCGCGATGCGACTTGCGAAGCGACGGGAACAGGTGATGGTAGAAATACACTACTGTGTTGTGGCGTGTCGTAACGCATTGTGTCGTGACGGTGGGTGTGCACACTAAGCGCTCGGGTACACGGCACTGCCGTTGCGCCTCTGGGCTGTGTATACGAGACCGCCACCGCGCCGCCGCCGCGCCGCCGCTTGATTTCACCGTACGGTACGGATTTATACGGTTGTTAGTAATACATTGCTCGGCACGAAGATCACACGTATCGCATTGACATGTCCAGTTTAACGAAAAAAAAGTTAGTGTTAGCTTACTATATAGGTATGTCTAGAAAATGGCAAAATGAACGTGAATGGTCGTAATAAAAACTCGTGGGTACTGACATCCTATTCTGATGCGACGGGAGCAATATGGTGAATTTTATACACTTTACGTAGATTTACGAAAAGATGAGGGCAAGTTGCATGATTATCTTCGGATGAATTACAAAACGTTATAATTAAATTTTGTAAGCTCGTGCACGTTTGTACGCGGCCGGTAAAATGGAATAAAAATACTGCAGCGGGGTGGCGGGGGCCGCAGCGGCGGCGCGGTGGCGGCTCATATACACAGCGTAGAGACGCGGCGGCGTCGCGGTGGCGGCGCGGCGGCGGTGCCGTGTACACGAGCCCTAATGTATCTTATCAGGGCGCACTCTGACGTTATTTCAGAACAGTGTCAATCGAATCTTTGCAGCGCTTGCACGTTCATAAAGTTTTGTTCTGATTCTGAGAGTGATTTAGAAGAGGACCTTAAATTTTTGTCTTTGACGACACTTTTTGGGAGCAACCAAAAAAAAGAAAGGTGCTGGCTTCACCCTAGAAATATGCTGAGACAGAATGAAGGTGAATTTCATGGTCTCGTTCAAGAATTAGAGAACAGATTCCATCTATACTTCAGAATGAACAAAGTACAATTTGAGGAAGTCCATTCAATGATTGAGGAGAGAGTTCGCTAGCTAGCTTATCACGGACGATGATGCTATAAACACATTTGTGTGATGTGTTGTGACTCGGCGGTATCTCCACCACCGCTCTGGGGCGATTGGGGTCCTAGCAGTTGGCGTCACGACAGATCGCGCTGCAAAACTACACACTATAGTAATGTGTTACTAACCATACTAAATTAATGAAAGCGATATGCTTTTGACGCGACACGACACAACACGACACAGCGGTGCTATTCTGTAAAAATCTCACCGTGAAAACTTAGGTGAAATGAGCGTGGAGTGAGCTGTCAATAGTGTCAATTCCTAACAAAAACAAACTCGCTTCACCTAAGTTTTCACGGTGAGATTTTTACAGAATCGACCGGCAGTAGTGTTTGTGTTCTAGCTTGACGCGCGCGCACGTCGGCTGACGCAAGTCGCATCGCTCGAGGCTGTGAACAATACCGGCCTTACATACAATGTTATGATTGCGGAGCTATATTGCACCTAATCACCACGCTTGAAGGATTGGTAATCGCTGCTCATCCCTCCTTACAAGAGAATTCTTTATCTTATTAGAATTGTCTTAGGGTTATTTCTACAGAACCCGTATAAGGTTCCGTTGATCTATCATACATTGCCAGGAAATATTTACCATGTGTGTGACACACACAGTGCCTATAGATATACATCTATTAGTGAGAATTTATTGGTATAAAATTAACTTCAACCAAGGGCGAAAAACACAAATAAAACAAACTGCTATTAAAAGAAACCAAAAACCAGTTCCTCATTTTTTCAATAAAACCTTGTTACAAAAATAGACACGTCAAATAATATTAGTTCGCCGGAATTCCACTGAATTCGATTCCAAATGAAAAGACGTACTATAAGATTTATTGCCGCCCAACTGGGACTTGCGGTTTCGTGGCTCTTATTTCATTGAGATAAGGTTTATTTCATTTAGGAATGTCAAACCAAGTTAGCGAATGGTAAACGCGATCTATCAAATGTTGACTTGGATAAATCTACGACACCGTATGTTACTAATCTCTGCCCCACGCTGGGTGCCAGTAGCGAATCGCGCCATTTTTTAGGCCAGAGTTTTGTGAATTGACGCATGGATTCGGGTATTGCATGCGAATCAGTTTTAAAGCTATTATGAGAGTATTTTGGGAATATATGGGATAGAATATGATAGGAGTGTTTGAAATGGCGTATTATGACGTGTTGCACAAAATATGAGCGTTTGACATAGTTTGAACAGTTATGTCTAACCTAATCCCAAATCTGAGTTGCACTAACGTTAGAAATACATGTTTCATTTCAGAGCAAATTAAATTGATTTTTATCCTGCCTCATATATATGAAATCTTTGAGAATGTGATATTGTGTATAGTGCTAACGTTTTTGATTGTTTAACATTTTTTTTTGATTATTTAACATTTTATTTTTAATTGTTTAGTATTTTTAGTTTTGCCCTTCGTTCAGTACAAATTAAGCTTTATTTTTGTTTATTATAAGTTACGATTTAAGTTTTCTTTAACTTAGGTCTCTTACCTATTCTCACATAAACTTCAGTGGTAAATAGCATTAGATAGTATCACAACTCTGGTCCCCAAGATGCAGGCGCTGCCTAGTTTGGGGTCTGCCGTGAAAATCAAAGTGAAAATCACTAACAGTTAGAAAACGACATTAAGTTAAGTTAATTATAAGGTAATTATTGTAACATTGCATCAATAAATGTATTATTATTATTATAACATGTTGTAAACACAGCACAAACAAAATATGAATTCCAAAATGCACATCTCAACAGCGAAATAACCAAACTCAGGTAACTCTAAGTTACAAAAGAGCTTGGGACTAACTTATGTTTTAAGTTGTAACTTGCGACAACTTGTTTTAAGTCGAGCAACTTTATGTGTCCAGGTGTAGACCGAGAGGCCAACTTTAGTTGTTTGCTTTGGTATTTAAGGATACTTAAAGTTGTTAGCTTTGGCGTGTGTGGTTTCTTAAACTAACTGGTAGCGGGTAGTATGTAATGTGAATGTGCTGAAAGAAGTAATATGTTTGTAAAATATAATTTAAAAAGAGTGTCCATGGAGTTTCTTGCCCGTTCTTCTCCATAGGTACCTACACTTTGGAATGGGCAACTAGCTTCATATTTTCTGACTGACCGACTCCTTGACAATTCAAAAGTGCCTGTAAATGGTTTAATTGAAATAAATGCTTTGAGTTTGAAGGTATTTGCTTTCAATAGCTACCCTCTATTATTTGAAAAATAACAGAAACAGATCTTGCTTCACGATTCATAATCAGCCTACAATGTTCCCACTACTGGGACGCAGGCCTCCTCTCTGTGAGAGTTCGTAATCCTCCACACGGGCCCAGTGCGGGCAGGTGCATGCTGCCTTCTGCCTACTTCCTGATTTGGCGATTTTGGACCATTCAGTCACGGCTTCTTTAATTTTTTTAAATCATTCTGTGTTACCGCGCCATAAGCCGTGCTCAATGCTCGTGCCAAGAAGAAGAGGCTTTTGTCCTACAGTGGGACAATATTAGGCTGGTATTAATACGTCATAATCAACTGTTTAAATAAAAGTATCGACAAACTTATCAGTCCAGCCGGTCGATTCTGTAAAAATCTCATCGTGAAAACTTAGGTGAAGTGAGTTTGTTTTTGCTAGGAATTGACACTATTGACAGCTCACTCCACGCTCACTTCACCTAAGTTTTCATGGTGAGATTTTTAAAGAATAGCGCCGCAGTTTCGAAACCCCGACCTGGTGCTTAAAAATCCTTCAATAAATAATCTATTCTTGGTCCTTCGAGCCGGATTATTCTACAAATTCTAAAAAGAATAATACCCGCACATAAACTAATTACAGCGATACAAAACAAATCACCTCACACGCTACACCTCCGTGCAATTTAAGGGGATTACATTGGACGTTTACGACGCTATAAATTTGTGCATCCCCTTGCATCCCCTTCATTCTCCCTCCATGCCTCTACTAGAGTGCATTACCTGCATTTCCCTTGTGCTTACCCATGCACCCCTATTACTAATTTTATTTATATTTTAGAGGGTACAATTGGGGGTAGGCATGGACAGTTGTTACTGCCGACGGGGGTAGTTGTGATGCTTTTAAAATTTAAAGGTACTGTAAATTGCTTTATGGTATGAAATGTCGTTTTTAGAGTTTCGCACCCAAAGGGTGCCAATGAAACCCTATTACTCCGTCCGTCTGTCTGTCAGCGGGCTGTATCTCAAAAACCGTAATAGGTAGTCAGTTGAAATGTTCACAGAGTTAGTATGTCTATTGCCGCTATAACAACAATTTTTTTTTATGTAATTTTTTTAAATTTATTTTTCCATACATGGAACGAGCTTTTTTCGTGCTTCATGTGCGAGTCTGACTCATACAAGGCCGCTTTTTTTTTAATTCTTTGTGTCAGTTTTAGATGCGAGTTCAAATTAATTCAGAATTCGTACTTAAATAGGTAAGGATGGCTGAATTCGTGAAACACAGGACATATCCGACATACATACATCCGAAAAATTGCCAAAATTAAGTGGCAGTGGGCAGGGCACATTGCTCGCAGAATATTAGATTGCCGATGGGCCCGAAAAGTTCTGGAGTGGCGACCGCGTACCAGAAGACGTAGTGTTGAAAGACCTCTCACAAGGTAGGCCTGATCTTGTGAAGGCCGCAGGAATCCGCTGGATGCGGGAAGCAGCGGCCGAAGTGGCGGTGCTTGGGGGAGACCTATGTCCAGTAGCCGACATCTTTCGGCTCCAAGGACGATGAGGATATAATTATTATTATAACCTCTTCCACGTAAGTTTTAGTTAACTAATATAGCAGATAATTTAAAAAAAAATCTATCCCTTTTTCTGAAAGACAATGCTTACCCGGAGACAGTGAAAGTCGTCCTAAGTTCTTGTTAAGTAGCTAACGCAGAAATAACTTCGCTAAAAGTTTTGTGGGTATGTACCTAATAACTTTCCGAGAGCCCTACGAGCATTGCCTTACTTCGCAAGTTCTTTTTATTTCCCTAAAATTTGTATCAACAGATATACACGATATTTGTGCAAGATTTTCAATAAGATGAAACAATTTGTTATTTCCTCCTTGAAACTACGTCGCCGAGCCTGTGTGTAAGCGGTGTCGGTGCAATCCAATGTTTAAGGGTTGGATTACATGGCGACAATATGACTTTAGTAAAAAATGAAGATTTTTATTGTGTGGGTATTAGGTCACTTTTGTTAATCTCAGCTGCTTTTGAGAATCCGCTGAGATTAGTAATGATTTTTAAGCGAGATTTTCTTAGCGAAGATTAGCTGAAACTAGGAAATGATTAAGAATTTACTGATTTAGGAAAGGACGTTTTTATGGGCTGTCTATTATCCAAAAATTGTAATCATCCATGCTAGTGAGGTTATTAAATAAAGCTACTTTTAGGATTTTAGGATTGTAATTAAATCGAAGCAATTAATTTGTAAAAATTCCAACGATCGCGTTACTTCCCATTACGCATTTGTTTCTCATTGAGTATCAGTTGGTTATAAGTCTTATTCTTCTTGAGGCCTCATCCCAGAGGACTCCAGAAACCTAAGAGGATTTTCCTGTATACTGGAAAGGAATAAAGTTAAAAAGTCTCACCACTCCGAGGTTTGTTTAAATTTCTATCAAATTGGATTGTTACCAATATGGTATCGTATCAACATCCAAGACCGCAATATGTACAATATGTAGGTAATGTCTTTGCAAACCCAATCATCATCGGACCACAAAGCTGTTTGGACTGCGGTTACCCACTAGCTACCCTCGCCCAAGGGAGCAATTAGCCACCACAGAGGGATAATATCAATAGATTGGCAGTACACACCCGTGTGCTAATTATATCGCTATGTGGCCACAACTCCTGTCTTCCAGAACCAGTCGTAGTTTGTGGTATTATGTGGTGACTAGCTGCGCCCCACGGTTTCATCCGTGTTGAGCTGCACGATTTCTGACAAATGCGTGCACTGACTGGACAGGTCCTCTCAATCTGTGTGGTTCTTTCCTCAAAAGACCATCTCAGACATGGACCTACATGGTCTTCATATAACCTGACTAAGATTATGTCTGGACTTTAAAAGAGACTATGACCTCTGAGTTTGTTTTGGCCTTTCTTCTCAGAGTAGTCAGATAGGAAACGCCGAATCATCTAGTTTAAAAAATATGATTGACGTGTAAAAGTGTTTGTGCAAACCTACTGACAAAAATAAAATCATTTATTATTTATCATAAGTGTCGATTTCGTGCTAATATCAGGATAAAAAATAGCCTATGTGTTAATCTAGGACGTCAGCTACCTCCATACCAAATTTTATTAAAATTAGTGCAGCCGTTTGTGTGTGAAAAGTAGCAAACACACTCACAAAATTTCGCCTTTATAATATTAGTGTGATTATTGTAAGCATTGCCCGTTTATCTGGGGGTCTTTTTTTTTCAGGATGGGAAGTCATCAAATGACCCCTCCCGCTCTGGGTGGAGCGGGAGGGGTTATTATTATCTGGGGGTCTCAAGCGCGATTTCTGAGCGTGTGTGGGGTCTTGGGTTCCCAGCACCCTGATTGCGTAACGTAATCAAAATGATTCCGAATGTGATTGATACCTACCCTGGGTATCAATCACAATCGGAATCATTTTGAAGGATATTGCTAATCTATTGCTTCATATATGATATACCTATGTTCGCTGGCAACGTAAACAACGCAATGAATGTTGACGAACTGTAAAAATTAAAGGCTCCTACAAACAGGCGCGACACGCGATATAATCGCGCGCGACACAAAGGCACCGCTCGTTGCGCGACTTGCGGTGCCTTTGTGTCGCGCGCGATTTTATCGCGTGTCGCGCCTGTTTGAAGGAGCCTTAAAGCCATTGCTACTGCTAGTGCGTTACGCAATTACCCCGAAGGTCGGGCAAGTGTCATGTTTTTTCAATGCGATCATTCTTAGTAGCAGTTCGGAGTAGAACTTAAAAATATCTATAATGTATGTTACATGTTAAATAGTCACTAATCATTAAAGCAACGTATATTATAAATAAACCCCTCCATGTGAAAATATTTCAGCTTGAATCTTTTAATAACGTTAACAGTATCCTGTTTCCATGACACTCTGACGAATGAAAAATCTTCAGAAATGATTTTACTTCTAAAATATTGCCTCAACTCAACCAGGACATGAAAAACGCTAATCAAATCGACCCGTCCATAATCCCCGAAAATTCTCTCAAATACAAAGGACAGCTCCTAATACCAACCACTGATACATCATGCTTTCCTATATCCTCTCTTAATGATCAGCTCCCAAGACTTATCCGTTAAGATATAACTGTCCTATTCAATTTTCCACCTAGTTCACCAGTGATAAGGTTTCAAATTGTTTGTTGAGGTTACATGTTGTTTCACTTTACCCCAATACGTTTGACAGATGACGGTTCAAGATAAGGTTCAGGCACACGACCGGCTCAAGTAAGCCGGTCGTGTAGCCATTTCTGGTGGAAACGACAGTTTAGGCGATTGCAGTACTTACTTAATAATAGTTTTACTAACATAAACATAACGTATCAGACATAATATTCTTAGAAAGGATAAGGATAACAATATTGCAAATTATGCTGAGTTCTCTTTTGTAGGGGTGAGCTTATTGCCATTAATAGACACGGGTATCAGAGCGTAACTAATGCAAACTTTGGGCTAACGTAACTTGGCAGCACTTTTTTCGAACTATTTTCAAATCCCAGAATCTGACTACTTCTGGACTTTAAAAGAGACTACGGCTGGACTTTTAAAAATACTATAACTGGACTTTTAAAGAGATCATAACTGGATATTAAAAGAGACTATAACTGGATTTTAAAAGAGACTATAACTGGACTTTAAAAGAGACTATAACTGGACTTTAAAAGAGACTATAACTGGACTTTAAAAGAGACTATGGCTGGACTTTAAGAAGACAATGGCTAGACTTTATAAGACACAATAACTGGACTTTAAAAGAGACTAGGGCTGGACTTTAAAATAGACTATGGCTGGACTTTAAGAGAGATTATGACTGGACTTTATAAGACACAATAACTGGACTTTAAAAGAGACTATGGCTGGACTTTAAAAGATACTATGACTGAACTTTAAAGAGACTATGACTGGACTATAAAAGGGACTATGAATTTACAGAAATAAAAAATAGTCTATCGTCATAACGCTCAGCAAAATCTTAATAATAGTTCTCTTGTAGTTTGGTACGTACATGTCCAAGTTAGAACCCAGGCCAAAATTAAAAAAGGGATTTGAAGTTTCGACCAGGCAATTGCGTAGCGCACTTACAATCACAATCTGAGGGTTTTCAAGGAAATTCCTAATCCATTGCTTCGTAGCAACGTAAACAACGTTAATGCATGTGGCTGAACTGTCAAAATGAAAATTTATTATATATATATTCATTTAATTAATACATCCTATGTTTTAATTACGACGTCGTACTATTCATTTCTTTAGGGCTTATTTTTCCATAGCCAGATAACTTTTATTCGCGGAATAAAATTGACGTTTGACAGTTTTTGTATGAAATAACTGTAAAAATTTTAAAATTATTCCTCGAATAAACTATTAGATGATTGAAAAATCAACCCTTAATAAAGCATGCATTCATTATTATATTAAAAAGTTGTGCTCGACAGTGTCCACGTGAACTTTGTAACTATATTATTAAGATCTTATACACACATGAGATATACAATAAAGATTTTGCTATTTTATGTTTGTTACGCAATTTTACTCTGCGGGTTATCACGCCCAGCAATCCTTATACTGTAATATTATAAATGAGAAAGTAAGTTTGTTTGTTTGTTACGCTTTCAAGCTAAAACGCCTGAACGGATTTGGATGAAATTTAGCATTATGGGTAGATTAGGTAGACATAGGCTTCTTTTCATCCTGGATCGCAGACGAAGTCGCGGGGAACAGCTAGTATAAAATAATTTCCTAAAACTACAGATGTTATGTCAACCAAGCCTACGTTCTGTAGTAACACGAAAAAATGGCCGACCACCGCACCGGTCGAAGCAATTCACCGGGGCGTTTTACTTTGAAATCGAAAACATTGCTGTTTCCACCCTCTCTAGAGGTACCTCCATTTTCTCAAGTTTTCATTCCGTTTGATTTTCTTTTTCAAGTTAATTTTCTACTCCGATGGTGAATGTCGAACCTCATTTTATTAGGAATGGTGTTCTTAGAGTCTAGGGACTCAAACTATTTAAACACAGAGTTACTTTCACATTTATAATGTATTAGTATGGATTTTAGCTTGAAATGGACAAACGGCCTGATAACAAATCGAACGTGACAACCGTCTTTAAGAGCATTCATCCCGCGCGTGTTGGCAACTATAATTTTTTTCTATTTACAGGACTTATTACGATTAAATATTTTTTAGAGTAAATGTTATTATACCAACGATTTAGTGTTTGGCTGTAAAAAATACTACTTTGGTTTGAATTTAACAAATTAATCACGAAAAACCAGTAAGAAATGCAAGGTTTCCAGATGTTTAGTGGTTGTAATGTATATAATGGCAACGATATCACTTGGTTTTTATATTTTATTTCTTAGTTATACTTTTGATATTGTATTCTTTTATAAATTTTGTAAATGTGAGGACTTTGTAGGAATTGATTTAGGCCTAGACTTTAGATCTGTAGACTATTTTTTATTGTATTGGATTAGACCTACACTGTCCTCCCATACCTACTGTAATTAGCAAAACATTAAAAATATAAATAAAAAAACACAAATTAGTCTTCAGTAATCTTTGAAATAAAATCAAGATTTTATCTTATGACAATATAATATCTTCATCAAGTAAATCAAAGGCGAAATAAACTATATTTCCAGGAACGCATAAGTGACTGGGTTAAAAAAAAATCGTTTTTAAACATTAATTATCTGCTTTAATTGTTTAGAAATTAAAACAAATGGTCCAGGCACGTACAACGGTACAAGTACATAATAATGTTGATGATATTTTCTATTGTTTGAAATAAAAAGTTGGATGTTCAAATGTCAGTCTCGCGTCATTTTTTAGAAAACTTCTTGCGAATACTTATTAGTGATTTTACATGAATACTTAGCTTATTGGAAAAATTCCTTTCAGCCAAATGCAAAACTAAGAACTCGACTTTTCAAATCACAAATAAGTAATATTGTTTAAATTCTTTTTCCCTTTCTCACAAACAATTAACAAAATTGCTCAAACTCAGTCAATATCGTGCCTTTAAAAACCCTTATTAACATTCCCGGGAATTCGCGCGAAGCCTTAATACGTCTTATTGCTGCCCATCCCCGTTCTTTGAACTCTGTAGTTTGATAATAATTAATCCATCCGTTCATACACTTTCGTGCATATGTAGGGTATCTATACCTACCTACCCCTTTAATTATACGAGGCAACAGTGTATATCGATGACGTTCTTATATTTGGAAAGGACGCTACGCAGTGCTTAGAGCGCCTTGAGGAAGTCCTACAGAAAAAGGCGAATCTTACTTTAAACTTGTCGAAATGTGAGTTCTTACGTGATAAGGTCGACTATTTAGGCTACGAGATTAGCGCCAGTGGTATCAGATCCGGTGAAAAGAAGATATGTAGCGTGATCAACTTTCCTCGACCCGAAAATGTTACTTACCCAGCTACTACTAGCAAACTACTCAAAAAGGACACAGTTAGTAGCGAAGATTGGCTTCATACGCTTCAATTAGGCGACTCTGGGCTGCGTAGGATAGTAGATATTTTGAATACCTAGTAATCTAGACGAAAAAGGCCTACGATACATTAAACAGAATTATGTCATTAGAGACAACAGATTATTTCGCTATTTAGACGGTGATGAGGAAAAGGTCAGATGGGTAGTACAGTCAGCGTAATAAAGCTGAAAAAATTGTTCGTATGTTGGAACGCGCCAATCTCTGATACTACCAGTCGAATTAAAAAAATATTTTTGCTTTCGATAGCCCAATTTTTGAGAAAGGTTTTAGTGGTTATAGGCTACTTAACATCACGCTAGAGCCTTTAGGAGTCGAGCAAAAGAATAAAATTTAGAAATTTAAGAATTTAAGAGAAAACGAAGTATCACCGTACCGCACCGCACCGCACCGCACCGCACCGCACCGCACCGCACCGCACCGCACCGCACCGTACCGTACCGCACCGTATCGTAGTACCTAATAGCGCGGGCGGGAAATGTGGCTATTATTTTAGCGCCCCGCGGTTTCACTCGCATAAGTGTCGATTCCGTCAGAATATCGGGATAAAAACTATCCTATATCCTTTCCCCGTACTCATACTATCTCTATACCAAATTTCATCTAAATCGGTTCAGCGGTTTAAGCGTGAAGAGGTAACAGACAGACTGACACACTTTCGCATTTCGACGGCGAAGTGCCAATACCTCCTAACTGATTTTTTTTTGAGAAATTCACTTTTTTTTCGTTTTGAATTTAAAGGCGTTATTCGCATGTTTTAGTGAAATCGCAAAGTGTATTTTTATTACAACAACATTAAATTAAAATGTGAAAATACATATTACCTCTCAACTAAAACAACGTGTCTATTTTTGAACGTTTTTATCCAGTATGTGTAAATTTTTGACTTTGTCAGTTAGGAGTTATTGGCACTTCGTCGTCGATTTATAATATTGGTATGTGGTATGGATTGTGGTGTCTCACGACTTCCACGTGAACGAAGTCGCGGGCAGAAGCTACATCACTTATAACTTTACAGGCATGCAAATCCTGCCAAAAAAACATCATCATTTATGTCGATACTAATATAGGGCAGTAACACAATGCGAGGGTCAGCTATTGTGGTGAGAAGGCACATTACACACGGTCGTGACGCTGCAAAACTGGCGTGTTAGCGTCATGTTATGGTAATTATTTGTGCATATCATGTTAGCAGAGATATTTGAATAATTTGTAGGATATTTTTAAAAGGATTAGGAGTAATTGGTAATTTTCTTACTCAAGTAGACGCCTGCGCGGCTGTCCCATTTCAAAACCTAGTAAGGGACACTTTTTACAAAAATCGTTTTATTGCATATAATCTTGCTAACCTAGATGGTCTCTACCAAATACAAAAACACCAGCATTTTAAACTTACATAAAAGGAGATATATTTAAACATCGATACCTAGTAAGTGTACCTTTCACTCCCTATAAGTGACCATTTAAAACCTAGTAAGTCACATTAACCAATTCAAAAAAATACATTTCATAGGCTGACCAATATTACGTTTATGCGCTCTCCTGTAAAATTTCATTTTAAGTCCTTACTAGGTTTTGAAATGGGGCAGCCGTGCGGGGTAATGGCGTAACATACTATCAGTAACAATGGGTTTAATTTTGACAATTCAAAAACATTCATTGCGATATTTAGCTTGTTGAGCAGACACATTTTTCGAACATATGAAGCAATGGATTAACAATATCCTTCAAAATTATTCGGATTGAGATTGATGTGTGTATTACGCAATTAGGGTGCTGGGCCTATAAGGTTCCCACTGCTGGGACACAGGCCTCCTTTCTTCCAGAGGGAGTGGGCTGTAATCTACCACGGGCCCAGTGCGGGTTGGTAGATATCACTGCTAGTCTGCTACTAACATGGAATTTTGATCAATAAAAAAGCTTTCAAGGGGCCTAAAAAGGCCTCTTTAGCAGACTCATAAAAGGATAACATTATGAATCATAATGGACAGTTAACTGTTAATTGTATGAAATCCTATTGGTGAAGGATTTTTCAGTAATTCTTTTTTGTCTGTGCTTAAATACCAATCAATCCAATCCAAATCCAATTTCAATCTCTTTGATTATACCTACGTAGTGCACAGCGAAAAAAAGAAAAACACGAACTGCCTTCGTCATATATAATTCATAATGTTACCCTTTTATGATTCTGTCAAAGTGGCCTTTTTAGGCCCCTAGAAATCAGTAGTTAATTAGAACAGAACAGTAAAGGCTCCTTCAAACAGGCGCGACACGACACGCGACACAAAGGTACCGCAAGTCGCGCAACGAGCGGTGCCTTTGTGTCGCGTCTGTTTGTAGGAGCCTTAATGGTTTCACGGAAATATCAAAAGCAATTATTCTGTTCGGTATATTCGTGGAACAGTCGAATAGTTGCATCGCATACAACATAAACTGGCAATAATGTAATCTATACCACGCGGGCCCAGTGCGGGTTGGTGGTTTCAACGTCTTCGAATGTTTTGTTTCTAGAACATGTCGGTTTCCTTACGATGTTTTCCGTCACCATTTTGAGAGCAGTAACTAAGGCTTGTTTTACGTATCACAACTACACCACAACCACACCACAACTACAGCACGTGGACGGGCGCTAATTTGTATGAAAATTAATAGTTAAATTCACGCGGACCACATTTTGCCGTCATTATCGACCGCGTACCTATGTGATACTGACCACATCGTAGCCACGTCGCAACCACCAACAACACCACAAACTAGTGGCCAGCCACATCGCAAACACAACGCTAACACAACATTTTGTTGGTACCACAACGCAATCGCAAGAAGTCGCTGCGACACTAACTACGTAACCACAGCTTGACCACTTTTTGTCGCTGCGATGTGGTGTGGTTGAGGTACGTGTGAATGGGCCGTCAGTAGCAGCAGCGTAACATGACTGGCGAAGTATGGGTATCTACTTACACTGTGTTCTTCCCTGCCTAACCCTTTGGGAATGCAGGCGTGATGTTATATGTAGAAGTGGCAATAGCTCATCTATCGTCTATTCAAACTTATGTTTCACATTAATGTTAATTATTTCAAGTTAAACAAATATAAACTTTATTTTAAGGGTAATTAAGTTGATTTCAGAGTGATTAGCACTATTGAAAAAGTTATAAAAATATTTGAAGTGGAAGCGTAAACTGAACTTTATTGTGTAGTAGTGTTAATCACTATGCTCTCCGCATCCAGTCTGTCCCAGCCACCTTCTTAAGGTCGTCGGTCCATATAGCTGGGGGGTGACCCACACTAGGTACTCTTGGGGATACACGGTCTCCACTCCATAATTTCAGCTTCATAAAATGGTCTGTCTTGGACCTGGGATTCGGGAAGCACAAAAGCAAAAAGGTCGAGGTGGACTGCTGGACATAGGTGGAGGCAGTGGACGTCTTTCAGCTGAAATGAAGATAATGATTTCACATGGAGCGATGGTCTACCTAACCCCCACAACTCATTTGTTGGCTCTGGGTAACACGATGCTCTCGAGAAAATGCGGTCGGAAAGACTTTTGAAAAAACCTAAGTAAAAAGTCATAATTCGAGGTTTGGCTTTCGCCTATTTCCTCCTCCAATATTGGACCAATTTACAAGATATTTCATAAAGTGAATAAAAAGATATATACTGTGTCCCTATGTTTTTCTTTTTTCATTAATAGTTGTCAAATTTGTACACTAGGCCTCTGTTGACAGCGATTTAAATCGGCATTTTTTGAGGGTTCTAGTGCTTATAAAAATAATAATAATAATAATATAATAATAATAATATATTTCCAGAAAATGTTTACAAAACTAAATGTATCATCAATGTATCATCAAAAAGGAAAACATAGGGACATACAAGTAGTTAATATTTATTATTCTGTAAATAATTATTGCTTTATGGTCATTAACCAGAAAGAAAACAAGCGACAGCGTTTCTGTGGAGAAAAGACCACGTGAATTTCTTCATAACATTAATATTGAGAGCCTCACCTTACGGCCAGGTGAGGCTCTCAATATGTATGTAAAAGCCATAACAATAACGGTAATTCTACCCACACTTCTGGTTCATTCTATTATATAAAAAAGAACTATTTGAGCGATGCATCTCGTCAGCAGACACGAAACTGTCAACATCTGATAAAGATGGATTATTTCAACGAACAAAGTGGTTGCCAAAAACCTAAACAATACACCCCATTTGAATTTCAACTCTAACTTTCTCGAGATACGGTTAGTTTTAGTTGGATTAGGTTTTTCAGGATAATAAATCCACAGGTGCTATTCATGCCTCGTGCAAGCTCTCGAATGGATCAGTTTTGGTATAAAAAATATGTAAAAACAGCTCTGTATGATTGCGAGCAAGATTGATTAAGACACTATTTTGGGCTTCAGGGATATTTTATTGTCAGGATATTATTGTGTCGTCTCCGTTTCCCGAAACGGTAAACAGAGGTTTTATTTTGTGTCCAACATAATAGGAATCTCTGACTTTGCCATTAAGCGGGCTCGGACTCCAGTCTGGAAATAAAAAAAAAGGAACCGAGAATCTCTTATTGTCCATTACAATAAGAGATTCTCGGTTCCTTTTTTTTAAAGCCAATCCTTTAAAAGAATAGCCTGACAGTGACAGCAAGCCTTATCCTTGTCTGGCTTCATCTGGCTTTCAGGTTTCTAACTACCAGTAAAGACTTATTATCTAGATTCCTAAGGAAACCTGCAGGTTTAATTAGGTAACTTAGTTTCTGTGGCCCGGAGAAAAGTCGACGGCTTCAAGTGTACGTTTTTGCAAATTGCAGCACTGTTTTACGTTTTAATATATTTTAAAAAACATATAAGTTTTATTTAAATGAATTAATTAAAAAGTTTGGTTGTGTTAGTTTGAATTATCTTTGATGGATATGAACTATTTCGTATGAAAATATGACAATTTGCAGCAAATACACAATATTTCGAGGACTACTTGCTTAGGTTTAAGTTTATCTAAGGCTACTTGTAATATTTTAAATAATTATACTGTAGTAGGTATTAATTTGACCATAATTGCAACACTATTGAATTTTGATCATACAACATAGGATAACAGCGCCACAACTTGCAATAAACGTAAGAAATTATGAATGTTTCAGGCTTCAGGTGTAGAAGAAATCACCTTATGGCTACTACTAAGACTATTTTATGAAATATCAATCAATAGAGTTTTAATTTTGAACTTATTATTATTGTATTGGTCGTATTGATAATTTTAATGATTATAATTCTGTAATAGGTACATATCTACTTGTCACGGTCGCGGATCATATTTTAATCAACATACAACCGCGCCTGATCGCTCTAAGTAGCACTTGAAGATCGCTTTCGATGTTTTCGCTTGTATCACTTATTCAACTGTGTCCGGCTCGCGGCCCACACCGGCTTTATATAGTGCCTCAGAGAGTTCTAGAACCTTCTACTTTAGAAACATCTAGAATGTTCGAGTACATACCGGTCCCGACTGACCAGATGTCGATAGTTCTCGAAAGTTCTAGCCTCGAAATTTCTAGAAGGATCTTTCCTCTACTTACTAGTTCTGCTACCCGATACTAGATGACACTAGTGGTAACTAATGTCACCATGTACCAGGCATTAATTATGGCGCGCAATACTAGTCTCTTCCATCCACGGTCAAACGCTTGGTACGGAAGCACAAGTAAACGTAACAGATTTATTGATTCACGCAGCTATTATTTAGCCCCCTCAAATCAAACGCACCTGTGTTGAATGATAAAGTTAAATCAAACTTAAACGATAATTATGACCTTTCACCCTCCAACAGCATACACACGAACTTCACACAGCAATGGCGGCAATGTACCAAATGAAGTGTGCAATATAACAGCTGTCAATGACATTCCATGTATGCTTCTGACAGTTGCATGAGATAATTTAAAGTTACATGACGTGTCTGTTCCGAATTGCCTCTCAAATACACTTAGCCATGCCACAGTGGACAACACGCGCAATTATTGGCTTAAATTGTTCCATTAAGCCAGGATCACATTCATATCAGTTTGTTTGGTTGTATTTTCCAGTAATTATTGAGATTTAAATTACATTCGGGCGTTCCGAGCCCGCAAAAAGATTTGTGGTTTTAAAATTAATAGCTTTAAAAGTATTTGGAAGTGAACAGCACTTTTGTTTAACTTAATTAGCTGTAATTTAATAAGTTTGTGTATATGTATGTAGGTATTATAGTTATAAACCCGAAAAAACCATCATACACCATTTTTTATGTATTTCTTTGCCAAGTTATGTCAAACCTTCCCGGACCTTTGGCAGGCGTAAGAGGGGCCGAAACCAACTCGCAAAGGCCCGGTAGACGCTTTTAAGGGGCTTACAGGACCTAAACGCAAAAAAACGCAAGATTTAGAAACAATACAAGTACGAGTATATGATCGACTACAGTAAACAAAATCAGAAAAATATATGATATTCTTCAGGATATATGCCAGGTAGATAGTGTGTTGAAAACATAATACAACTAATTTGATACGATGAAAAAAATCATGAAGATATCTCTAAAAACTTTCTTTTTAGAATAAAGACCATACTAATATACATACAATCATTATGATTTTTTGTCAGATTATTCTACAAGCAATTATTTTTTTAATAATTTTACTCCAAACAATAGAATTTTTTGTAAATAGATAATTGCTTCATATTTTGCAATAAATTACCAGAGTTGTGTCATCGCGCTTCTCTTTCTTTTCTATGCACTCCGACAGTGACCGCTTTAGGTCATGTAGTCCCTTTAATGATAATAATAGTTCTCTAGATCGCATTTCAGCTATGGCAGCCGATCTCAACGAGACGAGCCTTCGGCGCGGGTGATATTATGGTGCACAAGTGGCACACAGTGCACTATAATATCTCCCCAGGCGCAACACGTTAAATCCCGTTGGTCCTGCTCCTGATCTGTCTCCACTCTCCTGTCGTGTCGAATTGCGTGCTGTCCCGTCGAACCATGAGATTTGAGAGTGAGAGAAGAGACTGCACCTGAGTCTACGCATACACTTGTGCACTATAATATCTCCCGCGCCGAAGGCTAGTCTCCGTTGAGACTGGCAGACATTTATTATTCACAAGTTCATTCATATTTTTTTGGTTGTTACAATATTTTACTCGCCAAAGTTTCTAGTTTGCGAGAAGCGCTTGTTAATTTATAAGTACTACAGTCAACCAAAGAGATAAGTTTGCAGGATCGTCGGATATAGTTCAGGTTTAGTAAGAAACCGATGGATGTTCTCGAATAAAATTAAATTTTATTAATAGAAAACAAACAGTGCATTTATCAAATTAAATTTCAGTCGACAACATCCATCGGTTTCTTACTAAACTTCAACTATATCCGACGATCCTGCATACTTATGTGTTTTGTTGACTGTACATGGCCAAAATACTGCTTGCCGGTCGATTCTTTAAAAATCTCACCGTGAAAACTGTGGTGATGTGAGTTTGTTTTGCTATAGGAAATGACACTATTGACAGCTCACTCCACGCTCACTTCACTTAAGTTTTCCCGGTGAGATTTTTACAGAATAGCGCACCACTGGACCACTACACAAGGTGTAACAGAATAAACGCAAGTCCTGAAAGTTTGTTCATAATTGACTACTGAATCAATTTCAATAAAATCGTCTACTTAGGTAGGTATTTTTTTCAAAAATTATGTTTTGTCATAATGACCGCCGATTGAGTCAAAGAAAATTAAATCTTATTTCAAATCAATAAGACTTAATTTTAAATGCATAAAGTAATGCTAGACTCAAAACGATTTTCTTAACAATAAAGGCTCGTGCACACAGGCGCGACGCGCCTGTGTGTACGAGCCTTAAGAGTTAGTTTAAAAAAAAGTTTTGGCTAATAAATTATGTTAATTGGGGTGTATAAGGTCTTGCGTTAATTATGTTAGGTACATATTGTATACAACTATGGATGGGGAGGACGGAACCCCCAAAAGCCTGTTCAATTTCCAAACGCAAGCAAAGTAAACAATTTATGCTCAGGTTCCTACAAATAAAAACGAATCGTTTTGTTTACCAATGGTAGCATTTTTTATTGCCAAACCGGGCATATAAATATATTCGTAAGGTAATTTTGGTGTGATAGCTACACTTCCATATGGCAGGGTTTGTTATGCAAAGCTATGAGGTCTTTGCTTCATTATTGGTAAAGATACAACAGTCCAATTTTAACCAATAATGATCCGTAAATTATAGGAATCGGCCATTAGAGCATCTTATAAAATTCTACTACACATTTGAATTTGGAACGTACCGGTAATAATGGCTCGTTTATTTTGACATTAGTGCTGCGCTGCAATGAAATTCCATCCGAATGTCCGGTTACGTTACGATCCGTGCCGTGCGACTGTCCGGTTGCCGTGCGACTGTCCGATAATGTGCGCTTAGTTTTAACTGCGCCGTAACGGTCTGTGAACTTAGTCGGGTGATGCGGGTCATCCGGCCCACTGTGCACGGTTAGATCAGAGTTGTTGTTTAATCACGTTGATGCTTAGCAGTAAAGGAAATGGTAATGGATTTGGATAGTGGATAGTGTAATTTGATGTGGATTTTAGGGATGGGGGAGGCGGAAAAGAGTTAAGTAACCAGGGCCGTCGGATGTAATAAAAGTTTAGTAAGAAACCGCTGGATGTTTTCGAATGAAATTTTGATAAATGAACTAGGTATTAGTTTTCTATTCGTTTTCGTTAGCCTATATTATGTCCCACTGCTGGGCAAAAGCCATCCCTTTCCCTTCCAAACATCCCTGTCTTGTGCGATATCTGACCATGTTGGCCTTACAAACGTTATCAGCGGTGTTATTCTGTAAAAATCTCACCGTGAAAACTTAGGTGAAGTGAGCTTGGAGTGAGCTGTCAATTCCTAGCAAAAACAAACTCACTTCACCTAAGTTTTTACGGTGAGATTTTTACAGAATCGACCACACCACCTTCTTCGTGGTCTACCTCGACGGCGATATCTTCCCTCAGGCGTCCAGTAAGTGACGATCTTTGTCCAATGGCTCTTCGGGTTTCGCGTCATGTCGGGCCCCCTCCCTCGCCTGGCTGTTTTTTCTCCAACACATGCTACTAATATGTTACATGCTCTGTACATGCTACTTGAGCTATGGAGCTTGTGTACTGGAGTACATGACCTAAGCGCGGTCACTGTCGGACTGCATAGAAAAGAAAGAGAAGCGCGATGACACAACGCTGGTAATTTATTACCCGAAGACTTACTGCAAAACCGTAAAACGCAAATGCGCACACCCCTAGTAGCTGGTACTTTATGAAATCCGTTATCACATCCGTACTCGGGGAATAACAATAATTCAAAATTTATCAGCGAGCAATATCCACCGTGGGTTTTTAAAGTTATTGCTGTTGAATTAATATGAACGACCACGACACCATACGCAATTTTGGCCTTTGTAATCATTCTCAATCATGATTGATAGTGTAAATATACAGCTTCCGTTAATTTAAATTATAAGCCTTTACTTTTAAGAGTTGCCTTTGTTTCGTTTGTGAGGCTGAATAATTAATTAATGTTTATTAAGTACTGAAATGGGTCTTGTTTTCTCCAAATTATGTGATTACATTGGGCTGGCTGTTATTTCTTTTGAAATTCGACTTAGGTATATTTAGTTTTTCAAGACAGAGGAACTCTGGTGTAGGTATCTACCTATTAGTTTACACCACACATGTGGTTTTTTGGTTATTCTGTGTTATTCTTGAGTTTAATTTTTTTATTTAAACGGAAAATTGTTATTATTTTGTGTTTGTAAACTGCAGCAGCACTAGAAATAACAGCGCCATCTGCTGATAAACTGTAACACTAGACATATGTACCTCGACTATTGCTTCTTTACAAATTACAAGAGATGTCACTGAGCAACAAAATATTTTGAATTGATTAAAGTTTAAGGCGGAGTAAAATGTTTTACACAATCTAATTGATATTTATGAAAACAAAACGTTTTGATGTAAATAAAAAGAAAAAAAAAAACCGATAAAACCGAAAAGAATTTGTATACCGTCGCGTCGCGTACCTACATAAAAAAAAAGTTATACACAAACAACATGGTGGATCAGCTGTTTTCATTTTTCTCAAATCTGAATTTGTTTTCATAAAACGAAGCCTTGTTATGGTCTCATAGCCATGTGTGAATTAAAATGGGCTCAATCGCATCGGTGCTGCAATGGCATTGTCAGACGTGCGGCCAGATCAATCCAACAGAAAGTGTGAAGTGTTTAAAATGTGGTACAAAGCGGGTATCGAGTCATGACAGTGGAATATTTAAAGAAAATTGTCGAGATTCATCGCCGGAATATACATCGCGAACTGGAAAAAGCGAAGGAACTACACCTGGCTCTGAAGCGATCGTCATACCGACTGAAAATAGCTTTAACAGGTGTGTTTTTTTTTCTCGTAACTATTCCCGTCGTTCAGTTTCTGTCAGCAAATTATCGATTTTTCGTGACCCGTATTTTAGGTTATATTTCTATTGTATTTCATTGTTGTGCGCAGTGGAAGCGAGTTCATTAACTAAATTAGATGTTAACGTGCAGTTTTAGGTATTTGTGTGTCAGCAATTGTGTTAAAAATGTGATTATATGTGTTCGTTGTTCGCGATGTATATAGGTATGTATTCTTGGGTAGTTTCGACTAATGGCTTGTTCATTTCGTTACAATCGTACCTGGGATAGTATTTTCACTTATTTTAAAATGGAATTTCTGTGAACAACATCATTAGGAGTAGAGTTCTATGTAAGTATGAGTGGCAAAAAATCCTAATCATGAATGGTGAATTTGAAAAAACCAATTAAAAAAGTGATACTCCATCCTGTAAATTACACGTCTAATAAAAACAAAACTCATTATTTTCAAAACCTGCAAACAGACAGATTATCATTTTCTTGACAATATGAGAATCCATCCTTTTGTTTGAAGAAGCTTCAACACAACTACTCCATATTTTATCAATTATAAATTGACTTTCCATACTTGCTTCTGATTTTATATTGTGAATGTACATAGCATTCGTTTTTTAAATCACATCTCTCAAAATAATCTAACCAGTGTGCAGTGTTTTTTTAAAATAATTACTATGTAGATAATTAAATCAATGTCTGTGTCACAAACAAACCAAGCCAAGTGATCTTAGTTATTTAAAAAAAACCATTACATAATTATGTTTATTTTCACTACCACATACTTAATGAAAAATTAGGTAGTTCTTGCAGTACGTAAATGTGTTTACAATAATATATTGATTTTGTACAGACTGGAGCCTATGATAGGAATATCGTGTGTTACAGCTCTCTAGGCCTCCAAAATAC
Source organism: Luperina nickerlii (assembly GCA_963855955.1). Taxonomy (NCBI): domain Eukaryota; kingdom Metazoa; phylum Arthropoda; class Insecta; order Lepidoptera; family Noctuidae; genus Luperina; species Luperina nickerlii. The sequence goes on from OY979671.1 coordinate 4,894,375, forward strand.
CTGAACAAGTTTTAACATTGAACCGATGTGTAGGCTAAACCCAACTGTTTTACCATATTTGAACGAGAGCTTCAGGTTCTGTATTGGCTCACCTATCTTTCCAGCTGGGAATATGTCAAAATATTCACATAGTACAGTCAACCCTCAGCAGTGGTAACTCTTGAATGACGAGAATAGCCCTTAACACATTGGAATAAAGGCTGATTATGATGAGATGTACCGTTGACTGTACACACAATTTATAATAATTAACCAGCAAAGGTCCAATGGTGCTGGTTAATTCGTGAAGATGGAAAACATCATGAAGAAACCGGTGTGTCCTAGAACAAAACATTCTAAGACATGTGACATGTACTAACCTACACTTCGTCCAAGTGGTGGATTACAGGACACTCCCTCTCACTGAGAGGAGGCCTATATCTCAGCAGTGGGAACATTATAGGCAGTTTATGCTATGTTATGCTAACCAACAATAACTATTGTATGACAAAAGTTAATGAAAGGAAGAGGCAAATTATTTCATATGCTATATCGAGGATAATTTATTCAGCACCATTGTAACTGAAAGGATATATACCTATTATTGTAACTGTTGCCTACGCTGGCTTAATAATCTAGATTGGAATCTAGTTGTAAGAATAATTGATAGTTTTTTCGACCCCAAATAAATTGGGATAAGGGCAAGAGGATGATGATGTTGATTTATTTATTTAATTGCGGCACTCTGTCGACTTATTTATTTAATTATGGCACTCCAACAACTTATTTATGGCACTCCAGCGACTTATTTATTTAATTATGGCCCTCCAACAACTTATTTATTTAATTATGGCACTCCAATGACTTATTTATTTAATTATGGCACTCCAAATATTTATTCACTATGTATATTTTTTGGGGTACTCAGTAACAATTAAACTTAAAATCTAGAGTGAATTTGTTACTTACAGGTGTGCACAGCACTTACATGTTTCAAGTTTTATAATATCACATAGAGCACATATTATAGGCTAAAAAACAAAATAGAGGAAAAAAAGATTAAAAAAAAAAAGAAATGACTAAATCTATTTTGTTGCTCTAAAGAATAATACAATCAATGACAAATAATAAATAAGTAAGTAATAATATTAATAATATGATGATGTCGCTGACAGGATATACTATTATTGTAATAATCTAGATTGGAATGTAGTCATTACCATAATGACTTGATAGTTTTTATTGTATCATAGGTTTTTGTTTCGTGGAATGTCACATGTCTTCGAATTTTTGGTTCTAGGACATGCCGGTTTCCTCACAATGTTTTCCTTCACTGTTTGCGTGTTTCGATAAGGTATGGCACCGCGGGTTACTATGTAAAATCAAAACATCCTTACCCCACACTTACTACGAACTGCTTGAATCTTACCTCTCCGACAGAACTTTTCAAGTTAAGGAAAAAGATGTTACCTCATCTTTCCATAAAATAACTGCAGGAGTACCCCAAGGCTCTGTGCTGGGACCGGTGTTGTACACTATATACACAGCAGATCTGCCACATACTCCGGATACTACGTCAGCAAATTACGCAGATGACACAGCCGTTTTGGCTAGCCACAAAGACCCTGAAGTTGCATCTAAAATACTTCAGAGTAGTCTAGATGACATAAATAAATGGCTAAAGAGGTGGCGAATAAAAGCAAGTGCATCCAAATCAGCCCATGTGACTTTCAGTCTGAGACAAGGTATATGTCCACCTGTGAGACTAGGCGATCACGAACTTCCACATAAGGACTCTGTGAAGTACCTGGGCATGCACCTTGACCGCAAACTTACATGGAGAACACATATTCAAGCCAAGCGAAATCAACTCAATATCAAACACAGGAACCTATACTGGCTCCTTGGAAGAAATTCTATCCTGTCAATAGACAGTAAACTACTGGTGTATAACACCATCTTAAAGCCAATTTGGACATATGGCATCCAACTATGGGGAACTGCTAGTGTCTCTAATATTAACATGCTCCAAAGATTCCAAAATGTCATCCTCAAAAACATCACAAATGCACCATGGTTTACAAGAAACTGCGAGGTGCATGAATATCTTAATCAAAACACAGTGCATCAGGAAGTGAAAAACTGGGCAGAACGCTACAGAGCACGCCTTCAGAATCATTCAAATCCTTTGGCGAAAGCGCTCACTAAGCCGGATCATAAAAGGCGGCTGAAAAGGTTAGCTGTGGTGGACCTAGCCAATGCCAACTAGGCAACTAGGACATGCTGCCATGAAGTATTATGAGGGAAATCTCGCTGGAGAGACCACTCTGCACCATCAAATCCAACAACAAATCTGCTCATAGTCCAGGGACTGATTGCAGAAAACATAAGAAAAAAAAAAATGATGATGTAGCTGACAGGATATACTATTATTGTAATAATCTAGATTGGAATGTAGTCATTACCATAATGACTTGATAGTTTTTATTGTATCATAGGTTTTTGTTTCGTGGAATGTCACATGCCTTCGAATTTTTGGTTCTAGGACATGCCGGTTTCCTCACAATGTTTTCCTTCACTGTTTGTAAAATTATGTTGAAACTAGAAAGAGCACCTACCAGTGCAAGCAACTACCAGTTGCGCGGGCACAAGAATCAAAAACAAATCTATCAGCATTATAGTTGGATCATAATTGAAAATATCAAGAATATTTAATACTAGCTGCGCCCCGCGGTTTCACCCGCATAATCGGAATATTGGGATAAAAAGTATGCTATGTCCTAATCCAGGTCATGGTCTACTCACGTGCCAAATTTCATCCAAATCCGTTTAGCCGTTTTCGCGTCAAAGTGTTACAAAAAAACATCAAATCTTCTCTCTCTATAATATTAGTTTAGACAAAAATATTTCTAAAACATGTGTATGTCGGCGCATCATCGCCGGTGTTGTCACGTTCACACATAATTTTTACGAAAGTTCACACAAATATAGATTTAGATAATAATGGCGAAAAGGAAAACACTTACTTAAACTTGAGGTGTTTATTCACTGCTGAGCGTACCAAGTCTACCCTTACTGGCCACATTACGGCCTATTTATACCGATTTCTCACAACGGTTCACAATCAAATTCGTCAAAACAAAAAGCGGAAGCGATATAAAAATAGAATAAACCAATCAGAAATGCTGTCGAAGTCAAAATAAAATCCTAACATACTAATTTAATTCTTAAACGGAAATAAAAACTTACTATATTTTAAATTAAATCGCAAACGGAAGTTCAAATCAAAAACTAATAATTTAATTCACAAACGGAAATTCAAAATAGAAACTTACTACATTTTAAATTAAATCGGAAACGGAAGTTCAAATCAAAAACTAGTAATGTAATTCACAAACGGAAATTCAAAATAGTAAAATACAGTGGATGTGACGTAACAGGACATATTTTAAATCAACCGGAAGTTAAAAATAAATAGTTAAGAAATACAGTGGATGTGACGTAGGTAATATCAACATTATTTTAAATTGACCGGAAGAACAAAAAAATGAAATAGTTACAAGGTGTGAAAACTAAAGCTGTCAAAACAAATACCAATTAAACGGAAATGATATTTAGAATGAATTCTAGGACTTATTAAATATATGAAAAATAATCAAATTATTACAATTTAAATTCAATTATTAGCTCTGCGCCCATACGGCCATTCTGGTCCAGCGCGCTCTCTGCGCTGTATATAAGTTCAATAAGCATGACCTATATAGGATCAGCTCCATTACATGGCATCACCCGCCTTGGATCTAGCCATACCATATGGCGTCACCCGCCTGGGATCTAGCCAAAAACCCTAACATGGCATCACCCGCCTTGGATCTAGCCAATCATATGGCATCACCCGCCTAGGATATAGCCCTCAGACCGGGAGCAAGGATAAGCTTGGTGGCCAACCAGCGCTTAAGGAAGGAAAGGTGGATAGGTTAGCTACAATATTTTTTGCAATTACAATATTTATTCAAACATTACAAAGGCACCACACATTTAAGATCTAGCCTATCTAGATGGCATCACCCGCCTTGGATCTAGCCATACCACATGGCATCACCCGCCTGGGGTCTAGCCCTAAGACCGGGAACAAGGATACACATGGTGATCAGCCAGTGTTTAAGGAAGGAAAAGTGGATAAGTAAACTAATATTTTTTTTTTGTCCGCCCATACGGTCGGTTAATCATGAGCATTATTATCAATACAATTAATATCATTACAATCATCCATAAATGGATCTTTTTGAGCCAGAGGTGCTGGTCTCAAAAAATCATGACTAGCGATCTTTTCGGAACAACCCCGTAAATTGACATGCTTAACTTTATAACGATTGTTTGGCAAAATCTCTAAAACTTCCATAGGGCCTTCATATTTAGGGCCAAGCTTAGTAGTATGTCTTTCATGTTTGTGCATTAAGACAAAATCTCCAACTTTAAAAGGATTTACACGAGCTTTACCCTTATCAAATCGTAATTTGTCCTGAAATGATCGCTCGTCCATCCTTAATTTACACAATGATCTTACAGCGTTAAGATCTTCAATTGGTTCATCACTGTCAATTTGTAAGAGCTTAATACCTGGTGGTGAACACTTTTTCCCAAATAACAACTCCATCGGAGATATTCCCGTACTTTTAGATATAGTAGCGTTAATAGCCAACTGTAAATCTCGAATAGCACTATGCCAAGGTTTATTAAGCTCTACAACCGACATATTATCTTTAATTATTTTCATAATCCGTTCCACCTGACCATTTGCCCGACTAGCACCTTTAGCTACTACGTGATGTTCAATACCGAAGCGCTGGCAAAAGTTTTTAAAGTCAGTCGAGGTCATACTTTTGTCCTGGTCTGTTATGAGTCTGTTTGGGGTACCAAAAATAGAAATTACTTCTTGTAAACAAGATATAGCTGTATCTGACGTCCGATCATTGGTGTAAATTAAATGAGTATATTTAGTGAAAGCGTCTATAAATACAAATGCATATTCAGTATTGTTACGTTTACCATTCATACGTCCAGTTATATCAGCATGGATGGTGTGAAAAGGGATAGCGATTTTGTCTATAGGATGGAGAGTGACTTGTTTAGCACCGGACATACCTTTTCGAATTCTACAACTAACGCAATTTTCAATAAACTTTCGAACTAATTTTGACATACTTGGGAACCAATACTGTTCTCTTAGTTTAGCGAGTACTTTCTCCCAACTAAAATGCTGAAGGTTATCGTGATAATGGGAAATAAGATTCCATCTGTAATTTTGAGGCACTATAATAAGTTTACGAGTTTTATTATCAATCTGAACTTTACGTCTTAAGAGTTTATCTTGAGATATGATATAAGTGTCTGCTATATCTTTTGGAATTGTATCGGATCCCAGTTGTTCAACTATGTTTTTAAGAACAGGATCTCGCTTTTGTTCAATAAGCAGCCAGTTATGATCTAATGTAGAGGAGTTTACTGAAAATTCTAACGGAACATTTTCACTACGAGTTTTATTAGCGCGGAATTCTACGGGATTACGGCTAAAGAAATCGGCATGAGAAAGTCTGTCACCCTTCCTATATTCAATGTCAAACTGAAAATTTTGCAAGAATGCCCACCAGCGGTGCACTCTAGGCGTTAGTTCTCTTTTTGTTCTAGATGCTTTAAGTGAATTACAATCTGTTATGACTTTGAAACATCTACCGTATAAGAAATGGCGAAAATGTTTAATAGCTTTAACTACAGCCAATGTTTCGAGCTCATATGAATGATATCTGCTCTCGGCACTGGTTGTTCGCATGCTGAAATAACCCACTACATGAGGATTATTATCATGGCGTTGAATTAGAACAGCACCATAACCAAGAGAACTAGCGTCTGTATGGAGTTCACACGGAAAGTCGGGATCAAAAATTGTCAAGAGCGGGGAGGACGTCAGTCTAGCAATTACTTCATTCCTTGCATTGTCCTGACGTTCTGTCCACTTCCAAGGCACGCCCGTTTTCGTTAATTCGTATAAAGGAGCCATAATCTTCGAAAAGTTTGGAACAAATTTCCTAAAATAACCAGCTAAACCGTTGAACTGACGCAACTCTTTACAGTTTTTTGGGACTGAGGTCTTAGAAAGTGCATCTATTTTTCTAGGACTAGGCTTTACAGTTCCGTTTTCTACTATATTTCCTAAATATTCAACAGATCTTTTTAAAAAAGAGCACTTTTTAATATTTAAAGAAAAACCAGCGTTAGTTAACCTTTCCAAAACGAGTTGCAGATTAGTTAATCCTTCTTCTACGGTAGCAGATATTACAAGCACATCATCAATATAAACTAGAGCGATTTTATCTTTATAATCAGCTAACGCGTTATTAATGGCACGTTGGTAAATGGACGGTGCATTACAAAGCCCAAAGGGCATTCGTAAAAACTCATATTGGCCGTCAGGTGTAACAAACGCTGTCTTTTCAATGGATTTGACTGCAATAGGTATTTGATAAAAGCCTGCAGTCATATCTAAACAAGTGAAATAACGAGCTTTACCTAACCTATCTATTTGATCGGCAATAAGTGGCAGCGGAAAATTATCCCTAACAGTATTTGCATTCAATTCCCGAAAATCTACGCATAACCTATCGGACCCATCCTTTTTCTTAACTAATAGAATGGGACTGCTGAATGGAGATGAACTGTCTCGGATTATACCGTTTTGCTTAAGATCATCAATTATCTCCTTGACCTTCTCACGTTCCATTGGTGATAATCTGTATGGCCTACGTTGTACAATTTTCTCAGGATTTTTTAATCTAATATTTAACTGACCAGTTTTAACCTCTGAAACCTTGTTACCAGAAGTAAAACTATCCTTGAATTTTTCCAAAACTACATTTAACTTTTTCAATAAAATAGGATCATCGACATCGGTATTTAGTTTTGTTTCCGACTCTGTCAGGGTACATTCATTTGCAATCATATTTCTGGTCACAGTTAACTTTGTATCTGATAAAGTAATAGCAAGACCAGGAATTTGAACTAAATTATAGCCAATTAAGATATCGAACTGGATTTGATGATCTTCCATAATAAATAACTCTAGCTCTACACTTACTTGATCTATCTCAACAATGGTTGTAATACTTTGGGAACACATAACATCAATGCCACCAATTCCAGTAAAAATTGTATTGACCGTCTTTCTTTTGCCTGGAATTGCACCAGAAATACTTTTTCGTACTAATGAACAGTCTGCGCCAGAATCAAACAGACAAGGGTAGGTATTTGCTCCAATTTTAACGGTAGTCATGCATCGATTTATAGGACCACAAAAATTTACCTGGGGATTGGATTTTTCATCATACCGTTTACGAAAACAATTTTTCTCTACATGCCCCTTTTTATGGCAATATTTACACTCTACTGAATTACTCGTACGATCGGACGTAACCTGAGGTGCGGACGTTGCGGGTGGATTCGATTCTGAAGCGACTGCTAAGTTTTCTTTACAGTCACGCATGAGATGACCGGGCTTTTTACATTTAAAACAAGTATTTGGGGTAGCTGCGGGAGTTTCAGAAAGTCTGGGTTTTTTGTTGAGAGGGTTTTTGTCTGTACTGTCAGTTTTTGCTCGTTCACGCTTACGGTAAGTTTTTAAAACTGAGACAAGTTTGGGCAAAGAGTCAGGCGTATTACGTAACAATTCACATTTTATAAAATCAGGGTAGATACCGGTAATAAGAGCATCAATTACCTCGGCATCTGTGGCTTCAGGCCGCACTCGTTTGAACAGCGTCCACCCCGTAGTCGCATAGTCCGCGTAGCTGCTCGCCTGCTCCGACGTGAAGTTGCGCCACCGCTGGACGTCGTCAGCATACCGGAACTCTTCGCCAAATGTCTGGATCAGGTCCTGTTTCACCTGCTCCCATGTAGTGGACTGCAGCGACCATGTGTCTGCCCAGGTTTTCGCTCTGCCTTTCAACTGCAGTATTGCCTTCATACGAGCTTCGTGGGGCGATATACCAATCGTTGAAATAGTTTGGTCAACGTTGGCACACCAGTCCCGGATGTCATGTGAGCGCACATCAGGGTCAAATGGTGGTAGGTAGAAATTACCGCGATCTCGAGACGGCACTGGAGTAGCATTTAGCGCAGCGGTCACAGCGCTAGAGGCAGCGCTGGATGCAGCTTGCTTCGTAATGGAGGTCACGAGGCTCATCACTTGCTCCAGAGAGAAGGTGGGTTCCGGCTGCGTAGCCGGGGCGGGCTTACGGGCCCTGGATCCGGAAGACCTCAACAGGGGCGAGGTGGATCCCACCGCTGCTGTCGGCGCATCATCGCCGGTGTTGTCACGTTCACACATAATTTTTACGAAAGTTCACACAAATATAGATTTAGATAATAATGGCGAAAAGGAAAACACTTACTTAAACTTGAGGTGTTTATTCACTGCTGAGCGTACCAAGTCTACCCTTACTGGCCACATTACGGCCTATTTATACCGATTTCTCACAACGGTTCACAATCAAATTCGTCAAAACAAAAAGCGGAAGCGATATAAAAATAGAATAAACCAATCAGAAATGCTGTCGAAGTCAAAATAAAATCCTAACATACTAATTTAATTCTTAAACGGAAATAAAAACTTACTATATTTTAAATTAAATCGCAAACGGAAGTTCAAATCAAAAACTAATAATTTAATTCACAAACGGAAATTCAAAATAGAAACTTACTACATTTTAAATTAAATCGGAAACGGAAGTTCAAATCAAAAACTAGTAATGTAATTCACAAACGGAAATTCAAAATAGTAAAATACAGTGGATGTGACGTAACAGGACAGATATTTTAAATCAACCGGAAGTTAAAAATAAATAGTTAAGAAATACAGTGGATGTGACGTAGGTAATATCAACATTATTTTAAATTGACCGGAAGAACAAAAAAATGAAATAGTTACAAGGTGTGAAAACTAAAGCTGTCAAAACAAATACCAATTAAACGGAAATGATATTTAGAATGAATTCTAGGACTTATTAAATATATGAAAAATAATCAAATTATTACAATTTAAATTCAATTATTAGCTCTGCGCCCATATGTACTTATACTTATTTGAATTAAGAATTTGAAATATTTTTCAAGTTATGGACAACAAACAGAATGTCATATTTAACAAAGTTCAAATTCCATTGCAACAAAAAAGTTATTAGCCTTTTTGTTACAAATGGTCTCTCAAAAATCAACTTAGAATACAATGCATTAAAGTAGACAACTGATTAAGTGGCAATGGAATGTAAACTAACTGTTATTATTAACACTGCTATACCTACATGTTGTGAAACAATTTAGTGAATTAAAAATAGTGTGGAACAAACATCAGGTTACCCAGCTTTCTTCTGTAAAAACTTCTTTGTAATAAAAATAGTGTTTACAGGTTCATACATTTTCTTGGTACAGATGTCAGCACATCAAGCTACCCGAAACTAAAATTTTCGCAATCAACTTTGAACCTTATGCTGTAGAGATAAAGTTGAAAATCTATTAAAAAAATTTGACAGATTGTAGTAGCTTGATGTGCTGGCGTCTGTACATCGTCATCACCACCCTTTCCATAATCATGGCTGCTGAAAGATGTCCCAAGAATGACTGCCTCGTTAGTCCAGTGGTCGCAAGCGCTACAGTTGAGCATGAGGTTCTTGCTTTGATTCTCGGGTCGGGTAAAAGTGTTACAGGGTTTGTTCATCTGGAATTTCTCAGTAGTAGCCCGGACTTTTGATTCGTGCCCTGTTAGCAATAGATTCGATCCTATTTCATGGGACTGAAACATAACTGGTGTAATATGGGTGTATTATAGGTACAGCTCTGTCCAACCCTTTGGGGAAACAAGGCGTGATGTTATGTTATGTCCCATGAATCATCAAAGCATCTGAAATTTATAATATGAGTGCTAAGAATGTTTTTGTTACAGCGGATGGTCGTGTGTGGGCTCCGCCCCGGAGGCGTCGCGCGCGTGGCGGTGCGCGTGCGGCCTGCGCAACGTGTCCGCTGCGTGGCGCTGCGCCGCCTGCGACGCGCTTGCGCCACACGCGCCTGTCTACAGGTAATAATAGTAATCATTTCTAACGAGCCTCTGCTAGTTGGCTTCGGTCCCTCGTACGCCTCCCAAAGGTTCGGAACCCCAGGCACCTCCCTGCGGCCACAACATTATGTTCGAGGTACTTGTGGTGTCTTGTGTTTATTACATCAGCCCACATACAGCGCTAACATTAAAAGTAACAATTGAGAATGATAGGTTGTGTGAGAAAATTAGCCATAATTACAGTGCTTGACAATCGGATTGATGATAACAATAGTACTTTTAACAATTAACATACTTTTTCGACCTTCACCATGTGTATACGACGGAGGCTACGTTAGCTAGAAGTGCCTCGTGAATCTTAAGCTCTACACAAATAAATAACTGTTTTTATATATTTATGTAAGCAGGTTTGTACAAACACTTTTACACGTCAATCATACTTTAAAAACTAGATGAGGCCGATGTTTCGTATATGACTACTCTGAGAAGAAATGCCGAAACTCAGAGATCACAGTCTCTTTTAAAGTCCAGACATAATTTTGTCAGATCATGTGAAGACCGTGTAGATTGGTGTCTGAAAAAGTTCTTTTGAGGAAAGAACCTCACAGAATGAGTGCACCTGTCCATTCAGTACAAGCAAGCTTACAATATTGTTTTTGTATTTCAGGCTGTCTGATGATGAGGATCAAGCTTCAGGGATGACGGACAAAGAAAAGTCTGCTAAAGGTAAGTCCCGAGTCCATAAAGCCCAATTTACATGTTGCAAGTTTCTTGCTTAAACTATAAAATGGAACTAATTACTTGCTTCGTCTAAACACTGTTAAGACGGTGCAACTTTTATTGTATGGTATGCCACAGGTAATTAGATCGCACCGTGTGTATGTCAGAGATTAGAGAGCAGTGGCGGCTCTGTGGTATCGACTTCGACTTGAAGGTCCTAGGTTCGAACCCATGCAGGCACTTTACTTTGTGTAAATAATTTCATCACCACTGCTCTCAAAACGGTGAAGGAAAATTTCGTGAGGAAACCGGCATGTCCTAGAACCAAAAATTCGAAGACATGCGACATCCACCAACCCGCATGGGGCCCGCGTGGTGGACTATGGCATTTATGGCCCACTCCCTCTCACAGAGGAGGCATGTGTCCCAGCAGAAGGAACATTTTAGGCTGATGATGCTGTGTATATCAGGTTTTAGACTTATTTAATCAAAACATTGTTTTTAATTTCCTGTCTCTTGATTTAAATGCCATTGTCAATCTTTACAGACAACACTATGATAAGGTCCAACACTCTAGCAGTCCCATCATCGTATAAGCCCACAACGAGCTATTCTGACGGTCGCCGGTTAAACCTCGACTTGCAGTCCCTCCGTCTTTCCCCCACTCAGCTGACCGACCATGCACATGGCGTCACCAGGTCTCTATCCCACGGCTCCGTCATCAACTCCCAGCAAAAGTGGTGGAAAGTCGACGAAACTGGCAGAGGAACCATAAATAGACCCACGAGTTTAATGGTCTCCGAAAGGTACGGCCAGTGTAATCCTCGAGAGTCGTTCCTTAGAAGTCTGCATACCGTGACCCGGAGACCGAAAAAGTGTAATGAGAGTAAATCCAATTGGGAACTCAATTATGTCAAAGAGTACCAAAGGGAGCAGAGTAGGGGTCTGCATTTAAAGAAGTGGTCGTGTAGTAAGTGCACTCTAGAGAATTCTGGGATCAGAACGTATTGTGAAGCGTGTCTTTCACCAAGAGTGTCTCCGTTAGCGAGGATTCCTAATGCTAGAGGTCTAAGCGTCACGACTTTGGGAAGGCACGAGACAGCTGCAGGCAGAGATGGCGCGACCTCGCTCCCAACGTCAGGGGGCGTCATGATAACGGTCCCTGATTGGCCGACGGGAAGCACAACTCTAGGAGCGTCCTTCCGAAGGTCGATCAGTGCACAGAATTCTCCAGAAATCCGCCCTACGTACCGACGGTCTTTCTCGGAACAAACAAATGCGGAACGTCCAGTTGGTAAGGTGATATCGAGTCGAAGAAGTCTTAACGACTACCAGAAATCTCTAGCGAGTTATTGCAACAGCCTTCCGAAGCCCGACGGCCGGAAAGACTCGAAGATTGACGAAAACAGCGTGGAGTTGATCGATAAAGAGTGCAGTTGGGACACGAACGCCGAAGGCGTGATCTACGCACTGCCAAATAAGGGGAAGTATAAGGATCTGAACTTGCAGCTACAAGTCAATAATAACGGAACCCGTTATTCATATGTTTCTGTTCAGGATACGAAGACAGTGATGAGTAATTCGCAGAATGAGGCTCTGTACTCAAATGACATAAGTGATGGTGACTACGCTCGGATAGACGAGTTGTTAGGTGCTGAGAACTGCATTTCGCCAGTGAATGACGTGGCTTCGAATATTCGGACGTCGCATATAGGGCCGGCGAGGGAAACTAAAGTGTTTAATATGCTGCCATCGGTGGGGAAAGTGTCCCATAATCCCAGGGAGCCGAGTAAAGTGCCTTCGACGCAGCAACAAGCCACGTAAGTCTTCCAAATTTTATTGCTATCTCATTCATGTTAATACAAAAAGAAGAAATAAAGAACTTTAAAGATGTTTAATTAGGTTATGGTACATAATTTATGTCTTGAATGGCAATGGCGTGCACAGATGAATGTTACATGCAGTCCATTCAATTGATATAATCCCTCATTCACTTGTTGAGTCACGCGAGTGACCCGATTTAAGAATACATGTAAAGCTCTGTACTAACGCTACATTTGTATCGGCTCAATATCGTCTCAGCAAAGGGTATTTGTTTAATATTAAATAGAAACAACGTATAGTCTATTTCAAAAGCATCTGACGAATATGTAAACAAACGGACCGTACAGTATCGAACATCAATCAATGATATCGTAGGAGTTCTCTAAACGCTGTGCACAAGTTGAAAACTCGAAAATTTTGTCAGTTCAAGGGCTGATTTTTCAATCGACAGATAATTTTTATTCGTGGAATAAAATTGACGTTTGATAGTTTTTGTTTGGACGAACTGACAAAAATTCAAAATTATTTTTCCGATAAAATTATCTGGCGTTGGAAAAATCAGCCCTTAATCAAATAGACGACCGCTATTCCCCCGACAGCTGTCTGCTGTCGGGACGTAAATCAGGTTATCGAAATATGTCATTTTCGATACGATAGCCTGTCGGATGGTTGTGAATAGCTATGCTGGTTACATATTTTTGGTGCCACTTAGAAATCGAGTGCTTTGATTTGATTGTTTGATTACTTAAACCCAAAAGTCTTAATTTTAAATCATCTTGATGATGTTTTTCATTTGAAAATTGAGGTTAAGTTTATAACCTCAATTTTCATCGACGATTTTTCAATTACATAACGTTTTATGTCATAGCCTGCCCCAAAAATTGTTGGTTAATAATATAGGAAGTAGTGAAGTGGGGGTTTCTAGTTCAGGCTGTCTTTTGTAACTCCTAACCTTCAACAAATGCTGATTCACGACCTAGTTTGCATAAATGGGTTATAATTTTGAATGCTATGTCCATTGCGTATTACATACAGTCGCGAGAGCCGCATGTGGCAGTGCAGCGAGTGCTGGTTCGCGTACAACGCGTGGTGGGCGCGCTGTTGCGACGTGTGTCGCAGCGGGCGGCCGCCGCACGCCGCGGTGACGCTCGCGACCAGAGATGTTGTTGATGCGCCTCATAACAGGTGAGTTATCTCAATCAACTATAAAGGCTATATATTATGGTGACGGACACTTAAAAACATGATTGTACTCATCATAAACAACTTTCCCAAAGAAACGATTTTTTTTAATTTACCTAGCGCGCTTTTTTTTTATTTAGCTTAGGTATGACTCTAGTCACCCCAATAGAACCGTGCGCGTGGTCGGTACGGTTGTTAAATGGATGAAAAAAAGAATAATGCATGGTAAAAGTGGAATAGTTTTGTTTGTAAAAAGGGATTAATTACTAAATTAAATTACAGCTGAATTTAAAAAAAAAATTGTTTGATGTTGGGAAATCATCGAATGACCCCCCCTCCCGCTCTGGGTGGAGCGGAAGGGAGTGTGAGAGAGTGAGACTCTTACTGACTAAAACCCATCCGTGTTCCTTCTTTAGCCCTTTGTGTTCCGGGGTAGCGGCAAAACTAAACTACCTAACTAAAAATAAATTACGTACGTTAAGTAAGCAAAATTGCTACAATTGGATGTACTTAACCAAGAACTAGTAGCAAACCTGAGTAATTTGAGTTCGATGGCAGTCTTCCTGACAAAAAGGGTTTTTCTAGAAGGAAAAGAACCCTTACGAGATACCATCCATAGTCGCCATCAATTCAATTCAATTCTATTTATTTATTTCAAGTATCATGACTCACTTGTTATTAAAAAACTTATCCAATGCCAGTAATTTAGATAACTTTTATATAAGTACATAACTTTAATATACATCTTAAACAAAAACAAACACAAATTCCTATACAATACACAATGCGCCAGTATTGTTCGACGCTTCACCGCAGCTGCACCATTCCATGGCAAATGGCGCAGCAACGATCACTCGGAAATTCACATAACGAAATCTAATTGTTAAACATATTTATTGCTCACAGTACACGTCCAACCATACCGACCTCAGAAGCGTGTACCAGTGCCAAAGTGGAGTTGAGCCGCGAGCCTAAGAAGTTAACTGTGCCGATAGCGTCGCTGGATCATGACTTGAACAGCGATGAACTCCTGTTTGCTGTTGGTAAGGCATTTTGTTATATTACGGTCGCATGTACAGACGCGAGCACATCAAGTTACTACAATCTCTCAAATTTATTTAATAGATTATCAACTTTAACGCTAAAGCATAAGGTTCAAAGTTGATTGGGAAAATTTGACAGTTTCGGGTAGCTTGATGTGCTGGCGTCTGTACATATGTATGTCGTGGGCCAGGCAGGCACTTTACTTTGTGTAAATTATTTCATCACCACTGATTCCAAAATGGCAGAGGAAAATAGCCTGAGGAAACTGACCTGTCCTAGAACCAAAGATTCGAAGACATGTGACATCTACTAACCTGCACTGGGTCCGCGTGGTGGATTACTGCCCACTCCTTCAAAGAGCGGAGGCCTGTGTCCCAGCAGTGGGAACACCATAGGCTGATTACGCAAGATCCAAATAACCTATTAATCACAATACTTTAACAGGGAATACAATAACGTCTCATTGTGTTCCCTGAAAGCGTAGGTATTGTCAATCCTAGTACAGACGCCAGCACAGCACATCAAGCTACTACAATCTGTCAAATTTCTTTAATAGATTTTCAACTTTGCCGCTGAAACATAAGGTTCAAAGTTGATTGGTAAAATTTGACAGTTTCGGGTAGCTTGATGTGCTGACGTCTGTACAATCTCCTTGGAGTAAATAAATTAAATAGCATCATTTATCCCAATTCTATAAAATTTTGTCTAATTTTTTTTATATAATATACTTCATTTTATCAAATTTTGTTTAATTCCATTTAATTTCATCTTGTCTAGTTTTATGTAATTTAACCTAATTCTAACTTGTATGTGTAGTGCAAACAGTAAAATATATAAGTAGGTTATTAATAAAAAAAAAATGTTGCCTGTTTTAATAATTCCCGTCCATTCTAACCCTTTCATTCTTCAGATCCCACGCCCGCGCCGAGCCCAGCTGTGGCCGCGCTCACGTGGTCGTGCACGCGCTGCACGCTGGTCAACGAGTCCACAGCCGCCGCGTGTGCCGCGTGCGCAGGGTCGAAACCGCAGCCACATCATTTTTGGTAATTTAGTCGACGATGTATAGTCGTTTATATCTTCGTCAGTTTTCAAAATTCTTTCTTTTATCAATTTAAGACAAAATGACATATAATAGACAAAATGACAGATTTCTGTCTACAGTCTGTCATTTTGTCTATTTAGGCTGGAGAATGATGATGACTGCGTTAGCCCTAAAAATGAAACATTGATTTGGAGAACGACTATTACAGTACTCGGCGATAAATATTGCACATCGACCTTTGGAAAGAGACAATCGGCTAATTTCGGCTTCGTAGAGCGTTATCTCTGTCGCACGAAATACAAACAGTCCGGTATCTATTAGGAGCTGTTAAAACAATTATGATTTGCTTCTTTTGATAATTATTTTTATTCTTTGTATAAAATGGTTTTGTGTAAAAAGGTCGATGTGCAATATTTATCGCCGGGTACTGTAATCTTAAACTAATCTGTTTCAGGTCGTGTAGTTCATGTACGCTGCAGAACCCTTTGTCGGCGAACCTGTGTCTCGCGTGCAAGACGCCGCCCGTGCCCAAACACGGCCTCACAGTCCCGGCCACTGATGCCAACCATGGTGCCTGTAAGTACCAGCGGTTACTCGTTTATTCATAGACACACGAAAACAGACTTTACCATAGACAGTGGTACACACGTCCTATTTACCTGTAAATTACCAGTTTCAGTTGACCTCCCATTCTATAGGCTTTTCGTACAGTGAGAAGTCAGCTTATACTGGAGATGGTTGATATGTCGTCGTCACAACAATATTTTTGCATTTATGCTTAACTTTTAAGTAATCGTTTTGGAAGGAAATCAGTCTCCTACTGTCGCCTAGCCTCATACCATCAAAAGTGGCGTTTATCAGAAGGCTCATTCGCGCACTTAAAAAAGCGTTCAAATACAAGTCGCTGAGATGGGAATCTCAGCGACAATCAATGTCAAAAATTTAGGGAAATTAGAGGTATTTAAAGAGTTTACGATTTTCTAAGATATAAAATGATCGGTTATCTTATACTTAGTAATCTCAATGTTGTCTCCAGCGGGTCGCAGCCCGTCCCCTCGGCGCAGCACGCGCAACACTCCCGCGCTGCCTCGCCGCGGCTCGAGGCACAAGACGCCGCCGCCCGAGCCCAAGTACGTCAACCTCAGGTAATATAAGTTTTATTATCTACTAGCTTCCGCCCGTAGCTTTCCCTGCGAGGTATGTCGATAAAAACTATCCTATGTCCTTCCCCGGGATGTAATCTAACTCTCTGCCAAATTTTATCGAAATCCGTTCAGTGGTTTAGGCATGAAAAGGTCACATAGAGACAGACAGAGTTACTTTCGAATTTATAATATTAGTATGGATATAAAAATTATATAGAGCAGTGGTGGCCCAGTAGTAACGGCCGCGACTTAAGAGTTTTAGGCCGCAGGTACGAACCCTGATAGCCGCTTTACTTTGTGTAAATTATTTCAATACCACTACTCTCAAAACGGTTAAGGGAAACATCGTAAGGAAACCGGCATGTCCTAAGACCAAAAATTCGAAGACCAACCCGCATTGGGCCCGCGCGGTAGATTACATCCCACACCCCCTCCGCGAGGAGGCCTGTGTCCCAGCAGTGGAAACATTATAGGCTGATTATGCTAATGCTACTGAGTTACTGATCTTTTCTTTTTCATATAACCAGACCAGAAACAACAGAATGGCCGTGTTCGGAGTGTACCTACGTGAACAGCGGGTCCGCGGTGTCCTGCGAGATGTGCCAGTCGCCCAAGACGAGGCTACTGCCGGCCGCACCCGACCAGCCGTCGCTAGATGATGAAGACTCACGTAAGTACTCAGGTGATTGAAATCATGCGCTTTTTGACAGTCGTTACGGGTCGTCAGAAACCCGAAAGTCTGACAACCAGTCTTACCAAGGGGTGTGGTATTACCCAGTAACTGGGTTGTGGAGGTCAGATGATTTACCTCCATCCCCTTCTGTTGTTTTTTTTTAAAGTATGTTTGTATGGCCGGTTGTAATTGTGAAAATAGCTAGTTTTTCAAATTTTATTTTATAACTTACTAGCTGCGCCCCGCGGTTTCACCTGCGTAAGTTTCGATTCCATAAAAAAACTGGAGAGGGCCACCCTTATCATCTAGGGGTATAAAAAATAGCTTACGACCTATTTATTCTCAGACCTACCAAATGTACACAAACAATTTCATAAAAATCGGTCAAGCCGTTTCGGAGAAGTTCGATAACAAACACTGTAACACGATATTTTTATATATAATATACTAGCAGCGTCCCGCGGTTACACCCGTATAAGTGTCCATCCCGTGGGAATATCGGGGCAAAAACTATCCTATGTCCTTTCCCGGGACTCAAACTATCTCTGTATCAAATTTCATCTAAATCGATTCAGCGGTTTAAGCGTGAAGAGGTAACAGACACACAGACACACTTTCGCATTTATAATATTAGTGTGGATAGTTCAACTAACGATATCTTGTACGTACTTACTATTAATTTCTCTGCTAGTGCTGTGCACTTTTGTAAGTGATGAATTCACAATTCCTAAAATTGTATGTGATTTTTGTTTGTGTATGTATGTCTTAGTGAATCAGCCGTTGAAGTGCCTTATCAATAAATAAATAACTATTGTTTTAGCGGAGGGTTCAGACGGCGAGCGTCAAGAGAGCACTCCAATGGAGATACTGCGATTAAGTGAAGAAAGCCATGCGTGGACGCAGTGGCAGGAAGTACTGGCACAGTGTGCCTCGGTAAGAACTTAGACGTGGTCATCATCTGCCTAGCCCTCAGAGGGGACGGGGCCTGCAAGGAATTTGAAAAATAGTTTCTTGAAGAAACTATTGCCGTCGCCTTACCTCAAGTCTGCCCCCGTAGTGTGTGATAGGGACAGCTGCAGCTCAGACCGAAATTATCACAAACATTTTGACGAGATCGACGTTTCGTATTCCCGCTTTTTTTTCCTCGAAAACTGAGCCGATTCAATTATTTTTTACATTAACATTTTAAGAAAGACTATGTTTAGGTTCCTAACATTTTTTTTTATGTTAAAAACTTATCTAATTTGTCCGGTAGTCCTCTAATTACGGCGGTAAAAGTACGATTTTTTTTTGTCATTTTTAGAGGGTCATATTTTCTTTACTAATTCCTTGCTGAAAAAAAGAAAATGACGCCTGTCATTTTCTTTTTTTCAGCAAGGAATTAGTAAATCAAGGTCTGCTGTAAACACGTCCCTACGTGTTTACAGCAGACCTTGATTTTATAAAAAAAATTGCTCTAGAGGAATTATGTATTCAGGAAGAAAAAAGGGGAATACATTTGTATGGAGAATCGCACGCCCTGTTCCCTCTTAAGTGCGGTTGTTATTATTTTGCGACGAGCCCCTCCTAAGAACTTAGAAATGCTATTTTAAAGTAACTCCCTCGGTTTTGAACTGGATATTTTGCCAATTTCCCTTATGAACGTAAATTGTTGAGGCATTTGGGTATCCATCGTTGAGCAAACCTAAGAAGCTCCTCCCCCGGCCGCAGACGGGCGCGCCGTACGCGGACAGCTCGTTCCCGGCGGGCGCGCGCTCGCTGTACTACAGCGGCGGCGCGGACACGGGCGCGGCCGCGCGCTGGCTGCGGCCGCACCAGATACACGTGGAGGCAGACCACAGGCTGCCCTGGGTCGTGTTCCGGGACCCCAGGCCTTCCGACATATCGCAAGGTACCTCATTATTTTTTATTTGTACACATGTCTTTACATCATGCATGTGATCCTCGAAAAGCAGAGGTGTCACATTTTGCCAGTTTTGTTTAAAGGTACTCGTATCAACTCGGAATAGGGATCGTCATCGTATCAACTCGAGCCATTCATTATTCTTTGTATGAAACTCCCTACTGCAGCGCATACCAATCGGAAAACGTAATCGCCTCGGCTCGGGACAAGCTCACGAACCGCGGTGCGATACGTTACGGCTCGTCGTCCCCGCGCTTACGTCTCTCTGTACCCGAGCGTACGTCTTTTCGTCCCCCCTTGCCCCTCTCCCCCCTCCGGCCTGCCTGCTGCACCATCACCCAGCGGGCGGCGAGCCGTAAGCGCGGCGTCGCCTAGCCTTATCCGAGTCGATGTATCGGAGCTTCTGATCCACTTTGGTTACGTGCCTACATTGAGGTTGACGCTTGTTTGACGACGAGGCGAAAAGCGATACGGTGTCGATCCCTTTCCGAGTTAATATGTGTGTTCCGTGACCATCAAAATTATCAAAATAATTATATTATCTTACATCATCATTTGCCTTACCTTTTCCCAACTATGTTGACTTCGGCTTCCATTATAACCGGATGCAGCTGAATATCAGTATTTTACATGCAGCAGCTACTTGTCTGACTTCCGTTATGCGTCATATAGCCCGATTCAAGCTTTATGGCGGCTCTGAAGTTTGCTAGTTCAGCGCAGTACCTCACCGCCCACCCCCGCTGACACGTGAATTTGTTACGGCGCAGTGACTCGCCTCATGTTCTGTTAGATGTAATTCTGGAATTAATCGATGCCATCTAACTTTCAATATTCCTTCTCCCCAGGTGTCCTAGGCAACTGCTGGCTCCTATCCGCGCTGGCAGTGCTAGCAGAACGTTCCTCCCTAGTGCGGGGTGTCGTTGTGCGCGGAGAGCCAAGCGTAGGTGCCTACCAACTGAGACTGTGCAAGGACGGCAGGTGGCTCACTGTCACCGTGGACGACCTGCTACCCGCCAACAAGAAGGGACACCTTGTTTATTCACAAGTAAGTTAAGCCCACAGTGCTGGCCCAGTGGTCACCCCCGTACGTCCGTCGCCCCCCACACATCAGGACCCGAGGTGGCGGCGCGTAGTGTTCCACGCGCGCCCCTCGCCGACGTCGCGGGGGGATTCGAACACCTCACTTTCCCCCCTGACCCGACGAGGCCCGCAGTTGCCAGTCGTTGGTTGCGGAAGGATCGTACGTTCCCGAGACCCCCGTGAGATGGAACACCGGGGTGGTTTTTAGTCAGTAAGAGTCTGACAGACCCCGCCGCCCACCCCAGGGCGGCGGACATCCATGAGGATTTTCCACCCCAAACAAAGAAAAAAAAAGTGGTCACCCCCGTAGGTGCCGACCCAGACAAGCGCTTTACTTTGTGTAAATTATTTAACCTTTTGACCGCCACAGTCATATATAGATGTCAAACCAAAATGTGCCCAGCACGCCACGGTTCGACTACATGACAGACTTTGACTCCGACGGCACGTTTTTGTTTTTTGTCGTGCGACTCAAAAGATTAATTAATACTGCTCTCAAAACGGTGAGGGAAAACATTGTGAGGAAACCGGCATGTCCTAGAACCAAACATGCGAAGACATGTGACATCTACCAACCCGCACTGGGCCCGCGTGGTGGATTATGGCTCACTCCCTCTCACAGAGAGGAGGCCTGTGTCCCAGCAGTGGGAACATTATAGGCTAAATATGTTAAGTTAAGCCTAGGTTCGCACTGGCGCGTTTTTTTCGTGCACTTGGTTTTCTAAGTACTGCATCATGAGTTGAAAATCTGTGTTTTATTAAGGGGCTTACATGACTTAAAGCGCGATCACTGTCGGACTGCATAGAAAAGAAAGAGAAGCGCGATGACACAACGCTGCTAATTTATTGCAAAATATGAAGCAATTATTTAATTACAAAAAATCTATTGTTTGGACTAAAAAACTAAAACTGTATTTTAATACTTATAATAATTATGCTTGTAGAATAATCTGACAAAAAAACAGAATGATCGTATGTATATTAGTATGGTTTTTATTATAAAAGGATAGTTCTTAGAGGTATCTTCATGATATTTTTCTATCGTATCAAATTAGTTTTATTATGTTTTCAACAGAGCCTAGCATATATCCTGAAGAATATCATAATTATATTTTATGATTTTGTTTACTGTAGTCGATCATATAGTTTTATTGTTTCTAAAACTTGCGTTTTTTGCGTTTAGGTCCTGTAAGCCCCTTAACGCGCCGGGATGCAGTCCGTTGGATTCTTAATGCTCGGCTTAACACCTAAAATTGAAAATCCAGTGCGGGATAAAATGTAACAACTGTCAAAGATCTACAAATGACAACCGGGACCAACGGCTAAACGAGCTTCCCGAGGCACGGAGGGGTCTCGATTTTTAATAAATGCCCACCTATTCACGGTCCCAGATTATGGTCAGGAAAATTCCCTTTATCAAACAAAATACAGTACCCGGCGATAAATATTGCACATCGACCTATTCGATTCTATCGATTTTATACAAAGAATAAAAATAATTATCAAAAGAAGCAAATCATAATTGTTTTAACAGCTCCTAATAGATACCGGACTGTTTGTATCGTGCGACAGAGATAACGCTCTACGAAGCCGAAATAAGCCGATTGTCTCTTTCTAAAGGTCGATGTGCAATATTTATCGCCGGGTACTGTATGTATATTTTGCTTACAGGCAAAAAGAAAACAACTATGGGTGCCGCTCATAGAAAAGGCCGTCGCAAAACTACATGGATGTTACGAAGCGTTAGTGTCAGGAAGAGCTATTGAAGGTATGCACATTTTCTGACCTTTATTTAGAGAAGGGTAAATTAGTGTGACAGTAAAACATAAATAGTAATAATAACAAAAATTGACGGTTATTTCATCCTACAATGCAGTAAAATTTTTGCAATGGGCGGTTAGGATCAATATTTCGGCAGTTCATAGGTTTGGTTGGAACTGTGACGAACCACACGTGAGCCGAATTGGTTGCAGTAACTAAGCCAGGGTACCCCGTCTAAATGGGTTAGGTAAGAACTGAGACCAAACGCGCGCGAGCCGAGCGAGCGAAGCGAACCATGCCGCGGTAGTGGCCGACGAGCGCTACTTCCAAGTTAGATGTCTTACCGACTAATGTTGATTTAACAAATCAGAATTAGTCGGTAAACTGCCCGCCCATCATTTTGCTGTTTAATTAAACAGGGTGAATTTTTGAAGTGGGCGTGAATGGTCAAATACGAAACTATGAGGAATAGCGAAAAGTACTCAAAGGAGTCTCGGGCTCGATTTTGATGAAAACTAAAACTGCATCATTGGATTTGTAAAAATCTCACCGTGAAAACTTAGGTCAAGTGAGCGTGGAGTGAGCTGTCAATAGTGTCTTCTTCTTCTTCTCTTCGTTTAATGGCAGTCAATAGTGTCATTTCTTAGCTAAAACAAATTCACATCACCTCAGTTTTCACGGTGAGATTTTTACAGAATCGACCGATTGTACCTTGTACGAAATGATGCTCACTACACCTGCAGGCTGCAGCGCAGTCATCTTCACAACATTATGTTCTAAATTAAAATTTTGAATGCAGTAGAATCCTTGAGACGTCGAATCCAGCTATGTATTGAAAAATG
Organism: Luperina nickerlii; assembly: GCA_963855955.1. Classification (NCBI taxonomy): domain Eukaryota; kingdom Metazoa; phylum Arthropoda; class Insecta; order Lepidoptera; family Noctuidae; genus Luperina; species Luperina nickerlii. The sequence goes on from OY979671.1 coordinate 4,917,672, forward strand.
GTAATTATTTTGAACAATTGATCAGTTAAGGTTTAATAGATAGGAAACATAAGAAAACTAAAAAAGTATTTAGTTAAAAATGAGCTCCTTTCTTTTCTTTGCCGTATGTCATTACTTCCCGCAATTCCATCCTTATTAGCGACACTATCGAATGGTGTAATAATACATTGTGTCTTTTTTCAAAGTCAACGGGTTCGATTCCTGGCTGATTTTTCAAATCCAATGATGCAGTTTTAGTTTTCATCAAAATCGAGCCCGCGACTCCTTTGAGTATTTTTCGCTATTCCTCATAGTTTCGGATTTGGCCATCAACGCCCACTTCAGAAATTCACCTGTTTACTTAATTACCCATTTAAATATTTGTGATGACTCATTTTTATTTAGTTATTGCTCAGTTTTTATTGCCGAATTTATTGATAAACATGAATTTTGTAATTTTTAATTTACAAAACTACTAAAAAACAACTGCGATTACAAATCAGTGCCTTTAGACAATAGCCACTGTTTTTGGAACTGTTTACAGAAAATATCGGTTCGCTTGTCTTTTAGTCCAAAACATAATTAATTATTCGGATAATACGTGCAATGCGCCCGTAACCTTTGAACGCTTAGGAAGAGGTGTAACTGTACAAGCACATTTCACCAGCTACGTTAAATATAACTTACAATACCCTGCCGGGCACAGGGCTGTGCACGCTGACGGGCGCGCCGTGCGAGTCCGTGTCGCTGCAGGCGGGCGGCGCGGGCGGCGCGGGCGGCGGCGCTCCCTTAGAGCAGCTGGACCGCGACCTGGTGTGGGCGCAGCTGCTGTCGTCGCGCCAGGCCTGCTTCCTCATGGGGGCCAGTTGTGGCGGGGGCAATATGAAGGTAGGAGCTCAGCTGGACCGCGACCTGGTGTGGGCGCAGCTGCTGTCGTCGCGCCAGGCCTGCTTCCTCATGGGGGCCAGTTGTGGCGGGGGCAATATGAAGGTAGGAGCTCAGCTGGACCGCGACCTGGTGTGGGCGCAGCTGCTGTCGTCGCGCCAGGCCTGCTTCCTCATGGGGGCCAGTTGTGGCGGGGGCAATATGAAGGTAGGAGCTCAGCTGGACCGCGACCTGGTGTGGGCGCAGCTGCTGTCGTCGCGCCAGGCCTGCTTCCTCATGGGGGCCAGTTGTGGCGGGGGCAATATGAAGGTAGGAGCTCAGCTGGACCGCGACCTGGTGTGGGCGCAGCTGCTGTCGTCGCGCCAGGCCTGCTTCCTCATGGGGGCCAGTTGTGGCGGGGGCAATATGAAGGTAGGAGCTCAGCTGGACCGCGACCTGGTGTGGGCGCAGCTGCTGTCGTCGCGCCAGGCCTGCTTCCTCATGGGGGCCAGTTGTGGCGGGGGCAATATGAAGGTAGGAGCTCAGCTGGACCGCGACCTGGTGTGGGCGCAGCTGCTGTCGTCGCGCCAGGCCTGCTTCCTCATGGGGGCCAGTTGTGGCGGGGGCAATATGAAGGTAGGAGCTCAGCTGGACCGCGACCTGGTGTGGGCGCAGCTGCTGTCGTCGCGCCAGGCCTGCTTCCTCATGGGGGCCAGTTGTGGCGGGGGCAATATGAAGGTAGGAGCTCAGCTGGACCGCGACCTGGTGTGGGCGCAGCTGCTGTCGTCGCGCCAGGCCTGCTTCCTCATGGGGGCCAGTTGTGGCGGGGGCAATATGAAGGTAGGAGCTCAGCTGGACCGCGACCTGGTGTGGGCGCAGCTGCTGTCGTCGCGCCAGGCCTGCTTCCTCATGGGGGCCAGTTGTGGCGGGGGCAATATGAAGGTAGGAGCTCAGCTGGACCGCGACCTGGTGTGGGCGCAGCTGCTGTCGTCGCGCCAGGCCTGCTTCCTCATGGGGGCCAGTTGTGGCGGGGGCAATATGAAGGTAGGAGCTCAGCTGGACCGCGACCTGGTGTGGGCGCAGCTGCTGTCGTCGCGCCAGGCCTGCTTCCTCATGGGGGCCAGTTGTGGCGGGGGCAATATGAAGGTAGGAGCTCAGCTGGACCGCGACCTGGTGTGGGCGCAGCTGCTGTCGTCGCGCCAGGCCTGCTTCCTCATGGGGGCCAGTTGTGGCGGGGGCAATATGAAGGTAGGAGCTCAGCTGGACCGCGACCTGGTGTGGGCGCAGCTGCTGTCGTCGCGCCAGGCCTGCTTCCTCATGGGGGCCAGTTGTGGCGGGGGCAATATGAAGGTAGGAGCTCAGCTGGACCGCGACCTGGTGTGGGCGCAGCTGCTGTCGTCGCGCCAGGCCTGCTTCCTCATGGGGGCCAGTTGTGGCGGGGGCAATATGAAGGTAGGAGCTCAGCTGGACCGCGACCTGGTGTGGGCGCAGCTGCTGTCGTCGCGCCAGGCCTGCTTCCTCATGGGGGCCAGTTGTGGCGGGGGCAATATGAAGGTAGGAGCTCAGCTGGACCGCGACCTGGTGTGGGCGCAGCTGCTGTCGTCGCGCCAGGCCTGCTTCCTCATGGGGGCCAGTTGTGGCGGGGGGAATATGAAGGTAGGAGCTCTATTGGACTGGAATCTATCCATGCTAATATTATAAATTTGAAAGTAACTGTCTGTCTGTTACCTTTTCACGCCTAAACCACTGAACGGATTTCGATAAAATTCGGCAGAGAGATAGATTGCATCCCGGAGAAGGACATAGGATAGTTTTTCCCCATATTCCCACGGGATCGACACTTACGCGGGTGAAACCGCGGGGCGCAGCTAGTACATAATAAAATAGTGAGAAGATTTTTTCCCTTTTTAAATCTCCGCCCGCTTGAAGGTTACCTGTACGTCCAGTTTTCTCAGGATGTTTTCCTTCAATGTCATTGATTTCCAAGGGAAACTTGAAAGTAAAACAAGTGAAACATTTGATTTGAAATGGTTAATGGCTTCGTCGAGGTAGACCACGGCGAAGGTGGTGTGACGATCTGATAAGGTTTGCAGAGCCAACGTAGCCAGAAATCGCACATGACAGGGAAGTTTGGAAGGAAAAAGGGGAGGCCTTGCCCACCAGTTGGACACAGTAAAGTTTAGCAAAATAAAAAGGCTTCGCCTCTAATGCACGCGGTTGCGGGTTCAAATCCGGGCAAGTATCAATGTGACTTTCAGTTTTTTTATGCCTTATTTATAAATATCGTGATCTTCTCATTATATTCCCCAGGTGGACGAAGAGGAATACCAACGCTTAGGCCTTCGCCCTCGGCACGCATACTCCGTCCTGGACGTAGTGGAAGTGTGCACGAGCGGAGCGATCACAGCTTCGGTGAATGCAGGCGGATCAAGTAGTGCAGGTGTGTAGTGTAGTTAGTAGTTGATAAAGTAGAATACCGGCGCTTAGGCCTGCACTCCAGACACGCATACTCTGTATTGGTTGTAGTGAAAGTGTGCTCGAGTGGTGCGAACGCTGCTTCAGTCAGAGCAGGCAGATCAAGTAGTTCAGGTAAATACACACAGCTTTATAAACTAGGTACCCCAGTAAGAGACATGCAAGTTCAAATTCGTCATAGCTGTATGATAGTTTTGGGCGGCATCTACGCCACATGCGAACTACGGATCATACTGACGTCACGCAAAATCCTGCATCGCGCAAGCAGAGTTTACCGCGCAACTAGAACTACAACTACAACGTCCCGACATCAATTCTCGGGCAGTTGCATACCAGACACAAGACTCGTCTGGTCGGAGGATCCTCCCTTTTCTATGGAGGTTGAGTGAACTTTACACCCTGTTCCTCATACCTCCAAAGCTTTTTGGATGCTTAGAGCCACGGGCAGGGCGATGACTGCGTATGTTGGCAGTGGGAAGCCTCCTCCAGACCGCCCGCAGGCGAATTTGCACACATCTCACATCCTCTAGGTTCTTCTTGAGTTCGGCATATGAAAATTTGCGATTTCTCAACGCTTGACGGACCAGGAAACAGTCATCCCGTGGTTGGGTGCATCGTTTTCTTTCAGAACCAGGCCTTACGCCCAGGCGGCCGGTTCTTGATATCGTTAACAAGTCTTCCGGACAATCGAACGACTTACATTTTAGCCTCTGGGACACATGACATTGACTACAACCTTCCTCAAGCAGCGTTATAATTTTGCTGGCTGTTGCCGTCTTATCAACCATTTTGGAAAACATCTAGATGGACGGACGACATAAAGAAGGTGGCTGGGATAGACTGGATGCGGAAGGCGGAGGACAGGGTGTTGTGGCGCAGCCATGAGAGGAGAGGAGAGGAGGCCAGGAGAGGCCTATATCCAGCAGTGGTCTGCAATATCTAAAAATGATCTAAACTTGAACAAGAACTTCCACTAATTCGCGCCACAATATACTGTTTTTTCAGTAATTTTCTTTCACCTGTCTAAAAGCCCGTATAAGCCTTTAAGGAGATAGTAACGTTTCCGTATAAGCTCGGCCCAGAATGGACACAAATAAAACTACCATGTGTACTATGAAGCAGAAGAGGGGTGGCCCAGTAGTAACAGCCGCGACTTAACGTTCCCACTGCTGGGACACAAGCCTCTGTGTGAGAGGGAGTGCGTCCTAATCCGCCACGCGAGCCCAGTGCGGGTTGGTAGATGTTACGTCTTCGAACTTTTGGTTTTAGGACATTCTGGTTTCTTCATGGTGTTTCCCTTCACCGTTTTGAGAGCAGTGGTGAGGAAATAATTTTTAAAAAGTAAAGCGCCTGTCTGAGTTTGAACCCACGACTTACAACTCGTAAGTCGCGGCTGTTACCACTGGGCCATCACTAATCTCGTTTAACACACAGTATTTTATAATTTCGGTGAGAAATCTTCATTAGGTTTCTTTTCGCCGATTAACCTTGTAATTTATCGTAGTCACACCCACAGGCAACATCGCCGCGTCAGCCCCGACGCGCCTGCTGCGCCTGCGCAACCCGTGGGGACACTACACGTGGCGCGGCGCGTGGGCGGCCGGCTGCGCGCGCTGGACGCCGGCCGCGCGCGACGCGCTGCGGGCCAGCAAGCCGGCGCAGCACATAGACAGGGACCAGGGCGTCTTCTGGATCAGCTTCGACGACGTGCTCAAGTGAGTACAGTACCACTACACGTGGCGCGACGCGCTGCGGGCCAGCAAGCCGGCGCAGCACATAGACAGGGACCAGGGCGTCTTCTGGATCAGCTTCGACGACGTGCTCAAGTGAGTACAGTACCACTACACGTGGCGCGACGCGCTGCGGGCCAGCAAGCCGGCGCAGCACATAGACAGGGACCAGGGCGTCTTCTGGATCAGCTTCGACGACGTGCTCAAGTGAGTACAGTACCACTACACGTGGCGCGACGCGCTGCGGGCCAGCAAGCCGGCGCAGCACATAGACAGGGACCAGGGCGTCTTCTGGATCAGCTTCGACGACGTGCTCAAGTGAGTACAGTACCACTACACGTGGCGCGACGCGCTGCGGGCCAGCAAGCCGGCGCAGCACATAGACAGGGACCAGGGCGTCTTCTGGATCAGCTTCGACGACGTGCTCAAGTGAGTACAGTACCACTACACGTGGCGCGACGCGCTGCGGGCCAGCAAGCCGGCGCAGCACATAGACAGGGACCAGGGCGTCTTCTGGATCAGCTTCGACGACGTGCTCAAGTGAGTACAGTACCACTACACGTGGCGCGACGCGCTGCGGGCCAGCAAGCCGGCGCAGCACATAGACAGGGACCAGGGCGTCTTCTGGATCAGCTTCGACGACGTGCTCAAGTGAGTACAGTACCACTACACGTGGCGCGACGCGCTGCGGGCCAGCAAGCCGGCGCAGCACATAGACAGGGACCAGGGCGTCTTCTGGATCAGCTTCGACGACGTGCTCAAGTGAGTACAGTACCACTACACGTGGCGCGACGCGCTGCGGGCCAGCAAGCCGGCGCAGCACATAGACAGGGACCAGGGCGTCTTCTGGATCAGCTTCGACGACGTGCTCAAGTGAGTACAGTACCACTACACGTGGCGCGACGCGCTGCGGGCCAGCAAGCCGGCGCAGCACATAGACAGGGACCAGGGCGTCTTCTGGATCAGCTTCGACGACGTGCTCAAGTGAGTACAGTACCACTACACGTGGCGCGACGCGCTGCGGGCCAGCAAGCCGGCGCAGCACATAGACAGGGACCAGGGCGTCTTCTGGATCAGCTTCGACGACGTGCTCAAGTGAGTACAGTACCACTACACGTGGCGCGACGCGCTGCGGGCCAGCAAGCCGGCGCAGCACATAGACAGGGACCAGGGCGTCTTCTGGATCAGCTTCGACGACGTGCTCAAGTGAGTACAGTACCACTACACGTGGCGCGACGCGCTGCGGGCCAGCAAGCCGGCGCAGCACATAGACAGGGACCAGGGCGTCTTCTGGATCAGCTTCGACGACGTGCTCAAGTGAGTACAGTACCACTACACGTGGCGCGACGCGCTGCGGGCCAGCAAGCCGGCGCAGCACATAGACAGGGACCAGGGCGTCTTCTGGATCAGCTTCGACGACGTGCTCAAGTGAGTACAGTACCACTACACGTGGCGCGACGCGCTGCGGGCCAGCAAGCCGGCGCAGCACATAGACAGGGACCATGATAAGACGAATAAAGGACTTTTGATTAGGAATTAGTAATAAAGCTTCCAACCTGAAAAGCGCATGATTTACACTCTGCGTATCACCTTCACACTTCACATTTTATGCACCACGGTCACGTGCCATGCATTAACCACGGCAAACCATTTATTTTTCAGCAAGACTTGCGTGGCGTTTGTGTGTCCGTTAATTAAAGTACATTGCCGCGCACAATTGATACGTAACTGAATACAACTTCAAAAGAAACTAAAATTAGGCGATGTAAAATAAACTAAAATTAGGCGATGTAAAATCCGATCCCTGGACCCGTTTAGGGGGGCTGGAAGAGGGCGTTGTCCGCCCTCCGCCGACGCCCGGTGCGCCTGCTGCGGGCCGAGTGAGTGGACGAGATCTCCCTCTCCCTTTCCGCAGCCTCCTGCGAGACGACTGTTTCGCAGAAAGAAACCACCGCGTCCCAGGACTCTTCGCTGCCGACCATCGGCTCGACTACGGCCGGCAGCGACAGGTCACTACCTACTTCTGAGAGCCGACAACCTCCTAGGTTAACCTGCGAGATACCATATCTATAAAAAAGGTGTTTTGCGTGAACTAAGTTTGTTTTTCTATTTCGACCCTAATATTCTTGTGAATTCGACCTTTTACAGGTACTTTGACTGCATAGACATTTGCAAGGTCCGTGTGGGCTGGCACGAGGTGCGCCTGGCCGGCATCCTCCCGCCCATGTCGTCCACGCGGCACCTCACCTGCCTGCTCCTCACTGCCAGCCAACCCACAGAGGTCGACTTCACGCTCTTCCAAGAGGGACAGAGGTAAGTCTTAACTTACATTTCTGGATAACTTTAAAAACAATTTCATCTGCGTGACCTTTCCCAACTATGTTGGGTTTGGCTTCTAATTTAACCAAATGCAGCTGAGTTATCAGTATTTCACATGGAATGACTGCCTATCTGATCTCCACAGCTCAGTTACTGGGTAATGCGATACCCCTTGGTAAGACTGATTGTCAGAGTTTCGGGCTTTTGATGACCCGTAACGACTGTCAAAGATAACAAACTACCAATGAAATATTCTAACGTTTTCCTCTAAACACTAAACAACCGTGACTCTAAAAAAACAAAATATCAACACACACCTTCAGTCCGACAGTAGTGAGTCCGCCGAGAGTATTTTTAATGTTGTGCTTTTAGTATGTGAGATTTACATATCAATCGAGCTGTTTTAGGGAACCTAATAAAGCGTTTGAAATTATTTTATGGCGACGCAGACTAAACTAAAATTGCGCAGCGATTTGTTGCTTTGTATATAGTCCACCAGACCGTATTTCGGCCATGTCGGCTCTCTTAACCGAGGCTAGCCTTCGGCACGGGAGATATTATAGTGCAGGCATGTGTGCGCAGACACAGGTGCACTCTCTCTCTTCCCTCACTACTCCAATGGGACCGGCCCCGATGCCTTGGTACGCACGTTAAGCCGTTGGTCCTGCGCCTGATCTCCCTCCGGTCATGTGTCCGATTCAAACTTTATGGCGGCTCTGAAGTGCGTTACTCGCTGTGCAGTACTTCACCCCCCACCTGACTTTGTTACTTCGCAGCGACTCGTCATGTTCCGAGCCACCATAAACTTTGAATCAAGCTGTACAGTACCCGGCGATAAATATTGCACATCGACCTATTCGATCCTATCGATTTTATACAAAGAATAAAAATAATTATCAAAAGAATCAAATCATAAATTGTTTTAACAGCTCCTAATAGATACCGGACTGTTTGTATTTCGTGCGACAGAGATAACGCTCTACGAAGCCGAAATTAGCCGATTGTCTCTTTCCAAAGGTCGATGTGCAATATTTATTGCCGGGTACTGTACGTATATTTTCTTTTTATAAATAAATTTCTCCTTATCGCAGCTACAATATTTTTATTTAATTACAGGAACTCTGCGAAAAGCCAACGGTCGCAGTTGGATCTGTGCGTCGTCGTATTCCGCACTAAGTCGGGACCCAGCGCGCAAGTCGGTAAACTCGTAGCGCACAGCAAGAGACAGGTAGGAATCTAAAATCAACGCTTATTGTAGTGAGGGTCGCCTATTGTGATGCGGTTTTAAAGTGATAGACAAATGAGGAAAGGGACTATGTTGGTAATTACGTAAAACACCAACAGTAGCAATGGCTTTCATTTAGACAGTACAACAACATTCATTGCGTTATTTTTGGTGTTGAGCAGACAAATTTTTCGAACATGTGAACCAATGGATTAGCAATATCCTTCAAAATAATTCAAATTAATCAGCGCCTGGCGTAAATTGACGTAATTTTAGTATGCAAGTTTTTAATCACGTGTAAACTTGTATGGAGTGGTACTTGTTGTGGTGTTGTGTTGTGTGCCAGGCGCTGATTAATTTGACAGGACTGAACTAAAATTTATCTTCTGTCCTTTTCTTAATAAAATAGAAAGAAAAAGATGCACTGAACTTAAATTTAGTTTAGTTTGTGAACAAGAGAATCGACACCATTGTAAAAGTTAGCGGTGTTGCCATACTAACCCTGACTGTTTGAAAAATGTCTACAATCATTCATTAATGTTCCCACACCTGGGACACAGGCCTCCACTCTTCGAGAGTGAGTGGGCTGTGATTTTCCACGTTTTCCAAAACTGTGAAACGTCTTAGTGCCTTTTCACACGTCTCGGGTGCCGGGTACCCGGCGGCGTAGTGTATAGCCATGTACACTTGTACAGACGCCAGCACATCAAGCTACTACAATCTGTCAAATTTCTTTAATAGAGTTTCAACTTTATTGCTGTAGCATAAGGTTCAAAGTTGATTGGTAAAACTTGACATTTTCGAGTAGCTTGATATGCTGGCGTCTGTACGTTAGCTTTCACACGTACCGGCGTAGTTTGCTAGTACATGGCTATACACTTCGCCGCCGGGTACCCGGCACCGGTTATCCGGAAACCAGGACGTGTGAAAAGGCACTTAAGGGGGTCGCGCTAAGGTAGTCTGCGAAATCAGGAACACCTTCTTACGGCAGAAATGGCCTCAAATATCATGATTTCACACTGAACTATAAATTACAAAAAACGTAAGAAATTTTGAATTTTGAGGCGATCATGACACTTTTCGAACCAACCACTATTTCTTTTAATCGCAGGTCCGCGGCTTCGTAGGCTGCCACAAAATGCTAGAGAAAGGATTCTACCTAGTAGTCTGCCTCGCTTTCAACCACTGGCATACCGGACTAGAGCTCGCCGACAGTTCTGCCTGGCCGCGCCACGTGCTGGCCGCGCACTCGTCCAAGCCTCTGTCGGTGGAGAGGCCGTCCTTACACCCGCACATACTGGCAGACGCTATCATTGGCCTCACGCTGGCGAGGGGCCAGAGGCATGAAGGCAGGCAGGGCATGACGGCTTATTATTTGACCAAGGTACTGTTTTTTATTATTGTATAATTTTCTCGCTACAGAAGTAAGGCTCCAAACTTCAAGGTCCAACTCAAGGTCTGCCGACAATCAATGGAGCGCAGTATACAAAGTGGAGATGACAATACGACAACAAATGAAAACACTAACTATTCTAATGCATAGGAGTATTTAGGTACCATAAAATAAATCCTAACGTTGAAATAAAAAAAGTGATTTTTTCTAACATATTAAATAGCATAAGGGTATTGCAAGATGATTTTTTAAATACTTTTTTAACCAGCTTCTTGTGACGATATGTTCTGCATTATGATAAAAAATGACAGAGTGGTTTGTTGAAATCAAATTTGAAAATGTTACTTACCTTAATCATCTTTTGTTTTCAGGGCTGGGCCGGTTTGGTTGTGATGGTAGAAAACCGACACACAGACAAGTGGATTCACGTGAAATGTGACTGTCAAGAGAGCTACAACGTTGTGTCTACTCGAGGCGAGCTTAAGACTATCGACTCTGTCCCGCCTTTACATAGGTAATTTCTAACTTCTATGATTTAGTTGGGACAAGTGATCAGGAGATCTAAGCACGAAATCTGTGGTTTCGTCCGAAGCTACGGGTGTTTCCTACCCCGTAACACTTACGGATATTATAGTCTAAGATACGTAGAAGAAAGACCTTCACCGATCGAGTAACCGGACGAAATGTGTTTTTTACGGAATAACATAAGTTAACGAAAGTAACGGTGATGGGTTGCCTAATGAAATCCTGTCAAGGATATTTTTAATTAATTATGTAACAGGTAATTTTTTTTCGATATCTTCACCGATAGCGTAACCAAAAAAAATTAATGCTAATCGAAAGTATGGAGTCTATAGAATATGCAAACATAGGGTTGCCTACCTTTTTCTTGTCAAGGCTATAGGGTTGCCTAGTTTAAAAAGGTGATTCGAAAATGGTACCTTCACCGATCGAGTAACCAAATAAATTATATATCAAAATGAAGATTATTTTTTTGCGAATACGATGGTACAAGGTTGCCTACGAAAAACCTGTCAAAAATCAGGGTTGTAAGGCGTTGAAATTTGAAAATAGAAACATATGAAAGTGTGCAAGAGAGACTCCCCATTATATCCAGTGCGATAGAAGAGGAAGCAGCATTGCAGCCGATCGCGCCACATCAGATGCTTGAAATAGTGCGAGAGAGAGAGCATATACGTAGTATCAAATGCGGTAGAGGAAGACGCACCATAGCGACGGGCTCCGCCCCTTCTGGCCTATGAAACGACGACATGGTTGTTGCAGTGGCTGAGCGATCGACTGCTGCGCTGCGTGTCGCGGGTTCGATTCCCGCACGGAACAAATATTTGTATTGCCTACAGGTAATTGTTTCGAGTCTGGCTGTTTGTGTATGTGAATTTAAATGTTCGTAAACGTACCCACGATACAGGAGTAATTCCTAAGGTGGGGCAAGGTTTGAAAAAAAAATTTGAAAGAGAGTGCGCATGCTCTGTACGGTTGACAGATCTGTGTATGAATGTCAAGCGTTGTTTTGGAGCAACTTCCCGCCATTCTCATAGAAGTAATAGCTTGCTACGGAATATAAAATCGTGCTGTTTGTCTGATGTGAACATAACTGAAGGCCAATTCTCGTAATTTAAAACGTTCAAAATCTAGTCGCAGTCTCATCTCGGCGACAAGCAAATGTCAAAAACTTGTCAAAATGTAGGGAAATTAAAACAGATTGAGACGGAGATCAGACTGTGAACGTTGTTAAAATTACGAGAATTGCCCCTCTGATATATCACTCGATTTAGTTGGTTATCACTCACAGTGTTACAAGAAAATAACTGTTTAAAAAAAAAACTTACATTGAAGAATTCAATAATTTTGTTTAAGCAAGTACTTACATACTTATAAATGTTGCGTTCGTATCTATAGCTAGCTATCGATATGTAGATGATCATACATACAGTCCACTCAAACGATTTGTCAAGTTAGTTGAAAATAAATCTTCGCGACAAACACACGTCTATTTTTTCTAAAAGTCCTAATAAACCAAATACAACCTTATTGCAATAAACATATGGTCCTAAATCGAACCGGATTCAAGTCATCGACCGACCCAGGTGCGATCGAGCGCCGTGAGTGAGAACAATAGCATTCCTGAGCGATAAGGATTTTTTCTGTGAAGTGGTTTAGAACTAATTAGTGAATACAAATAAATAGACTATATTACGTGCAGCGAACTTATAAAACTCAAAATTACGGTGAACTTACCTGCATATTGTGATACTTGTGGAGCCGATCAAAAATATAACAATGGAGGATCTAATTATGTATCAGAATGAGCTTCTGGAAAACTTAAAGACCACCGAAAAAAACTATAAGAAATCACCGAAAGACAGAATAAAGCGGCCTTACTTAGAAACAAGGTTGGACTTATTAGAGGAACTGTGGAAGGAGTTCAAGGAGGGTCACAAGTGTATTATTATAAAAGTTTCTGATGACGAAAGAAATGACCCCTACTTTGAGCAAGATATTTATGAGGTATTTCAAGAAACATACATAAACTACAAATCAACATTAAGAGAAGCTCTTCAGCCGTTTTTAGAAGAATCAAAATTTCAACCTGCTTTATCTCAATCCTCTTCAATTAACGACGTGCAAGATTTCAAGAATCCAAGAATTAGGTTGCCCAATATACAGATACCCACATTCACTGGAAAGTACGAGGAGTGGCAACCATTCTACGACCTGTTTTGTACTCTAATTCACGACAATGAACATCTATCACGTGTACAGAAGCTGCATTACCTAAAAAGCAATTTATCTGGAGAACCTGAAGTACTATTACGTAACTTTTCTATAACAGATGCAAATTATGATGAGGCCTGGAACCAATTAATAAAACGTTACAATAATACGAGGTTCAACAGCAACGCAATTATGAAGATTTTATTTACGCAAAAACCTGTGCAGACGGAGTCGGCTAGTTTAATTAAACATCTAGTAGACACAACTTCGACTTGTTTGAAGGCGTTGAAGAACATGGGTATGCAGACTGATACCTGGGATATGGTAACTACCTACTTAGTTGTATCAAAGTTAGATTCTGAATCTATAAAGTTGTGGGAACAACAAATTAGTGTAACATGTAATAACGACATACCCACTTGGTCGGAATTAAGAGACTTTTTAGAAGCAAGGTTTAGAGCTTTAGAAATGATAGAAAGTACTAAAGTTAAAACGGTGCAACCCAAACCAGTAGCTAAACCCAAAGTTTTCCATTCAAATGTTACCAGCGGCGAGGAAAAAAGGCCCGAAGCAAAATGTGCGTTGTGTAGTGGTGACCACTACATCTATTCCTGCAAGAAGTTTGGAGATAAGTCTCCAAATGAAAGACAAGAATTTGTACAGACGAACAAGTTATGCTTCAATTGCTTGGCGCCTACACACCCCGTGAGCAAGTGTCGACAGTCATCGTGTTGTAGAAAGTGTGGACGGCGGCATCACACCCTTCTGCATTTCGAGAGAGGACAGCAGAACGAGAAACCGAAGGAAGGTGAAACTTCAACTACAGGTATAGCGAACGACAAATCTACAGGTACGCCTATTTCTGTATCTAATAATGAGCATATTGTAACCAACTTTTCGAGTGATCATATACAATCAAACAGTGTCCTATTAGCTACTGCTAATGTGTTAGTAGATAGTAGGAATGGTTGCAAATACATTGTGAGAGCTTTGTTAGACCAAGGGTCACAAGCTTCGTTTGTTACAGAGGCAACAGTACAATTATTGAATCTTAATCGTAAATCAGTGAGTGGTTGGGTGTCAGGCGTAGGAGAGAGGCAAACGAGAATCAAACATAGGGTTACACTTTGCGTCAAATCATGTCACAATCCCAATGCGTCAGTGCGGGTAGAGGCATATGTATTGCGTTCACTAACAACAATACTACCTACCACTAATCAAGGTATTCCTGAGTGGTCACAGTTAAAAGACTTGGAGCTGGCTGACCCAGGATTTGCAACACCAGGGAGAATAGACATTCTCCTTGGAGCTGAGGTGTACAGCGACGTCTTGTTAGACGGCGTTGTCAAGCATCCTGTGAGTAATCTATTAGCACAAAACACAATTCTAGGTTGGGTTCTATCAGGAAGGATGTCACGAGAATGCATTTCAGCAAAGAAGAACTTCACCAGCCTGCATGTTCAGCTTAAAGAAGATGAGATGCTTAAGTTATTTTGGGAGTTAGAAAACGAACCAAACACCATACAAAAGAGATTGTCAAAAGAAGAAGAAAGATGTGAAGAATATTACGAGGCTACAACGGTCAGAGACAAGGAAGGAAGATATGTGGTAAGATTGCCATTCAAAAACAATATCTTAGAAGGTCAAGCTAATGGATCGAGGGAAATAGCTGCTAAAAGGTTTGAGTTCCTAGAAAAGAAATTCGCAAAAAATGGTAAGTTTCATGAAGAATACAGTAAGGTTATGAAGGAATATATTAATCTCAATTACATGATTGAAGTGGAGTCTGCAGATATTAATAATTCTAAAGCAATGTATTTACCTCACCATGGCGTAGTTAGAGAAGATAAGGATACGACGAAACTTCGGGTGGTTTTTGACGCTTCGTGTAAGGGTATCAACCATGTCTCCTTGAACGACAATTTACTTGTGGGTCCTAAGCTGCAACAGGACTTGCGCCACATACTGATGCGGTGGAGGACACACAGAATTTGTATTACGGCAGATATTATAAAAATGTATAGAATGGTGCGTGTAGCAGACGAAGACACAGACTATCAAAGGTTATTATGGAGACCATCAACGACTGAGCAAATTAAACATTACAAACTGGTGAGATTGACGTTCGGTACAGCATGTGCACCATACCTTGCAGTGAAATCATTACAGAGATTGGCGGATGATGAGAAATCAACACTTCCAGCTGCTGCTAAATTAACAAAAACAGATTTCTATATGGATGATCTATTGTCAGGTTGTGAGACAGAAGATGAAGCTGTTAGTATTTACAATGACATGAACAAACTGATGGTCTTAGGCGGCTTCGAGTTACAAAAATGGAGTAGTAATAATGAGAACGTATTAAAATATATGGGCATAAATAAAAGAGTTGATCATGAACTGCCTCTTAAGGTCAATAGTTTAGTTAAAGTACTAGGAGTTAATTGGAATCGAGACGCTGACAGTTTTTTATATTCCCTCAACTTACCAGAAACAAAAGAACCGATGACTAAACGACGTGTTCTTTCTGATGTTGCTAAATTGTATGATCCGCTAGGGTGGATAGCTCCCGTTGTTGTCATAGCAAAATTAATGATACAGAAGTTATGGAAAATAGGACTAGGATGGGATGACACCATAAGTGGAGAGCTGTTAGCAGAATGGTTACACTTCAGAGAGAACTTAGTGCACATTAAAAATGTTACTATACCAAGGTGGTTACAATGTTCCCACTCATCTACAATAGAGTTGCACGTCTTCGCAGACGCTTCGCAAGCAGCATATGGGGCAGCAGTGTATATTCGAGTAGTAGAGGGAGACAGAGTTAGCGTTAATTTAATATCAGCAAAAACAAAGGTTGCTCCTGTTGAGAAGCAGTTGTCTGTTCCGAGGCTGGAGCTCTGTGGTGCTACCCTGGCAGCGAAACTGGTTTTCGAAACAGCACAAGTAATGAACATAGCCAAAGAAAATTTATACGCATGGACAGACTCGACCATAGTTCTAGCTTGGCTAAAAGGTGGGGCGAGTCGTTGGAACACATTCGTCAGCAACCGAGTCTCTGAGATATTGAACATTCTAGACTATGAGCAATGGGGTCATGTAACTACAGACACAAACCCGGCTGATTGCGCCTCAAGAGGCTTACAGGCCTCGCAGTTGTTAAATAATTTACTGTGGTGGAATGGTCCAGCTTGGTTGTCTGCACTAGACCTAAACATGAATTTAGTTGATGTCGAGGATACACAAGAAGAAGAGAAAGCCAGAGTTTTCACTGCTTTATTAAATACTGAAGATGAATTAATTTGGACTAAGTTTTCTAATTTACAGAAAATGTTGAGAGTAATTTCATACTGTAGAAGATGGTTAAATTTAAAGTTAAATAAACACAAGGTTAAATATATTACTAAATTTATTACAACACAAGAAATAAATGAAACTCTTAATAATTGCATTAAACAAATTCAAAGTATAGAATTTAATCAAGAAATAAAGCAGTTAAAATCTCAAGGCGTTGTTCTCAAAAGGAGCAAACTACGCAATCTTTGTCCCATTATAGATGATAATGGTATTTTAAGAGTTGGAGGACGTATTCAACAGTCGCAAGCTGCGTTTGACACAAGGCATCCTATAATTCTACCTGCTAAGAGCCATCTTAGTAGACTAATAATTAAAGATGCCCATCAGAATACTATGCATGGTGGACCACAAGTAATGCTAAATTACTTGAGGTCGAAGTTCTGGATACTACGAGCTAAGGACCAAGCAAAAAGATATTACCGAGAATGTACAACTTGTATTAGATATGCAAAAAACAATGCGGTACAGTTGATGGGCCAATTACCAGAGGTACGAGTAAAACCTAGCAGACCTTTCAAATCAACTGGTGTAGATTATGCGGGACCCATCAATATCAGATTTTCACCAGGCAGAGGAGCTAAATCTTATAAGGGCTATATTTGTCTCTTCATTTGCATGGCAACGCGTGCTGTACACCTGGAGGCTGTCACAGACCTGACTTCTAGGGGCTTCATCGCTGCTTTCAGGCGCTTTACAGCCAGACGAGGACATTGTCAGGACCTTTTCAGTGACAATGGCACTAATTTTGTGGGAGCAGACAAGCAGCTAAGAGATATGTTTGATAAAGCCAAATCTTCTATTCCTAGTGAGATAGCAGAGTTGTTGACGTTAGAACGTACTACATGGCATTTTATCCCTCCACATGCGCCTAATTTTGGGGGTTTGTGGGAGGCTGGAGTACGCAGTACAAAAACACATCTCACAAAGGTAATTGGAAATAGTACACTCACTTACGAGGAACTTACCACTGTTTTAGCACAGATTGAATCTTGTTTAAATTCGCGTCCTATTTCTGTTTTAAGTGATGACCCCAATGACCCTCTTCCCCTGACACCAGGTCATTTTCTGGTTGGCGAACCTTTATTAAATCTATCAGACGAGAATTATACACCTTGTAAACATATCACTAATCTTGAACGATGGAGGTTAGTCCAAAAAATGGTCAACGATTTCTGGAAAAGATGGTATAAAGAATATCTTGTCAATCTTAATAAAATATATAAATGGAACACAAAACAGCTTGAGCCAGAAATCGATGACATAGTTATCCTAAAAGATGATAATATTCCACCTAGTAAGTGGATATTAGGAAGAGTAATTCAAAAACATGTTGGTCCCGATAATCTTACTCGAGTTGTATCAATTAGATGTAAGAACAATGTCTTAAAACGTCCTGTGAATAAAATATGTATCTTAACTAAATAAACTTAGGATTAAAACTAACTAATGGAAACTAATATAGTATATACATATTAAATCTAACTACTTATAGCTAAGAAAGATAAAACTTATAACTTACCGTAAAACTTGTGTCCATTACCTATTTTAAACGATGTTTTTTACAAAATTTTATGTAAACGTAAATGTTATGTGAACTAAGTACTTACCTTTTACTAATAAATACTTGATTGACTAGTTTTAAAGCGTTAGCTTACAGCTGTGTAAAGTAGATATGATTCCGACCCTCTCATAGATGTAGGTTCAGGTAGGTATATATAGTAACTTGTAAGCCTTACCTTTGTAGTGATCTAGTGATATTATTATGTTGTAGTGTTGTGGATATTACTTAAGTACTAATTAATGATAGTGTTGTTTAACTTACCAAATAAGATGTCATAATTAATTGATACTTTAAAATTGTAGTTGTACACCTATTAGTTTATAAATTCATATTAAAGAACTGCGTTCTTTGGGGGGCGGAATGTTTAAGCAAGTACTTACATACTTATAAATGTTGCGTTCGTATCTATAGCTAGCTATCGATATGTAGATGATCATACATACAGTCCACTCAAACGATTTGTCAAGTTAGTTGAAAATAAATCTTCGCGACAAACACACGTCTATTTTTTCTAAAAGTCCTAATAAACCAAATACAACCTTATTGCAATAAACAAATTTCATTGCAGAGCAAGAAATAAGTGATACTTATATATAATTTTCCAAATTATTACCGAAATAAATTTTTTATATTTTATTTGTAACAAAACAGAAATTGACAGAAACTAGGCATATTTTTTTTAGCAAATAAATTATTATAAATAGAATAAAAAATATAGGATAAAAATTTTTAACCTATAGTTATTTTAATTTTAATACGCATATTTTTTAAATTTTTTAAATGCTTTATCCGAAACGCCAACTTTAATTTGCAGTTTTTTAGCGTTTCATCATCAAAGTCAATTACGGACTCTTTCAAGCCACATAAAAAGCACGTTTTCGAGATTTTTAATTTGTAAGTATAATTCACTAATGAATTCAATTAAAAAAAATAATAAACAGCACGATTTTATATTCCGTAGCACGCTATTACTTCTATAAGAATGGCGGGAAGTTGCTCCAAAACAACGCTTGACATTCATACACAGATCTGTCAACTGTACAGAGCATGCGCACTCTCTTTCATAGGCCAGAAGGGGCGGAGCCCGTCGCTATGGTGCGTCTTCCTCTACCGCATTTGATATTACGTATAGGCTCTCTCTCTCGCACTATTTCAAGGATCTGATGTGGCGCGAACAGCTGCAATGCTGCTTCCTCTTCTATCGCACTGGATATAATGTGGAGTCTCTCTTTCTTGCACACTTTCATACGTTTCAATTTTCAAATTTCAACGCCTTACAACCCTGATTTTTGACAGGTTTTTCGTAGGCAACCTTGTACCATCGTATTCGCAAAAAAATAATCTTCATTTTGATATATAATTTATTTGGTTACTCGATCGGTGAAGGTACCATTTTCGAATCACCTTTTTAAACTAGGCAACCCTATAGCCTTGACAAGAAAAAGGTAGGCAACCCTATGTTTGCATATTCTATAGACTCCATACTTTCGATTAGCATTAATTTTTTTTGGTTACGCTATCGGTGAAGATATCGAAAAAAAATTACCTATTACATAATTAATTAAAAATATCCTTGACAGGATTTCATTAGGCAACCCATCACCGTTACTTTCGTTAACATATTTTATTCCGTAAAAAACACATTTCGTCCGGTTACTCGATCGGTGAAGGTCTTTCTTCTACGTATCCTGTACTATTAGATTAGTTTGGAGCCTTTCTAAGAATGAATGACAACACGATTTGACAGTTGTCTCTACTCCCGATGTGTTATGGCCCAATCAAAAAAATCGGTAGTAGGGTTCACTCCTACCGATTAAGGAGCTCGTTGGATGCGAGAAGCACAGAACCGGTCGAACGACGTCACTATCGGCTTCAGCACCCTCGAAAACCATGAAAACGACACCCATGACGAAAAAATTGAAAATTTTTGCACCCGCTATCTTGGATTTTCATTTTGACCTCACTATCGCCTTCAGCACCCTCGGAAACCATGAAAACGACACGACATCCATGACGAAACATTTTTAAATTTTTGCAACCGCCAACTTTGATATTTATTTTGACCTTACTATCGGCTTCAACACCCTCAGAAACCATGAAAACGACATCCATAAAGAAAAAATTTAAAATTTTTGCAATCGCCGTCTTGGATTTTCTTTTTACCTCACTATAGGCTTCAGCATCCTCGGAAACCATGAAAACGACACCCATAACGAAAAAATTTTAAAATTTAATATCTTTTGATAGAGTTTAGCGATTGCAATAAAACATAAACTAATCACTACTTCGAGTTCTACACCATATTTGAGTATGAGAATAAACCATATTTTATGTATAGAAGATTTGATTCATTCTCTTATCTGTAACTACTTATCCGTAGAAACGTTACTTATCGGTAGAAACGTTTTGGTAATCGTGTTGTTTATTTGACTTTTCTTCCAGTGTCACACCCTTTCTTTCTCTTAATCGCTTTTTATTTTTCACCCCGTTGGTTTCGTGGTCGCGGGCGCGAGTGCTGAGCGTGGATCGATTCCTAGGTCGAGCGAAGTGGTGTTGGGTTTTTCCATTAGGAATTTCTCAGTAAAAGCCCGGGAGTTTGGAAGTAGGCGGTGTGACCCCCCCGTGCTCGGCGCGCACGTAGCTTCTGCACTTGCGTCTAGTAGAGTGAGAGCGAGTGTCGGGGATGCCGTTCCTGAGGACTTTGTGAGTCAGAGAATAGAGTGCACCTGTGTCGCACACACAGTATAATATCTCCCGCGCCGAAGACTAGTCTCGGTTGAGATTGGTCGAAATACGGTCTGAAAGACTATTATCTTTCACTAAAATATCTCATTTATCCGCCCACAGGCAAGTAATAATCGTCCTGACGCAGCTGGAGGGCTCGGGCGGGTTCAGCATCGCGCACCGCCTCACGCACCGCCTGGCGGCCGGCGCGCGCCTGCAGGACTGGGCGCCGCACGCCGACAGCGAGCCGCGCCACCGCCCGCCGCTGGCGCGCCGCCTGTACGGCCTGCACGCGCCCCGGCTCATCACTTAGGGGGCCCGACAGTGAACCGCGCCGCCTTTACGGCCTGCACGCGCCCCGGCTGATCACTTAGGGGACCTGACAGCGAGCCGCGCCGCCTGTACGGCCTGCACGCGCCCCGACTGATCATTTAAGGGGCCCGACAGCGAGCCGCGCCACCTTTACAGCCTGCACGCGCCCCGACTGATCACTCAGGGGACCTGACAGCGAGCCGCGCCGCCTTTACAGCCTGCACGCGCCCCGACTGATCACTCAGGGGACCTGACAGCGAGCCGCGCCGCCTGTACGGCCTGCACGCACCCCGGCTGATCACTTAGGGGGCCTGACAACGAGCCGCGCCGCCTGTACAGCCTGCACGCGCCTCGGCTGATCACTTAGGGGGCCCGACAGTGAGCCGCGCTGCCTTTACGGCCTGCACGCACCCCGGCTGATCACTTAGGGGGCCCGACAGTGATCCGCGCCGCCTGTACAGCCTGCACGCGCCCCGGCTAATCACTTAGGGGGCCCGACAGTGATCCGCGCCGCCTGTACAGCCTGCACGCGCCTCGCTGCACGCGCCTCGGCTGATCACTTAGGGGGCCCGACAGTGAACCGCGCCGCCTGTACGGCCTGCTCGCGCCCCGACTGATCACTTAGGGGACCTGACAGCGAGCCGCGCCGCCTGTACGGCCTGCATGCGCCCCGGCTGATCACTTAGGGCGGCCCGACAGCCGAGCGACACTCGATTGTTACCGTATTGCAGGTCCAAAACTATGTTTCGTTTTGTTCAATTGCCGAAAAAGAGAAGATGTCAAGAGAAGCATGTCAAAACCAGTGGCAGTGGCTTAAAAAACAGTCTTTAGCGAGACGGCAGTATAGGTTACATGCTTTTACTTAGGCTTATCGCGTAAGTGGGAGAATAAATTGTAAACATTTTATTTTACAAGTCCAAAACCATAGTTTTTTCTTTACCGAAAAATGTCATGAGAAAAAAAATTATCCACATGTTGTCGTTGTGGTGTGGTTGTGACACGCGTGGTCGGACCCAAAGACTCAATTATATTATTCGTGATAACCAAATATAGCCCAACAAATTGGAGAAGGGAGAGAAACGTGTAGGCTTGTCCCCAACAATAGTTCCACTCTAAAAAGCTTTTTGAACAAGGCCGTTTGTGGATCGTTTAAAAAAAAAACGATTAACCACATCAACAACCGGGTACTGTAGGCCCACGTACGCAAAAATATCGCGGCGGGATTCTATCGCGCTAGATTTTCAACTCTCGGTGTTAGCCGAGCTTTGCAAATCCCACAGAGCGCATTCCTAAACAAGTGCAAATAAGTTGATTTTAGTTTAGTGACCGGATAGGCACAATCTATCTTCATTTGAAATTATTATTTCATATGTCAATCAATTTTGGACTCTTACAATATGACGAGACCTATGAAAATCGCTCTCAGAAGGAACGTTGAAATTATTTTATGAATACCGACTTAAATCTTGACGTAAAAATAATTATAAGCTCTTAGTAATCCATACAATTTTCCAATGACGATAAATATCAAGGGAGTCGACTCGGTGAGAATATAATTACAAAAAGTAAGCACAATATCGACCCTTATACCGTTAGCTATGAGATTCAAAGTGAATTATCGTTGTAAATCAGTGATATGTTTGGGACTGGACGCTGAATGGTACCAAATTTAATGTAATGTATTTTTCATTAGAGTTTAGACTCCAGTTTTTTAAAGTTAAATTTGTAGTCAAAACTCATATTGACAGTTGTGATTATGCGACAACTAAATCTCGAACTGGGCTAAAATGACTACAGCTTTAAAAAAAAAAAGAAGCGCTTCGGTAGTCTTCGTTTTTCAGAATGAGGGTTTTCTGAAACGACGTTCGCTAGGTGGCAGCACTGGCACGTCAGGTCCAGGCATCTGTCAAAGAGCCTATGTGGTCTTTAGTCATGACGGAATGATGAACGAATGAATGAATCGAATGATGAACGTCATCATATATTTTATATTGGAAGACTTCTTGTCACAGTGGTGCCAACTGGTGTCGTAAATTTTCACGAAAACCCTCATTAGCACGAACGTCGCACCACAGAGTCAACGCTTCTACAGTCCGTTCAGAGTTCTTGTACCTCTGACACAGCAATCTTATAGTAACGGGAATAAAGATCACAATGATTTTGACAGACTTGTCAATGACAGCAACCCAACAGCTACCTTATTAGAATGAGAATAAAGATCACTTTGATTTGGACAGTGATGCAAAATCATAGGTAAAATTACTGAACAGACTGTAAGTTTTGTACCATCGCGCGTACGTATTTCCGAAGATAGCCGATGATTTCCCGAAGCATACTTTTCTTTGGAAAGGTGTATCTTGCACTGACGTTACATACAGACGTTATATACTTAATTCAATAAGTGACAACATTCATGTCGTCAGCGCCACCTAAAGTAAATAGTTCTACTACCGTATTTTTATCTCACAAAGCGACGCGCGCTTTACTTGTGATAACCTTGTGTACAAACACGCTATGAATGTGTGCGTGAAGACGAGTAGCATCAGCATACAATCACACACATACACTTCCGACTTCCCCCGTGTCTCGGACGGGACCGAAAGCTCCTGCGCTTGATTACACACACACATTCACAGTGTTTTTGTATACTTGTTTACCACAAGTAAAGCGCCCGTCGCTTCGTGAGAGTGAGAGTATTAACATACCATACTCCGTTATGTTTGGTACTATTGATTGGTCAAGAATCGTGCATAGGTAGGTATTAGGCCTATAACGCTAAAGACACATAAAATAGCTATTAATATTTTTTCTACTACACTAAAATATACTCATAGAAATTACACGTCCGGCCGAATAAATGTATACAATATGCATTTTTATTAAATTTTTATTCTGCCGGTCTAAAAATTTTGCCGCGAAAATGCGAGTAGGGCGCACCGAATGTTATTTTGACAGAAATTAGAATAAGGACACTGATAATTTGTAATTAATAAAAATATGTCGATTTCGCAAAAAGTTTGAAGTAAGACGATCGTTTTGTATTAATCAATCAATTATTTTGACGAGCTCGTTTGCGAAATTAACAGTTTTGCTAACGGTAAGGATATATCACGTAGTTTGTAAATTTTAAGGCATTATCATTATTGTATAAAAATCTCTTGTAAAAAAAAACAATGATTTTTTTAATCATTAATGATAAATAGCAATCGTTGTATGTAGTTGTTATTTATATTGTAACTCGATGAAATCACGTTTCCTGTATGCGAATCTCACAGATAAAGTTCGTGGTACTCCGTAGTTTTAACGCCCAAACCATAGAATTACGACTGATGCTAGATTTTTACGACGTTTACTTTCCTAATATTTATAATTTTTTACTGAAAAAATTCTCGGAAAAATGTTGAAGTGTTTGACTAGAAATGGATCCTCTTTGATATAAAGTATGTTGAATACATTAAATATAATTTAGATGCTAAATTGAAATTGTTAACTTAGAAAGCGACGGTTATACGTTCTTTATAAAAGCTTGTATGTTTTCTAATTAGAAATCTTTAGTAAAACATAATAAAATTGTCTTCGCATTAGATTTATTAATATAGAAATAGATATAAAAATTATTTTACTTTGCTGTGGGACCTCAATTACATTCCCTAACAGTGAATTTAAAAATTAATTAGGTTTTATTTAAAAAAAATGTACCTCATTCTTTCAAAAATGTCCCATCATGTTGACAATTTGGCAGCACAGCCGTTGTTTAATGCACCCTACAATGGATCAAATCCACAAACATGAATTATTGCTACACTGTATGTCAGAAAAATCGACATAGTCTTCGCTAAGCGTACTAAAATGAGACACGATTTTGTATGTGACAAAAGATGTCGTGTAAATAATTAAAACTGCTTTACTAACTAAACGTAGGTTTATAAATCTGAATTAAAAAAAAACGCTCTTACTTTTTTTTGCACTGAAGTGTAACAAAAGACAATCGATATTTTTTAATTGGAAGTATTAACTTCATTCCATTAATACTCATTATTTATTTTTTTATTAATTGTTGTATTTTTTTAATAATTAAAAATCTAGTGATGCTAATTCTTGCCATTACTTTGCTTTACAACGATATTATTAAAGTTTTTAATAATTTTTATTAGCAATTAATATTTAATTTTTGACTGTTTATAGTTTAAGTGGCCTATGAGTAAGATTCGTGCAATATTAAGAAGGATGTTATCTCACGTTGAATTTTTTATAATAGTGAAGATAATTTACACTTGCTGGCACAAAAACCGCACAATGAGGCGTGTGGTGTTATTTTTAGTTAGCAGTTGACCAATCAAAAACAAAAATCTTCAATCATAAAAAAAAATCAGTTTAATTTTTTCGTGAAAAATACCTATTATAACAAAAATTAGAGCTGCTCGTGACAGTTCAAACTCGTGTCACGAGAAGTCATTATTTCGATGTCTAACTATTATAAAAATAAAATCTATCTGCCTAGTCTTTTCCCAACTAAGTTGGGGTTGGCTTCCAGTCTAACCGGATGCAGCTGAATACCAATATATTTATATGGAGCAATTGCTTGTCTGACCTCCACAACCCAGTAAAGGGGTAATACGATACCCCTTGGTAAGAATAGAAATATTTTTTAAATTATAAAACAAAAAAATGTCTTTTGAAAACTACAGAACCCCATTTTGTTTCAACATTAATTGGAGCATACGGTTACTCTGTTTATCTACCCGAAGTTGGGTACGCGGATACGCAAGTCCGAGAATCCACCCTAAGTCAATAAATAATAATATCTATCTGCAGGCGGAGAGTAATGGGTAGCTCACCGTCCGATCAGGACCAGGCCCGTGCCGGACGGCGCGTACGTATTCCACGCGTTTCTCAAAGAGATGTCAGCATCCACCGAAGGGGCCCGTCAGGACCGAAGCCTGCGGGTCAGCGGGATTGTCCGAAAGGGTTACCGCTGGCCCGGAACATAAAGGGCTAAGGAAGGAACACGGGTGGGTTTTAGTCAGTAAGAGTCTGACACTCCCTTCCGCTCCAGCCAGAGCGGGAGGGGTCATTCGATGATTTCCCATCCTCTAAAAAACAAACGGGTAGATTTTTGGGGTGGATGAACGGAATAACCCGAAACATATTCAACTGCTAACTGTTAGGCGCGAAACACAGGGCGGGGCTGGTCGGGCCGGTCAATTTGACCGCGAATGATAGTGCAAAGGGAATCCTATACTACCAACGCACATAGAGGGCAAAAAGACCGCGCCGTCGATGATGTCTCTCGCGGACAAAATGACCGCCGTCTGCGGAGCGCCTTAAGTAAAACGCTAACTATAAATATAACATAGTCGTAGCTAAGCTTTGGATCGCATAGTGTTTTGATATTGTAATAATAATAATACCGTGCATCACAGTTTCTATAGAAGATACACGGCTGTATATTTTTACACTTGTGCATCATAAGTAATAATAGTAATATGTATAACATTCACATGTAAAGGCGAAAGCGTCAGATGGCCCGCGAAATTTAAATTTTCCTTGGGATTTTTTTTGCAACTTGCAAGTCAGCGTCAGGTTGAATGTTAAATAAAATATGATTCGCGACCGTAACAAATATGACTTTACAGAATTATAATCATAAGAATCGGTAATATAACTCCTTGAGTTACAATTTTCCTAAAATGTCATGATTTCATGAAATAGTTATTCAATATGATTTATATGATTATAATTCTATAAATAAATATTTGTTACAGCCGCGAATCTTAAGTAGATCAACATACAACCTGCTTAATACAGACCTGCAAATTGCAAAAAAAAAGTAAAAATTAATGAATTTCGCAGGCTACCCTGAAAAAAACTCCATAAACATGTAACTGATATTTCTTGAAATTATCATCTTCCATAGTTTTCTTACATCTTAACATTTTTGTATAACAGTTTAAAGGAATATAGTGTTTTCATTTTTAATGTATACTTGTAAGACAGTGCCATAATATATCGAGAAACGAACCCTTTTATTTGTAAGTTGACTTTTTAAAGGCCTTTTTATAATTAAAAGGAAACGCGGTCACAAACTAATTTTATAGAAATAAACAATTGTATAATTACGCCAAAAACAAAATATGGCACATGGTAGTAAGTACACCCTACAGTATAGGTACACTACAGGGTCAAATGAAATTAGCTAACGAAACTCCGCAGTAGTGATGGGTTTTGATACCTAAACATGACAAACCAAAACAAAACAGATTACCCCCCCCCAAAAAACTTTTTAATTTTTACTTGTATGGGAGTTTTGCTAGCTATGCAATTTGACCCGGTATATTGTAAAAACATATTTGAAGTAGTAAGTATCACTAATCAGGGAGAAGACAGAGGAGTACGTTAGTACGAAATGAACACCAATGACCACGTGACCGCGTTTCTTCTTAAATGGCGTTTAGCAAAAGGGTAAGTTCAAACCTTTATAAAACAGTGAGAAATTTAGACTTAATTGTCTCGAAAACTGAACATGCTAAATTAACAATTCGGCTTATTAGTCGATTCGCACTAATTTACTCGCCCGGAACGGGCGAATCGTCACTTTAAAATTATATTACTTTTTCTATAGGCGACTCGCACGAATTCGCGCATTTTGAATTTTAGTCAATAACGTGTTGAAAAAAGGACGCTAGTTCACAGAAGTGATGAGTATTATAAAACGTGTACTTTTTTCTTATCTTCAAAAAATAATATTATTTAAAAGTGACGATTCGCCTGTTTTGGGCGAGTAAATTCGTGCGAATCGACTAATAAGCCAACAATTCTAACCAGTTAGGACACACTATTTTTTTTTTTCATAATTTAAAACATCAATCTTTTTAACAAAACCGACAAAAGTCTGTTCAATCATTTCACTATTTTATTTCTCGTGAGTTCTAAGTACAATTTAATTTTCACTGTTCACAATAAAATAATGCAATGTGTGTAGTGTGTCGAACGAGTGCACTGCAGTGTCAGAAACTTTTGATAACAATGTGTAATTGTTTTTGAGTAGCATAAAAGACGCTTATTTTTCATGTTAGTTTTATGTGGATGCATGTTAAACTATTTATGATAAGATTAAGTAAATAAAATTATTTAAATTTGAAGACACTGGTTTTATTAGAACGATGTTATCAACCAGCACCACCACAACACATAATTCCGGCACCCTATTCAACACACTCAATCAAAATCTGAATCACTAGCTTCTGCCCGCGACTTCATCCGCGTGATATTTCTTGTTACTCCGACGCACCCCGTCGCATCGCATCGCCTGCCCGCGCTATTACTTCGTTTTTGCTTAGCGTTCTTTCTGGCTTTTTTTCTCTTTGCTCGGCTCCTAAAGGTCATAGCGTGACGTTAAATAGCCTATAGCCTTCCTCAAGAATTGGGCTATCGAATGCAAAAACTATTTTTCAAATCCGATTGGTAGTTTCAGAGATTAGCGCGTTCAACCAAACAAACAAACTCTTCAGCTTTATAATATTAAGTAGTATAGATTTTGAAGGATATTCCGAATCCATTGCATCATATGCTCGAAGCAACTGTCTGCTCATCAACGTTAATAACGCAATAAATGTTGTTAAACTGTCTAAATGAAAGTCATTGAAATTGAAATTGAAATTATTTATTGTTATAAACCCGTGTTGTTGTTGTTAATTGTTTATTGTTGTTGTGTGTTGTTGTAATTGTTGTTTATTGTTGTTGTTGTTTGTTGTTGTGTGTTTATTGTTGTTTGTTTGTTGTTGTTGTTTGTTTGTTGTTGTTTGTTGTTATTGTTTTTTGTTTATTGTTTGTTGATTGTTTTTTGTTTTTGTTTAGTCATTGTTCTTGTTATTGTGATACGCAATTACCCCGCGGGTTCGATTCTCTGATCAAATTAGTCCTGGTATTTTGGGTGTTCATGGCAAGGTTTCAGCTTCACCAATCACAACACGGTTAATTTTAATCTAAATCTAGGGTTTCCTAAGACTGCGATGGCTGCCACATAGCGTCCGCAATTTACCGTGGAATGACGCCACTGAAACGTTCTTTATGAAAGTAAGTTGGTGTGTTTCCCCAGAGAGTATTTTTTAACACCGTAAACCGTCCAAAGATTTCAATGTCTAGATTTGCTATCACAGTACTTAGTCACGCGAAAAAGTGTCCATACTGAGAAGAGCTCTTACATTATCATATAGCGTTTGCATGACAATCAAGTCAAGTCACTGCGTCGCATTTCAAAACGGAACTGAAATGCGACTGTCTTTTGATGCAGTAGGGCGAATCTAATGATTTAAATCTTTGCCACTGTCATTATTTTCATGGCAGTCGTTATATGTTATATGCGTTATCGCTTTTCTAGAAAACTATAGCTTAAGCTCCACACCGCTAATGCAATTCTTCCACTCGGCTGAATTTTGTCGTCTATGAATTCAGACGAGTGTAACCTAATCGTAAGTTGCATCCTAAAATGCCTAACGTGGAATCCTGTTTCTTAGGGTTTCTCAAATATCTCAAAAATGTTCATGCCTGAGCCCACGGTTCGGGTTCGGTCGTGACTTTATTTCCCTCACTATCGTACAGCTGACTGTTTAAGTTAATCCCAAAAATCGTTCCATAAGGTTTTGGTGCGGTATGAAATTCGTTTTTTTACCACTTTGGCATGCTTTCTCTTTGGTCTCTCCTACTACTGGAGCAGCTGCTGCTTGTGGACTAAGGGTGTAGCGGTATCTACAACGCCACATACAAGCAACGCGTCATACAGACGTCACGCAAATCCTGCATCGCGCAAGCAGAGTTTACCGCGCAACTAGCATAGATACAACGGCCCGACATGAATCATCGGGCAGTTGCCCGCCAGACACAACACCCGTCTGGTCGGAGGATCCTCCCTTTTCTATAGAGTATGAGTGAACTTTACACCCTGTTCCCCATACCTCTATACTGGTGACCCCGAACATGAACGTCAGCGCAGCCTTCGTGCAAATACTTCAGCGTGACGTCATCATCATCACTCCCGCAAGCGTTAGCGGCGAGTCACCCAGCCAGCCAGCTCCCACGGCTTCAACGGGTATCCTGACCACCAGCATGCAGCGACCGCGCATACCTGGTCATCACCCTCAGCCTCATCAGCAACCTCGGCACAGCACACTGCACTTTCGGCCGGTCAACAAGAAGAGCTCAATTCCTCTCCTGGTCGACGCAGCAGCCAGCCTCAACTCGGCGATGTACTACATCCGACGCACTGGAGCATAACGCAGCGCCACCCCGACTCACTGGGGACATCTTCGCAGACAGTTCCGACTCACCGTGAACTATGCGGCAACCGGTTCCGACTCACTGGAACCTCAGCTGGCCTGGCAAGCATCGCAAGATACAAGACTCAGCCCACTATCGACCTCCGGTCTCCGGGGGGGAGTGATGTAGCGGTATCTACAACGCCACATACAAGCAACGCGTCATACAGACGTCACGCAAATCCTGCATCGCGCAAGCAGAGTTTACCGCGCAACTAGCATAGATACAACGGCCCGACATGAACCAACGGGCAGTTGCCCGCCAGACACAACACCCGTCTGGTCGGAGGATCCTCCCTTTTCTATGGAGGTTGAGTGAACTTTACACCCTGTTCCTCATACCTCTATAAGGGCTAACAATTATTGTTATGATTTTTAGCTTTTGTCAAGGTACTGGGTATAGTATAACTTTTATTAAAGGACCAAACCTGAAATCGCGAAAAAAAATCAGCCATTCCCTACATTTTGACGAGTTATGCGAACATAACATGTAGGGAACAGAAGATTTTTTTTTCACGGTTTCATGTTTGGCCCCCTTAGAAAAGTTGTTCATAATGATGAGTGCAATGACCCCTTAAGAGGATAACGGTGATTCAAATTACACCCTGTACCTATGTAAGGATATAGACTGATGCAGATTTGGCGAGCCGCACCTACATCACTTTCGAAAATTTTGTATGAACCTACGCACATCACAGGCAGGCTACACCGCGCTTTTTTGTATTGAGATGCGATGTGCTTCGGCCAGATACGGCTGTAATTTGCGCTTAGCAGGATGAAACAAGTCTCGAAATGTGTGTCGTGTTGCCCCAATGCGGCCATGACAAAAGACTGGGTCATTTAACACCACTACCCAGCTACTACAATAACATTTATAGCCACGAGGAACGCCGCATAGGTATGCATGCTACGGTGAGGTTAGTGGGCGGAAGGCGGGTCGGGTAAGCCATCTCGGGATCATTTCCTGCGCCTTTTTCGTTTTACTTCAGGGACAAGGATGCAGGGATTGTGGAAGAGGTTCCTTTTTAACACATTTAAGGGGAATCTAGCCCGTGAAATCAACATTTCTTACGTTTTTACAAATTGCGGAACTTTTTTATGTTGTATGTTGACCAAAATTCATTTGGTGGCAATTCTTTCTTTTTGGGGCAGAATGAATAAAATTATGAATAAATTAATGAAATGCAATATTTAAAGTAGATAAGTACCTACGCCTTTTTAAAGTACAGACGCCAGCACATCAAGCTACCCGAAACTGTGAATTTTTCGCAATCATCTTTGAACCTTATGCTTTAGCGATAAAGTTGAAAACCTATTAAAGAAAGACAGATTGTAGAAGCTCGATGTGCTGGCGTTTGTACTTTAGGTTCTTAATTAATCTAATAAGATAACGTTGGGAAGAATGTTGCTAGAAAACCCGAAATTGCCGACTTGTATTGGGCAAGTGACCGATCGCCTGTGGAGGGACCGCGTATCGGCAAGCGTAGTGTGGGATGCTAGATGGACTAATGGCGACAACCTTCAAAAGGTAGTCAGGACAGACTGGATGAGGAGGGCGGAGGACGTGTTATGTGCAGCTTAGGAGAGGCCAATGTCCAGCTGACTGCGATAGGCTGATTTGAAGTGTGGTTTGAAGAATCCTTAATTGTTTCTAGGTCCTGTAATATGTAATGGAAGTAGGCCTATAACTTTTTTAACTTATAAATTGGTAGGTAGGTATCTGTTATCCGTAACGTACAGACGTCAGAACATCAAGCTACTACAATCTGTCAAATTTCTTTAATAGATTTTCAACTTTATTACTAAAAACTTTACTACGAAAATTTGACAGTTTCGGGTAGCTTGATGTGCTGGCGTCTGTACCTGACTTCGAAAGAATCTCATACCATACAGCATACACCATTACACTCGTAGTTGAAAAAAGTGCCCTGTCTTTCCTGGCACATCCAGTAACACCACATAGCATCTTGCCATTTCTTGAATTCTTGGTCTATGCTCATTACGAAAGTACAGAGATTTCATTCTGCCTGGGAAATTGTAAGGTTTTGCACCACGAAGATTTCATTCGCCGAAAGAAATCGTAAAAGTCTGCATTCACGCTAATTAAATATGATTTTTAAGGATCTCTAGAAGTATTTTTTGGAGATCAGCCGGTCGATTCTGTAAAAATCTCACCGTGAAAACTTAGGTGATGTGAGTTTGTTTTTGCTAGGAATTGACACTCCACACAGCTCACTCCACGCTCACTTCACCTAAGTTTTCACGGTGAGATGGTTACAGAATCGCACTGCTGCGGAATAATTGCGTAACACACTACCCCCTTACTAATAATCGTTCTATAGCGTCTGTATAGTTACACAACGCTTTGTCTTCTTCTTTCGATAGTCAAATTACTGACGACTGAAAGAGAGAAATCGGTGTGTAACTATTCATCTGATAAAATACGTTTATTAGTAAGGGGTAACAGTAGAAAAGGCTTTCATTTTGACACTAATTCAACAACATTCATTGCGTTATTTACGTATTTGAACTGCTCCGTTGGCCTCATGATCGCAAGCGCGACTGCTGAGCGTGGAGTCCTGGATTTGATTCCTGGGTCAAGCAAAGTGTTATTGAGTTTTTCCATTAGGAATTTGGTAACAGGCCGGAGTTTGGGAGTTGGCGGAGTGATACCCCCGTGTCTCGAAAAGCACATTAAGCCGTTTGTTCTGCGCCTGATTTCTCTCCGAACGTGTCGGATTGCCGTCCCATCGGACTATGAGAGTGAGGGAAGAGGGAGTGTGCATCTGTGTCTGCGCACACACTTGTGCACTATAATATCTCCCGCGCTGAAGGCTGGTCTGCGCTGAGATTGGCCACCATGGCCGAAATTCGGTCTAGAGAACATTTATTATTTGAGCAGACCAATTTTTCGAACATAAATGAAGCAAAGGATTAGCAAAATCCTTCAAAATGATTCAGATTGTAATTGATAGAAGGTATGTTATGCAATTAAAGTGTTTGGATGTTTTTCGCTCTCCTGGAAAATTTTGTTTTTGGTAGGTATTCTGTTCACCTCATAAACGTCAACAAGGATGTTAATAACCAAAATTAAGCCTAAATATGGTGTAAGCTGTCAGTGAGTCTTGTCCTTTTGACAAGGGTGCTGTAGGTAGGCAGGACATAAATCCTTCTGGTTAATAATTTAGTTGAACCTCGTTAAGTTTTAGTATTCATGACATATTAATAGCAGTACCTACTTAAATAGAGTAAATTAATAAATTGATTAAATTGTCTTTTGTATAAAAGTGTTACCTTACTTATAACTTTTATGGGCAAAAGAAATGTCATAAGTAATGTAAGTTGGCTGCCATTTGGTTGGAAATGATAAAAAATGGGCTATTTTTTCGTGGAAACTTTATCTAAGGCGTAAAATTTATGACTTTAAAAATGGATATGAATGAGTTGATGTACATTTCGTGCTCGTTTTACGGCATTTTGAATTGTTGCTCGTAAAACATCATCCAAATTGACGATTTCTTCTTCGATGTTGGCTTTCAAGATTTTATTGTAAGGTTTGTGCTATGTTGTGGTA
Source organism: Luperina nickerlii (assembly GCA_963855955.1). Lineage (NCBI taxonomy): Eukaryota > Metazoa > Arthropoda > Insecta > Lepidoptera > Noctuidae > Luperina > Luperina nickerlii. The sequence goes on from OY979671.1 coordinate 4,951,235, forward strand.
AACGCGAGATTTCAAAAAGCCCCAAAGAAAGATGTCTCGTCGCCGTCAGATCTGGCGATCTAGAGGCCTAAAAATGCCACTTTGGCAGAATCATAAAAGGATAACATTATGAATCATAATACGGCGAAGACAGTCCGTGTGTTTCTTTTTTTCGCTGCACTACGTAGGTATACCTAATCAAAGAGATTGGATTTGGATTGGATAGATTGGTATTTTAGCACAGACAAAAAAAAAATAGCTCAAAAATTCTTCACCAATGGGATTTGATACGATTAACTTAACATTTAACTGTCCATTATGATTCATAATGTTATCCTTTTATGATTCTACCAAAGTGGCTGTTTTAGGCTCCCTGGCCGACCAGTTCAATTCACCAAAACGGGAAACACGGCCCCGAATCAAAACAAATCTCCATCGATGAATGAGCTGTGTGACTACGTGTATCGCTACAAATTTTCAAATCACAATGACATTAATAACGCCGTTAGTAAAAATTATGGCACTTCACATTATGACATTACTTTGCCCCACCTTGTTCAAATGAATACAAATATCACGCAGAAAATCACGCTCCTCCTCCAAAATCATCAAAAGTAATCTCTTCAAAGAATTCTGCATCACAAACCAACGACCGGTTATAATTACATCCAACAGAAACTTCTTTCACTCAAAAAAGATTGAATGAAAACTCAACCCCTGAGAGTTGGCTTCTGAAGAACGTGACTAACATACAAACAGGACGCTCTTATGTTTAAAATGAAGGTATTAAAGAAATGTTAAGTTAATGTAAGTAGGTACAAACGCCAGCACATCAAGCTACTACAATCTGTCAAATTTCTTTATTAGATTTTCAACTTTATCGCTAAAGCATAAGGTTCAAAGTTGATTGGGAAAATATGACAGTTTCGGATAGCTTGATGTGCTGGCGTCTGTACATACAACGACTTATCAAACTACATTTCCAGTTTTATCTGACCTCGCATTGTTTAAAGTCTTCTCGTAGAATATGAAGTCTGCTTACCTATAGGTACTGGAAATGTGTACCTAGCTTGATATGTCGTCGTGCGTACCTACTTAAATATAGCTTATGTTATTTGAGAACTAAGTAGGTATACTCTCTGTGGGTATACTTAATCTCTTGTATCAATCAATCTTTTGAAGGCGTAAGTTAGGAATTACATACCGAAGTCGAAGTAACATTCTATCTTAGTTTTTTTTTTGTGAAACTATCTTAGGTACTATTTCTGTCTAAGACCAAGTGTAAGCAACGTAATTCTCAAAAGAACTTCTTGTTACAGACTTTTTTGTAAAAGGTCAAATACTTCTTGTTTTCTTTTTAGCCGTCAAATTGATGTTCATTTTTTTATATTGTCTGTCATCGTCGGTAAAAGTGATTTGTACAATTTTTCTGTTATTTTTAACAGACTTCTAAAAAGGAGGAGGTTCTCAATTCGAATGTTTCTATTTTTTTTATGTTCGGGCATAACTCCATCGTAAATAGACGGATTGGCACAATTTTTTTTTGTTCGAAAGTGCTTTATTCCGAAATGGTCCCATTTAAATTTTGTAAAGATCTGATGATGAGTTTCGGAGACAGACAACGGAATACTTCAATAAATGCCAGCAAATAAATCACGATTGCTGCTATAGCATATGTACGCATTGTTTATGCAATCACACAACATAACATCACGCCTGTACCCTTTAAAGGGGTAGGCAGATGTGTTCAATAGCTTTCTGTCACTGATATCCCACATAGCAAGTAGTGATATATATGAATTTGTTTGGGGTAGGTAGATTCAACTAAAAAGTGAAAATAAAAACATTTTTACAAAAAATAAAATAACTGACTTCCAAAAAAAACACTACAAAGTGAAAAATAACTTTAATTTCGAAAGTCGGAAATTGTTTACTCGTTATAGGTAAATCCGCCATTTTCTAACACATTGAGCTCTTTAAGACCATTCCACGGAGATCCCTTAGATAGAGGTAACATATTGCCTCAATTTCCTGAAGAGACCTCACACTTCACTTTAGACCATTTTGTCAGAATAGTCATTGTTACTAACTGTCCATAATTATGTTATATCTAGCTTTGGTAGTGCCAAAACCTACCACGAATCCGACTGAGAAAAAAAATGAACTCGCGCATTTTTCCCATAGTAGAAGCTACAAAGGGGGAAACTACAGAATGCCACCCTATTCAGGGAGGTAGGGGACATCACGACACGTGCAAACTCCAGCATATTATTCTAAAGACCCTCTAGCGTAGAAACTTTTCGTAGGTTATAAAAACAGAAATTGTTGTTTCATAGAAAAGTGCTATATCTACGCGGTCAAAATGTAGACAGCAATTTCTTTTTAAATAACCGTCGAAAAATTTCAACGCACCTGTTCAGGATCATGTCCATGGTAACTGGTTGCGCGTCAATATCCCTATCGCCCTGTATAGGTGCTGTAGCGGTATCCTACAACGCCACAAGCAAACAACGCGTCAGACTAACGTCTCGCAAAATCCTGCATCGCGCAAGCAAAGTTTACCGCGCAACTAGCATAGATACAACGGCCCGACATTAATCGTCGAGCAGTTGCCCGCCAGACACAACACCCGTCTGGTCGGAGGATCCTCCCTTTTCTATAGAGTATGAGTGAACTTTATACTCTGTTCCTCATACCTCTATAGTACTATATTCTTTAAACATAAACCAAATAATACTTTTCCTGACCCGGGGATTGAAATCCAAGACCCTGTTTGATAAGTGGTCGCGCTCAACTACTAAACCAAGGCGAAGAAACGTGAAACCAGGACGGAACGCAGACGCAGCAATAGTATGCAGATGGAAAACCGATGCGCTTGCGTTTTGTTCTGTCTGTATGTTTTGTGGGAATCCCAACAAATAAAATGTATTAACGCGATCTGGCGCTGACAGAACTTTTTTTAATATTGTTATTTATAAAAAATATAAATCACAATAATAAAAAAAAATGTATCATTATCATCATATCATAAAGGGCATGCGGGTTTCGAAGTTCAGGGATTCTATACATCTGGCAAAAGCAACACAATAGAACCGCAAGCCTGGTAAATAGTCCGGTTACCCGGAAAAGGCCAGAAGCAGCCCTTTTTACTGGTTCTACATCTATAGTCAGTAATTTGACTTTCGAAAGAAGAAGACAAAGCGTTGTGTAACTATATACACGCTGTACAAAAGACAGGCCTAAAAAACGCTGGCGTGACGATTTGGACTAGTTCCTAACCTAAGTCTTCCCCTTACCCTTAGGGGGTAAGACTTTCGCAGAGAGTGCAGACCAGGAAAAGTACGCACCTGGTTTAAAGAATGTCGCGCACAAATTGTGTAGCGACTCGGTTGACTGTAAAACATTTGCAGCAATTTTATAAGGTATTATGGTCCGTACTAGGACTCATTGATGTTGAAAAATTATGAAAATCGATTGGTCCTAATTTAAATTTTCTGCATCTGAATTATATAACCATATTGACTTTATATTACTAGTATTAGTATATCTAACCCATAGAATTTGTTTTGCTTGTGATCGTCAAAATTTGAAAAATTCTAAAAGATTGATGACCAGACACATTAATTAGAAAAAAAGGTTGTAACCGCAGAGGGCACGCTGCAGTATGATTAAAAAACAAACAAAATTAACATGTCAAGATAAATGAAATTGAGATGTCATTCTCATGTCACTTTGTATGAAGAATAATGAAGACACGTGAAAGGGACGCCGCGTCTGCGTCGCTTCAGTGTTGCTCGCGCTCAGGGAGTTGGTCAACGAGACACAGGATTGTTGTTGTGTTATTTTTTTAACTGACTTCAAAAAGGAGGAGGTTTTCAATTCGATTGTGTGTTTTTTTTTGTATGTTTGTTACGCAATATCTCCGGTATAGTAAATTTAAAAAAATCATTTTTTTAATGGATAGGGTATGTCTTATATAAATTTTATTAACTTTGGTTGGGTAGTTTTTGAGTTAGCTTCATTAATTACTTCTTGCCACTTAGTTTATATTGATGATGATATACGATCGTAATAACTTCCTGTCACTGATATTTACATAGCAAGTAGTATTATACGAATTTGTGGGGTAAGTAATTTTATAATAGTATTGATTTCCCATCTAGCTCCGCATGCCCTAACACCTGCACACTTGAGGACCTAATGGCTGCGTCAGCGAATGCTTTCCACGTTGCTGAATTTTGGGCCGAACGAGTTTAAAAACGTTATTTTTGCCATCGACACACTAAGAAGAATTTAAAATCACAGATAATTATCAAAGAATCATGGCAAGATCCATACATTAATTTGTACAAAAAAAAAAATCATTTAGAGGGTTCAAAATATTTTCCAATTTTGAGAATACATTACTAGAAGTAGTTTGATATACTTATCATATTTTTTAAACCCCGCATAATTAAAATATTTCGAAATGAAAATATCAGTTTTTCGTTTCATCTCGTTGCCCATTTTGTAAAAAAAAAGCGACGTGACAATGACGGATGTGTCAAACTGACAGAGAGACAACTTCAGACAATTACTTGATTGATGTGATGTAAATCGTAAAATCGTTACATATTTATAGTGCCACAAACTTATCTGGCCCGGTGGCAAAAAGAGAAACTAACGACGCCATTTTGAAATGTCAATCTGCCTGCCATCCGTTGACATATCGTCACATCCACGGCAAACTTACGAATCTGCAGTTTTAGTAAAATCGATATTTAGATGAAAAACTGTACGTAATGTGGTTTTACACACCGTGGCAAAAATACGTATTTCTGTCTCTGACGGTTACAGAATTTAAATTGTTCGATTCTGCGTTTTATGTTATTACACCCATAGTAAACTTACCAAATTCATATAAGATGTTTTAGCGTAGTAGAAATTTATAAAGCTCGAGTAAAATGTGCCACTGTCAACTTACGAATCTGGTATATTCGTGAATTGACCTTGGTAGGAAACATTATTAAAATGGGTCAAGTAACCCAAAGCAAACATGCGAATGTGGCATATTCGTGAATTTACCTTGGTAGCAAACATTATTAAAATGGGTCAAGTAACCCAAGGCAAACATACCATTGTGGCATATTCGTGAATTTACCATGGTAACAAACATTATTATAATGGGTCAAGTAACCCAAGGCAAACATACGAATGTGGCATATTCGTGAATTTACCTTGGTAGCAAACATTATTAAAATGGGTCAAGTAACCCAAGGCAAACATACGAATGTGGCATATTCGTGAATTTACCTTGGTAGCAAACATTATTAAAATGGGTCAAGTAACCCAAGGCAAACATACGATTGTGGCATAATCGTGCATTTACAATTGTGTCGAATACTATTTGCTGAGGAAATAACTGTTATCAATTGTGCGAATGTATCATTATTCGTTAAATAATGGCTTATTTATAGTGAAATTAACTTATGAATCCGAGGTTTTCAAACATTGCGCGAATTTTAAAATTCGTTGGTGTTTGGAGTTTGCAAATTTTATGCCTAAAATATTATAACGAATAATAATTTTATATCAATAATCTAAAATAAATAATCGATTTATGTACTCGATTTAATAATAAGTAATATCGATTAATTACTCAAGTCCCACGAAATGAGACACAATTGATTTTCTATTGTTCTGACTTACCGGTAAGTCAGCCGGGGCTTGACAGGTTAAATTGCACATCACTAATAACTATTGGTTGCATCACTTTTTTTTTAAAGTTTGATAATTAAGTAAGTATTTGTGTTTATTAAAATTTACGTGCTTTAATTTCCAAAATGAAGAGAAGTGATAAGATGCTACGTAAAGTGTTTGAAGCTGAGAGAAATACAAGTAAGAGTATACCAAATAAGTTTTTTATATTGTTTTAGGTTATTAGGTACATACTTTTCTTTGTTAAAAGTTTCTTAATTCAAATGATTTTAGAACAGAAAGTTCACATCTGTCTTGGCTAGTTCCATTTTATTGTTAAAATAGTAGTGAAGGTATTATGTAGGTAAATCTACCTACTTACAACTTCGTTTTTATTTTATATTCGCGTCGCGTCATACGTAAATAAGGTATGTAACGTAAGTAAAATACTTTCAATCTAAAACTGAACGCCCCTACACTGCTTGTTACGTACACATTTCAATTATTTCTATAGAAAAAGCAGGGAAGGGGAGTTCAGTTTTAGATGGATGATCTCTACAAGCAATTTTACCAGAGCGTCATTTGTTTACTTTAAATATTTTCGCGGTTCGGTATTTAATTTTAGTGGTGGTTTTATCCGCGCTGACATAGAATGAAACAAAATAAAACTTGGACTACTTTTTAAACTAAAAACAATTGAACTTAAGGTTAATGCTTGACCACAGAGCGGGAAGTTTAAAAAGTATGATTCATTTTTTTTATAAAGTAGATAGTAAAGTTTGTTTATGCGTGATAAATCCTGGCACTGCATGATAAACGAATTTTAGTCATTCTTACATAGCTAACTGCACTATGAACCTTACTTTAACTGTACGCAAAATACGCACTTTGATGTGGAGTGACACCAGCCCGTATTACCTATTAACTAATCCTACTTTACTTACTTACCTTAGGTACTTACATTCCTTACTAACCCGGGATCTCTTGATCCGCAATCACATACACTACCACTGGACCAACGAAGCAGTCACTTTTTTATACTAACTTAAAATTAATATTACTTTCAGGAGCGGCAGAATTGGAAGAAACAATTAGTAGAAGAAACAATACATCAAACAAAACTCAACAACCACAAAACATAATGAAAGAAAATTTTACGATTGATATGTCTAAGGGCGATGGTCCTACTGAAGAATGCCTTCCTGTATCACTATCAATAGCTAACGATGTATCTTTACAGACCCTTGTTTCCAAAGACTCCGAAACAGTTGTAACGCCGGAGGCACCATTATACTCACCGATAACTCCAATAGACCGAAACATTTTTTTATCAGGAGGTAATACAACAATCGAAATAGTTGCAACGCCGGAGGCACCATTATTATCACCGATAACTCCAAGCGACCGAAACATTTTTTTATCTGGAGGTAATACAACAATCGAAGTAGTTGCAACGCCGGAGGCACCATTATACTCACCGATAACTCCAATAGACCGAAATATTTTTCTATCTGGAGGTAATACAACAATTCCTGAAAGTCCCGAAAATTCTTCCCCAGTTCGTAATATGTCACCAGATACTCTTAAATTATTCGAAACATTGAATCACAGTGATTTTAGTGATGATGACAGTGTTAAAGACCCCGATTTTATTACTGATAAAGACCTCCATAATCATTCATCTGAGGAGTCTATTTCACCTATAAATATGGCAGCATTAGTTCATGCAGAAAACTATCATACATCGGATACAACTCAACAGCCAGAAATAGTTCACGATAATAATGTTTCAACTGCTATACTCGGTGGTGATGACGTCCAGGAATCTCAAACAGTAGCCGAAAGCACTTCGCGACCACATTTTCAAATGGTTGTCTCCAAGCCACTAAAAAGACGATACTCTGAAAATGACTTGCAACAGTTTCATCAGATACATCAACCAATAAAAAAGTTAAGAAGTGCTTCCATATCTGTTACGTGTGAGGACAGAGTGCAGAAAAAAACAAAGTACAAGTCACCAAAGAAAAAACATATTTCTGACCCTTCTAAATGGAAGAGAAATATTGAGAGGAAGAAACGTTTAAAAGGTGAAGCTTACAAAACTATCAAAGGTAAATTTGTTTTAGCTATGCCTTTGAAGCAACCTAAGTGTCTGGCAATCCCAAAACATAAATGCAATGCTAATGTACCTGAAGAAGCGAGAAAGAAAATTTATGAGACTTTTCGAAATCTGGAAACTTTAGAAGCCCAGCGTCAATTTATAATCCAACATGTTAAAAAAGAGAAGAAGAAAAGATCAACAACAAATGGCCCATCACGCAAAGATTTTACACACCATTATTCCTTTACAATGGGACACGAAAAAGTCATTGTATGCAGAGATTTCTTTTTGGACACCTTAAATATAAAAGAAGGAATTATAAGGGGAGCTTTGAAGAAAGTTTCTTCAGAAGGTGCTCTTTTAGCAGATAATAGAGGCAAGAAACCGCCATCTAACAAACTTTCTAATGATAGATTTAAACAAATTAAAGAACATATATTTTCATTCCCTGCCATGGAATCACATTATTGTAGGAAGAACACAGAGTATAAATACCTTGATTCTGGACTGAATGTAAGAATAATGTATTCGCTATATAAGGAAAAGTGTGAAGAAGAAGGAACAAAGCCAGCGGGTATGGAAACATACCGAAAAGTTTTTAGATCGTATAAATTAAGATTTCATGTGCCAAAAAAAGATCTGTGCAAGAAGTGCATAGCTCACAAAGAGTTAAAAAGTAATCATATGACTAACTCTGAAGACGACAGTCATTCCAAGCATCTTAAGCGACGGGACGATGCTTATCAGCGCCGAGACGCTGATAAAGCTGCAGCAAAGAATGACACGAAAATTTTGGCGTTCAATTTTGACCTAGAAGCGGTCCTGCAAACCCCTAAAGGTGCTTCTGGACCATTCTTTTATGTTCGAAAGCTAGCTGTTTACAATTTGACATTTTATAAATTTGGGGATCAAGATGTCGATTGTTTTACTTGGGATGAAACTGAAGGCAAACGAGGAAGTATTGAGATAGCGACTTGTGTTTATAAATATATTTCGAGCAAGCAAGATATAAGTCATGTCAGAATGATGTCTGATAATTGCGGAGGCCAGCAGAAAAATTTTAACTTTTCTTGTATGTTGCTATATTTGGTAACAAATCACCCCACAATACACACAATAGATCACGTTTTTTATGAGTCTGGACACAGTCACATGGAATGTGACTCTATACACTCCAAAATTGAAAAAAAGTGTAAAAACTCTGCTGTATACACTCCGGATGGATGGATTCAAGTAATGAGACTGGCTAGAACGAATCCCCGCCCATTTAATGTAAATGTGTTAGCTCATGAGGAGTTTTTAGATTTCAATCCAAACCAGTGTCAGTTTGCCGAAGAAGTTACAAGAAAATCAAACCAAAGAAAGAAATATTCTAATAATGAAAAAAGAAACAATGAACAGGAAAGCAGTGCAAAACAACTTGAAGCTAGAGGAAAGGAAAAGACGAACTTCCAAGATGCTGTGTGGATTCAATATCGTGAAGACAGTCCTAAGTCAATTTTTATTAAAACTGATTATAATGACGACAGCTTCAAAGAGCTGAAGATAAAGCCGAAAAGGGGCAAAACTGCATTATTAGAACCTGTACCTATTTATACTGAACGTATTCCTATTTCGAAACTTAAAAAAAAAGATTTATTAAAATTATGTGCCGATAACCAAATCCCGCAATATTATCATTCTTTTTATAAAAATCTTCCAGACTCGGAAACAGCTGTAGACCGTTTGCCACAACCTGATGCTGAAGAGGCAGTGGACCTGTAATCGTATATACATAACAGTGTTTTTTTTGTTTACAATTTAAATGTTCTTTTTTAAATATAAAAATATAAAAGAATTTACTAGTTTTTTAATGGTATACCTATTTGTCTATTCGTAATTCCAGTTATTGTAATACTTAGCTTAAATTTACAGTATTTTTACTGCTTTACCTTGAATATTTTTTCTTACCTTACTATTAGAGTACTACCCTTACTTTACTAACTTAAAGTCGTCAAAATGTAAGAGGCCCGTTGACATTTAGCATCGCGACGTAACTAGGGAACCTAAAACGAAACTGAAAGAAACAGTAAAATAATAATTAATTAGGTACATGAAGTGTTTTAAAACAATACATACTTTTTTAACGCGTTAAATAATAATAAATAATATGGTTACGTCGCGATACAATCGCGATGACAAATTTTAATGACAAGGGGCCTATTACATTTTGACGACTTTACCTTACTTTATTTACTTACCTAAATTACTTTTTATAATTAGATAGTTTTATACCCCTAGCAAACTTACGAAAGTGATACTTTCGTAAGTTCACCGAAGTCTCAATTCGATTTTTTTATTATGTTAGTAACGAAAGTACCACTTTCGTAAGTTTGCCGGGGTACAAATAAATATCTATTAACTTCTATGTATGATGATGTAAAGTTACGAATGTGCATTTATTTCTGAACCTTGTAAAATATTGACAATCCTTTGATAATATCTTAAAAAAGTACTATTTTGAAAACCAAATGTACCACGGTACCTTTACACCTGTTAATAAAAAAAAGTTATCATTGATGTTTGCTTTCAAAACGCTCCCCTGTAAAATACATTTTCTGCAGATTCGTAAGTTTGCCGTGGATGTGACGATATCCGCCATTGGTTGTTTGCTCTGTGTGTTTATTTTTCGTTTAGTGGTTATAGCTAGTGAAAAATGCCGAAAGCTTTAAAAAGTGACGCGAGGAACATTATATTACAAGTCTTAGATTTTATGAAGGAAGAAAAGCGCCTTCAGGCACCGATAATACCGTTCGAAAAATTGTATGAACGCGTAGCTGCCGCCACAGGTTAGTGTTGTCAGCTTTTGAAAATAAATTCCACGAAAACACCATTTCGAACGTGCTAGTAGAATAGATGTATGATTTTCAAAAAATTTCGTTACTTTTGTTGTAGGTGTTGGGGAGCGATTTGTTAGAAAACTTGTCAAGGAAAAAGAACAGGCAGATGAAACTGGAACAAAAGTTTCCACGCCAGGAAAAAAAAGAAAAAGGACGAAAGGTAAAATTGAAGTGGATGATTTCGATCTTGGTGTCATAAGAAGAAAAATTCATGAATTTTACACTATGCGGAAAGAAATTCCCACAATACCAAACTTATTAAATGTGCTCCAAGAAGACATTGATTTTAAAGGGAGTCGAGAAACTCTTCGGAAAATACTCCATAAAATTGGATTTCGTTACAAGAAGACAAAATCGAACAGAAAAATTCTAATAGAACGAAATGATATTTCAGCATGGAGAGCCAATTATCTTCAAAAAATTAAAGACAATGAACGAGGTGAACAAAAACCAGTCATATTTTTGGACGAGACCTATATTCACGCATCTCATACAGCTGGGCGCTGCTGGCAGAGTGATGAAATTGACGGTGTGCTAAACCCAGTCTCCAAAGGAAATCGATCGATAATTGTTCATGCGGGAGGACAAGCAGGGTTTGTGGAGAATGCTTTATTAGTGTTCCAATCGAACACAAAAAGTGGCGATTATCACGACGAAATGAACAGTAAGAATTTTAAAAAATGGGTGACCGATAAACTTCTGCCCAATTTACATCAGCCAACACTGATTATATTGGATAACGCCCCATATCATAGTATTTGCATAAACAGAACTCCTAATGGAAGTCATAAAAAGGCTGAGATGCAAAAGTGGCTGACGGAAAACAATGTAGAATTTAACGAGCAGTTTACAAAACCGCAACTCTACGAACTCATTAAGAGACATAAACCAAAACCTATATACGAAATAGACGAACTGTTGAAAAACAGTGGACATAGCGTGTTAAGATTACCGCCATACCATTGCGACCTAAATGCAATCGAAATGATTTGGAGCTCTATGAAACGAAACGTAGCTAATCAGAACATTAATAAATCAAATTCTGAAATGCCTACTTTGATTGCAGAAGCCTTCAATAAGATAACAGTGCACGAACGGCAAAAGCACTGCAATCATGTAAAAAAAATTGAAAACGAGTATAGAAGTAGGGATGCATACTTAGACGAGCCTTTCATCATTAATTTGGCCAGTGACAGTGAAAGTGAAAGTAGTGACTCTGATGATGAAGTGACTGATGAATCAGGTGGCTCGGGAATACCTGGAGTATTCCCGTTAGAGAACACTCGCCAGACATTTTATGTAGATTATCATAATTATTGTGTTAAAATATAGATATTTTCGAGGAATATGCTTGTTTTTGTTTTTTAGGTACCTAATTAACATATTACCTACATTCTTTCAAATCGCCAGGTGTTACGTAGGTAGTATGTGCATAATTACATAGTTTTAACTTTTAACCATCTTCAAAAAAGGAGGTTATCAATTTGACACGTATATGTACCTACTTATGTAATATTATTGGAATTGCAATATATTTACATAATTATAATAGTCTATTACGGCTTCCAAACAAATATGCATATTTTTATAGGTATGTATGTATGTGTATGTTAGTCCACGTATTTCTCCGAAACTATTAATCGGATTGAAAAATCGGTTCAGTAGTTTTCAAGATTTGGACCAAAATGTTTTTGTTACATCGACTTGCTTTCCCACTTTATTGTAAAATTTATTTTTCCTGGCGACACCAAATGCGATATCAGCGACTCCCTCACCGGGCCAGATAAGTTTGTGAGACTATACAGCAATGTTTATTGTACTCTATGATTTACAGTGGAAAGGTTGAAAAAGAACATTGATTAATCATTATTTGTGACATATTTCCCATAAAACGATGGATGGATTGCTTGAAAGATGATATGGGTAGAAAGCGTGTGACTACTCTGTTGAAGGCTACGGGACATAAAAGAGTCAAGACAAGACAGATAAATTAGGTAGACTACTGTACATAAAAACTGCGTTATGAACGGGAGGAGCCAGTCGTTGCAGCAGTACGACAACAACCGTCTATTGAGGGCGCATTTATTGATATTGTAATTATGTCTACCGGTAGAAGATGTCAAATTAATATCAACATATTGTCCAGTTGCGCAGACACTTGAGATACACCAATTTTACATCACAATATCCACTAGGAATCAATTTGCGTACCTATAATTAAAACAGCCACTAAACTTCACTCGAAGAATACCCGCCAAAAAAAACCACTACTTATATCTGGGCTGGTGTGACCACAGATTAAATATACTCAAGGAAGAGAGTCGGGCGCAGATTAAGAAAGGTCCGGCGGGTCTTACACTGACAGCGGCCGTTTCGTTCTAAAATAATGAGCTCCTAGTTAAACTATTTACTTTTAACATTATCTATTTATTGCGGGGTTTTAAAAATATTGTAAATGCCAGAAGATACTCTTCAGGCACTCAAGAGTTTATGAGTTAGAATTCCAACTTCTCTAAATATCTTTATTTTTTTGTACAAATCCTGCCATGATTCTTTAGTAATTTCATTTTAAAAACTACAAACTCAATGCCATAAAAGACAAAGTTCAAATTCAATTGCAACCAAAAACCTAGAAGTTTTAGATGAAAAAAAGGGTCACACTAAAATCAATTTAGAGAACAAAACGCTTAAGTTGATAATTGAGTAAAGTGGCAATGAACGTAATTTATCTAAGATTCTGAATGCAAGAGTAGGACCACAACTCTGCTTGCGTGAATACAATTCATGCACACATTTTTGTTGCTGGTTGACTGAAAATAACAAAAGCCAATCAGAAGATGGGGCCGTATATTAAAAGTTAAGTCTGCCAGAGCGAGCAAGATATTATACAAGATGAATAACGCCATCCCTCTTCACGCTGAAACAATGTTGATTTGATTGTAACAGTTTTGTAAACGGCGACCCCAAAAGTCATTTAAGAGCTATCTGAATGCTTACTCAATCCTTCTTGTAATCACCATTTTGCTAGTCTTAACCTCATCGATACACTTAAGCAATCTGAGACACCCCTGACTTACGATGAAGCAAAATATCATGAGGAAACTCCAATGCAAAACGCAATCATATCGTAATTAGATGTTCCATTTCATGTGTACTTTTAAACCAGTTCTTCGCCTTAGCAGACCAGGTCATCGCTGGAGAAGACGTAAAAAAGTCCAAGTGTACTATGCCCGTGACGTGAACGTGTTCGCAGAAAACGTACAAAAAGTCCAAGTGTACTCTGCCCATGACTTGAACGCTTTCGCCTTCCAAGCTGTCACCCAAATCACTCTTAGATAAGGAGTTCCTAAGTATGCTTCTGCTTATGCCTTGGAATTGAGGGGGTGGTGGTAACTGGAGAATATATTGTTGTGTTGAGTGTGTCATATGTTTTTTCGTCTCGTATAATCTATACTTATAACAAAGCTGAAGAGTTTGTTTGTTTGTTTGAATGCACTAAACTACCAGCCGGATTTGAAAAAATTGGACAAAGACCTCCCTACTCTCTTTCCATAATCTCTCTGTCCAGAGCTGCTAAGAACTAATCTTTATTAAAGGAGTACAGCTCATCCCGACATCTGTCTGTGCCTGCCGCGATGTCGATTGGCATTAAGCGGGACACACTGGGTTGTAAATTTGGTCCGTTAATCTTCCGACAAGCCGCAGATTTATTACATAAATATAATAAATAAAGTCTGTCAACATCACTGTGATCGTTATTCTCGTTACATTAAGTTTACAGTTACGGTGCTGCTGTCACAGGTAAAACAACTGTGAACGAACTGTTCAAGGATCTTTTTGCTCTTAAATGACATTGTCATTTTTCATTAATTGACAAAATGGCGGCGTTAGTTCTGATTTTATCCTCACGTTTGTTGTTGTCAAGGCACGGATGTAGGTAACCACTGTTGGGACTCAACATCCAATACGCGGCCCTGTGTCGTTTGATGGTCCAGTGCGATTGGATATTTAAATAATTACCCTTTACAATTAATCAATCATCCCCCATTTCTCCCCAGCCTGTATACCTCAACAGGCCAAGTGAGGACGTGGTACCTCACCTACCTGCAAGTATCCGGCTACGACGAACGCTGTGACATCGAGAGCTTCCGCACCATCACCTCCCCGTACAACCTGGAGGAGACTGAGTGGAGGAACTTGTGTGGCTTCTACGAGGACATGGAGTTTGATATATCTTGTATTGATTAGGGATGGAGAATGATGGATTGGTTTTCTTTTAACGGTTTAGGACTTTTTTATACAGATGCAATAAAGGTTTTGTAATTATTATTAAAAAAAAGTTTCAATTTGCTTTGGGTACATACCGCTCACGTTTATATTTCGGGTAGGCAGAGTTACACCTTACTACACTATTACAGCTCGTCAGTTTAATTCAAATTCCCATGAAAGTACTTAATACATAATACTGATACCCTTGGTAAGAATGGTTCAGACTTTTGGGCTTCTGACTACCCGTAACGACTGTCAAAGATCTACAAAAGACAGCTGGGACCAACAGCTTAACGTGGTTTCCGGGGCACGAAAGGGTCTCGGTATGAAATGGATGGTCACGATTCCACGGAGTGACCTTGGCAAGCGTTGCTTAACCTTCAATCTATCGACGCATTCAGCTTTAACTTAGCCACGAGCCCGACCTACCCAGTTACATTCAATTTTTCAAATCTCCACGCTTTGCAAACGGATTTGTGATTTCAGTTCGTTGTTACATAAAGGCTCGTACACACAGGCACGACGCGACACGCGACACAAAGGCACCGCAAGTCGCGCAACGAGCGGTGCCTTTGTGTCGCGCCTGTTTGTAGGAGCGTATTAGGGCCTGTCCATAGTTTATTATATTCTTGTGATAGGGAAGTATGTATACACTTTAATTTTTGAAACTATGCTATGAATGGACAAAATATTGATATAAATTATATTTATTGCTGTAAATTGGGTTTAGCAAATATTTTCACACGTCAAATTTAGAATCTGCACTTTTCGAACGTCAAAATTAGGTAGGTACAAAGACAGTCTCCCAAAAAGTTACCCTGAGGTCAATCGGTACCCAGAGGAATATCAATAAAATAGTATAAGATACAGTTAGTAATAAAGTCGATTAACTCTTCAGTTTTTTTAATCTCAGTTATTGAGCAAAATATTTTTTCAAAATTGTATTGTACTTCTGCAGCAATTTTGAGCAAATATTTTGCTCAATAACTCAGATTAAAAAAACTAAAGTGTTAATCGACTTTTGTTGCTGACCGTACCTATCTAAGTTCGAGTTGCCACCATAGTTTACAGAGTAAGCAAGCTGGCAGTGAGCTGGCCGTGTTTGTCGAACGACCGATAGCCGGAGGAGCACTGAGCAGACGTGTCCTGGAGCTGAGACCGCGTATCGGCAAGCGTAGTGTGGAACGCCCCCCAGCTAGATGAACCGACGACCTTACAAAGGTGGTTGGGACAGACTGGATGCGGAAAGCGGAGACAGGGTGTTGAGCCGCAGCCTGGGAGAGGCCTATAATGTTCAGCAGTGGACTGCAGTAGGATGAGCTTCAAGGGAAATTAATTATTTGACAGTTGTATCTTCTTCTTCAATCTTTCACCACCCAATGCTGAGTGTAGGCATCCTGCAATAATAATAATAATAATAATTTATTTATTTCTGACCATTGATCCATATAATGTTAGTAAAATCTTAGCCTATTGTTAGTACATACAAAAATAAAAAGCTTAAAATTAATTTAGTTGGCGACATGTACGCCAGCACGCACATGTCTCCCTGCCCAGTGCCTAATGAAAGGCCCATCAATTTTATCCGCCAGTGTAGCCAGTATGTTGTTGGGGCTACCCCTGAATCGCTTCAGCATACTCGCACATCGCTTGCGCATAACGGCATAAAAATCGTCTAACCTCGCTTCAGCAAACATGCCCGACGCGCTACAAAACCGAGGTAGCCCCAACAATATCCTCAAAGCATTATTATACTGAACGCGCAGAGCGTTGTAAGCCTTCTGCGTATACCTTACCCACAGGCTGCACGTGTAAAACGATTGACAAAACGCTCGAAAAAGAGTCAGTTTCACCTCCCTAGTACAACGCGCAAACCTGCGAGCCAGCATATTGCATCTGGCCGCCAACGCCCTGCGCTCCCTGTCTAAATCTTGCAATGCATGCCACTTTTCTCTGTCTCTAGCCTGACAGTTGTATAATACGGCATAATTTTTTTTTTTTTTACGGACTAGTTCCGCCAACGTGATTGGCGCCTATTGTATATCTCAACCTTTTCCATACAAGTTCTCGCTTACATGCCTCTCGTACTTCCATGCCTCATACAATATCTTTCTGTTATCCATCACCATTCATCCAGTGGGTGGGTTTCCCACTTTTACCTACTTCCTATTCTCTACTTTATTTATTTATTTACTTGTGTCCGGGGTAATTGACGTATTGGGTCAATTTGATGTCACAGAACAGTTTACTTCCCTGATTGTAAAGTCAGGAACAGTAACTAAATGGGTAGAAATTCTCGAGGCCATCGGTCGATCATACCAAGTTTTTATATAATATATAATAATACAGTTTATTTCTCTCATAAAGGTTCATTGTTACAGCAGTGACCCCTTATCTGCAAGACACGATACGGTTTTTTTGCCCTCTTCATCTGGCATTTCCAGCAAAGAAATGAAAATTTTACATTATACTTTGTAATCTAGATATTATTCAATTCAATTCTTTCATTGTATTTTTCAATATGTCTGCATATATTACGAGACGACGATCCCATAGGAAATTATAGCGGTTGGAACAGTTGAATATTAAAGTGTGTGTTCTTACTGATTGCTGTAGAGAGTGATGCATGGTGTTTCATCGCAATTGAAACAGTCTTATATTGGTGCCCGAGCGCAGGCATCAAATAAATTTGAAATAAGAATTTGAGATAATTTTCAAGTCATGGAATAACAAACTGAATGTCATACTTAACAGAGTTCAAATTCCATTGCGACCGAAAACTTATTAGGACCTTTTTTAACCGTCTTCAAAAAAGGAGGTTCTGTATTCGACCCGTATGTATGTAGGTATGTATGTATACTATGTTTGTATGTCCGCGATTTTCTAAAAAACTAATGAACCAATTTTGATAATTCTTTCATTAATGTGATCTACATACTTTCAGGAAGATTTTAGTAATACAAATTATGTTACAAATGGTCACTCAAAAATCAACGTAGAATACATTGCAACCAACCAGCAAAACAACCAACCATGCAACCAACCACGAAACATGCAATCTTCATGTCTTTGTAGAAAGATTATTAACATTCTTAGGGACCATTCCTGTAGAATAGATTAAATAGAAAACTAAGTATAATAGATCTGCTAACATGCTATTATTCACCTAAGTTTTAATTTATTTTTTACGTTATACTCACTGTTCATTTATTACATTATATTTACATCAATATGAAATTGACATCTGACAGATTTTGTATGGAAGAACTGTCAAAAATTCAAAAATATTTCTCGGATAAAATTATCTGGCGTTTGAAATATCAGCCCTAAGTATTTATGCACTTTCTAGTCTGAAGCACAGGTTCAACATAGTTCAGGCAAATTAGCAACAGTGCGCTATTTTAATTGTTAAGCTATTCATTGTAAATGTATCCCCTTTTTATAAATAACCGATTTATTATTTTTATTTATTAAAATTTAATAAAGTAGATTTAACTGATTAAGTGGCGATGGAATGTAAATTATCTGAGATTATGAACACTGCTATATTTGAATGGATGGGCCCGTATCTTTGTTGACGGATTTAAATAGTGGACTCCCTGGATGGATGCATAGCAGAGAACAATATATTCTTAGTCTAACAAATAATGATAGGGAAGATAAATGAATAAATCAATAAATTTCACCCAGTAGGCACTCACTAAATGGTTATCATTAATCAAACAAATTGCCTATTACTTTCATCTAAATTAATACTATTGATTAAATAAATGTAGTATTCATTGAAATAACAGCTGTGTCTCTTATTGTAATTGTAGTGTTAATTGTGTAGGTATAAACCACTGGATGAATCGATGATGATTGGATTTCAATGACCATGAGCACATCTATAGTCACATACATACATACTTAAATAAATAAAATTGAAGTCTCCGTTTGTAATGTTAAAGCTTTTTACACGACTGCCCAAAAAAGGAGTGTTATGTTTTTACTAATTACATATAAAAGCATATACGGTAAGTACTTATAATATATATTTTTTTAATTTTGTCTGACTGTCTATCTGTTAGTTCCGGCTAATCTCCAAAACGGCTGAACCGATTTTAATGAAGTTTGGTATGGGATATAACTGAAACTCGTCATGTGGTATGTACGATCTTAAAGGCTAGCGCAAATAGAGCAAAGCCACACTTCTCCGTTGCGTTGCGTCGCCTGAGCGATGTCGCTGCGTCATTTAGATATTTATTGTCCGTTGCGTCGTCGTGTGCGTTGCAACGCACAAGGGAAGCAGATGGGGGTGATGCAGTGCGATGTCAGAGCGGCAACACAGCGCAGGTATTTTTGTATTGGCAGTGGCGTAAAAAATGGCGTTGCGTCGTCGCCGTCGTAATGTGTTGCTATGAAAGTGAATGTAGGAGGATTTTTGCAATGCATTGCGTTGTAGTGCGATTGTTCGCGAGCCTCATAATTACACTGGACTGGATACGGTACAAATTCAAATTTGAAATTAGAATCTGTCTGAGACAAATATTTGCGTTGCGGCGCGGCCCGGCGGGACTCCTATTATATTGTTATTTGGCACAATTTTGCAATGCGGCTCGCAGTTGCCCGCGGCGGCATAAATTTGCGCTTAGCTTTACATACAGACTACTCCTCTGCTCATGCTTCGTCCATATAATGTTGTCAACCATTTGTGACTATTTAGATTTACACTATGTACTTAATTAAATTAAAAGACTAATTAACTATGCAGGGTGAAATTGAAAACTTGCGACAAATCGAAATGGGCGATTGTATTCATCATTATGAACAATGAAATCGCGCAAACAAAATCAGCTGTTCCCTACATTTATGTTCGCATAATTCCTCAAAATGTAGGGAACAGCTGATTTTTTTTTCGCGATTGCATCTTTGGTTCCTTAGTAAAAATTGTTCACAATGATGAGTACAATCTCCCATTTCGGTTTGTCGCATGTTTTCAATTAAAACCTGTATAAATAAATACAAAAACAAAAGGAAATTTAGGCGTCGAAGTACTCGTCTGCATCGCTGTCATCCGGAAACGTGCAGGGAAGACTGGCAGTATTGCACGTTGATAATAATGAATTGTTGTGATGATGATAATGTTGAATTCTTTGGCCAAAGAACGACCTGGGTTTACACTTCACGTGACCGGAGGGCTGGCCCTCCGGTCACGTGAAGTGTCGACCAACCGGCGAAAAATTTCCTCAAAAAGGATACGCGCACTCGGGCACCCCATTACCCGAGCGTTTCGACCCCAAATGGCTCAAAGCTGTAGTTACATGGGTAACTACAGCTTTGAGCCGTTTAAGGTTACAGAATTTGCGCCGCTTGAGGGTCTCAGCAGCTGCAGTCGCAGCAGAGGCGCCAGCACGACTAGGATTTACTTAGTTGGCTTTGTGACTAAGAAGTACGTACGTACTTGACCATTTTGAACCACTCAATGACAAAATCGTCTGCTTAACAACGTAGATAACACAATAGGCGTAGCGGAACTGTCAAATTTAAAGGCATTACCATCGATTGCAGTTGTATATGTGTTACGTAATAACGTCACTGTTAACTTTAAAACAACACAGGAACATTAAGAGGAAGTTATCAGCTCAGCTAGGTTGACAAAATCCGGTTGATTTATGACGACTACCTACCTCCTACTTACCTTTTTAACAAATTTTAACTTTCTAACAAATGCTTCGATTCATAGAGAGTGTTCGGAGTTTGGAAGTTGGCGGTGTGATACCCCCGTGTCTCGGAAAGCACGTTCAGCCGTTGGCTCTGCACCTGTTCTCTCTCCGGTCGTGTCGGATTGCCGTCCCATCGGACTATGAGAGTGAGGCAACAAAGAGTGCACCTGTGTTTGCGCACACACTGGTGCACAATAATATCTCGCGCTGAAGGCTGGTCTGCGCTGAGACTGGTCACCATGGCCGAAATTCGGTCTAGAGGACTTTTTTAATTACTTATTTAGCTTTTTAAGAAACTCTTCGATACATAAAGAGTTCTATTTGTGACAAATAGCAAGCAGCACATCCCCCCTAATAATAGGGGGGAGTGGTCGTCCAATATCATTTAAATTAAATTAATTTAAAGTCAAGTCAATTTAAATAATTTATTTCAAATGGCACATTAAAGCACTTTCGAGCGTTAAAAATTACAGTATAAAATAGAATTGATTCTAGTCGCCCCTACGTGTTCGTATGGAGAAGAATGGGTAAGAGACTCCACCGTTACTCTTTTAAAATGTTTTACAAGGTTTTGTATACATAATATAATTATATGTGAAGACGATGCACCTAGAATAAAATAAGTCTACGACAAAAGAAAAAAAAAATAAATGAAGCAATGACAGGTAAATCAATTAAGTAATAGATACATGGTGCTCACATACATAAAAATTTACAAATTATTTACAAATATTGCTGCGGCTCACTATCAGCAGTTGTAAAGATATGTCACTAATACCTTGCTTGTCGTATTTTATTGTTTATTGAGCCTGTTTTATAGCAGTATAAGCTATCACGATGGCTTACGTATCGACCATCTCACTCATAACACACGACCTTACCACGCGGGGAGTTATACATTATAGGTAGGTATTTAAACTTTATAAGTATTGTCCTTGATTATATTTTGATGTCTGTGCAAAGGTTATTAAAACATAATATGATGACTACCTACAACTTAAAAAACAATATAAAACATTGACAACAACAACAATGACAATGGTGGAAGATATATATAAAATAATGATGAAACCTGCTGTCTTGTTTAGATCAGAATGTTGTTCCACAAAAGGAATTAATGAAAGGGAAATTACATGCAGTTGAGATAAAAATGCTAAGAGGGATGTGTGGTGTTTCAAGAATGGATAGAATAAGAAATGAGTACATAAGAGGACGTCTGAAAGTGGCACCGGTAGCTGAAAAGTTGTGTGGAAATCGGTTGTCATGGTATGGGCATGTGTTACGGAGGAATGAGCGAACCGCCACCACTGGGACCTGAGCCCGGTTGATGGAAATAGGCCTCTATTACATGGGCTTTACATAACTGGCGAAATGTTTAAATACCATAGGTACATCTCTGGCCAACCCTTCGAGGAAACAAGGCGTAATATTATGTTATATCATTAAACAAACTATTTTTACTTCCTGCACTATACTTGTCATACAAGACTATATTACTGAAACCCCACATGATAGAACAAATAGGTGTTCAGCATCTTGAAGCGATGCACTAAACTATACTCTCCACTCGTTGGTAATATTAAACTGGGGTATCATAGCGACCGTTCAGTTTGTCTTGTTATCTGACCGAGATTATCCGAGAGGTTACCAAGAATGCGGGGTTATTGGTAAAACACTAACAACTTTGCAGGTTTGGATTACTATTATCTTGATCAATAACTTTTGCTGTTGACAGCGATTCGGACGAATTTATTGATGCCCTGTGATTCCTTTCGCTCCTTTTTTATTTTTTTATCATGTATATTAATACTAGTTGCGCTCCGCGGTTTTACCCGCATAAGTTTCGATCCTGTGTTTCGATCCTGATCCTGTTCGATGCTACCACAATAATAACGTTATTGTTGTTTTCTTCTGGAACTTACTTTTTTTCTGAAAGAAATACCTTTCTTCCCGAAAAAAAGTGTTGTTCCCGAGGGTACCCCCTATGTCCGTTTCTGTACCTACACCTGACTACGTAGTATATGCAATAAATCAGGATGATCGGTTCAGTGGTTTAGGCGAGAAAAGGTAACTAACAAACAAATAAACTTAATTTCACATTTATAATCTTAGTTAGGATTTGGATTATTTTAAGTCTGATAGCTTATATATTATGTAAATATTATTATCTTTATTTGAATTATTTTAAGTCTGATAGCTTATATATTATGTAAATATTATTATTATTTTTTTTTTTGAGTATGGGAAATCATCAAATGACTCCTCCCGCTCTGGATGGAGCGGTAGGGAGTGTCAGACTCTTACTGACTAAAACCCACCCGTGTTCCTTCCTTAGCCCTTTATGTTCCGGGCCAGCGGTAACCCTTTCGGACAATCCCGCTGACCCGGAAATATTATTATCTTCAATTTGCAACATGGATGTTTTCTAAATTAATTTAATTCAAGAGATAAATATCTGACAAATTAACCAAAACCCTGAAAATGTATTTTTTACCCTCCGGGGCGTAGCGGCCGACCCCAACATAGCTGGGAGAAAGCTATGCAGATTGATTGGTAAGCTGATATAAGTTACAGCAAACAAATATTAGTTTTGCCATACATATGCAGGGTGAATTTTCCAAGTGGGCGTGGATGGCCAAATCCGAAATTATGAGGAAAAGCAAAAAGTATTCAAAGGAGTCGCGGACTCGATTTTGTTGAAAACTAATACTGCATAATTGGATTTTTGAATAATCAATATTTCTAGCCAGGAAACGAATCCGTTGATTTTGAAAAACAATAACCATTCGATAGTGTCGCTGATAAGGATCAAATTCTGGGAACGCTGACGACGCTGACTGACGCAATCACAAGTGCACCTGTGACAGCATGCGACGCAGGATGGAAGGTGGGCCATTGTCTGTGGGGAGGTGCCGCATACGCACTTGAGATCTAAGCCGAAAGTGACCCCCCATCTGTGGAGATTGTCTTTGCTCCATTCGACTTGGGTTCGAAGTTTTAGAGATTTCCAAGTCGGTCACGGTAACACGTGCCCAGGTGGAAGGCTCTTAGATGGTTCGATAAAATTGTCAGGGGGTGTATATATACATACATATTGAAAAGTACTGAAATTCAGAGAAAGTAAATTTCATTAAATCAATAGCGATTAATCTGAAGTCAGCTACTAAGCACAATCGTTGTCAAATACTTCACAGAAATAGATGTTGGTTTCAAAAGTTTGATATTGAACGTTTTGGATTCAATTTCAAACTTTTGAAACGAAATATTGGTGAAACTATGAACTACTTCTGTGTCTACAAACAATTGTGCTTGACATAATTTCGTCGAATTACAAAAAAAATATTATACCCGCCGTCACCAAAATTCGGTTAAATATAAACATAATCAGACAATTAATCAGACTATGATGTTCCTAGTGTTCAAGCACAGGTCTTCTTTCTGCGAGAGGAAGTGGGCCGTAATCCACCACGAGGGCCCAATGCGGGTTGGTAGATGTAGATGTCACATGTCTTCGAATTTTTGGTTATAGAACATGCAGGTTTCTTCACGATGTTTTCATTCACCGTTTTGGGAGCAGTGGTGATGACATAATATACACAAATTAAAGGGCCTGTCAGGGTTTGAACCTAAGACTCGTGTAAGTTGCGGCCGTTTCCAATGGGCCACCACTGCTTTAGAATTCGGTTGGTTGGACAGTAGTATGTATTAAATAATAAAGTCCAACCGGTCGATTCTGTAAGAATCTCACCGTGAAAACTTAGGTGAAGTGAGTTTATTTTTGCTAGGAATGACAATATTGACAGCTCACTTCACGCTCACTTCACCCAAGTTTTCACGGTGAGATCTTTACAGAATAGCACCGCAGATGTCAGTTTTCGTGATTGGTTGACGGAAAAATAAGTAAGCCTTACCCTAAATCTCATTAAATAACACAGTAAAATAAAAATCCAAGTTGTATAAAAAAAAAGTAACAAAAGGAAATGAAACAGAAAGTCCTATACAAGGCCAAAAGGCTTCTATCTCAGCATGATGATGCAACATTTAAAAAATAAATGTCGCAACGCTGGTATTTTAGCGCATTAGGTATTTACAAAACTATGCAACTGGTATAATAATGTTTTATATCCGAATATTAATTTCAACATTGTTAATACAATAGGCCTGCTCAGTATTGTGGATTTAAAATTTTAAACATCCTGCTAAAGTATTTTTTGTTAGTACTTACCTATGTAGGTAACTATACTATTGTCATAGTAGGTGTTGTTAGTGCCTTGGCATTGTCACACCTTCCAAGTACCTACTCAGGATGTTTCTTTTCTTTTGTTATATTACCCTTTGTTATTTCCTGTTTCATGTTTATTATTATATATTTATATATAATAATATTTATTTAGATTAGTATAATATACTTTATGTATGTATTTATTGTATTATGTAAATGGTACTCCACAGACTACCTAACCTACAGTATTTGTCTGTCCTTCCCCTTTTTAAGACTCCTTCAAACACGCGTGACACGACACGCGATAAAGGCACCGCAAGTCGCGCAACGAGTGTGTGTGTCGCGCCTGTTTGTAGGAAGCCTTTAATCCATCCAAAGGTTGTCTTTAAAAGATCCCTCTTAGCGATAAGACCGCCCATTGTGTCACCCTTAGTAAAATTTCTATATTTATGTCATTAACATGGTGTACATACTAAAGAGTATTCTATATTATTATTATGATGGCCATTGAAATTGAATACCTCCTCCTAAGCACCTTAGGACATGCTGCCTCCTTGTCGTCAGGACACTATGTGGTACCGATCGTTTTTGGGGGCCGATTATTGAGTCTGCAAATCATCACCATCATCATTATTTTAGCCGAAAGAGGTCCACTACTGGACATACGATAGGCCTCCCACAAGTACCGCCACTTCGACCGGTTCTGTGCTTCCCGCATCCAGCGGATTCCTGCGGCCTTCTCAAGGACTTCGATCCACCTTGCGTCATCCAGTACGCGGTCGGCACTCCAGAACCTTTCGGCCCCATCGGCCGTCTGTTCTGCGAGCAGTGTGCCCTGTCCACTGCCAGTTATGTTTGGCAATTCTTCGGTCAAGTCACAACCTACCATTTTATCTGTGTAATTTATATAAAACGTTGGTCAGGTAGGGCTATAGTCTTTTTTAGTCCTAGATAACCAGTTTAGCCACTCAAAACCATAATCCAATATCTCTGTTTCCATATCCTGCAATAGTCTTACACCAACCGGGGGTTCTCGTTGGGTGCACTTGCATAGTGCGAATAGGGATAATCGTCTGTCGGTGCCTCATTTCATTAATTAAAAAGGTCTAACGGGCCTTTGCGAGTTGGCTTCGGCCCCTCGTACGCCAAAGATCCGGGATCCTGGGGTCCCGGATCTTTGGCGTATAAAAAATCCATACTAATATTATAAATTCGAAAGTAACTCTGTCTGTCTGGATGTATGTTACCTTCACGCCTAAACCACTGAACGGATTTCGATAAAATTTGGCAGAGAGATATATTGTATCCCGGGGAAGGACATAAGATAGTTTTTATTCCGATATTCCCACTTATGCGGGTGAAACCGCGGGGCGCTGCTATAATAAGAAAAACGTTTATTTTCTTCATGAAAAATTAGTCAATCTGCAAATTGCCTAGCGTTTTCCCAACTATGTTAGGGTAGGCTTCCAGTCTAACCTGATGCAGATGAGTACAAGTATTTTACATGGAACGACTGACTATCTGACCTCCACAACCCAGGTACTGAGTAATTCGATACTCCTTCGTAAGACTGTTTGTCACACTTTCGGGATTCTGACGACCCGTAACGACTGTCAAAGATCCACGAACGACAGCCGGGACCAATGGTTTAACGTGCTTTCCGAGGCACGGACGGGTCTTGGTATGTAAAGATGGTCACCCATCCACGGACCAACCGCGGCAAGCGTTGCTTAACCTGATCGATCGACCCGTGCGGCTGTTATCACTTAGCCAAAAGCCCCCACTATGAAAAAATATACAATGAAAAATTAGTACAATACATAATAGTGTTTACAAAAATATATCTGTTGATGTTCAGTTTAATGACCTATTAGAAACAAACACAGTGCGGAAATACTGTTGAAATGAACCGCAAATGTTTGTAATATTCTGAATTTGACAACAGAGGTATTTCAATATTGAAAATGTTTCAATGTCCAAAGGATTTTGAGGGAAACTACACCATTGCTTCATTTGTTTGAAAAACTCGTTTGCTCGGATAACGCAATGAATTATGTCCAAATGTCAAACTCTCCACGTGTAACAACATTAACAATATGTTTAACAAATTAGTTATATTTGCACTTAATAGGTAATAGGTAATAATGACTGGTGTCCGTTTGCAAAATACGCGCATTGACGCGGATTTGCGATTTTGCGAACACCAGCCCATTATTTGCACTTATAATTGGTGTGTGTCTTACGTACATACATCGAGTTTGCTAATGAATAGTTATATTGATTGAGAATTTAATGCAGATCAATCTCTTGGGGTCACTTTCATCACCACTGCTCTCAAAACGGTGAAGGAAAACATCGTGAGGAAACCGGCATGTCCTAGAGCCAAAAATCCAACGACATGTGACATCTATCAACCCGCACTGGGCCCACGTGGTGGATTACGGCCAGTGGCGTGCGTTTCATAAAGGCAGAAAGACACTGCCTACCCTAGTTCTGATAATAGATCTAATATTATTTTATCAATAAACTAAACCACATAAAAAAATTAAATCATAAATCAGCTCCATCTATCGAGTGCCGGTGGTATCATTAAGATCGATACAGTTTAAAGGCTCGTTCCGTTCGCATCATCGCGCGGCACTAGCGCCGCCTCGCCTTTGCCACGGCAAAGACACAAATTATTCTTGTCTGAATGTTTTGTATGTGTGCTCTCGTGGTAAGTCATGGTCATGCAGATTTAATATGTGTGCGTTCCTATAGCTACGTGGGCTTTGGTGACACACAATGACAAAAATCACGCACACAACTGCATGAAAAGACAGTGTCTATTTCTCTAGTTATTCTTTAGCTAACACGAAAAATTACGACTCCTAGCGAACATTTCCGAAAGAAAGTTTGCTATGCAATGCAAATATTTTAGGAAGTAACATTGTTTCATTGAATTTTATATATTTAGATGGTCATAATTTTTTGGCGTATTACATTTCCCTTTTAATAGATAATTTCAATAGTCAATAGTCCCCATAATTTGTTTGATGTGTGATCTGTTTGTGTGAATACGTTTTCAGATATTTAGGATTTTAACGT
This sequence comes from Luperina nickerlii, assembly GCA_963855955.1. Classification (NCBI taxonomy): domain Eukaryota; kingdom Metazoa; phylum Arthropoda; class Insecta; order Lepidoptera; family Noctuidae; genus Luperina; species Luperina nickerlii. Next base: position 4,979,153 of record OY979671.1, read on the forward strand.
TGTTAATAGTGAAAAATTGATAATATTGTCTGTGAAAGTTGTTCACATGGTGTGTGTATTGAGAAAATAAAATATGATGCGTTTTCAAAACTTATCTTTCGGTGAAAAAAAAAACAAGTTACCTATCGAGATAGGTCGTCGTACACCGGATTTGCAATTATTGGTCGAATTAAAACGCAAACCAACTTTTTATGACGATGTTTTAAAATCATATTTAAAAAAGGATAGGGGCGTAGATAATTTACAAATAAGTTGGTTTACTTTATTTTTTTTAACTGTTACCAAACCAGTAGTTTATGTACTTATTAAATATATTTATATAATGCAAATCACATGAAGAGCCTTTTTCTAGGCCACATCGAATATCTTTCAAGTGACGTGTTTTGTAATTTTCACTCACTTGGATTAGATATTTGAAGTGGCCGTAATCTTCTATTTGCATCATTGGAAAATCGTGGTTACAACCTTTTCAACCCCTGGTGAGTTTTATCTTTACTAACTAGTGCAATTGCGAAAGACTTTTTTTTTGCGAAAAGAAAACTGCCTACCCAGGCATAAAACCCTGTGCACGCCACTGATTACGGCCCACTCCCTTTCACAGAGAGGAGACCTGTGTTCCAGCAGTGAGAGCATTATAGGCTGGTTATGCTGAATGGGTCACGAGAGACTGAAAGCTTATTTTTTACGGGGCATTTATCTTGTAACCCTACGGTTCAGGAACGGATGGTTGTTTTGGTCTAGAATCATGTACTGAATCCATCGTACTGCCGGTCGATTCTGTAAAAATCTCACCGTGAAAACATAGGTGAAGTGAGTTTGTTTTTGCTAGGAATTGACACTATTGACAGCTCACTCCACGCTCACTTCACCTAAGTTTTCACGGTGAGATGGTTACAGAATCGCAGTGCAGGTTTCGCATCGCACAGCAGGGTAATTGTTTTAAAAACACACTATCAGTAGAAATGGGTTTCATTTTGACAGATCAACAACATTCATTGCGTTATTTACGTTGTTGAGCAGACACATTTTACGAACATATGAAGCAATGGATTCGCAATATCCTTCAAAACGATTCAGATTGGGATTGATATTGTGTTACGTAATAAGGGTGCTGTATGTATTGATCTAACTGAAGAACAAGTATTTCTAGATAAAATAACAAGAACAATGGTAATGTGCAACCCATGTCATCATCTCCCTAGCCTTTATCCAACTATATTGCGGTCGGCTTCCAGTCTGACTGGATGCAGCTGAATACCAGTATTTTACATGGAGCGATTGCCTATCTACCTCCACAACCCAGTTACTGGGTAATACGATACCCCTTGGTAAGACTGGTTGTCAGACTTTCGGGCATCTGCCGTGCAACCCAAGTAAAAATGCTAAAAACCTTAAAAAAATAAACAGAACACGAATGGATCCTGGTTCACTCTATCATATTCGGGTCCACCCCGGCTCATCGGCACGGCGTCGGATGTCGGATGCCCAGTAACGCTATCCTTACTGCAAGTACAGATGTACTAACGTTTTATGACGCGATCTGGATACAAGGGCTTCTATAATACTGATGTTCGTTTGTAAGGTAGTTTGAAGTAATGCGACTGCTTAGTTTAAATACAGGGTCAAATTAAATTAGTTAGGGAAACTCCGCATACGGGAATCAATATCTAAGCGTGATGTTTTTTGTGGTCCATGACCATGAAATATCAGTTTTTTTCAGTGTATCGATATGTAATCATCATCATTTCAGTCAAAAGATGTCCACTGCTGGACATAGGCCCAAGCATCTCCACTTTGACCGGTTCTGTGCTTCTCACATCCAACAGGATCCTACGGCCTTCACAAGGTCGTCGGTCGGTCCTTGTGGGAGGCTTACCAACGCTGCGTCTTCCGGCACGCGGTCGCCACTCCAGAACCTTTCGGCCCTGCCTACTGCCATTTAAGTTTGGCAATTCTTTACACGATAAAATATAACAGTTTTTCTCAACCCATAAGTAACAACACTACAAGCGGTTAGTGACCCCCCCCCCCTCAAAAAAAGAAAAACATCAAATGTTTTTTATTTCTCTAATTAATAAATTAATAGAACCTTGTAAATGGGAGGAGGGGTTTTGGTCCGGAATTACTCAATTGAATTGAAGAATCGTTCTATATCTAAAAGGTTGTAATATCCAATTGTAGATAGATAGATCCAAATTACATATTATAACTCCCGAACTGTAAAATTACCAACGATTTCTGCTGCCGTATTTTCTGCATGATCCGCCTATAACGTTCCCACTGCTGGGACACAGGCCTCCTCTCTTCCAGAGGCCGTAATCCACAACCCAGTGCGGGTTGGTCGAAGTCACATGTCTTTGATTTTTTTATTCTAGGACATGCCGGTTTCCTCACGATGTTTTCCATCACTGTTTTGAGAGCAGTGGTGATGAAATAATTTCAAACAAAGTAAAGCGCCTGTCTGGATTCGAACCTACGACCTACAACTCGTAAGTCGGTATTATTTGGTCTCGATTTAGGCCACAACTACAAGTACCTGAAGAAGCGTCGCTTGAGCTGGCAATTTAATACTCCATTGTCAATCTAAGTCGGTGGTACTCAAAAAACAAGCATTGGTATTCAACCTAGTTTGTGGCGATGACAACAAAATTAAACCATTCAAAATCAAAAGTAATTTATTCAAAACTAGCTTTCGCCCGTGGCTTCGCCCGCGATGTATGTCGTTAAAAACTATCCTATGCCTTCCCCGAGATTCAATCTATCTCCCTGCCAAATTTTATCGAAATCCGTTCAGTGGTTTAGGCGTGAAAAGGTAACAGACAGACAGAGTTACTTTCAAATTTATAATTTTATAGTATGGGTAGGCTGAGAATCCGCACTTTTCGAACGTCAAAATTACATAAGACAGTCCCCCAAAACGCCCGCCCTTCACCACTTCTTAGTGCAAAGAAGTGGCGCATCAAACTCCCTAGCGGCACAGCTGTCTTTTCCACATCCACATCGAAATATTATAAACAAATAGTTACAATTACTAATAACAATAACAAAACAATGGTCCAACCATTCACGAGCATAACGCGTTGGAAATCTCTTTCACCCTTCCTTCCAATAGTCAAAATCGAAAATAAAATGCACCTTAAAGCCAGTAGCTACAACCAAATAACACATTACCAATATAGAAAGAATACCAATAAAACTGCTATTCCATAGTAAAACGATATTTATGTCAGGCACCGCATATTACTAGATATCTGATGTTTATGGCCACTATACTACTTGAACAAACCACAAATTACTACTAGTTTTATTGTGTTGTTAGCCGTTGGCGAAATGCAATATATCTTGTTGATAGATTAATTAATTCTGTGAAACTGACACATAATTAGGTTCAAGAAATGGATGTCCAACGGGAAAAGGAGTCGATAACAATTCTTTGAATTAAGTTTTATTATTTTTTTGGTTGGTTATCATCAAATAACTTCTCTCGCTCTGGGCGGAGCGAGAAGGCATGTCAGACTTTTACTGACTAAAACCCACCCGTGTTCCTTCAGTTGCCTGCGCCAGGGGCCACGGTAGCTCTTTTGAACAACCTGCGACCCTGGCAGGCATCGGCCCTAACGGACCCCATCAGTTAATCAGCCTCCCGTCATTTACGGATATTTTAAAAAGTTATGAGGAACAGAGTGGAAAGTTCATAACATAAGATTTTGGGATGCATGAAGAAGTTCCTCGTGTAGCGCAGTTTGTTTCGCCAGTTAGTCAACTGAACGCTCGCGCACGGCGCATCCTGGACAGTCACACCCAACACCTTATGGCATCTTCTGGGCACGCCAGTTCTATTGTAGACCTCATCCATCGCTTTCCATCAGGCGTGATCGAAGTCAAGAGCGGGCACATTCACTAAAGAAAAAAAAGTCGAAGTCATGTGACATCTACCAACCCGCACTGGGCCCGCGTGGTGAATTACGACAAACTCATTGAGAGGAGGCCTGTGTCCCAGCAGTGGGAACATTAGAGGCTCATTGTGTATTTTATGTTATGTTTACAGAGAAACTCCAGATGAAAACACCCAATAACAATTTGCGTAACTCGGGAGTCAAACCCAGGAACTCGTGCTCAGCAGTAGGTAGTGCTTGCGGCCACTAGTCCAACGTGACAGTCAAAAGGGGAAAAGTTCCGTATCCTCCATTGTAAAGGAAGGATCGTTGTAGACGGGTGTCGTGTTTGGTGGGATATTGCCCAGGATGTTGTCGGGTTTCGCTACATGTGTCAATCGCGCGGATAACTCTGCTTGCGCGATGCAGGATTTGCGTATTTGGTGTGATACGTAGTTGCATGTGGCGTTGTAGATACAGCGGTATCTACAACGCCATAACGCGGTAACGGTACGGCGGTAAATCAATACCAGTTTCATCTCTATTCTAGAGATGAAACTGAAACGTCTCATGTGCATGTAATGTCCTTTCAAACAGCAACGCCTGGTGGCAGATATAGTCGAAAGATATATTCTGGTGGTGGTGGTGGTAGTCGAAAGATATATTCTGGTGGCAGATATATTCTTCAACTGCTACTAAACAATCTTACTTCTGAACTTCTGAATAAAGAAATAGGTATAGTGGTGGTACTTTTGGTGCTCGTCGCTAAGTACAGCCGCAGAGGTCGATCGATCAGGTTAAGCCTTGCTTGCCGCTGATGGTCCCTGGATGGGTGACCATCTCTACATACCGAGACTCCTCCGTGCCTCGAAAAGCACGTTAAGCCGTTGGTCCCGGCTGTCATTTGTGGATCTTTGACAGTATTTACGGGTAGTTGGGAAAAAGCTAGGCAGATGATTAGTAGTACTTTCCCGAAAAAAATCCTTCGCAAAGAGTTCTACTTAAATGTCTTTGAATGTCAACTACTTTACTTTTAAATTGTGTGCTTGAGTGAGGTTTGATATGAACTTTACAGAATAATACACTTACAATAATCCTCCCGACCGATTTCAGTCACGGCAGCCAATCTCAACAGAAATGAACATTTACGATGGAGATAGTGCACAAATGTGAGCGCAAACGCAGGTGAACTCTCTGTTTCTTTACTCTTCTAGTCCGATGGGATGGCGATCCGACACGACAGCGGAGAAATCAGGTGCAGATCCATCGGCTTTACGGACTTTCCGAGGCTCGGGGGTGTCACACTTTCAACCTCCAAGCTCGGGGTTGCTACTGAGAAATACCGCCGTCGGCGGTAGCCGAATTAGTCGCAGTAACTAAGGCAGGGCACTGCGCCAAAATGGGTTAGGTTAGTTTAAACTGTAACCAACCGCTATTATAATAAAACCTTTATTTATTTTCAGGTTATTTTGTAGATAAATAAATACCTTACAGACTAACATACATATTATAATAGTAAAAAAAAGAAAAAAGAAAGATTAAGTTAGTCGCAGTTACTTGACTATTTATTAGCCCAAGGTCCGATCCGTCGATGCAAGTTTGATAACAGTTTACAATTTGTCGATTTGCCATGGACAGATTGTAAACTCTCGAAAAATAATGCGTTAAATTGTAAATGGTTTGTTGCAGTTCACAATTTTCGATAGTTTACTCAGGGCCAAAACGAAACTAACCTTATAGGCAATTAATTATGATAAAAATATTTCGCGAGCAGGTGAATTGTCCCTCAAAATTCTACGGTTCGACTAAACAATCGATGAAATTGATTATCTTCGAAAATCCCGTATCTAACAAGCTAATTACAACTGTAACTTGACCACCTAAAGTTTAAATTTCACTGTCTGAACTGATTTTTTTCAGAATATAATTGCCAATGTGTTTTCAACTCTACGTCGTTACTTACAAAATTTGAAATTGTATAACAGTAAGAATAATTCGTTACCAATTTCCCTTTAATACACAGTAATTCAATTTGCTTCATGCTGATTAGGATTTCGGTCTTGATATCATATTACCTATTACAGTTAAAGGCAACAACAATATTGACTTTAAAAAAAGTAGGACACTTCACAAATGTTTCGAAAGTCAGGTGCTTTAAGAGTTCAATAAAAGAAACTAGAATTGGAAATCGTACAAATTAAAAATCTATTACTAATAGAAAATAAAACTGAACAGTTTGTTTATTTATTTTGTTTGGTTGTTTAAATGCGCTAATCTCTGGAACTGCCAGTCGGATTTGAAAGAATATTTTTGCTTTTGATAGCCAAATTCTTGAGGAAGGCTTTAACATCACGCTATGACCCTTAGGAGCCGCGCAAAAAGTAAAAAAAGCTAGAAAAGGTATATGCGATGCGACGTAGGTGGTTCGGGGGAACAAGAAATTTCACGCGGAGAAAGTCGTTGGCAGAAGTTAGTTAAATATATAAAATTGGTAAAAAAAAATGTTTCCCAAAATCTTCACGTTATTTGGAAAAATCTACATGATATTTTCTGAAATAGCAAGTCAAAATATCGATCTAATTCGGTGTGTAAACAAAAAACTCCTACGCTGATTCCAAAACTATTTCGAGCATTTAGGTTTCATAACATTATTTTTCTATTTTTGGCGCTTAAAATTACAAGATGGAAACCCCATCATGTAATTTTAATATAAACACATGATACTTTTCGACTTTCATTTGATCTCAAAATGACTTCAATAAGTTGGCAGATTGGGAATAGGTACTTTCGGTGCCTTCCATGATAAAAAAAATAGTCAATGCCAAATTTAGGGATGACCATAATAATATAGTGCAGTCGTGCGAAAAATTCAGCCATTGAATCGATTCAAATCAAACATGGTAATTAAATTCACACAAAGCTTCGAAATCTGTAAGCCTGAATGATAGATTAAAGAAAATCGATTCCCTTAAAATAATAAAAAAATCAGTATATAAAATCATTCGAACTATTTTGTAACTACTAATGGCGTTGAAAACTTGCAAATATAATTTCCATAGCTACTTGTTGAATAAATACGGGTATGATAGTAGTTTCGAAAGAAATAATTAACAGTCGTGCACCTCAAGGTACATAGTAGATACTATGTAGGTACCTATATACTATCTGTCTTCACTCACTCGACAAAAGTAGTAAACTCGGATTTCTGACGACTAGTTAGGACAGATTAGTAAAGTTAGTAACTATAATCGATTTACTGTAATCGAGTTACTAATTTCATAATTTATCAGTTTATAGTAATAAGTAAATATTTGATTATGTCGATTATTCCCGCCTCTAAAATTGTCAAGGTGTCATGCTTGAAGTTTCTGATGTCAAGCAAAAAGCGTCAAATTTAGGATTTTTATTATTGTGTTATACGTGGCAAAGATATCGAACTCTGTCAACCTACTTTTCGAAGTAGAATTAAGAAACTTGTTCAAAATTAATGACTGCTTGGATAACTAAATTAAAAATATAAAAAAGAAATATCTGCAAAAAACTTTACGTATCGAATTGCGTTGAAATCAAATGAAATGATGTTTATTTCTGTAAGTGTACGTATTCACACAAGACACAATGGCTTTTTAATTGTTTCGGTAATTACGGCATTTAGGACTGATTTTTCTAAGACCAGATAACTTTAACGGAAAAATAATTTTGAATTGTTGACACTTCTTCCATATAAAAACTATCAGACGTCAATTTTATTCCACGAATAAAAATTATTCGGTAGATTAAAAAATCAGCTCTCAACCGGTTAGACACTTTTACACATCAATTTTTCAATCAATATTTTAAAACTAGATGGCCCCGTCTATTCCTAACTGACTGATCTCTGAGAAGACATGCCAAAACAAACTCAGAGGTCATGGTGTCTTTTAAAGTCTAAATATAATATTATCAAGATGGGTGACACCACCTTCTGGCTCGCTGCGTGTCTGCGTCTGGGCTCCGCATCGCTACCAATGCCGTGAAGGTCTCGACTGCCTTGGACACGCACTGTTCCTTCTAGTACTATGAGTCGGGGCCCAGGAGATACTTGTACAAATGTACATTCGCCGCACCCCCAACTGGTATCAGGCCGCCATGCCTAGCGGGCCCCACCACCAAGTGCGGCCGATCTCACGACCGCAAGTCCTTCCATTAACATGGCCTATCCTGCAGTAAGACAGCAAGATGTATATTGGGGTCGGCTGCCAGTCTAACCGGGTGCAGCTGAATATCAGTCTTTTATGTAGACCGACTGCCTGTCTGACATCCATATCCACAACCCAGTTATTGGGTAACACGAAACCCCTTGGTAAGACTGGTTGTCAGACTTTCGGGCTTTTGACTACCCGTAATGACGAAAGTCCTTACCTTTTAGGAATATAGATCATCACCATAATTCTCTGCCGTTATCCCAATTTAACAACAATTTGTGCGACAATTCTAGTAGCTAATAAAATCAAATTCGGAACACGTATTTGTTTGTAAGAAATTGACAGGTGTCAAGAACGCCTTCTATGGTCGGCCGCACTGTAATCGTAAGGCAAACTAATTTAAATTTGATACTAAAATCAATGAGGTAATTTCAGACAACGGTAATTACTCAATCATTCAATCAATAATGCTACTTGAAAACGTAAATAAAATTCCTTTTTACACAATACTTTAAAAGCACGACGACCGCGTACTACGTCACGCCATTTTATTTACGGTCGCAATCTATGATGGCTAGCAATCAATAATGAAATGTAGCTCAGATCAAAGATCAATGGAAGAACTTGCTACATCTATATTCTAGCCAGAATGTATCAACGGAGGCTGGTACCGCAATTTTTTAAACGGCTTCAAAAAAGGAGGTTCTTTAGTAAAAAAGTTTATAAAGTTTTTTATTTTTTTTTATTTGAAATGGGCTTGCTCTTGACTCTAGTCTAGGTCAGAGGTGACAGAGACAAAGTCTACAATGGAGTGAGCTTACCCAGAAGAAGCCTGTTCACCTTTACTTTGAAGAGATTCTGGTTGTATGTACTCGGAAACACAAACGCAGGTAGAGAATTCCATACTTTTGCTGTGCGCATTATAAAGGACATTTGAAAACGCTTGGTGCGAATTGGTGGAATAGCAACTAGGCAGGGATGGTAACTTGCAGTGCGTCTGGATGTCCGAAGGTAGAAGGGGGCCGGTGGAATGAGGTCGTGGAGTTCTTGGGCACACTCACCGAAGTAAAATCAGTAGAAGACCGACAAGCAGGCAACCTGGCGGCGATGAGCCAAACTGTGAAGCTTGGCATCCACCAGTTTTACGTCGCCAATGAGCCTCTTAGCTCTGCGTTCCCCCGAGACAAGCGCGGCAAGTTGGTATTTCGCTGAGCCATCCCAAAGGTGGCTCCAATACTCCATGCAGGATCGGACTTGTGCTTTGTAAAGGGTTAAAAGTTTTCCAGGCGTAAAGTATCGCTTCACCCTATTAAGGATGCCCAGCTTCTTGGCCGCAGTTTGGGCTTTGTACTCGATGGTGGCGCCGAAGTTGAGACTAGATGTCAACTCCATGCCGAGGAGCTCGAGCCGATTTGTTACAGGAACAGATGTACCCCGAAAAGTAGGAGTCTGGTCGAAACGACTTCTTTTGGCGGCAAAAACACACGCCTGTGTTTTGGTGGCGTTAAAAGAAACTAAATTGTCATCACCCCACTGGGAGACAAGGCTTAAGGTCAAATCTGTCCGCTCCACCATGGCCTCTCTCAAGAAACGAACCTCGGCCCCGCTGGCCCTTGTGCTGGACAAGGTATCTCTCTGAAACAGTACTGTCATCGTTTACTGTCTCATAGGTTTGGTCACAAGCGTCACTGTTGAGCGTGAGGTCCTGGGTGTGATTGCTACGTTGGGTAAAGTGTTATTGGGCTTTGCCATCAGGAATTTCTCAGTCAATGGGCTTTTGCACATTTCGTCAATTATGTTTAAGTCCCATGTAATATGAGGTGCCTATTACATGGATCTTAAACTTATCAGGATAATAGGAACACCACTGCCTGATTCTTTGGTGTTTACAGGCGTGATGATAATATGTTATGTTGTAGAGGAACGTGCAGAAAATGGCTGGTTTCTACGTCTAGAGCACCCCCTGGCACTAAATTAACACGCATTAATTACATTGCATTAATTACTCACTTTAGCTAAGTGCGTAATCTACTTTTCTTTCAACTACCAATCTACCTACCGTGATAAAATATACCTACTCAAAATAAAAACTCGAGTTAATGAAAACAAAGTTTTCCTGAGCTTTTAAATATTTATCCCGCGACTTTTGCGGCAAGAGGTTATTAACAATATCATTTGCAGCTGTTTTTATACTTTCTGGAGTTGAATTAATATCGCTATCGCTGTCTATTTCCATTTTTTTAAAACTTTTCTTGCTAAATATGAAGTATCAAAGGTTTAAAATGGTACAAAATGCGCGCCATTAGTATTTTTTATTCACCAAATCGGTTTTATTCAGCCAATTTTTATTTTCAGCCAGTATCTTTTTGATCTTAATACATACATTTTATATTAAACTTAATAGGAGACATTAAACCTCTGTGGTAACTTTATATCTATATAAAAATAAAAAAACAGTGCATTAATGAAAAACTGTGCAACCATGACATTTCATACAACATTTCTGCATTGTTTTGGTTCTAAGCAAAAAATACTTCCTTTGTGATCGGTTTTGTAGTGATTAATGATAACACTACTATGTAGTTGAAAGAAAAGTATATTTCTTTATTATCGGTCTTCACAAACTAAATAAAAGTAATGGCAAGTTGTGGTTAAAAATATAAGCCACTCAGCTAAGTGGCTCGTAGAGGTTCCTTTGAGTTATATTCACCCCTTGCATTCATCGATAAAAAATAACATAGTGTCGCACTTCTAATGGCACTCCGAGCAAGAACAAGGCTAACACATCGTACACATATTCTTAGCTACAGATGTTTTGGGATGCATGAAGAAGCTTCCTCGTGTATCGCAGTCTGTTCCGCCAGTTACTCAACTGAACGCTCGCGCTCGGCGCATCCTGGACAGTCACATCCAACACCTTATTTGACTGCCAATTCTTCCCTTGCGGTGATAGGGCTAACGCGCGCCTGGTTTGCGACCACCCTCCTACCGAAGTCCGGCATCAAGCAGCCTGTTGTGTTACGTCGATGCGTGGGAGTTCCAGTGCCTTACACATCTTCTGGGCACGCTCGTTCCAGCATAGACCTCATTCATCGCTTTCCATCAGGCGTGATCGAGGACAATTAGAGCGCCGCCTTTGTACCTTTTTGTGCGAAAAGTTTAAATAAATAAATCCATAAGATTTTCTGCTAACAAAAATCAAGCGAAGTTGTCACTTCAAATATCATTAGGATTGCCGCGTGCAAGAAAATAGTATCCAAATTGTTGAACAAAAACTTTAAGACAGTTTTAGATAACCTTGAGTTTGACTGAGAGAAGTGGAGGCCCAGTGGTAACGGCCGCGACTTACTTGCAGGTCGTGGGTTCGAACCCAGACAGGCACTTTAGCTTGTGTAAATTAGGTTTCATCACCACTGCTCTTAAAATGGTAAAGGAATCGTGAGGAAACAAAAAGGCATGTCAACCCGCACTGAGCACGCGTGGCCGCGAATCATATTTAGGTCAACATATAAACAGGGGGCCTAAAAAGGCCACTTTGGTAGAATCTTAAAAGGATAACATAATGGACAGATAACTGTTAAGTTAATCGTATCAAACCCATTGGTGAAGGATTTTTCAGTTATTTTTTTTTTGTCTGTGCTAAAATACCAATCCAATCCAAATCCAATCCAAATCAAATCCCAATCTCTTTGATAATACCTACGAGGTGCAGCGAAAAAAAAAACACGGTCTGTCTTCGCCATATTATAATTCATAATGTTATCCTCTTATGATTCTGTCTAAGTGGCCTTTTTAGGCGCCCTGATACTGACCTACATATTGCAAAAACGCAAGGAAACTGGAATTTCGCGGGCTTCCCAGACGCTTTCACCTTAAACAACAAATATTATAGCAATACCGCCTCATAATTTGTCTAATGGTAGCAAGCGTGACTGCTGAGCGAAGGATCCTGAGACCAAACCCATGTTGGATCAAGTATAATTGGAATGTCTCCTGCTGGGGAGTATGTTGCGTCACTTCTTCCCAGCTGAAGCACTAGGAAGTGGTGAAGGGCGGGCGTTTTGGGGGACTGGTAATTTTGACGTTCAAAACAGGCATTCCCAGCCTTTTTTGACTTGATTTTAATTTCTTCGTATTATCTCGGAGTCTGGATGTGTCCCCCCGGTTTAGAACAATTTCCATGAAGTTTTCATAGAAATTGTTCTACTAGAGTGTTGTCACTCTGTCGCGTTGCGCCTGTCTGGAGGAGTCTTAATCCTCTGTCCACTCCCTCAGAGAATACAGGCGTGATATTATTAAAACCAACCTTAAATATCTTCTAATATAATCTAAAAGAAAAACCTTCAAACTTACTATTAAACCACCTTAATCTACCAAGCTTTAATAACCGGAAATAACAAAATAATTATTAATTATTTACGCAAGAACCCGCCAAGGTAGCTAATAATTAACATCTCAGATATTGACGATATTCCCTTAGCTAGTTAATTAAAACCTCCAAGTTTGAAAAGCGACTTCGCAAAATAAAACGTATTTGCGTAAAACCTCTTTTTTTGTTTTTTTTTTTTAGATTGAAAATTAATTTAATTTTACCGAGTTGAACGATTTTAGATTCGAAAGTGGGTGTTGATATTTTGTTTTTTTAGAGTCACGGTTGTTTAGTGTTTAAAGGAAAATGTTGGAATATTTCATTGGTAGTTTGTTATCTTTGACAGTTGTTACGGGTCATCAGAAGCCCGAAACTCTGACAACCAGTCTTACCAAACGGGTATTGTATTACCCAGTAACTGGGTTGTAAAGGTCAGATAGGCAGTCGCATCATGTAAAATACTGGGTATTCAGATGCATCCGGTTAGACTGGAAGCCGCCTCCAACATAGTTGGCAAAAGGCTAGGTAGATGATGACGTAGTCAGTGAAAGGCCAGTGGCTGCCCTTTTGGCCTCGCAAAGGTCTATAGATAGGTAGATCAGGCTAGCAGATGGTGATGATGTCTTTTTTTTTAGGATGGGAAATCATCAAATGACCCCTCCCGCTCTGGATGGAGCGGAAGGGAGTGTCAGACTCTTACTGACTAAAACCCACCCGTGTTCCTTCCTTAGCCCTTTATGTTCCGGGCCAGCGGTAACCCTTTCGGACAATCCCGCTGAATGGTGATGATGTCTGGTGAGAAGAAGTATGCAAGGGAGTTCATTGTTCCATTTAGATATAATGAATTATTTACAACAAAATTGACAATATAAATCTATTTTATGTTTCTGTCTTAATTAATCTAATTGGTATTTACCGTGTTAATTAACTAGAAATAAATCATTATTTCCTGTTGATAATAAAACAACTCAATTTGCGCATCGAATCCGCTGTCAGCCATTATAGGCCGACCGCTTAACAGAGACGTTGCCTGAGGTAGCTGCGCGGTGCGGGAGGGGTGATAGTTGTCACAAGTTGACGAATGACTGAGCTCTCGCATCACGTCACCACACCCCTCCCGCACCGCGCTGCTACCACAGGCAACGTCTCAGTTAAGCGGTCGGCCTATAGTCATCAGTCATTTCTATTAATTAAAATACCACTTTGTTGTCTCTCGTTGCAAAAACCTAGGTTTTTACCAAACACTTTTTTTGCAGTTGCAAGTGGTCCGCAACGGTAAATACAAGCAGAGATTGCAGACAGTGTTAATCAAACGGGGGCGAATATTCGAGAAATACCCTAATACCACTGACACAAATATTTCTAACTTCAGTGTTATTTCTTTGTTTTATTAAAATTTGCTTCTACGGCATTCAATTATTACTTATTTAAAATACATACCAAGGTATAAACTAAACTACACGATCTTACTAAACTTGGTTTACTAAACTATCTTATCATTTTGAAACTTTAATAAATAAAAAATTATCGACACTGTAAGAAAAAAATATTTGTGCATCTACTACGTAATTACTCGTTTATTTACGAGTACCTACCGTTCTTCATAAGTTCGTGTATATCAAGTATTATGATTAACTTGTATTTTTCATGATAAGTGAATTGTATTCTTTTTGTGAAATTTATAAATGTCTTAAACCGTAACTAAGTATTAAGAGAGAGAAACAAGTGAAAATAAGCATTATTTCTTAGTTAAGTTTATACAGTTGCCAAGTATTAATGTTTAGGCTTATACAAAATTACATAATTGCATTAATTGTAAAAGTGTTTAACCTATTTAAACGAGACTTGAATACTCCCAGGTATTCCCAGGTCAACAGCGTACCGGAAGACGTAACGTTGGAAGGCCTCCCTCAAGATGAACGGATGACCTGGTAAAGGCCACAGGAATCCGCTGGATGAGAGAAACACGGATGGAAGTGTCTTCTTGGGGGCAGCTTATGTCCAGCAGTGGACGTCTTTCGGCTGAAATTATGATGATGATGATGATTCCTAGGTCATAGCTATCACGAAAAACAGGAGCCGACTGGCAGACAATAATGAAATGTAATTTTTTATTTTGTAAATAGGTTACCGGAATCACTTGACGTGTAAACGTCACAAAAAAAATTAAGATGGAGTCGACACTTCCTACCCCACCCCTGAGAAGAAAATATAGCGAAACAAACTGAGGGACACAAATCAATGAAACAATTCAATACAAAGGCGTTGCCTTAAAGTTTTATGTTTAGGGTGGAATATCCACCGTATAGCGGAAGCGGCATTTGTCCCGTGGGCGCGTCTACCCACAGAAACCTCGAATACACAAACACACAGTTTCGGAACAACTACTCGTATCTTTAAGCAAAACTAATATTTGTTTGCTGTAACTTATATCAGCTTACCCATCAATCTGCATAGCTTTCTCCCAGCTATGTTGGGGTCGGCTTCCAGTTAAGCGGAATCAGCTCACTACCAGTATTTTATATGGAGCGACTGCCTATCTGACCTCCACAAGACCCTTCGTAAGACTGGTTGTCAGACTTTTGGGTTTCTACCTATCCTTGGTTTGGTTTTTTAAGTTGACTAGAAATTTGGAGTACCCAAATAGTTTTGTCAGGTCATCATTATCCTGCTCTTTATCCTAAAAGAATGGTACTGCAATCTGCATAGCCTTCCCCAGCTATGTTGGGGTCAGCTTGATATGGAGGTCAGGTAGGCAGTCGCTCCATGTAAAATACTGCTATTCAGCTGCACCCTTTTAGACTGGAAGCTGCATGTCGATTCTGTAAAAATCTCACCGTGAATACTTGCGTGGAGTGAGCTGTCAGTGTCATCCCACTGATGCTAGGGATTGACCATGCAAACATTTACAATCATAAAAGAGATTTTAATAATATTTTTTAATGCTAATCCTATTGATATTTTTATATAATTCAAAGCTAGTATTTCAGTGGTCAAAACATTCGCCAGCGCCTAACGCGCTTGCGCGGCGTGAAATATGGCTCATTCCGAATTAAGTCATCATCGCTCACATGAATAATTTGCTTTCCGATTTAGATAAATGACCACTATGGCAGCTGAGAGTCAGTAATATACCTATTCACTTGAATAGTTACTCATGGTTGGATTATAGTATTTATTTGTGTATACACCACGAATTTCCTCTTCTTTGGTAAGGTGGCGACTGTAGCCAGAAGCACAATTTCGAAAATACCACGTTAGTTTAAAGATCGGTGATAATTATTAATTTAGGGCATGGTCGGTAGTCGGCGTTATCACAAGATGGCACATGCCATGACTTCATATATGTCGATTCACGGGACATCGTTATCGCGTTCACGTTAATTCAGAAAAGGGCCCTAATTCACTATGACCACTTAATGATTCATTACTTCGAAACTACGTCAATTCCTTAATAACCTAATCACTACATCTGCTATTAACGTATTCTCTATGACACAATGACCGAAACCGGTTTGAACTGTCAAAATACCACGCTTGACAACCGTACGGCGTGGTAAGATTATGCGGGGAATAATAGATAAATACCATACAGCAGAATTGGGGTCAAGGTGTAAGCACGCTGTAGTCGATTACAGTGCAATTCGGAATGTACCATATATCACTCCACTCGAATCTCGTAACCATGGCAACACCACCTCGGCGTCAACACCTCCACCAGCCGCGTTTTGATTGGCGAATACCTCGTCTTTTTCTACTTTAGAGTTACACATTTTGAAAATCGCTCAACGAAAACTTTGCTTAATCTGCCCCTTGGCAGACTCTAAGGCAGGGTCGCCATGAAATGTTGGGGGTTCAAGGGTCGTTAGAATTAGACAACCAGCTTGATAGAATGTACTTTAATGAATATCTAGTGAATTTATGTTACAATGCGCATTGATGTAAACTGCTTACTTATATTCTAAAGGAGTGTAGGTACTTACTACGTTATGCACTATTAGGGACCATACATACACTTCAGGGTTGACACCAACCACTTCTTCATTTAAGGGTTACTAGAGGTGCAGTGCAAACACGGGCGCGCGATGAGCGATAAAATATTTGCACTTATTTGACGTTGGTATTGCATTTTCCTAATGTTCTTATACATGACGCCTTACAAGTTAAATATGTAAAAACAAATCTCTAATGTGATAATGAGTGACTAACGCGCAAGCGCGGCGTGATCGTATCACTTCACCTTCACTCCACCCGATTCACGACATTAAATGTCGTGAATCGGGTGAAGTGAAGGTGAAGTGATCACGCAATCTGCAATGTGATAATGACAGTGATTAACGCGCAAGCGCGGCGTGATCTTATCACTTCACCTTCACTTCACCCGATTTACGACATTTCGTGTCGTGAATCGGGTGGAGTGATCACGCCACACAAACTACGTGGGATTACATTCTATGGTCCGTCAGCTAGGCATCCGTTAGCACTCGATGACTTGACACACTCGGTTATCTCTTCTAATTCAATAGATTTGGGTTAATAACAACGCTGAACATCGTCGCAGTCTTTACTAGACTCGATCTACAATTGCTCATAATAACCAAACAATGTCGATGCGTATTTTCATCAGTCTAGCTGTCATAAACGTGAATGTTTTAATTTTATTTACTGTTCGTGCGTGACGCGCTCGCGCCTCAGTCTATATAAGGTCTTACTAGACTAGGGAAAAAATAAAAAAAACAGGATTGAGATTCTGACTGCGCTTCTGTTTTGCTATTTTATTGTAAGTAAAACGCCACAAAATATTATGCGAATGTTTTGGCGGCGTTGTTTTGCTGGCGAATGTTTTGACCACTAAAATACTAGCTTTGAATTATATAAAAATATCAATAGGATTAGGCTAAAAAAATATTATTAAAATCTCGATTATGATTGTAAATGTATGCTTGGTCAATCCCTAGTATCTGGTAAGATGACACTGCCAGTTCACTCCACGCCCACTTCACCTAAGTTTTCACGGTGAGATGGTTACAGAATCGCACTGCTGATCCCAACATAATTGGGGTAAGGCTAAGCAGATTGCAGTACCATTCTTTTGTTTCCCAGTAACTGGGAACAACTGTAACCAGTAACTGGTTACTGGGTAACCAGTTACTGGGTAACAACTGTAACCAGTAACTGGGTACTGGGTAACACGATACCCCTTGGTAAGACTAGTTGTCACACCTTCGGGCTTCTGATGACCCATAACGACTGTCAAAGATCTTAGAATGACAGCCGGGACCTACGGCTTACGTGCTTACCGAGGCACGGAGTGGTCTCGATATGTCATGGTCACCCATCCATAAACTGACCGCGGCAAGCGCGGCTTAACCTTCAATCGATCCGTGCGGCTGTTATCATTTAGCCATGAGCCTTACCGACCTTATATCAGCCGATATAAAATGATATGTAATTCTTTAATATTATATTCAACTATTGATGATATTGATGACGTTTTGAATAAGTGTGGGAATACCTAATTTGGGCATCATCCAAACTCAAAACATCGCGCCTCTTTTCTTTCGACGTGGCATACAGAGCTAGGTACACCCAAAGTTCACTAGAATCGTCTCCAGTTACCTATATTTATTTATTTATTAATACTTATACCTACACAAGTCAAAAACATAGTTTTTTATCATTGTTCATCTAAACCAAAGCACCTGCCATCCAATCTCTTCACCACTCTTGGTTGACTGGTAGAGAATGCTTAAGTCCGCCTTTGAACCTTTTTGTGCGAAAAGTTTAAATAAATAAATAATAAATAAAAACTACTATACCAAGCGGAACTTAATACTTGAGACATTTTCAACCAGAATATTATTATTATTTATTTATAAGTTATAACAGATAATCTCCATATAAGTTACACAAAATCATAAACTATTAGTGTGTTAGTAACAAAAATTGTACCCAAAATTATGTTAGTATGGTTAGTACCTATTCCTAACTGATGCCTATGTCCGTCCTTATCCACTGATTTTGAAAAGGACGGTCAAAACGGGTAGCAATAGCAATTAGGAACAAACAGGATTAAATTAAATAAGGTAACTAAACTCCGCTGACGCGATGGGTGTCGACATCCAAACATGAAAAAACAAAAAAAAATGGTTTTCTTTTTTTTGTGGGGTCATCGACCGTAGGCCCTTGAAATATCAGTTTATTTTTTTTTTGTGTAAGCTTCACAGACATGATTGATACCGCTAACTAAACACGATAAAACAAGAAAACAGTTTTCTTAACTCATATTTCAAGTTACAACCATCACAGCGGTTGTTGACCTCGAAAAAAAAAAACATTTTATTTTTTATTTTGTGGTGTTTATATAGGTACCCATTGCGTCTGAGTAGTTTAGCTAGCCAATTTAAAATAACCTTTGATGAGACTTAAACTAAACTAACTAGGGTAATATTCGTGTAGGCTTCATGGCGCTATGTTCAGTGATATAGTCACCCAGTTTCTGAATTGAGAATTTGAAGTCGAGAATTTTACTTTAGCATAAGAAAAATATCAGCCACTGACGTTCCCACTGCTGGGACACAGGCCTCCTCTCTGTGAGAGAGAGTGGGCCGTAATCCACCACGCGGACCCAGTGGGTGTTGGATGTCATATGCCTTCGAATTTATCGTTCTAAGACATGCCGGTTTCCTCACGATGTTTTCCTTCGCCGTTTTGAGAGTAGTGGTGATGAATTAATTTACACAAAGTAAACCACCTGTCAAGGTTCGAACCTGCGACCCACAAATCGTAAGTCGAGGCCGTTACCACTGGGCCACCAGTACTTCC
The DNA here is from genome assembly GCA_963855955.1 of Luperina nickerlii. Taxonomy (NCBI): domain Eukaryota; kingdom Metazoa; phylum Arthropoda; class Insecta; order Lepidoptera; family Noctuidae; genus Luperina; species Luperina nickerlii. The sequence goes on from OY979671.1 coordinate 4,998,406, forward strand.
ACTACTTTAGCATTACTTAAGGTGAACGCTTACGAAATTTTAAATTTCTTTGCAAAAAAGTGAGTAAGTAATCATTTATTTACTAAAAGACGTTCAAAGGAATAAGACCGTTATGTTCTTAGTCATAAGAACTGCTTATAGAAGGCTTAAGACATTCATTAGTTAAAATGCTCAATAAGCCTTTAAAACCTTCGATACAAATTCAATTTATAAACGCTCCATAAACGTTCTTTATCTAAAATGTTCTTTGACTTCATTATAAATCTAAATGTTGCCATTATAATGAAGTCATCCAACTAATTGGCCAACACATTCAATCGGCAAATGGGAATATTTGTCTACGCACCGAATAATTATTGTGACCATAGACATTCTTATGTACGGAAAACTAATCTATTGTCTACAGTTTTGACAGTTTTGACGCGTTTACGTCATGGTTATATATGTCAATGAATTTGATTTTGTAACTGTCAAGCTCCCGTAAACTTTTAAATATTTTTTTTGTATTATACGCGTTTACGACGTACGGCATTTCATTAAAACTTTTAAGCCCTTGTTTTTCGAAATAAATGAACTGATTTTAATGAAACTTCATACGCATAAGCAGGATATAAAGGTCTAAAAAGTTAGTAAGGAACATTTAAGTAAGGATGGTGCTTCACTACAAATAGCAGAAACTGAAACGGCCTACAGAAGAGATTGCACAGATGGCAAATGAAAAGCAAACATTTTAAAAATATTGTTCTGCTCGCACAAGTTCTAGAAGCCAAATTAGAGTTTAGAATATTATAAAAATAAATTAAACTGACATTTGTATACAGGCTTTTTATTAATGAACGACTCGCTAAAATGTCTCCTCTTTAGCTTCTTCGTGTCGCGGGCACGAATGTATTTTAGATCTTGTTGGCCCAAACTTCGCCACTTCCACGACCTCGTCAGTGGCAGCGCAGAGGTCACTTTAACTGCATGTTTTGGGACACCTAGGGCAGGATAGGAGGTGGAGCATGGTATGCGACATGGCTTCACAACCACACCCTACTGCCACATCCTACTGGAGCATGTCCCTGCAGGGTGTAAACTTCCGTGGTCCACACGGAAGTCCCTGAACCGTCTCCGGACACAAGTTGGAAGATGTACCTCCAATCTGGTAAAGTGGGGCTACCTCGGCGGAATGTTTCCTTAAAAGTTTGTAAAATAGCACTTGCATTTCCCCTTGCAACTTCTTGGTGTGACTTTGTTTGTTATTCATTGATATTGCTACCCTTTTTTATTTTTTTGAGGATGGGTAATATATTGCTACCCTGTAACCGCATGTCTCCATGGATAACTGCAATATTGTAAAGTACTGCTCTAGCCACTATGGTAGTTTTCACATTTCCTAGTTTGCAGGTCATGCCATGTAAAAGGCATTGAAAGCTTTGTTTCCACACTCCATAGCAGGAGCGTCCCACAGTATTTCTTGTTGCTATATGTGTTTCGTTAAATTTTTTCTCGCTTCCATTTTGCGTTGTAGATATAGATAATAATAAACTAAATTGGTTAAACAGAAGTGCAAAATAAATTAAATACAACTGCAGCTCCTTTAAGTGCGATTGCTTACGAAACTGACTTTTCACACATAAGGCGGATACAGACATTGCGAGCCATGCGCAGCGCACGGCGCTCATCGCATGAGTCGCAATGTGTGTACGTTCATATTCGTGGTGAGGCACTGTTACGCAATTACCCCGTAGGGTAAATGAAATAAGATGCAAAAGTGAGTAAACAATTCGAAACGTAAAACAAAAGAAGATCATTCAATAGACTATTTAGTTTTGGTCCGCATGCCTCAATACGAATAATGAACTTCTACATATTGCGAATCATGCGATGAGCGCCGTGCGCTGCGAATGGCATGCCTCGCAATGTCTGTATATCCACCTTTTGTACGTCAAATGTCATTTTATTATTAATCATCTGATGTAGAGTCGGCTATTTTTTCCTTATTACCTGTTATAGTAGGGTTCTGGGTTTCATAACTTTGTAGTAAGTAGGTTTAAAGAACGTTTTAGTGCTAAAATGCGTTTATGAATAACAATTTTTGACGACGAGACTTTAGCAAGCCTTTAGATGTTCCACGACTTTTTTATAATTATGACCTTATTATGCCTAGGTAACATCAGTGTTGTTTCAATACGGAATGGGTATGGCTATTACAGATGAGTAAGACCCTTCAAACTAGGAAAATCCTGTATCTTGAAAGACAATGTACTTTAGAGGGATTGACACGTTTTACAAATTATTCATATTTGCGTAATACATTTTGAATGCGCGGGCTGCAATCATCAAGTAATGCTAAAGTAGAGTTTGAAAAATCCTCAGCTTTTTTTTTTTTTTTAATGCTCAGCTTCAATTTCTCAATTCGGAAACCAGGCGACAGTTCCTTTACAGAGCAAAACAAGCCGCTCATAACTCTTTAAATAAATATTTATTTCACTAACCCGGAACAAAATTGCCGCCGCAAGCGTACGCCACCGTAATTTGAACCACAAAAACTTACACATAGTGAGAATTCCCGCGGAAATCGATTAACAAACAAGACGAACCGATTTATAACGCTATGTACACAATTCGGTTCAGCAGACGACAAGGTCAGCGACCTCAGTTTTTGCTGATGAAGCAAGAGCCCGTTACAGGAGCTGATGGTCGGCACACGAGTTTCGTCAGGTAGCCTTGAACGGGTTGATGGACGGGCAAAACGCAGCTGGCGAAACGCTTGAATAAACTACAGGGTCATATTAAATTACCTAGAGAAACTCCGCAGACGTGATAGGTATAGATGTCTCAACATGATAAAACAAAAAACAAATTAATTTGTCTTTTTTTGTGACTTCATCGACCGCAGTCAGTATATTCACTTAAAATATCAGTTTAAAAATAGTTTTTTTTTTGTGTAATCTTCACAGACGTGATATCTAAACACGATACAACAATATAAAACAGATTTTCTCAAGTCATAATTCGACTAACAATACTGCAAGCGGTCGTTGACCCCCAATGAACATCAAACATTTTTGTTTTTATTTTATTGTGTTTAGATATTGATGCACTTCACGTCAGTGGAGTTTCGCAAGCTAATTGAATTTGATCCGTATAGTCTGTTCCAAAAGTATTTGATGAAAATGTAAAGAAATAGATCAAAAAACGTATCTGTGGATGCCAATTTGTAGTGCCACAGTTTACAAATTGAGTGCTTTGTTTTGATTATTTGAATATTTAAATCCAAAATTCTTATTTTAAATCACCTTAAAGATCTATGTATTAGACAATCAAGGTTAATTTTATTTAATAACTTTAAGAGAAAGTGGTTACTGCCGCGACTGACGAAATTTAGGTCGTAGGTACGAACGCAGACAGACGCTTTACTTTTTATAAATAATTTCATCACCACTGACAGATATAAAATCATTTTTCTTTATAATCTAAATACAATTTTTACAAAAAAAGGCAACTGCATGCAGCTGAGATGAGAATGTTAAGAGGGATGTGTGGTGTTACACGAATGGATAGAATAAGAAATGAGTACATAAGAGGAAGTTTGAAAGTGGCACCGGCAACTGAAAATTTGTGTGCATGGAAATCGGCTGTCATGGTTACGGTATGTGTTACGGAGAAATGAGGAAAATGTCGTGAGGAGAGTTTTGAGTATGGATGTCGATGGCTATAAGAGTAGGGGAAGACCAAAGAAACGATGGATGGAATGTGAGAATGATGATATGGTTAGAAAGGGGGTGATTACTGAGATGACGACGAATAGAGAAGTATGGAAGAAAAATCGACTTCTAAAATGGAGGAGGTTCTAAATTCGGATGTTTGTATTTTTTTTTATGTATGTTCTGGCATAACTCCATCGTAAATAGACGGATTAGCATAATTTTTTTTGTTCGAAAGAGCTTTATTCCGAAATGGTCCCATTTAAATTTCGTAAAGATCTGATGATGAGTTTCGGAGACAGACAACGGAACTCTTCAATAAATGCCAGCAAATCAACCGCGATTGCTGCTATAGCATATGTATGCATTGTTTACGCAATCACACAACTAATATAACATCACGCAATAACATCACGCCTGTACCCTTTAAAGGGGTAGGCAGATGTGTTCAATAGCTTTCTGTCACTGATATCCACATAGCAAGAAGTGATATATGAATTTGTTTGGAGTAAGTCGGTACAAATAAAAAGTGAAAATATATATATTTTTTATTTGAAATGGGTTTGCTCTTGACTCTAGTCTAGGTCAGAGATGACAGAGACAAAGTCTACGATGGAGTGAGCTCACCCAGAAGAAGCCTGTTCACTCTTACTTTGAAGAGATTCGGGTTGTATGCACTCGGAAACACAAACGCAGGTAGAGAGAGAGAGAGAGAGAGAGAGAGAGAGAGAGGAGAGAGATTTGGGTAGAGAGATTTTTTTTTCAAAAACATAAACAACCGACTTCCAAATAAAAACACTACAAAGTGACATATAACTTAAATTTCGAAAGTCGGTATCAAAAAACGAAAATACAGAACCAACGACAAAAAAAATCGACCAAGGCAGTAGCAGTAGCATTTTCCCTGATAATTGGGAGTTTCTCAGTAGCAGTCCTGAGTCTGTATTTGTGTCTGGTTGCTGGCCTTAAGACCCTATCACATGGGACTTAAAAAAAACTAGCGAATGTTAGTGTACTATAGGTACACTACTACCTTACCTTTCGGGAGAATACAGGCGTGATGATATGTTATGATAGATACTTCTGTATCTACACTAATGATTTTTTATTTATAAATGCACTTACGAGGAAACGCGGGTGGTCCTTTCTCCATAGAAACGCTCTCGTCTGTTTTCTTTCTGTTCCAATGACCATAAAGTAATGATTTTTACAGAATAATAAATATTAACTACTTGATGATACATTATTTTTATAAGCACTAGAATCCTCAAAACATGATCAAAATTGCCGATGTTAACTACCTAGTATAGAAATTTGACAACTATTAATGAAAAAAGAAAAACATAGGGACACAGTATATATCCTTTTTATTCAGTTTATGAAATGTCTTATAAATTGGTCCAAAATTGGAGGAGGAAATAGGCGAGAGCCAAACCTCGAATTATGCCTTTTTATTAGGCTTTTTCAAAAGTCTCTCTGACCGCATTTCCTCTTAAATGTTTGTTTTTTAATGTGCAAGAGAAGAAAGGCGTGAGTTTGTTTGTGTGTATGTATGCCATTTTTTATTGTATTTATTTTTTGTCTAACTATTTTTTTTATGGATCATGTGTTCTGTTCTACAGCTTTTTTTAAGGTAGGTACTTATTTTTTCTAATTTCACCCTCCCGACCTCAAAATAATTATGTCAGTTTTAAAAACCGCAGCGTTTAAGCGCCTGTCTGTTTTAAAATTGCACTAATAATTCAAGATTTCACGGCGCTGTCTCCACTTTAGGCGTCGTTGACAATAGTATGGATACGACTTGTATAATTGATACATTTTAATTGTAGAAAATGACGTAACAAAATTAATTGATTGGTTGGTTGATTGGTATTGATTGGTTGGTAATTGGTTGGTTGGTGGTTGATTGGTATTTTTTTTATTATTTTATTTTTTATTATTTTGCAATTCGTTATTATTTTTATTTTTTATTATTATTTATTATAGCATTGCTATGTTGGTTTAAGTTTATTTTTGAGATTTCTTTCTTACGGATTTATTTAATTAATATCTGTTTAGAGTTCCAATTACAACGCGATTACAAAAATCGGATCCTCCAAATCAAAGCCGATTGGCTAATCATAGTGATGGTTTAACTACTTTGATTACTAGCGGCACTAATTCACTTATGAAGAAATTATCCCTTCATGTATGTAGTTTCCCTGATTGGGAAACGTCAAATTATAGGATTGTCTCAGCGGGTGACGGTATTGTTGCCGGCTCTTTAGGAGCAAGTCGTGAAGCTGCATCATTTATCTATCCATGTTGTCACAAAAAACATTGTTTATAATACGCCATACTTAGGAAAGGCTATGGAATATGTCGTTCATCTTCATTGACAAACAGCTCAGGAATCCTAAGAGCGTGTCTAGTATGCCAATGCCTTTGTCTGATCATAGAATTTAATATTATGTTAAAATAATAGCCTGACAATTTATTAATGAAGTAATAAGAATAATACTACAAATCGTATTGTACAAAATGACGTCATAATTACCACAACGGTCATTCATTAATTAAAATTACAAGACAAGTAAAATACCAGAAGCGGATCCATACAATTCTTAAGTGCCTATAGTTATGGCTAGCGAAGAGAATCGTTTTCCAAACAATATAAATAATAGTAGTTTTAACTGACACAAACAGTTACTCGCGCGCAGTTGCCGCACAATCACCTGTGTGCTGTGATCCGATCGAGTTATGCTTCAATAGATACGTAAAAATGATAGCAAGACAGCTAACACTAATTTCACTTATTATAAGTACCAACGCGCTTAGTATAGGAACTGTGAGTGAAAATAATGTGACGAAACGTGAAACGAACTTAGGTGATCTGTTCCCGGATTGGGTGCCCTTTAAAAATAAACACGGTCAGGAATTAGGAGAGTTCGTACAGGTAAAAAACAAACCTAAGAAGCGGTTAGCACCACCTATCAATTTTATACTTAGAGCTGTGGCTGAACCAGAAGGCGAAGACTATTATGAAAAAGATGGTGGTGGTGGAAGCGACAGTGAAGACTATTATGAAAAGAAGGACTGGTCAGACACTAATAGACCAGTACAAGCGAATGAACCTCTTAAGCCGCTAAATCACACTGAAATATCAGAAATAGATGGCGTTGTTAATATAATAACAAAACGACCAAATAATCCTGTAGTCGAAGCTCTTAAAAAAGCAAAGCAAAAAGCTGACGAAGTTGCAGAGACAGCACAAAGCGAAGAAGGCCAAGGAGGCGAAGTTGCCGAAGGGGGCCAAGATAACGAAGGGCAAGAGAGGAAAACGCTACCTGAAAATAAAGAAATAATTGCAGAGGACACACAGGCAGCCAGCAGAAAAAAAGCTCGTAAGTATGAAGATGAAGCTGATTATGAAGATGATGCTGAAACATCGGAAAAACGGAAACCAGAACCATTGAGTGAAGAACAAGAGAAAAGTGAAAGTGAAAGTGAGAAGAAGGCAAGAATTTTGAATACCGTTGATGAACTGAAACAGCGTCATGCTGAAGAACAAGTAGCGATATCAGAAAAAGCTAAAGAAGAGGAAATGTACAAAGAAGAACGTGAAAGAGAAAAAATTCAAGCACAGTTATCTCTTGACTCTGAAACCGACAAGTATGACGATAAACCACAGAAACTAAAGAAGAAGTATCCTGAATACGATGAATATGACGAAAAAGATGAAATTTCCCTCAGTGAAAAATACAGACCCAAAGTTAGTCCCGAGAGAACTAAACCAACCACAACACGATCACCAAAACGAACAACCAAACGGAAGGAACTGAAAGACAAAAAAATAGAATCTGGAAAGCTGTCTGTCTTCAAAAACCCACAGCTTTACATGATATATGATGATGAGAGTGATGAAGCTACTCCGACTACAACTACTACTGTCATACCAAAATCCAGACAGAATTCAATCAGGCCATCAACGAAATTCTCAGCGAAATACGCCTCGACGCCCGCAAATGGGGATAATCCTGACAGAATATCGCTAGTTCCACAGGAAAGTGAGGGCAAAGAGGGAGAGCCTGCACTGTTCTTCCCAAAAAAGAGAAAGAACAAAAAGAATAGAAACAAATCTAATGTTAAAAGCAGGCCAACAGAGCCTGAGAAAAAAGCAAGTGATACGAGGGGTACGGATACGACAGGATCAGATTCAATAATAGTTGATACGACAATAGAAACTGGACCATCAGGAAGTGATATAGTTCCTACACATACTGAGCAGGTCACCGATGCCATCCCAGCATCAACACAGCATCACAAGGAACCGGAGAAAAAGGTGGAGGATTACCATCGCGAGAAGGGTAAGTGATATTTTCATTTAAATAAGACTTAATTTGCAATAGCATCACTCCGAATTCGATACTTTGATTAGAATATTTGGCCCATTCAAACGATTTTTTTATTCTCTTGACAAACAGGACGACTAGATCTGTCTAGGATATAATTTAATATTATATTTCTAAGTTTTCTAATGAATGCCTGTCTCATATTAATTTATTAAAAATAATATTTACATAATATATAAACCACCAAGGGGTATCGTATTACCCAGTAACTGTGTTGTGGAGGTCGGATAGGCAGTCGCTCCATGTAAAATACTGGTATTCAGCTGCATCCGGATAGACTGGAAGCTGACCCCAACATATTTAGGAAAAGGCTAGGCAGATGATTATGATATATAAAAAATAGATGGTATATAAAAAAGAGGGACAATAATGATCTGCTTAAAAGTCTGGCAGCATTTCTAATTTTACCATCTTTAGGCATATTTGAAACGACTGTCATTTATATTATTGGTGTAGTTTCAATGTATCGTATTGAATATTCTCCCACAATAATTCAAACTCATATGTCAAATATCGTTCTTTGACATATGAGTTTCCTTGCAATGTTTTTCTTCGTCTAAGTTTACATTAAAACAAGACTTATGAATGTTCGTTCACAATGTAACCGTATTCTTTCATTCTGGCCTAATGTACTGGACAAATCACTGTTTTTAAAGTTTATGTGCGTGTGGAAATCCAGGTAAAATACCTAGTAAGTCTATGTGTGACTCAGAAAGTGAACCGATGACCTTGTGAAGGCTACAGGAAACCGCTGAGTGCGATAAGCACAGAACCGGTCGTAGTGGTGTCCAGCAGTGGACGTCTATCGGCAGAAATGATGTGATGTGATGTGTCAGACTAAAACCACACGATAAAATAGCTTATTGCTACAAAGAAAGAAAATAAATTTATTTTCTTTCTTTCTTTTCTTTTTTTGTGTGAATAGTATGTGCTTTAAGCACACAATATTCACACAAAAACAAAAAGCAGAAAAAACTTCAAATGGTATTGTATGCCTCATGGCTCCGCCAAATAGACCCAGTGTTACTCTTCGCGTGCATCATCCCATTGCTCCATAACTCCCTATGGTAGAGTAGGTAGTTTAATTTTTTTTAAATTGCAAAATATCGAAGGTTGCAACGCATTTAACCAACTGGCGAATGATAAAAACAACCACGTTAATATAGGAGAATTTATCCCAGCATAAAATAAACTGCATTTTTTTGCATATTTACACCGACGAAAAATATTCATGCAACAAATATGTCGCAATATCCCCGAAAAACTTAAATTAACCTATAAAATATTATGATATTGCAATTCGCATAGTGGTCAAACATTCCGGGGTGCTGGAAAAAGTTGACGTTTACTTACACGTTTGCGTTTCGACCTTTCATCCAATTTACATCTGCGAAAATTGTTGTACCTACAGAAAAAATACGGAGTATATTTCACCTTTCAAACTTGAGGTTTATAGGAATGAACCACTCAGGTCTTTCACAAAATTCATTTTGCGTCTGCAAAAGAGAGTCTATCACCAAAATAAACCTTTGTGACGTCGGTATAAGAGCTAAAATTATCAAAATTAGATATATGGAGCGGTTCACGGAAAATGGTAGTATAATAGTTACAAATTCCCTAATTTCTTTGACAAGACTTTCGTTTCAGAGATGGGGGGGGGGGGGGGGGTATCTGTGAGATACAATACTTTGATAGATATCCGAGTTTTTGATAAAAATATGTTTTATTTTCGCAAATAATAAGGATACTGTTTCCACAAAATAATGAATCTGTGCCCCACGTAATCTGATATTATTGATTAGGTTTCATAAATAAGTGACATTATTTATACTTTTTTTGCCTATTGGCAGTTATTTTTTTGTGATTGGGTATTAGAAAAGTTTATTAGAAAATTACACAACATAAACTTCTTTAGCTATTCTATACTAGCTTCCGCCCGCGGCTTTGCCCGCGAGTGCCCGCGAGGTATGTCGAAAATGTAACATACAGACAGACAGAGTTACTTTAAATCCTTTTCTTATCCTTTGTTTTCCGAAAAGCACGCGAACGAAGTCGCAGGCACAGCTAGTTAAAAATAAATAATAGAAACTTTTAAAGTCCGGTGAAATAAAATGTTAGTAAAGATATACCCATGCTAGTACCTATGACAAAGGAATGAAGGACATGTCGACGGAAAATTTTTGAGCATAAAGGCTCGTACACACAGGCGCAACGCGACACGCGACACAAAGGCACCGCTCGTTACGCGACTTGCGGTGCCTTTGTGTCGCGTGTCGCGTCGCGCGTGTGTGGACGAGCCTTAAATCGGGGTAGACCACTTAAACGATGAAATAAAGAAAAAAATGATGGACAAATTGACTTATTGATTGATGATTTAATGAATCCAAAGGGATTAATATTGAAATGACCGCTGATAGAGATATCTTGAAGCAGGAAAAATCCTGCATCAAGCACAAAAAACAACAATAAGTTTATTATGATGGATATTATTATTATGATGGATAGATGGCGCCACGTGTCTTTCGAATAAAAAACAGGACAACGTCTGACGGGTCAGGTAGTCTTCTATACAAGTGAAAGCTAATTAAATCAGTGAAATTAGGGATTTCCGTTCCCTACCTTTGTTAGTAATTACCAGTAAAGGCTCCTTCAAACATGCGCGACACGCGATAAAAACGCGCGCGACACAAACGCACCGCAAGTCGCGCAACGAGCGGTCCTTTGTGTCGCGCGCGATTATATCGCGTGTCGCGCCTGTTCGTAGGAGCCTTAATCAAAGGTAGTCTAAAAGTATGACAACCAGTCTTACCAAGAGGTATCGTGTTACCTAGTAGCTGGGTTGTGGAGGTCAGATAGGCAGTCGCTCCATATTGATAATATTGAATACTGCACCCGAATTGCTTAACATACCTACTTTCAATCATAAGCTGAATCATTTTGAACGATATTACAATGCGTGCCACGAAAGATGAGACTTGACACACCACGTGGTTTGACATGCGCAGTACAGTGCGTGCCACGTAAGAAGAGACTTGACACACCACGTGGTCTGACATGCGCAGAACACGATTTTAGGTATCTTTAGCGGTATGAGGTCTGAGTGCGGGACGGGACCGGACGTCATAGGGGCGGCGGAAAGAGGCGGGGGAGGCAGGGTCAAGTCTCTTCTTACGTGGCACGCACTGTACACGATTTTAGGTATCTTTAGCGGTATGAGGTCTGAGCGCGGGACGGGACCGGACGTCATAGGGGCGGCGGAAAGAGCGGGAGAGGCGGGGTCATGGCGTGTTTCGGGGCACGCATTGTACTAATCCATTGCTTCTCATGTTCGAAAAAATTTTCTGCTCAACAACGTAAATAACGCAATGAATGTTGTTGAAGTGTCAAAATGAAAGCTATTGCTATTGATACTGTGTTACGTAATTACCCCGCTGGGTTGGCATACGGTTAGACTAGAAGCCGACCCCAACATAGTTGGGAAAAGGCTGGGCAGATTCGTTTCTATCTACGAAAACGTAGAATAGAGATTACGGTGATTTCGTATATTCTTATGAAATACTGTTCTCGTTTCTAACAGGTCAATGGGTCATAAATTCAATTGGCGTAAAATTGAAACATAAAAGCCACCGCGTAGGAGTTACCAAATAGTTCATAGATCAATAATTTTTTGTAGAAAACTGGCTCTTTTGTTATTATCTATTCCATTCTTCTCAGATAAATACAATTGAAATGTCTGTTTATAAAGTTAAAAATAATAGCTTTTTATTAAATGCATTATGAAAGTATACAGGGTTGATTTTTCAAGTGGGCGTGGATGGCAAAATTCGAAACTATGAGGAATAGCGAAAAGTACTCAAAGGGGTCTCGAGCTCGATTTTGATGAAAAGTAAAACTGCATCATTGGATTTTTGAAAAAACAATATTTCTAGCCAGGAATCGAACCCGTTGGTTTGGATAAAAAAAAAACCCAGACTGTATTATTATAGGTACCATTCGATAGTGTCCCTAATACGGATCAAACTCTGGGAAGTAATGACATACGGGCTGTATACGGTACTTGTATCAAAAAATCAATTTTTATATTTTTTGTCTCTGTCTGTTTGTTCCGGTTCATCTCAGAAAAGGCTGAACCGATTTTGATTAAATTTTGTATGGGGATACTATAACCCGTCAAGCTCCGCGCGTATCCTATGTAATACGATACAATAGAAAATCAATTGTGTCTCATTAGCGGAGATTGAGAGGTTACGGAAGGGGAAGGCCAAACGCTACTTTTTATTGATATATCACTCGGGCAAAGCCGCGGGCTGAAGATAGTTCGTAATAAACTACCAGAGCTTAATTTTTAATCGCATTGTACGTGTTTTTGTTTCTGCAATTTTATTATTTACCGACTTCATTTTAGATTATGATGCCAATATATTATATAATTATATAACTTTTCCGATTTATCACATATCAATATTTTCACTCATGAAATCCACCCGAGAAGGACATTGACCACTAGGATTTTTCCTCTTATTATCCTAATTCATACATAGTGTATTGACAAATAGATACCGATGTCGATGATTCGCTCTTTACTTTTTCAATTTTCGCCATTGACGAGGATAGTACGGTCGTACTCAACGCTTCTCCTCCACATTTATTGTGCGGACAGCCAAAATGTGTATCTCTCGGCCAGCGCCTGTGTGCCCTTCCACAATAACCCAATTTTGTGTATCTATAATTTTGGATTCAATCCAATCTGCGTTACGCTGATGACACCGTTCTCCTTGCTACAACATTTGACGACATGAAGGAGATACTGCATAGATTGGAGGTGGAAAGTGGCAAATTATGGCTTGCTATAAATAGGCAGAAAACCAAGCTTATGGTGATAGATCGTGCGGGAAAGCTATCGGGCGCATATAACATCGATACTGTGGATAGTTTCCTTTATCTGGGCTCTAATATTAATAATGAAGGCATCTGCGTTCCAGAAATAAAACGACGGATAGCCATGGCTAAAGATGTTATGACACGCATCCAGAACGTCTGAAAAAATCGTTCTATAAGTTATAAAACTAAAGCCCGTTTGGTCAGAGCATTAGTTTTCCCGATTTTCCTCTATGGAGTTGAGACGTGGACAATCCGAGCAAGAGAAAGACAGAGGATAGATGCATTCGAAATGTGGTGCTGGAGGTGGATGCTCTGAATACCATGGACAGCCAAACGCATAAATGTGTCTATCTTTTCCCAACTCGATGTCAGGACCCGATTGTCTACAATATGCCTACAGCGTATTCTGACCTATTTCGGCCACATAATGCGAACGGGGGATAGCAGCCTTGAAAAGCTGGTTATTGTTGGCAATACCGAAGGAAAGAGAGCATAAAGCTGGTCACCAACACGATGGTCCGACCAAGTAAAAGAAGCTACGTCAACAAGCAATTTTCAGCAGGTGGTGATGGGAAGTTTGGACCGGAGTAGACGGAGGCAGATTGTCCGCTAAAAAGGGTCCAGGGACCACGATCCTCAGTAACGAGGGACCGATCGAACAAGAAGATCATTTTGGATATGTCTGTGAATCTATTTTAGTATATTGTATACACAATATTTGCACCAACGACAGTCCCATTTTATGTCCAGGAAAATCACTGTCCATTCCAAGGTTGCCTGAAAGAGATCGCAGAAAGCGATAAGGCCGCCCATTGTATATTTTTTAGTGTTTGATGTATTTTTTCATGTTACGTATTTTTGTGGTGTACAATAAAGTATATATAAGTAAATAAGAGTGAGACAGACATCTTCTGGGCATGCTCGTTCCATCGCAGACCTCATCCATCGCTTTCCATTAGGCGTGATCGAGGTCAAAAGCAGGCCCATTCATGAATAAAAATAGTAGTTTACCAGCGAGTGATATTTTATTGTTAATGTACACACAGTAAAATACATAGAGATATGTCATATTTATAATTTGAGTACAAAGGTACTGCTTATTTCTTAAGATTTTTTTTAGGATACTATGAACTTACTTTGAACGGTGTCAAGATGTACTACTGACAATACTTTTTACCTTGCAATTATGTCAAAACACTTAATCTACGTTCGCGATTTATTTGTCAAAAATGTAAACAAATATTAGTTTTTGGAAAAATAACTTTAAATCCTACACAAAAAACGTTCAGTTTACGCTACAACTTCAAACATTTTTATAACCTTTTTATTATAGTGCTAGTCACTCTGAAATCAACTTAATTACCATTAAAATAAAGTTGATATTTGTTTAACTCGAAATAATATTAATTTGAAACATGTTTGAATATACTTTACATACATAAACTCTCGCCTTCTTCCATGGGAGTAGGCAGTAACTACAGAATGCCACCTGCTATGATCATAGGTACTCATTTTGCTTTGTTTACGGTCATATACGACGCCGGTTGCGGGTACTACGCACCTGACCATTTTGAAGAACATCACCAATAAGGTAAAGAAAGAAAGAAAGAAAGAAAAATGTGTTTATTGGCATTACAGCAAAATAAATACAAAACAAAGATTATAATGCCAAAAGGGCCACAGCTCAGCATAATGTCAGATGACAACACAAGGTGTACCACCTCACGCTGATTTTCTGCTGCAACCCACTTATATCTGCCTTGTCAATGCCTATTGTTAGTCGCCTTTCATTCATTCTCTCATCGTGACCAAAACATCTAAGCATAAGCTCTTTTAAAAATTTGCCACTATATCTTCTTTCAGTCCACTTTTCTTTTGTTTGTATACCAGAATAGTCTAATGTAGTAACAATGAATTAATAAAATAAGAATATCATTTTTTTTTTAATTATTCTATTGAACATCTGTTATTTACGAAAGTCTTAACAAATAAAACACAAAGCAAGCATTGATTGATTACTTAAACTTTTTTTCTTAAAATATAACAAATTTTTTTCCGATCACTTCACGCACTGTGCAAGTAATATTCGCTGCCCACTGGACCGCTTTATTGCATCTTCTGACAAAATAAACTGGTTACCTGTAAAATGTGTCCTCCCAAACGATATTTATTTTGGTGGCAAATATCCGAGAATATAAGAAAAGCGCGCAATTCTTAAAAAGTAATTTTTAGGTATAGCAGTGTTTATAATCTCATATAATTTATAATATTCCATCGCCACTTAATCAGTTATCTACTTTAGTGAAATGTATTCTAAGTTGATTTTTGAGCGACCATTTGCAACAAAAAGGTCCTAATATGTTTTTCGTTGAAATGGAATTTGAACTTTGTTATATATTACATTCAGTTTGTTGTTCCATAACTTGAAAATGATCTCAAATTCCTAATCCAAATACAAACAATATTTACGTGGCTGACTAACATAAATGCACAGCCAGAAATATAAAAGATGTTTAATCTGCATTCGCGATTTATTTGTCAAAAATGTAAACAAAAATGAGTTTATGGAACAATAACTTTAAATCCTACACAATAAAGTTTAATTTACACTACAGCATTTTTATAACTTTTTCAATAGTGCTAGTCACTCTGAAATCAACTTAATTACCATAAAAAAAAACATAGGGATACAGTATATTATATATCCTTCTTATTCTGTTTATGAAATATACATATTTTAAATTGATCCAATATTGGAGGAGAAAATAGGCGAGAGCCAAATTTCGACTTACGACTTTACATAAGCATTTTCAAAATCTCTCCGACCGCATTTCCTCTTAACTTCAGCCGAAAACATGGATTTCGTGCATAGGGAGCGGGCCGGAGCCCCAGGGGCGGGTTGCTATAGTGATCAATAAAAATTCAACCCCAAAGCAGGGCAAACGGGGGTTAAAGTTAGTACGAATGTGAACAAAATCGATGGCAACAGTTAGTTACTAACATAAAAGATAACATTGTTATCAATTTATTATCTTAACGTGTCGCTATTACAATTTGTAGATATCCGAATAATGTCCATATTTATCGGATGTCGATGGTTAGATCATCTATTTGTGATGCTGATAAGTCTGTGGCTTTGATTAGGGATTGGACTGCATAGTAGTCCTATATCCTCCGGTATATTTTGTAAAAATCTCATCGTGAAAATTTAGGTGAACAACTGGTAACATTATAGGCTGATTGTGTTATATGCAAAATAAAATCCCTCTTACTAATAAACATAATAAATCAGATGAATAGTTACACACCGTTTTCTCTCTTTCAGTCGTCAGTAATTTGACTTTCGAAAGAAGAAGACAAAGCGTTGTGTAACTATACAGACGCTATACAACGTTTATTAGTAAGAGGAAAAGTGTAAAGTGCGATCGAAGCAATTAGCTGGAAAGTGTGCCTCACGGCTGCGGCAAATAGAAATAATCTATTAGTTTAGCTCTTTGTGAAAAGGCTTAATCGAGAAAGTACTGTCCACTTCACTTATTTCGACAGCATAGCTATGCAACATTTGCTTTTCCACAAGCGTACGTGTTTCAGGTCAGCCTAAAAAACCTAGCTCAAATTATTACGCACAGACTACAAATTTAATAGCTGTTATAACATGAAATTGTATCACAATAGTAATATAATTTAATGTGACCAATTGTTCAATATTTATTTCTGTTGTAAGACTCGGTGTTATTGCAATTTTATTAAGCATATTTTTTTATTATAATACCATTAAATTTGTTACGTCTATAATATTTGATTGAGTTAGCCTTGTTTGGGTAATTTAGATTTGTTTGGAATTTAATATTTTCCGCTGATTAAAATTTATTGGAAATTAAATTTACTCACTGAATAGGAGATTCAGCATTTGTAAAATTCTTTGTTTGTTTTTAAAAGATGTAATCTTTGCAACTTTCGAGGTTTTGCAAAAGGTATACCTATTTGGCTAACTTTAGGGACCTTTATCTATACTTTAGTTTTACACTAAATCTATACTGTTTTAAGTTTTAAGCACGGGTCGATGGATTAAGTGAAGCTACGCTTGTCGGTCAATAGATGGTTGACCGTCTTCATATACCGAGACCCCTTCGTGCCTCGGAAAGCACGTAAGCCGTTGGTCCCGGCTGTCATTCGTAGATCTTTGACAGTCGTTACGGGTAGTCAGAAGCCCAAAAGTCTGACAAATAGTCTTACCAAGAGGTATCGTGTTACACGGTAACTGGGTTGTAGAGGTCAGATGGGCAGTCGTTCCATGTTAAGCCAACCTCAACATAATTTGAAAAAGGCAGTCAAATTGATTTGATTAGTAAAATTGAAAGGATATTGAATTCTAATACCAAAAAGCATTTTTTGTTTTATTTACTGCAATATTTCATAATCAAACGGTACAAATAACATTTTCGGCTTCCTTTTAACTAACTTTGTTTTGAATTGTGACAGCGACACGAAAGAGTAATTTCACACCTTTTTCAGCTGTAATTTATATCGTGACGATTGCTTTTTTACTTCTAATTCTAAAACCCACTTGTTGGTTGTTCATACAAATCGAATTAGGTATTTTGTAACCTAACATTTTACACGGATCTCGAAATACAAAAGGCATATTTTTTTACGAAATATGGAAAGCACAATACAGCTGCAGCGCTGATAGACAGCAACCGCAAAAAAACTGACCAAGTGCGAGTCGGAGTCGCACACGAAGGGATCCGTACCACAAGGCAAAAGCGCAGAAAAGAACACGTTTGTTGTATGCCCCCCCCCCCTTAAATATTTATTTTATTTTGTTTTTAGTATTTGTTGCTATAGCGGCAACAGACATACATCATCTGTAAAAATTTCAACTGTCTAGCTATCACGGTTCATGAGATATAGCCTGGTGACAGACAGACAGACAAACGGACAGTGAAGTCTTATAGGGTCCCGTTTTTACCCTTTGGATACGGAACCCTAAAAATCATCTGCAAACAAGAAAACGAAGTAAAAAATAATTCTAGTTTACCAAAACAATAGATGGGCTAAGTATTCATAATAACAGCCGCACGGATTGATCAATCATGTTAAGCAACGCTTGCCAAGGCCGGTCTGTGGATGGGTGACCACCTTTAAATACTGAGACCCCTTCATAAGAAAAAAAACTGTTGATTTGATAGTAGTCCCGACTGTCATTTGTAGATATTTGATAGTCGATACGCGTCTCTAGAATGCCGGGAAACCAGTCTTACAAAAGAGGTACGACCCAGTAACTGGATTGTGGAGCTCGGATGGGCAGCCGCTCCATGTTAAATACTGGTATTTAGCTGCATCCGGTTAGACTACATGCAACATAGTTGTTTGCGCAACTATCATCCAAAACCATTGTAGCCAAAACCGAATCCCCAGTCTGTACTTTAAAAATGCTAAATGCCCTTTTGACTGCCAATCCTGAATGTGTTGTGTTTACGGATGAATGGAGTAAAATTATGCGTGTATATCGGGTGTTCTGTGGGAGTAAATATGCAAGGGAGTCCACTATTCCGTGTTAGTATAATTAGTGTCAATGTAATATTGGTTTCTATGATAAGAAATGTAATTGGTGTTGTACCGTTTTAATTAATCTATATATACGTATATAAAAATGAATCCCTATTTCCCTTGGTCACGGCATCACGCCTGAACGGCTGGACCGATTTCGCTAATTCTTTTTTTGTTCTGTTCGTTATTATCAGGAGAAGGTTCTTATGAACGAAAAAATTAAGGAAATTGCGCGGAAAATTAGAAAATTTAAAATTACTTAACCACCATATAACATTATTTAATGTAACCTTTTTAATGTAACCTTAAGACATTTGACAAAAACATTTGAAAATAAAATGACGTTTAAAACGGATTCTTCTGTCAATCTTATTTTATTGATAAACAATACATTTAAAATAATTAAATTAAAGGATCTAAGAAACCTGATTTTCTTAGTTCACATGACGGTTACTTTAGAGCCATCAGGCCTAATATTAAAAGTTCAATTTAATATGGAATTTTGGTAAGTTTGGATAGACTAACATACACGCTACTAACATAACAAGTGGTATATACCTACTTGGTTATAAAGAAGAATACAATAGTTTTATTTTAATTTACAGATGAATTTTCGTTTATAAAAATGCCAGCAGCTAGACGTACAAACTTAAGTCGCAGAACTCGCAATGCTGCGAGGCAAAGATATACAAGAGCAAGTCAAAATGACGAGCAACGCGAAGCGCGGAATGAAGTAGAAAGGAATCGATGGAATCGAAATCAACTACATAGAAATGTTGCGTTTAACCCCTATCGAGCTGCATTCAATTATAACGTGGAGATAGATTACAGTTCACAGCAAATCGTTACTATTGGAACAATGAACGTTGTGTGTCAATATTGCAAGGCATTTAAATTTAGAAATGAAGCTCCTGGTTTGTTGCGCGAGCGGTCAAGTCAAATTGACGCCATTGGAACCGCCACCAGAGCCACTACATTCACTGGTTTACGGAAATGGGCCAGATTCTAAACATTTTTTGACTCATATCCAGCAATATAACAATTGTTTTCAAATGACGTCATTTGGTGCAACAAAAGTTATTCAAGAAAACTTTATGCCAACTTTTAAAATTCAGGGTCAAATATATCACCTAACAGGTTCCTTATTGCCAACGCCGAATAATGACCACAAATTTTTGCAGATTTATTTTATGGGCGATTCAGCAAGCCAAGTCAATCAGCGTTGTGCACACAACAATTCGGTGAAAAGATCAATTGTGGAACAACTCCAAACGTTTTTTCATCGACATAACGAATTGGTTGCATTATTTACGACCGCTTTGGACCGCATGCCGTCTGATAATCACAAAATTGTCATCAAAGCTGATAAGACGCCTGCAGGACAACACGCGAGACGTTTTAATGCGCCAACAATTGACGAAGTCGCTATTGTTGTCGTGGGTGAAAATTTAGAAAACCGAGATATTGTTTTACATCGGCGTAGCAATCAACTGCAGCGTGTGTCCGAAACACATCGATCATATGATGCGTTACAATATCCTATCTTATTTTGGCAAGGTGAAGATGGATATCACTTTTCAATGAAGATGATAAATCCAGTTACAGGTTCCGAAACTAACAAAAAGTTAGTTCAATGAATTATTATTCATACAGACTGATGGTTCGGGAAAATGAGGACAATCATATAAGTATTAAAATGTCGGCGTCTCTTCCACCAATATGCTGTGGATATGTACGTGAAAGTTGAAACTGAGCGATTGACATTTATCAGGTTGAACCAGGCATAACTGCGTTCTGAAGAATACATTCATCTACGGGATGCTATCAATGCTGATGGAAATCGGGTCAGCTAGATCAACCTGACAACTTTATATAATAAAACAATTAACTTAATAAAATCAAAAATCTGCTCATTTATGGCGTCTAAGGCGGAACAAAGTTCGCCGGGTCAGCTAGTGCTTAAATAAATAAATAAAAAATTGTAAGGCTGGAATGATGTTTATAGCTCTGAGACCTAAACCCGCACTTAAGTCACGCGTATTTGTGACTTAATTGGATTACAGGACCTAAACGCAAAAAACGCAAGGCTTAGAAGCAATAAAAGTATATGATCGACTAATAACAGTAAACAAAATCAGAAAAATATATGATATTATTCAGGATATAAGTATGCTAGTTAGATAGTGTGTTGAAAACATAATACAAAAAATTTGATACGATAGAAAAAATCATGAAAATACCTCTAAAAACTTTCTTATACAATAAAAACCATACTATACATACAATCATTCTGATTTTTTGTCAGATTATTCTACAAGCAACATAATAAAGCACTAGTGTTTTAATTTTTAGTCCAAACAATAGATTTTTTGGAAATAGATAATTGCTTTATATTTTGCAATAAATTACCAGGGTTGTGTCATCGTGCTTCTCTTTCTTTGCAGTACGACAATGACCGCGCTTTAGGTCATGTAAGCCCCATAAGTAGTCCAGTTTTCCACATTAAAAGCGTAACTTAAGTGCGCGTTTAAGTCACACGAGCTATAAATAGTATACGGTACGTATGACTTATGGGGCTACCGCAAAAATCTAAAATCCTCGAAAACCTACTAAGCGAGCGAAAGTGATGCAATTACTTTTGAAACGCAAAAGTGATGGCAATAGTGTGCGTGCGCTCGGAATAAAACGACGTATGTGCCAAAACGAATTTACTCCTTTAAAAAAAAAATGATAAATTTAAAACTACTTTGAGTAAACTTTGATACGATAATTCTCTATGTTTTAAAGTAAATTCCATTGAATAACTCTTAAGCGTTACGCCTTGATGTCGAAAAAAGTAAAAAAAACAGATATAACTTTGCAATTTTTTTTGTATCGAGAAAAATTCATTGAATCATGTATTCCTTTTACATGATACTAGACCAAAAAGTCTAAAAACATATACTAAAATGTTAAATCCTTATTCCATATACTTAACAAGTTACATGAAATAGAAAAACCACACTTTTTTCGACTATCACCTTAAGTAGTACCTAATAATGCACGGCGTTTAGCATATCTAATTTCACATCGAGCAATAATGGACTATTTTAGTCACACGTATCGTAATGTACTATTTTGACACGGCAGAATGGTCTTTCAGCGGGAAAATAATCCTATTGATCCGCTGCAGTTAAGTAATACCACCTTGAAATTATAATTTCGGCTATCGAAACACGTTTGTATAGCGTGATCTAGAATCATTTGTTCATGCTAGGGGTACTGCAACTTCAATTACCTTCAAATTAGTTAGGGATGTCGCCAATACATTGCAAACGACGTTTTTAAACGTTTTCGTTTCGAAACGATATCGTTGCAATATTTCCTGATTGATTTATAAGCTATCAGTAATGAATGGCGTAGAACGAATTAACTATTTATCTTGTCAATGTTTTGTGTTAAGAAAGAGTGCGATGTCTACATCGATTTGTTAATTTTGAAGCGCATACGGTTGCAATTGCATTTTAAAATAAAATATAATGCATTTATGTTTGTGTTGAGAAAGAGTTCAATTTCTACATCGAGTTTTAGTTTAAATGTGCAAAGAGTGCGATGTCTAAATCGATTTCTTTATTTTGAAGTGCATACAGGTGCAATTGCATTTTAAAATAAAATATAATTAAGTATAATAAGAAGTAGTTTCTGTTGAGAAAGAGTACAATTTGTAAATCGATTTGTAAATGTTAACGTGCATACTGGTGCCTTAATTAATTGCCTTTTAAAATATACTAAAATAAAATGCAGTTCCGTTGCAAACTGTTTGCAAATGTCACGTTTGTTAAAAAAACTCGATGATATTAATTAAAACCCCAATAAAAAAGCGTCGACTGACGCGCGAGAGGTGTCGTAAAAAGTCATTGACAAAAACCGACACTTGGTTCAAACATAAATTAACTTTGGTTGGAGAGGTGAACAGAAATGCAAGTAATGTAAATTGTCCTAGCTATCTTTAAAAAAACTTAATTTCTCTCAAGTGTAGTGATCAATGCTCGTCCGTTCTCGAAATGTGGAGAGGTCAATGCCCTTTTATAGCTTTTTTGTTAGTTTGAAATGCTTTTTTTTACTGTTTGTATTTCCTGTGCGTGTCCTAAATGAAATATTTTTCCTTTTTCTTTATTTCTTTCATTGCGTTGAGCAGTGGTGGTCAATCACCATGTCGATAAAACATTTTTTCTGCCTTAAAAACACGGCATTATGAAAACTTTCCTCACGACATTTTCCTCATTCCTTAAACTGGATTTAATTAGAGAGAAATCGTGTCCATATTAATAATAGTATTTTCTTTCTTTATTCAAGTAACAAGGTCTCATTGTGTTAGTAAACTTAAGAACTACGTTAGTTTATTTTATTTTCGTTTATTTCATCCCATGGGAGATAGCACTGCAGTGATTGATGTATCAATCCCGCCTGCGAGCGTCATTTTTAAGTTTTTGTCGGAGCTGACCCGTACTCTGCGCATCACGGATGCACACCTCATTCGCATCGTTGCGTAAAAGCAATATATGTGCTTCCGCGAACATTCTCGATGCGCTACAAAAACGGGGCAGTCCCACCAATGCCCTGAAAGCGCTGTTATATTGGACACGAAGGGCATTGTACGACCGTTGCGTGTATCTAGCCCACAGGCTGCATGTGTGAAATTTTGTGCAATAACTTCGAAACAGAGTAATAAAAACAACTTTTTACCATTGAGTTTATTTATCTCTCTTTCTTCTTGAACTTTAAATCAAGTTTCTCTCCCTAATCCTCTACGCAAACATTATTTTGCAGAAGGGGTTGTTTATTTTTAATTCTTCAGCTTTTATTTTAGTTTTTTTTTTTGTAGGTATGAAGTGTTTTTATTTATTTTAACTGTCTTTCAGTTTAAAAAAATCAGTAAACTTCAAAGAAAACATGTCTAAAAGTAGACATGTTTTCTTTGAAGTTAATTTTGTTTTTAATATTGAGATTTTATATGTTTTTGTAATTTCGGGCAGAAGTCGAAGGATTTTTTTCTTTTGATTTGTATGAAGTACTTTAGATACCTTTTAGAAAATAAATTATATTTTTCTGCCTCAGGGCGGGTTATTTTACGTTCACTTGATGCGCGCGTATACATCAAAATTGCGCTAATTACTATCGTCAAACCAAAAAAAAGCGTAATATCCAAAAATATGGCCTAATAATATAATATAGCCATAATTATGTAACGTTAACCAACCGATTGAAACAACCGACCCTTAGTTTGAAAAGTTTGGTACTTTAGCATTGTTTGAAATAACAAAATTGTCAAGTAACAATCATTTCAACTTGATCAGTCCCATTCCAGCGCAAAAAAAAAATCTAATAATAGGTATTATTAAAGAAAACGAGAAAGCATTGTTCACGTTTACTTAGAACGAGTTAGCGATTTCAGATCGTTAAATTCAGGCTGCTTCAAATGGACCTACATGAGGTCCAAATCTACAATTAATAACGTAATAGGTATAATGATTAGGTAGAAATATTATTATGTACGAAGAAATAATGTAATTTAAAAAAGGCATTATTACACGCCGGGATCCCTCCGTGCCTTGGAAAGCGATTTAAGCCGTTGGTCCCGGCTGTCATTCTTGGATCATTGATAGACATTACGGTTCGTAAGAAGCCCGAAAGCTTGACAACTAGTCTTAACAAGGGGTTTCGTATTACCCAGTAATTGGGTTGTGGAGGTCAAATAGGCAGTCGCTCCTCGTAAAATACTGTTATTCAGCTGCATCCGGTGAGACTGGAAGCCGACCCCCGCATAGTCGGGGAAAGACTAGGCAGATGATGAAAAAAGGCATAGTAAATTATGGTAGTAAAAAAAAATCTGTAAAATCGTTTGAAGTATGCAGAAGCTCTATACGCTTTAAGAGTTTTTGGAAGGGATCATTCCTGTCTTATAGTCCGTGTGGAACTAGTTGGCCGCGCCTTAGGTGGGGACGGGATGAGGGCGGTAGGTTTGCCTATTGCTCGCAACGCACGTACTGATTAATGACAAAGCGCCCCCGCCCCTCCGTCCCACCGCTCACATACCAAAGGCGCGGCCAACTAGTTCCGCGCGGACTATAGTATGAAGTTGCACAGATGTGATGTCACTTGTGTGATAATCGTCTGTGTCTAGCAGTTATTTTAAAACGTATATAACTTGGTAATTTATTAAGCTTTTACACTTTTTATAAGTAATATTTGCAAACTTTTTCTTTATACTTAATAAAAAAATGTCGTCATACTTGTTGCACGGTTTCCTACAAACATTTACAATGAACAAAATACTACGAATTAATAACCTCTGTAGGATATTTTTCAAAGTCAAAAACATTTTGTATGTAGGATTTACATTTTGTCGATTTACTTTGAATATTTTCCAGTCCTAAAATATCGTCACCTTATAATATTACACGGTATATAATATATTAGATGTAGGTTGTTTACTCTGCCATCCGATATATTTGCGTTAGGAAGTAGGTCTGAATTGTTTTGAAAGCACTCCCTTTTATGTATACTTAAGTGGGGAACAAATGGCGCCAAAACAAATAAGGATGTTACGTAATAAAACGCTTTCTTTTTGTCCCTCGTGACTTTGAAAAGTTGAACTCTGGGTCCATACTATATCCATACTAATATTATAAACTCGAAAGTCACTCTGACTGTCTGTCTGTATGTTACCTTTTTACGCCTAAATTTGCTGCTAGTTTTAAATAAATGATTTGTCTTTGACTGTTTTGTTTTGTGTATGTAAATTATTGATTAATATAATGAACTGATAATTTTTATGCACCAAAAAAAGGTCATTGTCAGTCTATATTTAACTGTTTACGTATATTGTACCTAATTTGTAAGGATTTGGGAAAAGGCGTGAATGTATGTATGTATGTTAAAAAAATAACAAAATTAAATTATAACTTAACTAAAACTATACAGAAACTAAAAAAAATGCGTCGAAAAATTCATCCGCATCGCTGTCGACTGGTAATGTACCCAAGAGACTGGCGGCATTACCACGTTGTATGGCGATGCTTAGCCTCTGGCCAAGGTAAAAGCCAGCCCTTGGGTCACGGGAAGTGTCAACCAGCCGTTTAGAAATTTAATGTATGTTATGTATGGATTTGTAATTTAGGTAAATTCATACTGTTTTAAGTTCCACAAAAAATAATCTTTGTTTACTCTCTATGCGTAATAAAATAAAACACCTACATCTATTTACATTGTACAATACGTCACGGTACATGCCCACGCGCAACCACAATGATTCCGTTTGGTCGATGGCAAAACCAATTTATTTCAGCACCTAACTACCGCAAATGAAAAGAAATGGAGGAAGGAATTATAATACAATTGAAAATGGTGTTAAACCGCAATCAAGTAGGGTTCGGTGCGGAGTTCGATCCCGGATGCGGAAGTTTGGAAATTTAGTATGAAATTGCTCTCTTTGTTCGAGAACAAAGAGCAATCTTAATAAAATAGAAAATGGTCTACAAATCTACTAAAATACTCGTAGTTTCTATTTTATTAAGTACCTGGTACTCGTTGTCAGGCCTGCACTGTCCCCCCATACCTATTAACACTGTAATTTGAAAACATTGTAAAAGCCACTTATTTTTCAAAGAGTAACCGTTGAGTTTCTGGCCGGTTCTTCTCCAAACGACCAATTGGAACCGTGCACCTAGCTTCTGACGTTTCTTAAGTGCCATGTTTATGTGAAATAAAATATTTTGATTTTGTAGGTAGAGGTTTGCTACTTGTGGGAAACTGTTTCATGTCCCGCAATCAAAAGTTTCGTAAACGAGTGGCAAAATATGACTTCGGAACTTAATTCGGACTCAAAAATATGATTCCAAAATAAAACAGTTCATAACATGTCTCTACGTTGTAATAAGAATCATTTCAAATGTCGAAAGACGCCCCTCCACAGCGGCCCACGGCATGCACGCTACGCACATGTCCTTAGCTTACCTTTGAATGCAAACGTAAGCGGGATCTTCCACGTCGATCATAATCCGATCCAGCCTCTCCCTTGTGGCCTTACCTCAGCGACGCCCTAAGCCGAGGTCCGTACCCCACAGGGTGTGCCTATAGCGCGTAGTCGCTTAGTTTTTAAGTTTTTTAAGCCCTGACTGGAGGCCTTAATTTATTGCAACCACAGGCAATGCCCGTTAAGCAGATGACAACCTCATAGGTTGCGCTGCGAGATGCAATTAAAAAAAGAAAAGTCTACAGCGATCCACCGCTACGCTACGCACGGATGCGTGGCTGCCAAACAAATAAACGTGCTGCGAACATGGATAACTCCTCCGAGCAGAACTTACGTAGCAGTGGACGGTCAACGTTATGGGTAGTCAGAAGTCTAGGTACTCAGTAATGAGGGTTTTCGTGAAAATTTACGACACCAGTTGGCACCACTGTGACAAGAGGTCTTCCAATATAAAATATATGATGACGTTCATCATTCGATTCATTCATTCGTTCATCATTCAGTCATGACTAAAGAAAATATAGGCTCTTTGACAGATGCCTGGACTTGACGTGTCAGTGCTGCCACCTAGCGAACGTCATTTCAGAAAACCCTCATTGGGTTGCGCAGATGAGCGCCCTAATTGCGTGACACACTCTCAATCACAATCTAAATGATTTTGAAGGATGTTACTAATTCATTGCTTTATATGTTCGCAATTAATGTTTTTGAACTGTTTGTGTGTTACACAACTACCCCGCAGTTGGCAGTTGCATACCATCGTGACATTTAGATGACCTTTGAAATAAAACTTTGTAAGGAAACCTGGATATAATGGTCTGAAAACACGAAGAGAAAAATTGAAGAAATCAATACCTTCTCTAGACCATTATAGGCTGATATTATGTGATAATAATGCAAACTTTCCACCTGAGACCCTTTGCAGAAACGGACGCCACATTTGGCTCCAATGTAGGTAGATCTTTGTTGATTCCATTGTCATGGAAACGTGATAAAATGACGAGTTTCAAAACGGAAACACAATGGGCGTAGTTGTAATAGGATTCTCCAATAAACAAACTGACGTAAAACTATTTGGACTATAGTTTGACGTAAACCGTAATAGACGAAAATTTCCGAATAATCGTGAATTGACACAAACCAGTGTCGTTTTTTTTTATGTAATTTTAATTTGGTTGGTTTGGTTGATTTGGGTTTATACAACGGGAATATATTAGCAACAGTCAAGGTCCTATGTCACAAAACTTTTCAATTCTACAAAATTGTTTGTTTGTTGGCAACACCGAGTGCACGGGCCTGCGGACGGAGAGTAATGGGTAGCTCACCGTCCGATCAGGACCAGGCTCGTGCCGGACGGCGCGTACGTGTTCCACGCGAGCCTCAAAGAGATCTCAGCATCAAGAAAGGCCGAAGCCTGTCGGGTCAGCGGGATTGTCCGAAAGGGTTACCGCTGGCCCGGAACATAAAGGGCTAAGGAAGGAACACGGGTGGGTTTTAGTCAGTAAGAGTCTGTCACTCCCTTCCGCTCCACCCAGAGCGGGAGGGGTCATTTGATGATTTACCATTCTGAAAAAGAAAAAAAAAGTGAACCATTTAAAGTTTTGCCACATGATAAACCTATCAAAGACCTAAAACAACAATCAGGAAAATCATGGTATAAGTCAGCACGCGAACCACATCCATAACAATTGCTAAATTGGTACAGATTGTGTTTAGACGTTGCAAGCATGCTATGGAGTGTCCAGCATTGTGATTGGGTTATTCTGTCTAGATTTCTACATAACATAAGGTCTGTTTTCTTCGATGGGTTAGACAGATGACCACCTCCTCCCTCCTCCTC
Organism: Luperina nickerlii; assembly: GCA_963855955.1. NCBI lineage: Eukaryota > Metazoa > Arthropoda > Insecta > Lepidoptera > Noctuidae > Luperina > Luperina nickerlii. The sequence continues at coordinate 5,026,777 of OY979671.1, forward strand.
CTCTTCTCTCCTTCCTCCTCCTCCTCCTCCTCCTCTCCTCCTTTGTAGACCCACATTCCGCCAGTTATGTTTCAAAATAAGCCTATAATGTTTCCACTGCTGGGACACAGGCCTTCTCTCTTCGAGATGGAGTGGGCTGTAATCTACCACGCGGGCCCAGTGCGGATTGGTAGATGTCACATGTCTTAGAATTTTCGGTTCTAGGACATGTCGGTTTCCTTACGATGTTTTCCTTCACCGTTTTGAGAGCAGTGGTGATGAAATCAGTAAAGCACCTGCCTGGGTTCGAACCCACGATATACAAGTCGTAAGTCGCAGCCGTTACCTCTGGTCCACCACTGCTCTCAGTTACGTTTAAGTCCCATGTGTACGCACAACGGACCGAATGGGAGTCTAAGTGCGGAAAAGGGAGTCCCCTAATCATCATCATAAGTCCCATGTAGGGGTGAGTGCATTTCCATCAACCTCGCACAAAGCCAGACTCAAGACAAAGAAATTCCTGATGAAAAAACCCAATAACACTTTGCTTGCACCCTTATTTCGGTATTCACGACCAATGACAATCTGAATCATTTTGAAGAATATTGCTAATAGAATGCTTCATATTAGGTCCCCACCTATGGAATCAGCGTTTTGTATGGAGAATTTTAAAGAAGTTGCATTTTTCATACTAACATTTTCTTAATTTATTTAACAACCATGAACACTAATGTTTTAAAACTTTTATGCACTAATGTTTAAAAACTAAGATAACGTATGCCACTTAGATTAAGCGACAAAAATAAGTTTTGGCTAAGTTAAAACAAATACATAGTGGTCATTTCTACTAACAAAAAAGGAGTAATTTTTAAGGTATTTTTTATGTTTAGAAAACTATATGTACTAAGGTTTTTTTACTATTGGTAGTTGTTTATGATGCTCATAATCCGATAGAATATCAAGCAAAAAAAAAATGAATGAATGAATATTGAATGAATATATGAATATTTTAAATAATAGAAGTGACAAGGTTCTTTATTTGTGAGAAAAAAACGCCAATTTCATAATATGTTCGAAAAAAAATTCTGGTCAACCGAGTAAATAATGCAATGAAAGTTGTTGAACTGTCAAAATGAAAGCTACTGATAGTGTGTGTGGCCTGGGAATCAAACCTAGGATATCATGCTCAGCATCGCAAACGACCACTTGACCAACGAGGCAATTCATCAATTTCAAGAACATATCCGTGGTCATAGAACCCGAACCACGTCCAATAACAGATTTCCGCCACAACAGGAATCATAAGGAAAAGTCATGTTTCAATACAAATCTCGAGGGAGCATCCCATTTTCCGGGCGTTAGTGGCGAATATCGCAGACGGTTCCACTGTAATAATGTATCGGATATCGTGCAGCGTACTGTTAACGATTGTGGAAACGCTCCAGTGGTTGATCGGTTGTCAATCGTTTTATTGGATAGTGGAGGTGCTAGCTCATAGGGCCGGTTATTCCAAACGGTTGGTTAACGTAACATACGTAAGTCAAATAATAAAGATTACGAAGTCGATACCTAAGTCGAGGCCATAATTGTGTAATGGCAATTGAATTATGGCCATGCTGTAGAAAGATTTTTTGTAGGAAATGCCCTCCTTTATCTCCCTATTTCGTTTGATCCACGACTTTTTGACCACCCTGTATATAATAAGTTTGCTGTTGGCTTGCTGCGGTCAGAGGTAAAATAACTTGGAACGGACTGTCCACCTAGTGTAGGTTTGCAAAGCAAGCGCGAGTTAGTAAAGCGACACTCATGCCGAAAACTTAATAGCGTGCGTAATTTAGCACAGAAATATAAGTTTCGACGTATTCAGCTGCTACAACACACCATTTCGAAGTTGTTATTTGTCTACAATATACAAAGAAAGCTTAAATTCTGCCTAATTCCGCCCGAAGTAATAAATAACCTTTTTAAACTGCTAGTAACAGGTAATTTAAAACCCAACCCTTTGTTGCCATCGGGTGAAAAGAATTACAGACTTAAGCACGCCAAAGTTTCTACTTTTTAACGTAGATGATTTTGTTGACTTACAATGGCGCCTACGCAAACAATAAAACAATATTTTAACACTTTGCGGGCACTTAACGCCCCTCGACGTCATAATCCATAATCAGCCTATAATGTTCCCACTGCTGGGACACAGGCCTCCTCACCTTGAGAGGGAGAGGGCCTTAATCCACCGCGCGGGCCCAGTGCGGGTTGGTGGATGTCACATGTCTTCGAATTTTTGGTTCTAGGACATGCCGGTTTCCTCACGATGTTTTCCTTCACCGTTTTTGAGAGCAGTGGTGATAAAATAAATCCCTCCTCTTGACGTAATATCAATAAAACTTCTATTGTGTCTCGTTCAGTGTCCTTCAGTGCGTTAACCTTTTAAACTCAACTTCCGATAATCGACTGCCCATTCCCAACTGATCTTATGCGTAGGCCACGAAACTATCGCTTAGGGCGGTTTCTCGTTATACGCGTTAAAAATGGTTATTTTCACAAATAGCCACTTTATCTTATTATTATTTTAACTTTAGCCTATGCTGTCCCTCTGCAGGAGGCCTCCCTTTCTTCTTTCCACTCCTCTGTCTTGAACTAGTGTGGACCAATCCCGTCTGTAGGCGTCAAGCTCGTCCCACTATCTTCTCCTGGGTCTGCCTCGACGTCGCCAGACGTTGTCTGGGACCCATACAGTGGTAGTTTTGGCCTATGACTCGTTCGACATGAGGTGGTGTCTGACCCAGTCCAACTTAGCGCTAAAGCACACACGCTACTTTTAGCATCGGCGATTGGCGATTTTGCGACTGTATCGCCGATGCTAAAAGTAGCGTGTGTGCTTTGGCCCTCAAGCTTGGCTGTTTTTTGGTGACGTCGGCATGTTTTTGTTTTTTGGAGCGCAACACTGTTTCTAACACGGTCCGTAATATCTGTATCTACTCCAAGAATGCAGCGCTCCATATCTTAGTGTAAATAAAGTTGATTTTGTTTTTTGCTGCTCGACGCTGACATCTAAGCTTAGAGCAGAAAACCCTATTGGCATTAATTTCGTGGCCGTCAGGGTATGTTCATCCTACCGTAACAATGAACCGTAGAAAATCCCATTGAAAACGAAAGTGTACTGAGAAAGTGAAATAATGGGAAAATCAATTTGATTCTACAGTTCTTTAACTAATTTGGTTATAGCGTTATATAGTCGGTTTCCATTAAACTATGTGATCTGCATTATTAAGAGTTAGTTTACACGGGATTAAAAATGTAAGAAAGAAAATAAGTTTATTTGCGGTAAGACAAAATACAAGCACAAAAAAGATTGGGGGAAAAATGCGCCATAATCACACAAAACGGCCATCGCTCAGCATGATGCTGTGACACTATACGAGACAGAGCCGCAGCGTTAGTTGCAGCCAAGATCCTACACCGCGCAGTTAGATGACTTTCCGCGACTTTTGAGACGCTCTCTAAAATGTCCCTCATCGATTTAAACATAACATAAATACATCACGTATGTTTTTTTAACTATAGGTATAGGATTTAGTAGGTCAGACCGTTATGTTAAAGTCGCATATTTATTTATTTTAAATTTTTGCACAATAGGTACAGACGCCAGCACATCAAGTTACCCGAAACTGTAAAATTTTCCCAATCAACTTTGAACCTTATGCTATAGCGCTAAAGTTGAAAATCTATTAAATAAATTTGACAGATTGTAGTAGCTTGATGTGCTGGCGTCTGTCTGCACACTCACAATTCGCAAGTTACATATTGTAATAGGTGACGACGAGCTGATTGCCATCAACGGGGCACAAATCTTGACTCCGGGCTGATACTGAAAAATCCCTTAAGGCTCTTTCAAACAGGTGCGACACGCGATAAAATCGCGCGCGGCACAAATGCACCGCAAGTCGCGCAACGAGCAGTGCCTTTGTGTCGCGCGTAATTATATCGCGTGTCGCGCCTGTTGTAGGAGCCTTTACGGAACGAGCGCTTGCGAGCACTAGACCAAAGTGTCATCATAATCTATAAAATAAATTACTCAAATATAGAAACACCCTGTAGACACTTCAGGCGTGTAGCTATGGTAGTCATGATATAACCATGGCGTTGAGATGTCATGGTGGGTCTGACGTCGTCATCATGGTTATATTTAAATCGACGTGTCTACTCCGTGAGGTTACATAAACAACTAAAACCGGTCAAGTGCGAGTTGGACTCGCACACAAAGGGTTCCGTACCACCGTACAATATTTAACACTACTTATTAAAAAAAAACACGTTTCTTGTATGGGGACCCACTTATTTTTTTGTTGTTATAGCGGCATTAATATTGCACACTGCGAAAATTTCAACGGTCTATATATTACGGTTCATAAGATACAGCCTGCGGACAGCCAGATGAACGGACGGCCAGCGGAGGCTTAGTAATAGGGTACCGTTGGCACCCTTTGAATATGAGTACGGGACCCTAAGAGCCTGTGCACACCACGTCTTTTAAACGCGCCGTTGACGCGCGTTTTAGAAACGTGCGTCGCTTTTATCCTACAGAAGGTCTACAGGCTGCGTCTGACTCGCGTGCTTATCGCATCTGTATCGCTACAAACGCGCGTCAACGGCGCGTTTAAAAAACGTGGTGTGCACAGGCCCTAAGGAACAGAAGGTCTACAGGCTGCGTCTGACTCGCGTGCTTATCGCACCTGTATCGCTACAAACACGCGTCAACGGCGCGTTTAAAAAACGTGGTGTGCACAGGCCCTAAGAAACAGGTGTATAAAATTGATTTGTGTGTTCAGAAAGAAATTGACATTCTGTTTACATAAATAGGAGATTAGGTACCTACCTATTGTATTTTCATGGTATTGTGTAACATGTCTTATCTACAGGATGTCAGGCACACGACGCGCAACCTGGTAACATGGATTTAGTACATGATTCTGAAAAATGATTATGGAAAAATTTTGACGTAGGATGCCGTTAAAATTTTTCGTCAGTTATTATAAAAAAAATGCTGTTCTACATATTTTGATCGCAGTTATTGCACTTTCCTATGATACAGATCATCATTTTCTCAAGTTAACAAAAAAACTTTTCAAAGGCTGCATCAATTTTTAGGGTTCCGCACCTCAAAAGTAAAATATGGAACCCTTATAAGATAACTTTGTTGTCCATCTGTCTGTCTGTCAAGACCCTTTATCTCGAAAATGCGTGGAGGTATCTCAGGTGTACAGTCCCTTGAAGCTGTGAAAAAATCAAACTTCTAAGTTAACGTAAAAAAAGATACGGCCGTTTATGACGCAAAAAACGTATATTTCGACACTCTCAAGGACATCCAAATTGTATAGGGTATTTCCCGCGTACCTAGAATCATGAAAATTGCCAAGAATCAAGGTCATGTAGCACAAGTAAAGGGAAAAATTCGAAATCCGTAAATTTATAAAAAAAAACCGAGATAAACTATTTACATACCTACAAACTTGTACGGAACATTTCTACACGGTGGGATCTAGAATCATGTGCTTAATTCATAGTTTCAGTTTACTGATCGATATCCCTACCATAGTATTGATGATTCGAATGGTTATAATTCTGTAAAGACATCTAAGTTACGGTCGCGAATCATATTTTAATCAACATACAACCTGATACTGACCTGCAAATTGCAAAAAACGTAAGAAAATTTTAATTTCGCGGGCTACCCTGCAGCTTTTACCTTAACACGAGTGATATGTCCTCTGTCCCACTATCCCCCATTCTCCTTAAGAAGTATTTTGTAAAATACATTTTACCTTGATAAAGAAATCTCTAATGTTTGACCGGATTTCAATCTCGTCGGTCATCATGGCAATTTTTCAGTATTATAAATCTAGACAGTATTCTTTCTCTGTATAGTTGAATCTTTTCGAAACACGACTGTAAAGAAAAACATTGAAAACAACTAAACAGTTCGTATTTATTTCTGGAAAAGTGTAGAAAAAAGCAAGTTGATTATAAAATTAAATGCCAGTTTTCACTATTTCAATTTAAGATAAAACTTGGCAATTTCTTGAATGCTACTCGTCTGTCGTACACTATAGATAAATAGAACAGAAGTTCCATTTAATTAAGATGCACATAGTTGGAAGCTCGAACTCACTGGTGGTCATGGCCAAAAAGAACGCTGTCTCACCTGGCTTCGTGTCCGACAGAGATAGTATCAGTGATGAGCAGTTAGATGCTAGTCTACACGAACAACGTCTAGTTCCCACGCACAGAAACACCGTTCCCAACTGATTAGCGAATAAAAAAATTCGAAAAGTGCTTCAGAAAATCGAGTTTTAAAAACTACTACATAAATCAATTACAAAAAAGTTTTCTAAATCTTCTATAACTGAGCTTTGTCGGTACGGACTTGGTTTTGAAGATTTTACAGTTCTTTTATAACTTATTCACACCCAAAGTTACGTTAAAAATAGCAAGAAAAACGAATCTTTGTTGGCTCATAACTATTTAATGGCTTTTTATTTTACTATTCTGTTTCCGAAAAAAAAAATAATAAGTCAAAACGATATCATGATTAACTTTGGATGCACAATCTCAAACAGTGGAGTAATAGATACTCTCCCGACATTTGCATGGAAAAAATATCGACTAGTGGCACCTTAAGGGTTTAAAAGGATTATCACAGTATAATTTACTTTCATCAGTAAATCATTGCACAAAGTTATGAAATCAGGCGTAATTAAAACTAAATAAATCATGGTAAAAATTGAGTAATGGTTCGGATGTCCATGGGTGGCCCAGTGGTAACGGCCGCGAATTATGGCCCCTGCAAACAGGCGCGACACGCGATAAAATCGCGCGCGACACAAAGACACCGCAAGTCGCGCAACGAGCGGTGGCTTTGTGTCGCGCGCGATTCGATTCGCGCGTCGCGCCTGTTTGCAGGAGCCTTTACGAGTTGTAGGTCGTAGGTTAGAACCCAGACAGGCACTTTACTTTGTGTAAATAATTTTACCACCACTGCTCGAAAAACGTCGAAGGAAAACATCGTGAGGAGGCCGGTATGGCCTAGAATAAAAAAATTCGAAGACAGTGTGACATCACACTGGGACCGCGTGAAAGATTACGGCCCACTCCTTCTCACAAAGAGGAGGCTTGTATCCAACATTGGGAACATTATAAGCTAATTATACATGGTGCCATATCCAGATCAGGCTTTTATAAACTGTTATAACAGTTACTGTTGTAACTGTTATAACGTATATTATAATATACGTTACCCGGTACGATACCCTATAGTCTGCTCCAAAAGTGTCTGATGAAATTGTAAACAAACATTATTCAGGTTAAATTCTTACGCAATCATCCACTAAATGGAATTAGTAGTACATCTCTATTTAGAAGGTTTCAAATTTACCATATTTCTAATTGTAATTGAAAAATCATCGACGTAAATTGATGTTATAAAATTAACCTCAATTGTCAAATGAAAAACATCTTTATGGTAATTAAAAAATAAAATCCTTGAGCTGATCATAATCCTTTACAAAAGTTTTTGGAATGAGCCGATTGCCTAACTATTTAATGCGAATTTTGATCTTCTCTTTTTTCTATCCTTTGGCGGGCGCCATAGTGCAATTGGATTGCGTCGCCGTGGTCCTGTCATAGCGGCGAGTGTCCGTTGTACATTTAATTTATTTCCCACGTCATAAAGTTGCCGAGATTGAAAACCCGGTTATCTGACTGGCTTTGAGATAAACGCGCTCGGGGGCTCGTGGCTCAATTATAACAGTGATTGATCAGGTGAAGCTATGCTTGTCGATGTTGGTACATATATGTATGGGTCACCTGATCTTCACACACCGATATCCTTTCGTGCCTCGGAAAACACGTTAAGCTGCTTGTCCCGGTTGTTATTCATGAAAATTTGACAGTCGTTACGGGTAGTGAAAAACCCCAAAAGTCTGACAACCAGTTTTACGAAGAGTTTATCATTTATTACCCAGTAATTAGGCTGTGGAGGTACAATGGGCAGTCGCTCCGTGTTAAAATCCGGTATTCAGCCCAACTGGAAGCCGAGTCTAAAATAGTTGGGGAAGGGCTAGGCATTCTTTAAATATATTTCAATGTTTGAATTTTAGTATTAACCTTCTCGCGACTTTATTATTATCTTTTTACTGAAAGAAATCTATTTTTTTTTGTCTTCTTTGTTGACTAAAGGGTAAGGTGCTAATATGCCGCTGTGGGCGACGCCTTCCTCATTTTATTTTATTTACCACCTCACTTTATATCATAAACGACATTTGAAGGAAAATTCTTCAAGACACTTATATCTATGTATTATCAAAATAGAAAACGACATTTATGTAAAATCCTAGTGGTTTCACATAAATGTCGTTTGTCGTTTTTCGTTTTGTCGTAGTCATGAAAACGAATCCTGGAAATATGATATTTTTAGCTCACAAGCGGTGAGCGAATACTTCATGAGTAAAGTTTCATTCGCACATTTTCCGGGCACATTTAATTGTGTATGCCACGAGCTGTGAAATTTGATGTACCGAAAAATACCAGGAATGGGCAAACATTTTCTAAATATATGCCCGATAAAAGTCGGACAATTTGTGCTCTGGTATGTACAAGGCCTAAAGATATGCCACCACATTTTTGCCATTTCTCTATTAATACTATATTACCCACATTATTATCAATAGGTATGTACTACCCATGGCATGCAATTACCCCTACTTTTTTACTATTGGTGACATAATCACAATTCTTCAGTGTCATCTAGTTAAACCATTAACAAGGTTTTATAAACATAACAGGAATGTTTTCACAACAGACATTCATTGATCGTTTCTTTGGTTCTCACTGAACCTAACAGCTATCAGCATCTCATACTTAAAACTGTCTTCAAGGCATGTTCCTTATTACTTCGCATCACATGCCCATACCATAGCAACTGGTTACCACACAATTTTTTGAAACTGGTGCCGCTTCCGACTTATACCTAGTTGATGTCGTCATAAGCAATGTGTAGACAACAATACGACAATAAATGAAAATACTGGCAAGACTAAGAGGATTTTGGAACTATCATATAAAATAATAGCATCGAAATTAAAAAAGCGATATTTTCAAACAAACTAAATAGTAGTGATGGACCGACTATAGGATGATTTCCTCCAAACGGCTCGCATCGCATCGGATCGGAACGGGTTTTACAATCTTTAAACTATATTAAATCGTGTATACAGCCAAGTCACTCACAGTAGTATGACCGCTGGCGGCTGCCGCGACACGCGATCGTAGCCGAAAGTATAATGCGACGCGCGATCGGGTCCGTTCGCCGGTCGTCGTATCCGATCGAATCCTTTCGGCTGTCGTCGCGTGCGCTCAAAGCCGTGGCCGGGCGGCACCCCTCCCTCTCGAAAGTGCACGCATTGCAGATATGTGTTTTATGATAATTTTCTTCTTCTCCCAATGCAAAAGAAAAAAAAAATAGCCATTAATACTACGTCAACTTCAACCATTTACAAAAATTAGAACACGTCAACACGGTAGGAATTAAACTATTTGACTAGGCGCAGAAACCCCATGTTGCAAATAATTGTGTCGGTCCTTCTACCATACACCCTGTATATGTATGCCTACATAATTATAGTGATTGACATAGGTTTGGGATGACTGCGTCATTGGTCTGGTGGTAGCAAGCGGTACTGCTGAGAAAATAGTCCTGCAGGGTCAGATTTCTAGGTCGGGAAAAGTGTTATTGGGTTATTCTACCTGGAATTTCTCAGTAGCAACCCGCAGACTGGTTTATGTCGATAGGCTCACCCCTATTACATGGGTCCTAAACCTTATTGGCGAAAAGTGGGTGTTTTATAGGTACAGACGCCAGCACATCAAGCTATCCGAAAATGTCAAATTTTCCCAATCAACTTTGAACCTTATGCTATAGCGATAAAGTTGAAAATCTATTAAAGAAATCTGACAGATTGTAGTAGCTTGTTGCTTGCTTGCTTGATGTGCTTGTGTGTGTGCTTGTGTGTGGGGGTGTGTGTGTGTATGTGTGTGTGTGTGTGTGTACTTGTGTGTCTGTACACGTCTGCCTAACCTTTTGGGGATACGTGTATAGGTTTAAATAGAAAAATATTCTGATCGCTTTCATATAAGTACCTACGTATATCATGAACGTTCAAAAGATGTCATTGACATTCTCAGGTTTTTATATTCCGATCAAATATACACCCTTACATTTTGATCGTTTTAATCCTTAAAAAAAGTTGTTCATAATGTTGAGTATAATGACAGGGGTCATTATACTCATCATTATGAACAACTTTTACAATGGGACCAATTCTGAAATCGTGAAAAAATAAATGTTGCTCCATACATTATGTCGAGTTATGCGAATATAAATGTATGGATCAGTTGATTTTTTCACGATTTCGAGGTTGGTCCCAGAGTAAAAGTTGTTCATAATGATGACTACAATGACCCCCTTTAAGGATTGAAACGATCAAAATGGAAGGGTGTAAGTATATATAATTTTTTTTACCTATTACGCAAAATACGCGCATTGACGTGGAGTTGCGGACACCAGCCCGTATTACCTATTACGTAGAGTCCAATCAATTAGATTAGTTTAAGTAGTTTGAAAATCCACCGGACTGTCAAGATTAGGTAATTATTTTTTTCTTCTTTCACTAAAATTGTCAGATGTGCCTTCTGTACTGCAACAATATTTTGAAGTCCACACTAAAAGTGGACAAAACAATACTAAAGTCAAAATCAAATAATTTATTTCAATTAGGCACATAAAACAAAAGGCACTTTGGCACGTCAAAATTTACAATAAAATAGATTTGATTCTAGTCGCCCTTCTAAAAGGTAGTGTTCGTATGGAGAAGAATGGGCAAGAAACTCCACCGTTACTCTTTTAAAATGTTTTACAATATTTTGTATACATTAATTATATTATAATTATGTGTGAGGACGATGCACTAGTATTTAAGGTCGTGTATATGTATAGTTTTATAGTAAGGGCAGGAAGTTTTACGTTCATACGACGCACGCGTATACGTCAAAAATGGCGCTAACTATCGTCAAACCAAAAAAAAAGCGTTGTCTCACAAAAGTATGGCCTTGACTAGAAATTGTTATTATTTGACATACGTATGTTACGGTAACCAACCGGCCCTGAGTTGTAGGGTATATTGATAGCCCACATCCCATTGTTATTTAAACCTTTAATAAAAATATTATTTTGACAGGTGGCGGCAGAGAGCATCATTCGGAGCATCACGAGGATCACAGCGAGGAGGGAAAGAAAGCCTACGAGGTGAGACAATATTTTATTTGACAAGTTGCGACTTTCAGGCGCTATGTTTTTTATTGCAAATAGAAAGCAACATGAAAATGGACTGCAAAAATAAATATAATAAAAGACAAAAGCTAGTCGCAAGCTCATCTTAGCGATAATCAATGTCAAAAACTTGTCAAAAATGTAGGGAAGTTAGAGGTGTTATTGACAGATTGAGTCTGATAACGTGCTTAAAATTATGAGAATTGCCCCCCTGATTTGTTTTATTTTATTGAATGATCAGAACAAAAGACGCTTGTCAATAGCACCCAATATCTATGTGAGTTGACTCTGTATAACTGATAGATTAAGGTTTGCGACGACCGGGTTTACTAGGCTCGCACTGTGGACCCAGCCTTATTTATCACCATTTAACAGGTAAACCAGAAAAAGTGTGCGCTTCAGTAATCTTCGTGTATGCGAATTAGCACGATCGTTGCGCCAAAGAGTGACCCCAAACAGAGGCTCAGCTTCTAATTTTTGTACTGCTGCGCTTTGCGATAGTGCACGTACCATCGCGCCTTTGTTTCATGCATTCTATATGTCGGGTTACCTACAGACTACAGTCTTTTCTTATTTTTCCTCTGACAGTAGCAACCTTATTGTAACGGGAATAAAGGTCACTGTGATTTTGACAGATTTGTCAATTGCAGCAATCCAACAGCGATCTTATGTTAAAGTTTTTTTGGAATTGAAAAGAGTTGTTGTTCTCTCATTTTGTTTATCCCTGGTGATACAAAATAACCTAGTCCTTCCATGGTTATAACAGCTCCATATAAGATATCATGATTGCGCGTTCGTATTTCCGAAGTTTGACGATGATTGTCGAAGTGCATACTTTTTCTGGGCGATTAGATACGTAAGTTTTGTACAGGTGCAAAAAGATGTATACATGATGAAAGAATATTTTATGTAATCCTAATTCCTAACCTAATACTTATGATGTGGGTAAAATTTCATTATTTTAATTATTGTATTTGTCGTTACGTGTATACATCTTTTTGCAGCTCCCAAAAAAACAAGGCTAAAAGGGATAGGTCCAGCCAAATAGGGCTACCACGTCGATATTCACAATGTTTTTGCATTCGTACGAAGGGAATCAACTGGTCGATGAGGAAAAACACGTACAACCCTAACAAGAAGTTGATCAAAGCAAAACCCTGGTATTATCTTTATGTGGACGTAAGTCATGTGTTTAATGGTAATGTTCTAACACGTTCACGGCGATATTTACCTTGTTAACATGTGTAGACCAGTATTTGTATAATTTTTTTTTAGTTTTAACCGAATTAATGACACATGTTTATGTTTTGTCTTAACTAATTAATTAGTACCGTGTTTTTATTTTCATAGTTGACAGATTAGATTACGTTGATACGCAAGAGTTCCATACCTAAAGGGTGCCAACGGAACTCTATTACTAAGCCTCTGCTGTCCTCCGTCCGTATGTTTGCCTGCGGGCTGTGTCTCATAAACCGTAACAGGTACACACTTGAAATTTTCACAGAGTGTGTATTTCTATTGCCGCTATAAAAACAAATAATAAAAATAAAATAAACCTAAAAATTAAAGGAGGTCTCCATAAAAATAATGTGTTTTTTTATATGTTCGCATCAGAGTCCGATTCGCACTTGGCCGGTTTTTTCCTTCTTTCTTTCATTTTCCTTTTATTTTCTTTTCTTTCTTCCTTTTTTTTCTTTTTTCTTTCATTTTCTTTTATTTCTTTCATTTCTTTGTATACAATATCTTCGCAAGTAAAAAATAGATATAAAAATAAAAAAGGGTGCGCACAGCAAAAGAGTGGAACTCTCTACCTGCGTTTGTGTTTCCGAGTGCATATAACCCGAATCTCTTCAAAGTAAGAGTGAAGAGTCAAGAGTAAACCCATTTCAAATAAAAAAAAGGGTTATTTTTTTCTCAAATATTTTTTGTGCAACTAAGAGAGACTAAATTTTTACAACTAGCTAACTCAGCGAAATTCGTACCGCCTTAGCGGCAATATGAACAAATGTTAATGTTGAGAAAATTAATTTCCTTTATAATTTTTTAATTATAAAGATAATATTTAATTTTTTTGTGTATTTTTCCCATGTTTTAATATAATTATTATGCTATTCGGGGCGGAGCCGAAACAAACAAATCAAAGATCATAAAAATCGGTCCAGCCGTTCTTGAGTTATAAATGGTGTAACTCTAACCCGACTTTGTTTTATTTATATGTATATAATACAATAATACATACTCGTATATTACGAAATTCTGTATGACGCACGTTTTCTTTTCCATTCACTGCTATTGTTATGCATTTGATACTAAATTGTTATTAGTAAATGCCTATTGTCCTATTGGTCATGTTTACATTCGATTCTGAAAATATTGTTTTCAAAACATTCCTACTAGGTACTGATCATATATATTACCATAGTGATGTTTTTATTTATTGTTCAGGCCTTTTGGGTACACAATTTAGGCAACTTGAAACTCACTACTGATCCATTAAAAAAATCATAGACAGTCATGGGCTAAGACCGACAGAAGTGGTAGCCAAGAAAAGAAAGAAAGAAAGAAAAAGTATTTATTGCGACTCGTACAGGAAGATCACAAAATAAACTAAACACAGCAAAATAAAAACCCACACGAACGGTTCCGTACCTCGAGGCAAAAATCACCGAAAAAAGCACGTTTATTGTATGGAGACCCCCTTTAATTTGTAACTTTATTTTAATAATTGTTTTATAGCGGCAATAGATATACACACTGTGAAAATTTCAACTGTTTACCTATTACGGTTCATGAGATACAGCCCTGTTACAGTCAGATGGACGGACGGAGAATGAAGTGATCCTATAAGGGTTCCGTTTTTTACTTTTGTGGTACGGAACCCTAAGAAGATGACAAATAGAACGATAATACTATAAAAATAATTATTATATTTTATACTAGTGAAAGAAAAACAAATACACAAATAATTAGCAGTATAGCCACAAAACGGATAATACCTATTACGATGTAATTTGTTTCTATGCATGTTCCATGAATCCTCATTTATTTTCACACAAACGAAATTTAAATTTCAATATTTTTAAATTTTTTACGAATCATTATGTCGCTTGTATAACTTTATTCAATTGTAATAAATTTTAAATACCATAAAAAATATTTAAAGATAAAAAGAGGCTCAATTATTTAAAAAAAGTGTGCATGATTAGAAGCGCAAAAAGTGTTAGAGGATCATTAATTTAGAAAAGCTTCTGAATAAGTTTTTGAGAGAAACTAACAATGTAATATTTTGATTGATTTTTGTGCTAGCGGCGGCGATTCCAAAAATGTAAACGGTGCAATTTCCTTTTTGTCACAGAAAGGAGTGATTGACATTAAAAAAAATGCTAGCATTTGATTTGAACTGTCAATTAAAATTTTGATGGCATTTCTTTTTAAAGAGAAAATAAGTGTATTCAGAAAGTTGGGACTAAAATTAATTTGTCGTTGCTATCTATTTTAGAACGAAATTAAGGTAAAATGGCTATATTTTTAATAGAAACTAGCTCACCCGACAGACGTTGTCCTGTCGTCAATAAAATGTTCGAAAAATCCTACAGAAAAATGGACGTTCGATTATTCCCGAATTTCTTAATTTACCAGGAAATTTTTCCAATTTTTCTTTTCTTATATACTTAATTCAGACTATAACAAATATTTTAAAATAAACAATAGCCAAATTGATCCAGCCGTTCTCAAGTGTCCTAGAACCAAAAATTCGAACACAACTGACATTTACCAACACGCAAGCCCAATTTGCGTGGTAGATTATGCCCACTACCTCTCGAAGAGAGACGTCCTGTGTCCCAACAGTGGGAACATTATAGGCTGGTTATGCTATAGATAATGAGAACTAGGAAAATATATCCGCACAAACACGTATTTTTTTAATAAATTAAGTATAGGTATTTTTCACTGACCTCTATCATACAAGTAGTACTGTATAATAAAGTTCCGTGGTATTTTTTCTTAAAGCCTCCTTGTCAAGGTACACGTCATAGGGACAAAAATAACTAACTTTAAGTGTTACTACACGAATCCACAATTCGTTGTGTCAAAGAGGTGTAAAAAAGTTATTACAAGTTTATAAGTTAAACACAGCAGGGTTATTTTACGTTATTCTTTTGAACTTTTTTCCTTGTTTATGTAAAGGGTTAAGTTTGTGTGTTTGGGCTGTCGGTATAACAGTCCTGCGCCTTTTTTTTGTAGGCGAATTTTCGAAGACATATCAAATTTTAGCCGAGTTCATGACCACTGACTTTGTTTCGCCATTTCTTCTCAAGGATCAGTCAGCTAGGAAATACCGGCGCCATCTAGTTTTAAAATTTTGATCGAAAAATTTACGTGTTAAAAGATCTACTTCTAGAAATAAGCATCATTTTAGTTACCTCTAAAACTATAATAACATGTTTAAAATTGTAGATTTGCTATAAATATTTAAATGTCTACTTAGATTTTAGTATTTTTAATTTACTTCCCAAAATGTGTTCTAAATAATTTTTTGTAAATGTTTATAACTTAAGTAACTAATACTTGTAGGATACTTGTATTTTGACATTTTATTAGACACTCGTATTTTATAATTTTGTATTTAATGTAATTTTGTTAGACATTTTTGTATTTAATGACATTTTCTAAGACATTCGTATTGTTCTTCTTCTTAAAAGCGTGTCAATGGCAATCTAAATTGAGTTGGCCTTAAATTTGGCTACAAGTTTGGGGTCATCAGTAGCGTCCGTCATTAGAAGTTGAAGGACTAATCTAATAAAAAATATAACTTTTTTTAGTCTGCCATTTTCAGTACATACTCTATGACCTGTCTAACGTAGTTACTTTAAAATTAATAAACTATAGAAATAACTAACATTATCTTCAAATTCCAGGGCCTTCACAAGGAATCCAAGTCAGCGAAGGGTCATCATGATAAAGAGAACCACTTGGGGAAGTACGACGACCACGGAGGCGTCGACAAACATCATGAAATCGAATCGGGTCACTACGGCGACCACCACCATGAAGAGCACGGGAAGAAGCATGCAAAAGTATGACTTTTAACTTTCATTTTAATTATCATTATACTAGCAGCGCCCCGCGTAAGTGTCAATCCCGTTCGAAAGACACGTGGCGCCATCTATTATCATAATAACGTTATTGTTATTTTCCTCGGGAACAGCACTTTTTTCGGGATGAAAGGTACCCTATTTCCGTTTCTATACACCTGACAACGTATATGCAAAGTTTCAGGATGATCGGTTCAGTGGTTTAGGCGTGAAAAGGTAACAAACAAACTTATGTACTTTCGCATTTATAATATTAGTTAGGTTTTCAAATAGAGCAGTGGTGACTGGTGGGCCAGTGTTAACGGCAGAGACTTCCGAATTGCGTAGGTCGAACCCAAACAGGCGCTTTATTTTGTGTAAATTATTTATTACTCTCAAAACGGTGAAGGAAAAGATCGTGAGAAATCCGGCATGTCCTAGAACCAAAAATTCGAAGACATATGACATCTACCAACCCGCACTGGGCGGCCCGTGCGGTGGATACGGCCGAATCTCTCCCAGGAGGCCTGTGTCCCAGCTGTGGGAAAAATATAGGCTAATTATGCAATCATAATTATTCACTGCCAAGCGTATATTAAACTCAGATATAACCACGATACACTCCCAAAAAGGAATCGCCGATGTGGGTGAATTTAGTACATGATTCGGAACGCTGAAATTTTCCGTTAAGTTTAAAAAAAAAATTGATGTTCCATACATTTTGACCGCGTAGGTATTGCAATTTTCTATGAAATAGTTGTTTCTTTTGATAACCAACAAAAAAAAATTACCCTAGCGGGTCTAGAATCATGTGCTGAATTCATGATTGCAGTTTGCGCGTCGATGTACAGACGCCAGCACATCAAGCTACCCGAAACTGTCAAATTATCCCAATCAACTTTGAACCATATGCTTTAGGGGTAAAGTTGTAAATCTATTAAAGAAATTTGACAGAATGTAGTAGCTTGATATGCTGACGTCTGTACCTGTCTTCTTCTCTATTTTTGAAAATGTGTTTATTTATATTAACTAAAGTAATAAAAAATTCTTTTAGTACGAAGAATCTGGAAAACATTCGAAAGGCCATAGCACTAAAGGCAGCCATGACATTCATAAAAAAGAGGAATATGATAAGAAAGTCGAATTCTTTGAAGAAGAGGGTGACTCCGCCGAAGAGGAGAAACATGGAGGTTTCAACGAGGAGCATGGACATTCAAAGGTAAGTGGCTCTTAAGAACAGTCGATCTATTCCCATATAGACGAATTTTTCAAACATATGACGCAAGTTCTTTCAAAATCTTTCGGATTGAGATTCACAGTGTGGTGCAGCCGGTATGTGCTGTAAAACACTCACCATGAAAACTAAGGTGAAGTGAGCTTGAAGTGAGTTGTTATTCCACCTGATGTTGGAGATTGACGCTATAGACAGCAGGGGAAGATCAAAAAAGCGATGGATCGATTGTGTGAAAGATGATATGGGTGGAAAGGGGGTGACTACTGAAATGACGACTAATAGGGAAGTATGAAAGAAAGATATGTTGCGTCGACCTTGAAAAAATTGGTATAAGGGCAAGAGAATGGTGATTTATTTAGCAGTGCAACTATATACAGTATCCGGCGATAAATATTGCACATCGACCTTTGGAAAGAGACAATCGGCTAATTTCGGCTTCGTAGAGCGTTATCTCTGTCGCACGAAATACAAACAGTCCGGTATCCATTAGGAGCTGTTAAATCAATTATGATTTGCTTCTTTTGATAATTATTTTTATTCTTTGTATAAAATCGATAGGATCGAATAGGTCGATGTGCAACATTTATCGCCGGGTACTGTACTAATTGTTCAATAATAATAATTACGACACTATGTGCTAGCGACCGTTTTCGGGGGTCCATTATTGAGTGTCCAAGTCAAACCCTGCCATTTTATCTGTGTAATTTATATAAAACATTGGTCAGGCAGGGGCTATAGAATTTCAATAGTCCTAAATAACCAGTTAACTTTAGCCACCCCAACCCATAATCCAATATCTTTGTTTCCATGTCCTGCAATAGTCCTACACCAACCGGGGATTGTCCTTGGGTGCACTTGGGTAGTTCTTACAGGGATAATCGTCGGTTGGTGCCGCTTTTCGTTAAAATCTCCTAAGGGGCCTCTGTGAGTTGGCTTCGGACCCTCGTACGCCTTCCAAAGTTGGGTCCTATGGTCCCGAGATATGTAAAAACATAAAAATAAATAATAATATTTATTAAACCAAAGTAATAAATTAGTTACACAATTTGTTTTAGCTACTTATAATTATTCAAGAGTAAATCAGTTACAACTGTGTCTAATTATTAGCATCTGCCACCAAACTAGGTTTGTAGCCTGTGTTTCAGCATGCAACAATCAGTGTTTGACCTTCGATGGGCCGTTATCGGATAATAACAACGTGGTTTTACGTCGTTAATTATTTAATTGTTAAGTTCAATGCAAATCAAAACATAGTCTCATGTACAGATAACAAAACAAATTAGTATACGGGCATTTTTACTACAAAACCTACCTTTACACATGTTTATTTATTTATTTAACCATTTATGTTCACACATATATAAACAAACAAGAAGAAAGGAACTTTAAAGTTACAAATACGTACAAAGGTGATGCTTATTATTTTAACTAAATCTCTTCCAGCATACCTGCGATAGAAGAATACCTAGATAAAAGATGTAGACAACGTGTGTAAGAGTAGAAAGGACAACAAAACACATAAAATCAAAAACAATTCTTTAATTTAAACATTAACATACAATATGAGAATATTATACTTATATACCACGTCGTTATGTCACGTTACCATGTTGCGTATGCTGAATAGTTAATCTTTTACCGTTCAAAAATACAGTCAATGAATGTGTACATACTTTTTTTACAATGATACAAACTATTTAATGATTGTGTTACCTATTAAATAAGTGAAATTACAATCTCATTTGAACACACCTACAATTCGGCCATCTATCAACATCATCCGAACATCTTCAAACTCCACTGGACCCGCGTGGTAGATTATAGCCCACTACCTCTCGAAGAAAGGAGGCCTGTGTCCCACCAGTGGGGACTACTTACAGTGCGGCCGATGACACGTTTCAAATAAACGAATACGAATTTTGCGAATTTGATATTTATTAGCTACTAGGATTGTTGCACTGACAGGTATCAGGAACGCACTCTCCCGTTGTCGGCCGCACTGTAAGTAGCTAACTAAAGGCAAAGGCTATAACTACAAGGAACTTGATTTTTGTCTGCCAAGTCTGATCAAGTCTGGTTAAGCAGACAACAACCTCCTAGGTAGAACTGCGAGATGCCATAAAAAAAATTGCCTGGATACCAATCTATTTCGTCGACTATACCCATAAGTCGTCACCAAAGCAGATTAAATATCAATTTTATCCCTTAATTAATTCATTATTAATTAGTACAATTAGGTTTCCCTAACAATTTACAAATTAGAGTACGCTAATAGTTTTGACTTTCCAAGGTTTCATTTTGTAATTGCAAGTATATTTTGATGAGTGACAATGAGCCCAATATACAGGGTTGAAATAAATTAGCTAGTGAAACTCGACAGACCTGACGGGTTTCGATATCTTAACAAAATAAAACAAAAACAAAAAAAAAAAAATTTTTTTTGGGGCTGTTCGACCGCTTGCGGTGTAGTTACTCGAAGTATGAATTTCGAATCAGTTATTTTTGTTTTATCGTGTATAAGTATCACCCATCACGTCTATGAAGCTTACACAAAAAAAACTGATTTTAAAACTGATATTAAGGTCGTTGACCCCAGAAAAAAATATTGTATTGAGATTGGCCGCCATTGCTGAAATACGGTATGTAGGACTATTATAATACCTATACCACTTAATGACACAACACTGATACACTGGTTGATGCTTTCTTACAGATTATTCCTGATAAACAGAAGGCCAATTCTCGTAATTTAAAACGTTCAAAATCTAGTCGCAGTCTCATCTCAGCGACAAAGAAATGTCAAACACTTGTCAAAATGTAGGGAAATTTGAAGTATTTTTTGACAGATTGAGACTGAGATCAGACTGTGAACGTTGTTAAAATTAGTAGAATTGCCCCTCAGCTATCACTTAAATACATATGGGATTTCTCATTAACAGTCACATAACCATAGATATTTATTTTTATTATAACCTAAGATGACAGAAGGGGCCTAAACTTTGTTTTTCTGTATACGTTGTACGAACTATCATAATAAAATAGTATAACAAAATGTAAAAAACTGGCCAAGTGCGAGTCGTACTCGTACACGAAGGGTTCCGTACCACAAGGCAAAAACTCCAAAAAAAACACGTTTGTTGTATGGATTGTATTTGTTGTTACCTATAACGGCAACAGAAATACCTAAATCATCTGTGAAAATTTCAACTGTCTTGCTATTCATGAGAGTACAACCTGGTAACAGACGGACAGACGGACAGTGGAGCCTTAGTATTGGGGTCCCGTTTTTACCCTTTAGGTATGGAACCCTAAAAAGGACGCACAAAAAATATCAAGTGTTGGGAATTGAACATAGCTTTGCCGTCTCCGTTGAGATGACCGAAATAAGGACTATATTATCGTCAAATTACAGGGGTCTTATGTAAATATATTTGCTCATGTAATTTGATGTGGAGTCCCTGGTTTGCTTATGTCTGGCGGTACGTGATAAGATAAGTAACTGCTTATATGCAAAATTATGAGTCTCAAAATAATCTCAGTTTCTATGTTCTGTTTTAGTACCTAAATTGAATTATAGATGTGTGTCGAACCCAGACAAACGCTTTACTTTGTGTAAATTATTTCATCACCACTGCTCTCAAAATGAAAAAGAGCATTGGTGGCCCAGTGGAAACGGCCGTGACTTACGAGTTGTAGGTCGTAGGTTCGAACCAAGAGAGGCACTTTGCTTTGTGTAAATTATTTCATCACCATTGCCCTCAAAACAGTGAAGGAAAACATCGTGAGAAAACCAGCTTGTCTTAGAACCAAAAAGTCGAAGTCTAGTGATACTAGTCCACACTGGGCCCTCGTGGATTACGGCTCACTGCCTCTCACAGAAAAAGAAGGCCTATCTCCCAGCAGGGAACATTATAAGCAGATTATGATGAAATTTCTTTTACATTATTTTAAATCCAAACATGTTAGTCTTGTCGCAACGTTTCGCCAGCGTGTTATTCCGATTTTTTGGTTGAAACATCATATTGAAAGATGATCTAATTTTTAAATTAGAGAGTCAGTTAAAATTAATAAGTGATTCGTCTTGGCTCTTCGTATTTCAGTAGAAATCATTGGCCCGTAACTGAAATTACGTGTTGGCTAATTTTCAAACTGGAGCGGGTGAATCGTGTCTGGATTTCAAAAGTCAAGATTTCAAAAGTGTCTAGAGTTAATTCGATCTAGGAAATACTTTGGAGACTTTTTTGAAAACTATTTTTTAGTTTGTCGTGACACTTCAAGGCTGTGTTTGTACTTTTTGGGGGTTTCTGGTGGCCTAATGTCCAAGGTTTGATGTTTCGGGGAAAGTGCCGGTCATAATAATTTATTCAATCGGGTTTTTATGAACTATTGCAATGTTTGTCCTTGTCAAAGTAATTTAAATAGATGTAGTGGAAAATTAGCGGTCACGATTCATTATGGACGATTTTCACTTGCAAGTAATTCAAGGTGTATTGTCTACTCGTTATTATTGTTTTATATTTACGCCTATTAATCTGTAATTGGATCGTCGAGAAATATGTTTCAACAGTGGAGTGCAATAGTTGTGTACTTCAGGTGTTTCAAGATATCAAGAAGCCTTAGAAAGTACCTGTAGTATTATACAGGATGGCAGGGATATAACCATGGATTTTGTACATGATTCTGAAACCCACGGCGTTGAAAATTTTCGTTGGTTATTAAAACAGCAGTCTTTATTTCATGTACTGAATCCTAAATTTTTTTCATGTATCAGGTTGCACATCGATAACCCCCCGCCACCCTATATTCTGTGTTTCGAAACTTATCTAAATAGTAGATTGTTTGCCAAGGGAGCAAATAATTATTTTGTAGGCGAGAGTGCTTCTTTGGATCCAGAGCCCAGCGAAGGATTCAAAGTACGTCACTCGAGCTTAAAATAGTGTGGCTCCCGAGGTGGACACTCTACTTTTTATCACCCTCTATGAAAAAATATGTAAGTGCAACTTATGAATAAAAATAGTACGTAAATAAACGTACTATTTTTAAAAATAGTACGTTTATTTATTTACATACAATTACTAATTTTTTTATAAAACTAAGTAAAATCCTAATTTGAGTAAATAATTACAAACGAAGGCAGACTGCTTTTCGCGGGTTTTTTATTTTTTCACAAACTTTTTTGTTTAATTTGGCTCCCGCGTTTCTCTTTATCATACAGCCTGTTACTTGTTCATACAATGTTCGCGATTGATTTCTTTGTTGATTGGAACTTTTACTAACAATATCCACATTCCAAATTCAAATCACATTTAGTCCTTAGGGATTAAAGAGCTATTTTAGTACCTGTTTACGAAGAATACACTAGCTCGTTTTGAATAGATGTGATAAAAATATTATTTTTATTCATACTTTTCGGCTTGGAAAAATATCGATTCAAAGTAGCCGTAGTACAGTCAACCATTCGTTTGATTAGTGGTAACACAAGCTTGTACTACGAAAGTCGCCCTTACTGCTACGATATAAAGGCGCTGTTAGCTTCTAATTGTTTCCACTAATGTGTGGCTGACTGTACCAAGATCCAAATTCTGCCAACCGGATTCGGAAAATTTCCAATTTAGATCGAAGTCGGACTCGTATCGTATGCCGTACGCAAACATAGGTACTTACGGCGGTTATGTACGGACTGTAGAAAACGGACGCCCGTCTTACATTAGAATCTACTTTAATTCCCTGAACAATACCTAGGGAATAAATTAAAGTTTATGTACGCAAGATTACAGTTAGTAAGTAACTTTCCCTGCTTAACCTAAGCCAACATACAGTTAACTTAACGGCTCAAAGTAATTAAAACCCGTGTTTTCGTTACATAATTACACTTTATGTTTAAAGTTAATTAAGTTTGCATTAAGTTAACTTTGTGTTAATGTAGTAGTTTTATGGTAAAAGATGGTTTATGTTAGCGCGAGAAAGTTAAGCCAGCTATGGCCGCCATAAAGCGTCCGCAATTTACCGTCGAATGACGTCACTGAAACGTTATTTATGAAAATAAGTTGGTGTGTTTTCCTAGAGAGCGTTTTCTGACACCGTAATCTCAAACCCCGGTGCCTTCATTTTCATGACAGCTGTCACTCCGGTCGTTACGTCGCGGCCAGCGACTATTTAACGCCTAATAGACTAAATTCAAAAGTTTCTATATCGTACTGAAATATGTCCCTACCTTCGTTTAAATAAATGCAGTAATATCTTTCTGACCTCTTATTCGACGAAAACTCATTAACCGCGTCATACTGACGTCACACAAAATCCTGCATCTCGCAAGCAGAGTTTACCGCACAACTAGCATAATAAATCATCTGGCAGTTGCCCGCCAGACACACCCGTCTGGTCGGAGGATCCTCCATTTTCTATAGAGTGTGAGTGAACTTTACACCCTGTTCCTCAAACCTCTCTCTTTGATAAAAAAAATCCCAATATATTTAAACATCACTAAGGTCGAAACTACCTAATTGTCACATAGACAAATAGACCTTATTGTTTTGTGAAGTGCAAGTGACATTAAACCTTAGGGTGATAAAGAAGTTATTTCGTATCGTACCTACTGTACAGGGTGGCAGGGAATCGACTTGCAGCCTATTACCGTGAATTCAGTACACGATTCTGAATTCAAAAGCGTTGAAAATTTTCACCGGATTTAAAAAAAAAAATGTTGTTCCATACCTTTTGACCGCGTAGATATCGCACTTTTCTATAAATATAATATACTAGCTGTGCCCTGCGGTTTCACCCGCATAAGTTTTGATTCCGTGAGAATATCGAGATAAAAAGTAGCCTATATGTTAATCCAGTGTGTCAGCTACCTCCATACCAAATTTTATCAAAATTGGTCCAGCCGTTTGAGCGTGAAGAAGTAACAAACATATAAACAGACACAAACTTTCGCCTTTATAATATTAGTGTGATTCCATATTTCGGACTACTTATAATCCATATACATAGTATGACTAACAATGGCTTAAAAACTATGTTAGTAAAACTATGTTAATAAAACAGCAATTTTTTTTGATAACCGACGACGAATTTCTACGCTAGGGGCTTAGACTCATGTGCTGAATCCAAGATTAGATATAGTTTGCGCGTCGATCACCACCCTGTATTAATATTTAATACATTGTCGGTTATCTAGTAGTAAGTAGCTACCAAGTTACTTCAATGTGTAGGTACATGCTCTACAAATCTTAAGACACGGCTCAAGACAGATCTCAAACTTCTTTGACTTAGACAAGTTAATACAAGTTTTAAACTAAGTTCTGTGAGTAATAGGAATGTCATGACCATTCCAATGTTTTTAATAGTTATAACCTGAATGTTTCAACTTTAATCAATCTTGTTTGAAAAATGAAAACAAAACTTTTATTTAGGTTGCAAGAAAATAATGAAAGCTCAAGTAAAATTAATGAAGCCGTAAAGAGTTTCATATTTTACGAATTAACTTTTTGAATGCCAGGTTTCATGTTATAAACCTAAAGTAGGTAGAATATTTCCCTAGGGATTCAAAGTTTAGCTATCTGACTCAATTCGAAAGGTTAAAAATGCCTGGGCGTTTTTTTTTTTTGTGTATTACGGGCTTACAGGACCTAAACACAAAAAAAACAAGTTTTAGAAACAGTAAAAGTATATGATCGACTACAGTAAACAAAATCAGAAAAATATATGATTTCTTCAGGATTTATGCTAGGTAGATGAAAAAAAAAAAAAAACATAATACAACTAATTTCATATGACAGAAAAAATCATGCAGATACCTCTAAAACTCTTCTTTTAATCTTTTTACCATAAAAACCATACTAACATACATACAATCATTCTGATTTTTTGTTTTAATTTTTTTGTCCAAACAATAGATTTTTTGTAATTAAATAATTACTTCATATTTTGCAATAAATTACCAGCGTTGTGTCATCGTGCCCCTCTTTCTTTTCTATGCACTCCGACAGCGACCGCGCTTTAGGTCATGTAAGCCCCTTAATTGACGAATGATCGTCAGAAAAGTTATGAGTGGATGTGAATGGCTATAAGAGTAGGAGAAGACCAAAGAAACGAAGGATGGAATGTGTGAATGATGATATGGTTAGAAAGGGAGTGACCATCGAGATGACGACTAATAGAGAGGTATGGAAGAAAAACATGTTTTTCGTCTTCGTGTCACCGGCCTTCGCCACTTCCTCGGCGCTATCGGTGGCAGGGCAGAGGTCACTTTGGCTGCACCTTTAGGGATACAGTGGGCAGGATGGGAGGTGGAACATACTTTGTAACACAACGAAATAGATGTTGCGCCGACTCTATACAGGGTGGTCAAAAAGTCGTGCATCAAACGAAATAGGGAGATAAAGGGGTCATTTCCAACGCTTTTAAAGTGGGAAATAATTTTTGGTAGCGCTTCAAATTTTTTGGAAAAAATGAATTGGTCTTGAAATCTGGTATCCAGAGCCGCAATAGAACTTTTGTAGTGCTGATACATTATCTAGTAATAATACAACACCGTTTGTTTTATTGTTTTATATCATATTTTTTTTAATTCAAATTGTAAAAGAACTCGGCATACAAAAATATTCATAACTTTTAGGGCAATTGATTTATGGCCTACGGTAGAAAGTTTTTGGTCGAAATGGCCTCCTTTATCTCCCTATTTCGTTTGATCTACAACTTTTTGACCACCATGTATAAGTTGGGATATGGACAGGGGAATGACGATGAGGTAATTGATGCTGCTGAAAAAAGGAAACCGAATGCGAATGCCCAAAACTAATCCCAAGATGCAGTGTTTGGTGATCAAATTCTATTCCTTCTCTATATGAGAAGAGTGCTTTGAAAAATGATTCCACTCTGACTCTGCCTCAGAAGGTTTATAATGTTTTTAACGAAATTTTTTTTCCCTAGGGGGGACATTTCAAGAACGGAAACCTCAATGTTGGCCACGAGGAGCACGCGAAGGGCGACTCTGGGCATTTCGCCAAAGGAGGCCATTTGCATGTGTCAAAGGTAATATAACTCTAAACTATATATGGGTAAGGTTGATAATTAGATTGGCATTCCATTTGCAGACCTTACCCTAATAGGGTTCAGAAAATGATTGCTGACAGAATGGACTGTCCGTATGTAATTCACTGTTGTCAGTTACATGTGTCAACGTATCATGTTGTTTACTAACACTTAGTTTTAAAGCAACGTTACTAACCCTATATGACTCTTCGATCGAATCAAAGATTTTGAATGTGAATTGCTCTTCTGCAGGACAAAAAGAAGCCAAAAACACAGTCTAGTTAGAGACGAAAAAAAAAAACAGAATAGTCTCTTTTGCCAGTTCTTTCGGTAGGAGTCAAGCTTGTCCTTCCATATTCGCCTAACACAGTGACAAACTTTCTCCTATTCCAGGGTCACAAGCAGGCCGTGGGCCACGACGGTCATGGCAACCACGGCCATGCACATCATCACAAGAGGGGGAAAGATGGCGGCAAGAAATGGATCTATCACCATGGGTCTCCAGCAAAGACCGCTAACCTTATCCTAATCGACCGAAGAGCTGATCAGATGTACCACGGACCACAGTATTATGGATAATTGAAGGATTCTTAAGGGCACATTATTTTTGCGTCTGTGAAGTTAGCTGCACGTAGTATTTTTGTGTTTATTCCTTTGGAAGTTGAAGGAAACCCCAGGAATCTTAGAGAACGGCTTTCGATATAAAATTAAAAAGAAAAGTCGAATGCAGATTTTTTTATTTAGAGTCCTTGTCAAATGAGTAAATCCGATCTGTAGCTAACTTCAAAAACACAAAGATTCGTGTCGTGTACTGTAAATTAGTAGCTGCAAATTTTAGACAAGTTTAGAATTGAGCAGAACCGCACTCGCGGTCTTAGGGTCTTACTTGGGTGACAAAAGTTTTGGATAAAGCGATCTCATACAAAAATATCAACAAGTACGTTGCCTACTACAATTATTATGAACTTAATCCTCTGAAATAAACATGTTTCTACTTTCGTAAGCAAGATAAATATTTAATATTTTGATCAATCGTATGATCGCAGCTATACATAATTATTTAATATAAGCAAAATGCTACAAGTTATTAAGAGTTAAAGTGGTATACCTCACTCCGATAGATCGCGGGCTGCTTGGGGGCTTACCTCGATGCCTGGCATGTGCGTGCGAGTCTATTAGCATGCATTTGTTTTACATGGAGGTGACATCGAGGTAGTAAGCTAAACCGCGACCGCGAGATATCGCAGTGAGGCATCTTCGGCGTATGTATGTATTAGGGTGTAAAGGGGACCGATTCGCAAAGATTGCAATTTGCAGCACGTGATTGTTGTATTTTAATTTGCGACCGTCATTTATTTCCTATCGAACACTTACCCGATGTTTTAGAGCATAACCGGTTGTATGCCGTAATTATAGAAAACAATTAAAAACTATTGTGTCTCGCGTAGATCTACGCTCCCGGCATACAAGGGGTTAAGGCTAATTCTTGTATTTAAACATGTCATCATGTAATGTCATTTCAATGACAATGAATGTCAAAAACTTGCCAAATCTGTAGAAAAAATACAGGTATTTTTGACAAATTGAAAGATTGCGAACGAAAAGCCTGATTTAAAAGGTGTTATTTAATTGCCTGCGGCATACCTAAGTTGATGTGACATCTACCAACCCGGACTGGGTCCGAGTGGTAGATTACAGCCCACTCCCTCTCGAAGAAAGGATGGCTGTGTCCCAGCATTGGGAACATTATAGGCTATTTATGCTTATACTTACACCATAATTTGAAGCAACAATGCAAGTTGCACTGTCTAAACAGTCTTTAGACGGTGCAAGTCATTTGTTGCCTCAATTTTATAGTATGCCACAGGTAAGAAACTTGCATCATGCAAATAAGGGTTAAAATACGGGAACTCTCTTTTATTCATTTTTATCTTTCACTTGATGTAAAACGTCTGAATACAAATTGAATCAAAAGTGAAAAATTAATTCATTGGTGAACCGATCCGACGCTGTGGGATTTCGGAAAAAAAAGAAAGCTATTTACGTGAAATTTCGATGGTCGAAAAAAATCGCCTTCTATTTGGACAGCATCATAAACAGTGTCATTATATAGTCAAAACATTTTTGTCCTGCGAAAGCAAACAATTTATTGTGTGCGTCATTGTTTATAGTGCGATAGTCTGTCTAACGTCAGTCTTGACTCAGTCTGAACACGGCCTTATCCATCGCAATAGCTATTGTTGTATTGTTGTAAAGATGTTATTGGTATACACGGAGTAACCGTCCGACAAAGGACTGTGAAATGTTCCTATATCAGTAGAAGAAAGTTATGATTTTTGCATTAGTTTTTTTTGGATTTGAATCAAAAAATAATCAATGCCTATATTTATTCATTATGCCGCTTTTGTATGGAACTTCGATTTGTTTTTTCAAACAAATATGAGACCAAAAGGGTCCTCTAAAGTTAAGAGTCCGTGGCGTATGAATGCTATAATTTTTATTTTTTTACATGATTGTTCTTAAAAGCACAAAAAAAGAGCTGCGCATACTGTCAGTATGCGCTGTATTTATCTACATATATTAATAAATATAAGGTAAGTAGGTATAAGTGTTCTTTAATTTTTATACTTTTTTGTTACTATGGAAAAAGTTTGGTAAATTAGGTATTTATTTTATATGTATGCAAATGAAAA
This sequence comes from Luperina nickerlii, assembly GCA_963855955.1. Taxonomy (NCBI): domain Eukaryota; kingdom Metazoa; phylum Arthropoda; class Insecta; order Lepidoptera; family Noctuidae; genus Luperina; species Luperina nickerlii. The sequence continues at coordinate 5,056,177 of OY979671.1, forward strand.
TATATTTTTTCGCACGCAATATCTGCCTAATTTATTTAGAATATCATTGCCAAAATATGTATTATGCATAAGATAGTTTATACAATCTGGGTGCAGTTTAAAGATACCACTTAAATAAGCTAGTTATACATAGTGGTACAAAAATTTTATGATTTCGGACTTTTCATTATTATAATCACTAAGATATAAACTTCGTACCTAATTAAAATATTTTAGCTTCTTGCTTTTGTCAAATATTTTTACGAAACAATTATCTACAATGTGGAGACGACAATAAATGAAAACACGAGCAATAATAATGCATAAGTGTATTTTTTTTTTTTTTTTTTATCGTGGAGAAATGCTCATGCATACTGCACTACCACGGGGAGATAGTGCAGTTATGTGGGACTCTAACCCACTAAAACTCCACGGTGTCCTCCTCTGCCGCTTACGGCGGGAACACGGGCACGCGTTAGCACTCATCCGCGAACCCGCCGCGGCTGTCCGTTGCCGGACCCTCCTCTGGGGAGTACTCCCCATCACCGGCGCACTAGAACACATAGCACGCCGTGACCGCCCCAGGGACCAAACCAGCACATGGGCGCCAGACGACCCCGTGTCTGGGCACCCTTGGTCCCTCCTGCGACGGGTCAGGACATTGGCCCCGCCGCCTGCCAATTTTCGGCTGCAGAGGATAGGGAGAGCGGCCAACGTAATACCGACACTCCTCTTCCCCTGCAGCCCCACCGCGTCCGCCATCGTACGGTGGCGACCCCGTCAAGGCCGCGGAAGGTAGGGAGAGCGGCGCACCGTAATACCGGCACTCCTCTCCCGCCGCGGCCTCCACCCCTCAGCCGCGATGCCTCAGGTATGACATCGCGGCCCGCCTCAGTTGCGATGTCGCCCAAGCGACACCGCAACCTACTTTTGGCCGCTACGTCGTTGGCTTGTCGGCAAAAGCCCTGACGAGCGGCCCCTCCTCGGGTTCCTCTTCGCTTCACCGTGGGTGTCCAAGCCACGGCTACTGAGCCCCCCCGCCTCGACAATGCGGGAACCCACCGGGGGGGATGCATAAGTGTATTGTGGAACTATCAAATAAATCCTCACATCGAAATTAAAAACGTGATTTTTTTTAAACAAACCAACCGACAATGGGTTTCGCCAATCTTTGACTAGCTAGAGTGCTAATCTATTGAATATATTTGGTTGAATGTTTGTATGCAGACTGGGAACGGCATTATATATACGAAGTTTAATACATTGTCGTGTCCACCTTGTATACAATTCCACTTACGTTTTTTTTTAAATTTTCTTCTGATACCATTATAATACTATTAAACTATAATTAACGTGTTTTTATAAGTTAATTTAAGTAATCCGTTATTAATATTATTGTAAATACTCTCACTGTGATTTATGGACATGTTTTGTAAATATTTTTTTCTGAATTACATGTATTTTTTTTTAACATTGTTTTTTTACTCGCCTGTAATTTTGATACTGTTTACTATCAATTTAAGTTGAGTGGCATGTGGCTTGGTAATGACAGCTGCACGGGTCGATTGATCAGGATAAGCTATGCCGCGGTTGGTCCGTGGATGGGTGACCATCTTTACATACCGAGACTCCGTGTCGCGGAAAGCACGGTAAAAAATTGGTCTCGGCTGTCATTCATGGATCTTTGACCGTCCTTACGAGTGGTCAGAAGCCCGAAAGTCTGACAAAGTATCAAGGGCTATCGTATTACCCAGTAACTGGTTTGTGGAGGTCAGATAAGCAGTTCTCTATGTAAAATACTGGTATTCAGCTGCATCAGGTTAGACTAGAAGCCGACTTTAACATAGTTGGGAAAATGCTAGGCAGATGATGAACGTAAGATGCAACCAGAAAGCCAATTCCCGAAATTAAAAATGTTTAAAATCTAGTTACAATCTCATCTCAGCAACAATGATTGTCAAGAACTTGTCAAAAATGTATAAAAGTTATTTTTGACAGATTTAAATTGAAATTAGAATGCGAATGTTATAATATAAAATATGGGAATTGCCCCTTAAAACGCGTCAACGATCAACGTCGACCATCACTTTAAAATATGTCACCTCAAAATATCATACTTTTCAAAATAGGTCACGATTATCGTCAATTGACCGCTGCCTAGATGCACCCTTAGGGTAATTATATGCCGAAGATGCCTCACTACGATACCTCACGGTCGCAGTTTAGCTTACTACCTCGATGTCACCTCCATGTAAAACAAATGCATGCTAATAGACTTGAACGCACATGCCAGGCATCGAGGTCAACCCCCAAGCAGCCCGCGATGTATCACAGAATATATATGATAATGATACATAACTACATTATTATATGTATCGTATGAAGTATCCGTGCGTGTGTATTAGCATGCATTTGTTTTACATTGAGGTAGCGAGCTAAACCGTGACCGCGAGGTATCGCAGTGAAGCATCTTCGGCATGTAATTACCCATAAAATAATCTCTTGTGAACCACGCGCCATTTTCAATAAAAACAAAATATATTTTCGCCGTTTCTCAAAAAAAATGTAAGCACAACAAAATATACGTAATTCCTGGATAAAAGTGATGAATCGTTTAGAAATTCGTATTGTTGTATACTTAAAGTTTTTATAACACCTGTCGGACAGACAATGACAGATGGACGTTTTATTTCTTTTTGTACTTTAAAGGTAAAATATATATTACTTAGACATTTACAGGTTAAGCTGCCTCTAAAAGGCTGTTACTACCTGTTCTGATGAAAGAAGAGGACATACCTTAAGGACGTACATGTACATATTTGATAAGACGAAAAGTGAACGAAATTCGTAACTATACTCAAGCAAAAAATTTAAACTAAAAATGTAAACAAAACTGACTACCTAAATATAAGCCTCCAGGCATAAAGGGTGTGACATCTTACTTATGCACTGCTGGCGAAGTTAAAAATGATAAACCAGGATCATCGAAGGAACACCGGAGGATCCATATAAGGAACTGGTTAAACTCGTTAAGGAACGTGCTCTCATGTTTCTAGACCCGCGGTTTAAACTGTGCGTTGTCTGTCAGTGCTTTATATTTTTTTTACAGGTAACCTGATCTAAGGAACTTTTATATATTAAAAACTGAACTTGACATAATAATTTAAACATACATTTAACCGTTTATCGATGAATTGCATAACTGATCAGTGAGTCCATTACACTCTTTGAAACTGACTGGAATAATGATCATTGGAACGTACATATTCATTGAAATATTCATGAATACATTACAGCATCATTTATGCTCTCGTTGCTGTGAACAGTGGTAACAAAGGATGGATTTCATTTTGTGCTTATTGTACATGTAATAAAGCAGAAGTTGAGGCACGTGTTTTTTCAGGGAAATCAAACCTATTACACCCATATTCAGTCAGTTATTTTTCAATAGGGGACCAGCCTATTAAGGCTCCTGCAAACAGGCGCGACGCGCGACGCGAATCCCGCGCGACGCAAAGGCACCGCTCGTTGCGCGACTTGCGGTGCCTTTGTGTCGCGCGCGATTTTATCGCGTGTCGCGCCTGTTTGAAGGAGCCTTTATCATCAACCGGGCACAAACCTAAAATCCGGACTGCTACTGAGAAATTCTAGATAGAAAAACCCAATATCAGGAATTTATCCAAAAGTGGTACCCACCATCATCATCATCATCATCAGCCTACAGCAGTTCACTGCTGAACATAGCCTCTCCTATTGTACGAGTTCTATCCGATTGATGGCAATACATTCGCCTCCCCATTATTATTATTTTTTTTTCATATTTTTCTGGAAATAAACATTATTTTTTTTTTTTTTTTACTTAACTCGGGACCATGCGGTCCCGGTCCTTTGGAAGGCGTACGAGGGGCCGAAGCCAACTCGCAGGGGCCCCTTAGGAAAATTTATGAAATGCGGCACCAACCGACGATTATCCCTGTATGCACTATGCAAGTGCACCCAAGGGTAACCCCCGGTTGGTGTAGGACTATTGCTATGGAAAATAAAAACTTGGACTATGGGTTTGGGTGGCTAAAGTGGACTGGTTACCAAGAACTATGGAAGAACTATGACCCTTGCCTGATCAATGTTTTATATATACGCGGATAAAATAGCAGGGGGTGACTTACACACTCAATAATATATTATTATTATTATTACATGGGACTTAAACATAAATATGCATAAACACGAGCGATACGCGTCAACCGTAGAGGCAACTGCAATGAAATTAAATTTATTTGCAAGAATTGTAGTACGCAGCTGTCGACACCCGTCGACGCTCGTCGTCGAGTACTAACTGGTAAAACGTATGTGTATCTACTATAGGCTCTGGCTTACCCTTCGGGGAAAGAAAACGTGATGTTATGAAACTTATCCGAAGCCAATTTAAATATAAATGTTCAATATCAAATGACACTCAACTTAAAAAGAAAGAATACTCGGGAAATAATGGCTGTATCGAGTTACGGTAATAACAGTTTGTCAAATAGAATAGTTTCTTTTGGAGTATATTTTATTCATTTCACAAAGAAAGAAAAAACAAAGAAAAATATTTTACTTGGGAAACGCACAGGAGATACAAACAATAAAAAAGAACATTCATAGATAATTGCTTCACGTTTGTCAGTATTTTATTCAGGTATGAGAAACAGAGCGGAAGGCTTCTTATCCTCAATAGAAAATGGAAGATTCTCAATCCAATCAATTGACAATCACACACGCCCCTATGACAGCAATTTTAAAAAACCCTTTCTTAGTGGATAGGTACTCTTCACAAAGAACACATTCTCAAAATTTCATGTCTCTATGACTAGCGGTTTAGGCTGTACGTTGATATATCAGTCAGTCAGGACTTTGCATTTTATATATATAGATACCAAGTAAATTGAGTTTATACAATGAAAATATAGTCTTACAATCTTCAGCAGCTCCAACAGTAATTTTGAGTGTTAATCAATTAGTTGTAGTTGTGGAGCAGGACCAGCATTGAGCCAGGCATTTTTATCAGCGATGTAATCCCCAACTTATAAAAATTATAATTCAGGTTCTATCCGCGATGGCAACAATGTCGTCAGCCCATCTCGCTGCGCATCGACCAACAGTACCTACTTTTTTATGTTATGCCAACTAATGAAAAAACACCTCGCAATAGAAATCTCGCCAGCGTAGTGCAAAGCAAAGCTAACTAATAAGCAACACGGGAAACTTTATGTATCCTCGGTTTGCCATAGTCTGACAAATGGCATACTAAAATAAAAAGGTATAAAAATAGCGAGTGTATTGGAAAAAGTTAAAAATACTGGAACAGTGGCACAGTCGTGCGCCGATATGCGTAGGATTTTGTAGCAGTTTGTAATACGACGGTAAGGTCAGAAAAAGTGGGTTGTATTCCAGCTTTTTTCCAAATATATTGGGGTCGACTTCCAGCAAAACCGGATGCAGCTGAATACCACTACTTTACATGAAGCGGCTGCCTATCCGATCTCCACAACCCAGTAACTGGGTAATTCGAGACCCCTTGGTAATACTGGTTGTCAGACTTTCGGGCTTCTGACTGTAACGACTGTCAAAGATCCACGAATGGCAGCCGGGACAAACGGCTTAACGTGCTTATCGAGTAACGGAGGGGTTTCGGTATGTTAATCACCCATCTACGGACCGACTGTGGCAGGCGTAGCTTTACTTTCACCTTGATCGACCCGTGCGGCTATTATTACTCACCTAAGAGACCCTCAGTAGGTTGTATTTCATTTTGTTTTTAAGTTACTGACTATGTCTTGGATATTACAGACAACGGTGAAGGCAAACATAGTGAAGGAACCTGGACTCATACTTTATAGGCCGACCGCTTAACAGAGACGTTGCCTGAGGTAGCTGCGCGGTGCGGGAGGGGTGATAGTTGTCAGAAGTTGAAGAATCCCTGAGTTCTCGCATCCTGTCACCCCTCCCGCACCGCGCTGCTACCTCAGGCAACGTCTCAGTTAAGCGGTCGGCCTATTTTTATGAGTCTGAAATCGCTAACCCGTCTTGAGCAAGCGTGGTGATCAATGCTCGTGCCTTCTCTGTAGGAGATAAGTGCGCTGCAGTGGGACGATAATGGCTGGTATTATGGAAAGGTCATATCAAATATTGATATTATGTTATGGTAAGTGTATTAAATCATATAAGTTTTCTTTAATAATAGCATTTTAAAAGGTCGACTGTTTTGCTAACGCTATTCAGTGCAATACGCGACGACAGCGTTATCCAGTGTGTATGCCAGCAGAAGTCTTGTATTGCTTTATGTGGGTGACACACGGACACTGCGTGTGTCTAACCTAACGCCAGAGCCACGAGATACCCGCGTCTGCGACTACGGAGACAAGACAAATGCATGCAATGTTATTTAGAGGAGTTCAAGAGGAGTTATTCCGGTCGGATCCCCTGATCTGACACCCTACTGCTTAATATTGTTTTAATTTCTGTCTTATCCACTATACACTTTGTCAATCCGGTCTGCGGGGCAATTGCGTAACACATTATCAATCGGAATCGGTTTCATTTTGACAGTTCGACAACATTCAATGCGTTATTTACGTGTTGAGCAGACAAATTTTTCGAACTTATGAAGCAATGGATTAGCAATTTGCTTCAAAATGATTCAGATACCGATTGATGTTACGCATTTAGGGTGGATTACGGCCCACTCCCTCTCACAGAGAGGAGACCTGTATCCCAGCAGTGGGAATATTATAAGCTGGTTCTGCAATGGCCGTTGGGGTATACGTGATCCGTAATACGTGAAAACGTGAAAGTGGCTATAATCCACGAAATCGTGGAACGTGAAAACGTGAAAGTGGCTATAATCCACGAAATCGTGGAACGTGAAATCATGGAACGTGAAAACGTGTAACGTGAAAACGTGAAACGTGAAAACGTGAAAGTGTCTAATCAACCACGCGGTCCCAGTGCGGGTCGGTGAATGTCACATGTCTTCGAATTTTTGGTTTTAGGACATGCCGGTTTCCTCACGATCTTTTTCTTCACCGTTTTGAGAGCAGTGGTGATGAAATTAAATACATGAAGTGCGTGCCTGGGTTCGAAATCACGACCTACAACTCGTAAGTTGAGGCCAATACCATGCCGGGTCAGCGGGATTGTCCGAAAGGGTTACCGCTGGCCCGGAACATAAAGGGCTAAGGAAGAAACACGGGTGGGTTTTAGTCAGTAAGAGTCTAACACTCCCTTCCGCTCCACCCAGAGCGGGAGGAATCATTTGATGATTTCCAATCCAGAAAAAAAAAGGCCAATACCATCACTGGTCCAACACTGCTTTACGGATATTGGTTCTACGGCTAATATAGCTGATACATTGCCATTACATTACAGCTTGCTTATTTAGAGGGCCTTGTCGATCTCTGGAATAAAGTTATTATTAAAGCATTTCTAGTGCAACGTTGAAAACAACATCCGATTCTAGTTAAAAGTATAAGAAACAACATTTTTAAATAGACGAACTTCTCTGTAAAAACTTGTCTTAACGATTTCATGATGGCGATCCTGGGACTAGCTTTTCCAAGATTTTATTTAAAAACAACGACAGGACCATCTTGGGAATTTTCTCACAGCAAACGAGTAAAAAACAAACGGCTTAAAGGGATTATAGATTTTTCCGTGGAATTGTTTACGTTTAAGGATGTCATCCAACCCGACTTCTAATAATACAGCTGAAAAGTTTGTTTGAACGCGCTAATCTCTGAAACGATTGAAAAAATCTTTTTTGCGTTTAATAGGTAATACGGGCTGGTGTCCGCAACTCCACGTCAATGCGCGTATTTTGCGTTCGTGGTTATGAACTATCTGTGTGCCAAATTTCATCTAAATCCGTTAAGCCATTTGAGCGTGAAGAAGTAACAAACATATAAACACACACACACACATACACACACTCATAAACTTTCGCCTTTATAATATTAGTGTGATAGTGTTATTATTTTGATATATGTATTATTTTAGTGGCGACCGCGTACTGGAAGACGTAGTGTTGGAAGGCCTCCCACAAGGTGGACCGATGACCTTGTGAAGGCCGCGGGAATCCGCTGGATGCGGAAGGAATATATCCAACAGTGGACGTCTTTCGGCTGAAATAATGACGATGAAAAATATTATAAGTCATCTATTGAGAGACTGGAGTCGTGTATCTTGCGATGCTTGCCAGGGACAGCTGAGAGCTCCAGTGAGTCGGAACCGAGTGCTGTATAGTTCGCGATGAGTCGGCACTGTCTGCGGTGGTACCCCAGTACAACGGGGTGGCGCTTCGTTATGCTCTAGTGAGTCGAATGTGGTACGTATGGTGTGTTGACTTATGGCGTCCAGCACGAGAGGTATTAACTTCACCAGCCGAAAGTGCAGTGTGCTGTTCCAAGGTTGCAGATGAGGCTGAGGCTTGAGATAATCAGGAATTATGGACGCGCATTCCTGGTCAATTACAACTGATTGGCTACAAACCAGAACAAAACAATGCCTTTTAGCTGCAGAACTTGGAATGGCGGTAGTAAGTACTTGCCTGATTGAGTTTCCCCACAAAAATCTCTTCTCTAGAACCATTTCAACTATGACCAAGTCCAATTAAGTAATTCAGAAAAACCCTTCAAACAAAATAATAAAGTCCAAGAGTTTGCTTTGCAAAAATTATTTTAATTTCGAAGAAAACTTCTTACTGAGAATTTCCCAAAGGGCCTAACTGTTTGCTAGTTATTCTTGAACGCGGTGTGTGACTTGCAAAGCTGGGAAGAGTGGCTCATTATTGTGGTCCCGTGCCCACAAAATCTGATGTAATGAATTCGGTGAAACGTCATAGTCTGGTATTAAAGCTTACCTTAAAAAAAGAGACGCGGTAACACTGCAGTGTAATAAGTAGTATTGAGTGAAATAGTTTTGGAAGTTGGTAACTTAGAATAGTTACTTTGATTCTCGCAACTGCTTTTGTTTCTTGTTGACGCCTGGCTGTCACTGTAAACCAGCGCTGGGCCTTTGTCTAGCATGGGGTCAACAGCATTAAGAACAATATGCGTCATATCCATGCGAAAAGGCCATCAATCAGCATAAAGGCACAGGTATCAAACCGGACAGGGATCGGCACCGTATCAACTCGAGCCGTTCGTCGTCGCCTAGCCGTAGCCGAGTCGACGTATCGGAGCTTCTGATCCGCTATGGTTACGTGCTTAACGTTAGGTTGACGCCTGTTTGATGGCGAGGCGAAAGGCGATCCGGTGCCGATCCCTTTCCGATTTGATACGTGTGCCTTTATGCTGAGCGATGGCCTTTTCGCATGGATATGACGCATATTTTTCTAAGGAGAATGAGTGAACTTTACGTCCTGTTCCACATACCACTATACGACTAATAAAGAAGTATGGAAGAAGAAGATATGGTTGCGCCGACCCCAAAATAAATTGGTAAAGTGCAGGAGAATGATGACGACCGTTTGATTTGCTTTTAAATTGTGTATTTATAAAAGAGTTTAAACAATACTCGGGTGATTTGCTGCCATTCATTAAAATACCTAAAGGTGAACAAGTAAGTTAAAGTAAAAGGTGAAATATAAAAAAAGAAAAGTAACAATACCTACCGTGACTGACTGCATTGGATACTAAAGCATCGTCACACATGGAGGCTATTCTGAAAATTGTAACGAAGTCAATTCGAATTCACGTAATATTCATTTTCTCGAAAGTGAAACCTTACTACGCCGTGTTAGTTTGTCAAATATGAATAATAACCAGCCTATAATGTTCCAATTGCTAGGACACAAACCTCCTCTCTTCGAGAGGGAGTGGCCTGTAATCCACCACGCGGTCCCAGCCTAGAGGGCCCAGGGCCCAGGGCCCAGTGCGGGTAGATGTCACATATCTTCGAATTTTTGGTTCATGTATACATAGTACATGCCGGTTTCCTCACGATGTTTTCCTTCACCGCTTTCAGAGATGACGATGAAATTATTTACACAAAGTAAAGCGCCTGCATGAGTTCTAAGAATTTTAATCCACTTGATACTACATCTGCTTGAAAACTACACTGTCACTACCACTGTCCTTTAAATCAATACCACGCATTCTCATAAGCTGCAATAACCGTTCAGTTTCTAATGCTCCATATTACTAAGTTATTTGATATTGAATCTTATTGACACGAAGCGCAGTTGTCGTAACTTAAAATTGCTTTACTTGTGTTTCGATAGACATTATTGTGACCACAGAACATGAAGACATCTCGGCAGCCATGTTATAGAGGCGGCATTGTCAACGCTCGTTTACTCGCACTACGACATAAATCAATCTGCTTAACTATATCGAAACGTAACAGTGTATGTCTGTACTGCTCATTGATTTGCTATCTTTCTCTCTCGCAACCGACCAGCCATGTTGCAAAGTCCTATAATAATGTCTGTCGGGAAATAAATGCAACTTTAATTAATAGAAGTTTTTTATTTAACCCCCTTATTAATAAACGTTGTATAGCGTCTCTGTAGTTACACAACGCTTTGTCTTCTTCTTTCGAAAGTCAAATTACTGACGACTGAAAGAGAGAAATCAGTGTGTATTCATCTGATATAATACGTAAGGGGGTTAGTTTTTAACAGTTGGATGAACAAGGATGATATCCGATCCCACGCGTGCTTTTCCCATCTATATTGGAGTCTTCTTCCAGTCTAACAGGATGCAGCAAAATACCAGTATTTCACATGGAGCGACTGCCTATCTCGAAGACTGGTTGTCAGACTTTCGGGCTTCTGAATATCCGTAACGACTGTCAAAGCTCTACGAAAGACAGCCGGGACCAACGGCTTAACGTGCTTTCCGAGGCACGGAGGGGTCTCGATGTGTACCTAATGGATGGTCACCCATCCACGAATTGACAGCGGCAAGCGTAGCTAAACCTTTAATCGATTCGTGCGCCTATTATTATTTATCCACGAGCCCCTAGCATGAGCACTACGATATTAATGACGAATAGAAATTGACGGCTTTAAAGGCGGTCCCTGACAGAAGTTGTGCGCCTGATGCACTTTCCGCGCCATTAAATTTACTAGTACTACCGTTTTTAGAGAGAGCAGCGTTGGCCCAGTGGTAACGGCTGCACCATACGACTTGTAGATCGCAGGTTCGAGCCCAAGCAGGCGCTTTACTTTGTGTGAGTTATTTCATCACCTATGCTCTCAAAAACGGTGAAGAAAACACCGTGAGGAAACCGGCATGTCCTAGAACAAGAATTCAAAGACATTGTGGCATCTACCAACCCGCACTAGGCCCTCGTGGTGGACTACGGCCCTCTCACAGAGAGGAGGCCTGTGTCCCAGGAGTGGGAATGTTATAAGCTGATAATGCCGGCTCTGGATACCGGTGGCTTTACGTGCTCTATGGTTGTGATATTATGAAGTTTTATTTTTATAGTACCTGGATAAGTAGTCGTTTGTTCTATTGTTTTCTTTGAAGGCAATAACATACGCGGACTCTTCAATCCGTGAAGTTTAGTTTTTTATTTGAAATGGGTTTGCTCTTGACTCTAGTCTAGGTCAGAGATGATAGAGACAAAGTCTACGATATAGTGAGCTTATCCAGACGAAGCCTGTTCACTCTTACTTTGATTTGCTGTTGCTGCGGTTAGTGAGTGGATAGGGGGTCATTATTTACACGTTCAGACCGAGATCTATACAGTATGGAAACCACATAAATACAATAAATTACTACATTATACTTGTTATCGCCGTTTCTGACGATATACAAAAAATGAACGAAATCGGTCGCGACAAAAAATCAGCTTTTCCCCACATTTATGTTCGCATAAAGGCTCCTACGAACAGGCGCGACACGCGATATAATCGCGCGCGACACAAAGGCACCTCTCGTTGCGCGACTTGCGGTGCCTTGGTGTCGCGTGTCGTGTCAAGCCTGTCTGAAGGAGACTTAACTTGTCAAAATGTAGGGAATAGCTGATTTTTTTCATGACCGATTTTCATCATCTATCATCGAATCTTTTTTATTTTTATTTTGTCGTGTTTAGATATCTATCTGTACCATCACGTCTTCAGAGTTTGGCTAGGTAATTTAATTTGACCCTGCATATACGTTACTAAGCTCGTGCTTTGACTGAGACATGTTTTCGTCTCTGTCTTGCACTTGCAGTTTGACCTTGTGCGACAGTGTCAGGAATAACGCTTAACTAAAGAACGTGCTAAGTAACGTTTATGAATCTTGGTCTAAGAGCTCTCTGTAGCCGGAAGCCCAAAAACTGTCAGTTCTTGTTGTCATACGAATATCTATAACAGTTGTCATCTGCCTGGCCTTTTCCTAACTATGTTGGGGTCGGCTTCCAGTCTAACCGGATGCAGCTGAATACCAGTATTTTACATGGAGCGACTGCCTATCTGACCTCCACAACCCAGATACTGGGTAATACGATACCCCTTGGTAAGACTGTTTGTCAGACTTTCGGGCTTCTAACTACCCGTAACGACTTTCAAAAATCAACGAATGACAGCCGGGACCGGGCTTAAGGTGCTTTCCGAGGCACGGGGGGGGTCACGGTATGTAAAGATGGTCACCCATCCACAGACCAACCGTGGCAAGCGTAGCTTAACCTGATCGATCGACCTGTGCGGCTGTTATTATTTAGCCACAGGCCAAAAAAATTCTTAGTCCCCCGACCTATCCCGTCGCATCGCATCGCCTGGCCGCGCTATTGGTTACATACTTTTCGCAGTCTTTCTTACTTTTTTCCTTTTTTTTCGGCTTCTAAGAGTCCTAGTGTGATGTTAAATAGCCTTCCTCAAGAATTGGGCTATCAAATGCAAAAAACAGTGGCACTCCGGGAGTGCCGACAGAAGTGAAAACAAGACACAAACGGAATACTTTGCCATCACTCACTGACATATCGATGGCCCCACCGAATAAACGTGTAAGAGAAAAATGACAACTTTTCAGCAAAAAATAAAAACGTTAAAATTTCAATAACGCTCATTTCATGGTAAATAGGTATAAATAATGTATGATCGAATTATAGGTAAAAAAATAGACTATAGACTTGTATTTTTACTTTTTTTAAAACATCAACGAGTTTCAGGAAATTCATGAAAAACTATTTAATTTTTTTACTCTTGTGAAATTTGCATGACTAGATCACAGTAATATATCATTGCACGTTTATTCGTGTAATAATACACAAAGAATAAAACGTACTGTTATGTTACACTATTATTCTCCGTAAATCAAGTTCATTTTGGAACTCAGCTATAACTATTTACACGCTTGTTTACAGTACATTGTTCTGCTATTACATGATTGGAAAGATCGTATGCATTAATATTAGTGTTATTAGGATCAGTTTTCATTTATGTAATACATCTTTGTTAATGCATGGTATAATAATATAAATAATTTTGTAAAAGGATGAAATAAAATACAGATGTATAAAGAATTAAAAAAATATAATTATGTATTAATCCACGTGAACACAAAGTACTAGTATTATTGATAATAAAAAAAAACGAATTGCAATATCAGAAACACTAATCGTCCTCCTCACTGTCATTGGAGACCGAGATAGAGTTTTCCAATGGCTGTAGATTTTTATAAAAACTTTGATAATAGTTTGGTATTGCTCCTGAATCACACAGGCTTATCAAGTCCTTAAATAACGGAATTGGTATAGGTAACATTCCAGTGTACGCTAGTTTTAAGCTTTCAGCATCTTCTGTAGGTTCTCCACGCCGCCTTCTTGAGTTAGTCCTTATCATGATTTGCAACTCTCGTAATTCGTCTTCCAAACTATACCTGAAGTAAATTGTATGAGGATAATCATGAGAGAAATTTACTTCTTTTATTTTGCTCCAGTAAATTTTATCGCCGTTTGTGTCCTTTAACCAATTCTTCCCCTTTATTAACTCTTTAAAATCCACAAAATCATTTTGTGTCATTTGTTTTACTTGGTACTTGTGCCCAGTAACTTTAGCATTCTCTATCAAAGAATACATTTGATCGGGAGTGTATATAGTATTGTAGCGGTCTACACCCTTAGATCATATAAATAAAACCATTTGATTTATAAAAACACGAAAACAAACCTTTGCAGTAAACACCACATACTTTGTTATTTCTCCGTTTGACACATGACAGTTTGCAATTACGTTCCATAGCTAATTACCATAGACACAAACATGGAACGCATTATTCTATGACTAATCACATTAATAAAAACATCACACAATACATGTAGCTATTTTAATTAGTTTTTCATCACACACATTTATTATATGGTATAAATAAACAATACTAACAAATATTTACACTATACAAAATATCAATGAAAACAATGTTTTTAATACGTGTGAGGTTTCGTGAGCGAAGGATAAACGGAGCGACACAATCATGACCGGCATTTTTAGTAGATATTCAAAAGACCCGAGTCATCTAGTGCGCTATAGTCCCTTGAACCGCACACCAAACCTCGCTCGCAAACCTAGTTTTCCCGCTGAGAACTAGATTCTATCGTTTTGTCCGTATTGTGTCGTATCAAATTAAACAGTGTTTTGTCCAATAAATAAATTTAATTGTAATAATACATATTTAAGAAGAGACGTGGTAATTTAAATATAAAACAGCGTATCACTATCGCGTGTAAATTATTTTACCCCGTCTACACTTCACTGGTGACCCCGACAACGAACACTGAAGCCTTCAGGAGCCAAGATGTCGACCGGAGCAGCTCACGGAACGAGTGTAGGAGCGTCGGCAGAGAGCCAGGACGTCTGCCGTGTCAGCGTCAAATTGCCGCCATTTTGGCCAGAAGAGCCGGCACTTTGGTTTGCCCAGGTAGAAGGTCAGTTCACCATCGCGGGCATTACTGCCGACTCCACCAAATTTTATACCGTCATCGCGCAGCTCGACCACCGATTTATGGTCGAGGCAAGGGACATTATAGAAAATCCCCCGGCGCAGGATAAGTATAACAAGCTCAAAGCTGAGCTGACACGGCGACTCTCCGACTCGCACGAGAAGAGGGTACAGCAGATTCTCAACCGCGAGGAGCTAGGCGACCGCAAGCCGTCGCAATTTTTACGGCACCTGCAGACGTTGGCCGGACCACATGTGCCTGAGTCATTCTTGGCCACGTTGTGGGCGAGTAGGTTGCCCACAAATATACAGACAGTTATTGCATCGCAACCTAATCTCGCTCTTCAGTCTGTCGCAGATTTAGCCGACCGCGTGCACGAGATCGCGCCGACCCCAGCACCGGCACTCGCAGCAGCCTCCACCGTAGCAGCAGTGGCGAGCGCGAGCACCAGCAGCAGCGAGATCAGCGAGCTGAAACAGTGTATCGCTGCATTAACACTCCAGGTGGCGGCACTACAGAAAGGACAGGTACACCATGGCTCGCGTAGCCATCATAGGCACCGCCGTGGTGGCAGAGGACCGTCCTCAGGCCACCGCCGTAGTCGCTCGCGTTCCAGAAGCAGGTGGAACGACGCCCACTGCTACTACCATAATAGGTTCGGTGACAAGGCCACGCGGTGCACCACGCCGTGTACGTATGCGGGAAATGCCGCCGGCAGCCAGAAATAGCGGCAAATGGCTGCCCCAACCAACCACGCCGCCTATTCGTGACTGACCGGACCACTAAAACCACGTTTCTTGTGGACACAGGATCCGACTTGTGCGTGTACCCACGTGCTTCACTCCAACAGCGGCGCAGTAAAACCGGGTACCAACTCTTCGCGGCCAACGGAACCGCCATCGACACGTACGGCTGGGTCGAGCTCCATCTGAACTTAGGGCTCCGCCGCGTGTATACATGGAAGTTCGTGGTCGCGGACGTAACTAAGCCCATAATAGGTGCCGACTTACTGGCACACTATAATTTATTAATAGATTTAAAAAATTACCGGCTCATCGATGGGCTGACCCAGCTGTCGTCTACGGCGTCATCTGCGGCCGGCTCAACATCGGACATCGCCTCCGTCAAGTCGATCGGTGGTACCACCGCGTACCACGAGGTCCTGCGACAGTACCCGGAGATCACGCGGCCAGCTGGAACACAAGGTCAGGTCAGTCACAACACAGTCCACCATATACGGACAACGCCTGGCCCACCTGTCTTCAGCCGACCACGCCGCCTTGCCCCGGACAAGCTCAAAGTCGCCCAGAAGGAGTTTGAGGCAATGATGGCCAACGGAACGGCAAGAACATCAGAGAGTTCGTGGTCATCACCACTCCACCTCGCTCCAAAGAAGGACAACAGCTGGCGACCATGTGGGGACTACAGGGCACTGAATGCCCGTACTATCCCGGACCGGTATCCCATCCCTCACATCCAGGACTTCACACATCAGCTGGCTGGCAGCACTATTTTCAGTAAAATCGATTTAATCAAGGCATATAATCAGATTCCTGTCCAGCCAGCTGACATAGACAAGACTGCCATCACCACACCGTTCGGACTCTATGAATTTCCGTTCATGACGTTCGGACTGAGGAACGCAGCGCAGACCTTTCAGCGGTTCATGGACGAAGTGCTGCGTGGGCTGCCATTCTGCTACTGTTACCTGGATGATGTGCTCTTATTTTCACAGACGGCAGCCCAGCATACCGAACACATGCACCAGCTGTTCAAGCGGCTGTCCTCGTACGGGATACTCATTAACACAGCCAAGTGTGAGTTTGGTCGTGACACTATTACCTTTTTAGGTCACGAGGTGTGTGCAGAAGGTGTTCGTCCCTTACCGGAGAAGGTACAGGCGATCCAGGATTACCCAGCTCCCCAAGACCGTCAAGGAGATGCGTCGCTTCCTGGGTATGTTCAACTTTTATCGTCGCTTTGTCCCTGACGCAGCTCGCTTGCAGTCGCCGCTCAACGTCGTCCTCACTGGCCCAAAAACGAAAGGAACACAGGCTATAGTGATGACACCAGAAATGCAAACAGCTTTCAATGCGTGCAAGAAAGGCTTAGCTTCAGCCGCTTTACTAGTCCACCCGGACACCTCTGCTGATCTAGCTATTTTTACAGATGCGTCCGACGTCTCCATAGGCGCAGTGCTGCAGCAGAAGGCGGGGGACACCTGGACCCCACTGGCATTCTTCTCACGACGCTTGTCCACATCGCAGAAGAAATACAGCCCGTATGACAGGGAGCTCTTAGCCATCCACGACGCAGTCGGATACTTCCGGCACATGGTCGAGGGTAGGCACTTCACAATCTTCACGGACCACAAACCCCTGTCATACGCGTATGCGCACTGCCGTGAGAACTGCTCACCCAGACAGTACAGATACTTGGATTTTATAGCGCAATTCACCACGGACATTAAATTCATTGCAGGAAAGGACAACGTCGTGGCAGATGCCTTGTCACGCGTGGAAGCATTGACAGTTCCAAAATTGGACTACGCAGCCCTTGCACATACCCAGGAAAGCGACCCTGAACTGCAAGGACTCCTAAAGTGCAACAGCACATCACTTAAGCTCAAGAGAGTACAGCTTCCGGAATCGAACATAGAGCTTTACTGCGACACCTCCACTAATGACATACGCCCTTATGTTACAGAGCCATACAGAAGGAGTGTGTTCCAGAAGCTTCATCAGCTGAGCCACCCCGGTAGACAGGCCACGGTCAAATTAATTTCTTCCCGATTTGTTTGGCCTGGTCTGAAGAAGGACTGCCGGGCATGGACCAGAGAGTGTATAGAGTGCCAGAAGAATAAGGTCTCGCGGCACACTTCCTCTCCCACCTCTCCCTTCCCTATTCCTTCCCAGCGCTTCTCGCATGTCCACATGGACATTGTGGGCCCACTAATGCACTCAAATAATTACAGGTATGTTCTCACCGTCATCGACCGCTTTACCCGCTGGCCTGAGGCATACCCCATTGCCGACATCACCGCTGAGACCTGCGCCCGCACCTTCATCGCCGGCTGGGTGTCTCGCTTCGGCTGCCCACAGCGCATCACCACCGACCGGGGCGCGCAGTTCGAGAGCAAACTCTTCCTACCCCGTCTACACTTCAGTATGCCTTTTCTTTGAACGCTCGATAGCAGCATGCATAGAGTCGCCTTCCGATTGGCTATGACCCTTCTCTAAAAATTGATGAGTTATTTTGATCTTAAATTTCTTCGACGCTAAAGAGAACATGGCAAACACAAATCTGTTACGGTTTTGCCCAGTGCATGAATCGGAGTAAAAAGATATATTTTTAATTCCTAACTCAACGTGAGCTTGGATAAATAACCACAGGCAACTCGGTATTTCTATGGCTCCCCTCTTCGCAATCTGACAATGCCAAACGTAACAGTATCCTTTTTTCTCTAAAATATTATAAACTGTAAAATTATATACAGGATACTTACGTTTATAATGTAATATTCCTACTTCACTTTGGGGGATACTTAACACTTTTTCGAGATCAAAACATGCTACAACACTGTTCTTTCTATCAAATTTTTCTTTTTCTTGTTCCTTTAACTGCCTTACCAATTCCTTTTCTCTTAAATGTTTTTCATAATCAGCTTTTAACTGTTCTTTTCTTGTACTATCAGACGTTTTGTAAATCGAACATACTTCACATAAATCTTTTTTAGGTTTATGGAAGGAAATATTAAATTTGGTGTTAAATATGATTTCGTACTGGCGTTTAGTTGCTTTGCATGTTATATTATATTGCGTGTTTGTGTCCATCCATTCTAAGTACAGTCGATGCATTTTTGATATATTTAATGTTTCACAAAGGTATTCTTTCTGGCTATCTTTCCGAACGTAATGAGCTTCAACTCTTTCGAAGAGGTTTATATGGTCGGTTATGCTTTTCTCAGTCTCCTCTGACATCTTCCTTGGCCTATTTTTATGCTTTCCTCTATTATCTTTCATATTATTATCACCCCCTAATTTCTCAATAGCTGTATAAACTACTTGCTGCGTAATAGACAAAGTATTTAAAAACATGGTTTTACAAATTTTTATATTCAAATTAGTATCATCAGGAAGTTGGTATATTAATGTTTGCGTACGATTATTTTTACGTTCTACTGTAATTTTTTTAACGTGTTCCTTCTTTACGTAACAATGAATAAAATGCCATTGTCTTTCATGGTCGCCGATATCCCAAAATTTCTTAAAGATGTTCTTCCTCATATCTTCATTTATCTTTTCATAACATTTCAATTTGCAGTTACAAGGTGGTCCAATAGATTTTTCTGGGTTTTTTTTTGTTAGTTCTGATACTTTCATAGCTTTGACCAGAATTTTTTAGTACTTTGTTTTTGCGATCTTTCCATAAATCACGATTTATTTTTCTTTTTCTTGTAAGTATTTCGGTAGGAGTCATGACTCTTTTCTCCAGCTCTGTGAGTACAATATCTGGTGAACTGTTCTGGGTTTCAATATTATTTAAAATACCCTCTAAATCGGAAATACTTCTCAAATCATAATCCTCATTTACGTATAAAACACTTGGCGAAGCTATGAAATTAATTTTTTGCTGATTTGGCGGCGTCATTAACATTGGATTATCATTAGTCTGTACGTCATTATGATTCAAAGATTGCGATGTAGGACATTCTATCGCCGGTATTAATGGTTCAATAACATGATTATGAGAAATATCTAAAAGTTCAACTGCTGGAACATTTGGTGGTGACATATTATTATTTTCTTGTACCGATACACTAGTTACCAGTTGGGTCTCAGAAATAAAATCATCAGAGTTGACATTGAACTCTATTATACCATCAATAGGAAAAGAACTTCGTGATAGACATGTGAAACTTCCTGAAACAAATTAAAGAGAAAACTATTTACTTACTGCAATACTTTTCAACACTTGAATCCCTATAATATATAAACAAGGTGTAGCAAACTGATCTTCTCCTTACCGCAACTACTAATCGCAGAGTGGGATATATTCCGCCGAGCGAGACAAACCGTGGAGATATACAAGTACATGAAACTACAAATGCCCTGGAGAGGTCCACGGCATTTGTAGTCTTAAGTAGTTTTGGATTATACATAATTATTTTTCCTGAATAATAGAATCCCGTGACTATTTTAGTAGGTACGGAACTATAAAAAGAAATTAGGCATCGAGAAGACATCAATGTTTGAAAAACATTATGGGCAACTACTGTACTTTCTCAAGTTATTATGCCTTGTGACTGGGACTGTAGCTTTGATTTTCTTTTTTGTATTTTTGACAAAAAAGTGCCGTAATGGTCTAATTGAAATAAATGCTTTGAGTTTTGAGTTTTGAGAAGCTTAATTTTTACCTGATGGTGAAGAAGTAATCTGTTCTCCGAATGTATTTTCGTTTTGTTCTTCAAATACAATACTATTATCACCCTCATTCTTATTATCTGAAAATAATATTTTAAAACTCTGTAAAACAAGCGACTACCTTGTTTGTGTACTCATCGAAACCGAATTAAAAAGCCTATAGGTACATGCTTCCTGCGAGTACCAAGTTTAGCAGTTAGGCACATTAAATGTTATATTCATTGGCACATCATTAGCTTAAGGTCACCATAATATTAATTTTATTTTCCATTTTTATAACTGCTAAAAACACATACACATGCTATTACAGCAATAACGAGTGATTTCTAATAATTTATTGAAAAGTACCGCTGTGTTCATAATATCAAGAGATCTCCATCAGATCTTTACTAATGTAAACAGAACCAACCAAAACCTTATTTTCTTAAGTCATTAAAAACTGCATTCAAATCACATAATATACACAGACTAACGGTCACATAAGGTTTAAATTAGCAATAAGGTCTTTTTACATCGGTCTTAGCTAAAATATTTGATAATATTTATACTTACATATTATTATTAAAGTTGGTACTTACCTTTATTTCGTTGACAATTCGCTAATTCTAAAATCCTTTTGCAGCGACTAGAAGCATCCCGATACCTTCTCATTGTTATACTTAATTAGAATTATAATCGAATGTAATTGCCCGAAACAAAATTACGTAATAGCGCGCATAGAATCACAACAAGACTGACCTTCCGACCTAGTCACCTAATTTCACTCGCATCTTACCCCCCGCACCCCTTTCTAACGTTACGTACGATTGCAATAGAATCTATCGCGTAAACATTTGTGTATTTACCATTAATAGCTATAAACTTTTAACTAATATGCAAAGAATATTAATGTTTGAATCTTTAACACAATTGTTATAAAAAAATAATTATAGTAAGAGGCAATGCAATACTTTAATTTTATTATCCTATCTAAATTCAAACTTCCATTTTGTGGAATAAAACATTAGTAATAAAATTTGCATACATTTCTACACGAATAAACGTGTAAGAAGCCATTACCCAAATTCAAAAATAATCACAAATCGTCTCAAACGTCTGTAGGTTCTAACATGTTTATTCTTGTATATTTGGCGACTCGAAAAGCATGTATTAAAAGCATAAACTATTATTCCTGTATTTTTTAAATTAATAATTTCCCTAGAATAAAGAAATTCACTATTATAAAAGGCGTGTTTTGAGTCTAAGATTCATAAAAAAAATTAAGTAGGTGCAGAATAGGCAAAAGAAACGAAATATGAAAAAAAAAAAAATTCGTGTAAGAACTCTTGCACGTTTATTCGGTGGGGCCATCGATATCAGATATACATTAAAACCGAGTACATTCCGAGGACAGCCGAACACATCCGAAGCGGGTATTTTTCTAATCGTCTTATAAATGAAACACGCGCGGTGTCGCTTACGGTAACAGTGGCGCGAGTTCAATGGTTTTTTCCCATCTCAAAAAATGCCCAACGCGCCTAAAGAAGTTTTCACTTCAAAAATCTAATCTGACTGGTAGTTTCTGAGATTAGCGCATTCAAACAAACAAACTCTTCAGCCTTATTATTAGTATAGATATGGTAAAACGTTTTAACAAAAAAAACAGACTTCCAAAAAAAACGGTACAAAGTGAAAAATAACTTTAATTTCGGAAGTCTGTGTCTTTGGATCTCTATTTTAGTTTTTATTATACTTATTATTGAGTAGTTCCGTTGGCCATCTGTTATCTTCTTCATCAGTTCCACTTCACCAAATGGTGGTTTCCGAGAGCAAATGCGCGAGTTACTATAAAAAATTCCCAAATCGCTATAGGTGTGCCTATAATATTTGAGGAGTTCCCTCAATTCCTCGTGGATCCCATCTTCAGAACTAGATTTTGATAAAAGTGTGATCAATCTGGAAGTATATCCTTTTAAATAAAAATAGAATTTTCCAAATCGGTTTATAAATGGCGGCGTACTGAGGTAACAAATATAAAAAAAAATACAACCGAATTGAGAACCTCCTCCTTTTTTTGAAGTCGGTTATAAACTTGGTTTGATAAGTCAGATAGCAGTCGCTCCATGTAAATTACCGATTCATTTCGGAACTAGAATCGCATACTGACAACCCTTGTTCAATATGTTCCTCGTTGGCGTCATCCTGAATAAAATTATAAAACCCGAAACCCATCAAGCATTTAAAATAATACATTTTATTTGAATCCGAACCAAAAAAAGAGAGGTGTCTCGTACATTAGCCTAATAGAATAGAAAACATTTATTTCACACAGGAGTCCATAGGGTAAATACGTTTACATACAAAATAATGGCTACTCAGGTAAACCAATTTGGCTTTGTTTTTCAACACAGCTGAAATGATTTTCAAGCGTGTGCTGTGTATGCATATGTTCTCATAATATTTTTGCTGGATTTATCTAAAGTGGATTATGTAAAAACGCGCTCTGTTTTATATTTAATATAATTTTTGGGCCTAAGGTTAAGTTTTTACATTAAGCTAGGTTAGATTAAGCCTTTAGGATAAGCCTTTTACATTAACATTTCTATATATTTTTCCAAGTAGATAGTAGGTACTGAATAACCTAATAGAATTAAAAAGTCGAAGGTGTGTGACGTACAACAATCCACGCTAGGCCCGCGTGTTGGATTACGCACACTCCCTCTCACAAAGAGGACGCCTGTGTACCAAAAGTGTGAACGGGACAGGCTGATTATGCTCCTAAGATAGATGTGATTTATGGATATTGGCTAATACTGTGTGTAAGGTTCCTTGCAGTTTCGTTTTCTTAGTTGTGTACAGACGCCAGCACATCGACCTACTACAATCTGTCAAACTTTAATAGATTTTCAACTTTATCGCTAAAGTATAAGGTTCAAAGTTGATTGGGAAAATTTAACAGTTTCGGGTAGCTTGATGTGCTGGCGTCTGTACATATCATATTAATTTATCATAATCAGCCTATAATGTTCCCTCTGCAGACAGACGCAGATCTCCTCTCTTCGAGAGAGAGTCGACTATAGTCCACCACGCGGGCCCAGTGCGAGTTCGTAGATGTCACGTGTCTTCGAATATTTGATTCTTGGACATGCCGGTTTCCTCACGATGTTTTCCTTCACCGTTTTGAGAGCAGTGGTGATGAAATAATTTACACAATGTAAAGTTCGAACCTACGACCTACAATCACTCATAAGTCGCGGCCGTTATCACTGAGCCACTGCTGCTTCATTTTAATAGCTGTCTGTAATTTTGCTACAGTAGGTTATTTTTTCTTCTCGTCAAGGAACGTTCGTTGAACACAACGCTAGCTCACTTCACGATTGCAATTTATGTTGACTAAGTTCAGGTTTTTTGGCTCTTTGTTAAGGTTTCGCCTTTCATGCACAAAGTTTTGGTTTAAAATCCTGGCAAGTGCAGACGCCAACACATCAAGCTAACCGAAACAGCTAAATTTTCCCAATAAACTTTGAACATTATGCTTTAGCGATAAAGTTGAAAATCTGATAAAGAAATTTGACAGATTGTAGTAGCTTGATGTGCTGGCGTCCTTACCAATGTGACTTTTTCAATTCACACGTAGTTTCAACTTTATCTTGGACATCACTAGCATTGGTGAAGGAAAAACGTCGTGAGGAAATCTGGCCTTATCGTTAATATAAGTTTGAAATCGAACTTACTCGTCTTAAACAAGCGTAGTGATCAATGCTCATGCCTTCTCAGTATAAAAAGAGGTCTTTGGCCAGCAGTGGGACAGTTACAGACTGGTATATTAAACCAAGTTAGTTGGTTGGTTTATTAAACCAAGGTAGGCACGTGCGTATTTGCTTCGCAGCGATTGGTTTTCGCGCACTGGATTGCAACATTGTATTTTTTTGGCACGCTGCGATGCGCTCTTTTGGATTCTGAACGCTCGGACCAACACCTAGAGTTGAAAATACACTGGGCTTAGTTCACATTTCTCCACAATCACACTTCAGTGGTAGATTTTCTAAGGTGAGACTTGGTCTTGTCAGAAGCAATGCAATTGTTTTTATTAATCATTTCAAATAATCAATCGTAAAACCCTGTAATCACTCGTCATATCACCATATCGAATGTTAACTGATGTTTAGCAACTCACTCCAATATTTTGCTGCCGGTTTTCAAATTTCAATGTTATATTTTGGTAACAGTATCAATAGACACAGGCCGCCAACTGGCATTTACAACAGCATTTTTACTGATAAGTTTATGAGAGAATTTCCAATAACACTTTGTATTAATCTTATTAGATAATCTATAATAAATAAAATTGAAGTGTCTGTTTGCAATTTCAAAGTAATAGCTTGTTACTAAACGCAGATGAAAATATATACAATACCTACTTATAACAAAAAAACTTTTTTTACCTTTTTGTGTTTTGTGAAATATAACAAAAAAACTATTTTTAAATTATAATTTGCCTTCGACACTCTAAGAATGAGAAAAGACCCTGAAAATCAACTTCCTTTAAGAGCACGTGTTTTTATCTAGTAATCTCACGAATATTCGCCCACGCCGCAAGCTTTGTAAGTTTTTATTATTGTGAAATTCAAACTTAAATCACGGAGTTATTCTTCATAACACAGGATTGTGCAGTCTTACGAATTTGAGCATTGATCAGGCTTCAATAATATATCTATATAGACATTAACCTATTACGAACGGCATCCCACGCTTACATAGATAACAGCCCTATTTGTAGTTTCTAACACTGATGTTCTAAACACCGACTACCCACTTCTACAAGTTGTATCTACACTATGAGCGCATTATAACTTCGCACTGAATTCTGGAAGTTCTAAATGTACTGGATTAGGCAAATTAATTGATGGTCATGTTGTCCCGAAAATTACAGTATATTCAAGTAAATAATTTCATCACCATTGCTCTCTAAACGGTGAAGGAAAATATCGTTAGGAAACCGGCATGTCCTCGAACCATGAATTCGAAGACATGTGACATCGTGGTGGATTACGGCCACTCCCTCACACTGAGAGGATGCCTGTGTTCCAGCAGTGCGAACATAATATATGTAGAGACTGGTGTGGACTGGCTGATTATACCGGGTGTTTTTGACAGCCCTCCACAAAAACACAGGATTTATTCAGCTCCTTATTCTGAATCATATCCCACTGGAATTTTTCTCTGGAAAAAAAGAATTATGCCGTTTTTTCTGCTGATATTCCTTTATTTCAATGTAAAATTACATTCTCTGTATGCAACACTCCATTTATGTAAATAAAACAGCTGAATCCAAAAAAACAGCAATGGATGTTGCGCCGGGGAGCGCGCGGGGGGAGGGGGCAGCCTCGCTCAAGCTCGCTGCGCTGCCGTCCGCTACGTGCGTTTTGCCACGGTAACGATACATTGCGTGCACGGTAATAAAACAAATCTAGTTTCTTGGATTCCCTTAATGTTCCTGAAAGAATTTCATGTACCGGTTATCTTAATATGATCTACTGAAGCCACCCTATCAGTTTGCGGAGGGCTGTCAATAACACCCTGTATGTACAGACTGGTGTGTATAATACAAAACCATTGCCAGCCCTGCTGATATCAAAATACTGACGATTGCGTGTGTGTTGGATCATTTAGCTCCCTTCAAAATGGTTGAGCTGAATGGTGCTGATCTATGCCTTATTTTTGTGAAAGGACGCCGTCAGTTGGGCCTGGTCATCACTTAGCTGCCTCGACTTATTTTTAATTATTTTATGTTTGGATGGTTGTTTGTTACTATTTGCTGTACTCTGGACGCTTTTAACGCGTACGTCTCTTTTTTTTACATCGTTCTCACATTATAATTATAAATTCAAAAATAATAACAACTAATATTTTTGTTTAAAAGAGGGTCCATGGAGTTTCTTGCTCGTTCTTCCCCATAGGTACCTACGCTTTGGAATGGGCAACTAGCTTCATATTTTCTGACTGACCGACTTCTTGACAGGTCAGGCACTTTTGAATGGTTTGATTGAAATAAATGCTTTGAGTTTGAGTTCAAGTTAAACTGGTTGCCTATAGGTCAGCATTTATATTAACTTGCGTAGGTAGCCACCTACACCCTGCATTACCATTGGTCTGTATAATGGTATGACGTTGAAGTGGGGCGGACTCGCAAAAATTGGATAATGGCCTACGCAAATTATTTTTGTTATGAAAACTTTTTTGCTGGATATTTCGTAAAAATATCATGCTTTTTAGTCTAAAGAGATTACATGACATCACGCCTATAATCTCCGAGGGGTCAGGCAGAGATTTATACTTAATATAATGTAAAGAAAAGAGAGCTGAAGTAATGTTAATAAAAATTATTAATTATTTAATGTATTTTTATTATTTATTATGGGTTTCATATTAAAGTAGGGGCACGATCATTTAAAAGAATTAGTTTGCTTTAAATACTTCAGTAGTACCTAATTATTTTACAACTATAAAACAAAAGATTTTAATATTAAAACATAACAATACTGGAAAATGTTTGTTTATTTGCTTCCTAATTGCGTAACATACTCACAAACACAATCTGGATCTTTTTGAAGGTTATAGCTAACCCATTGCTTCATATGTTTGAAAAAAAAACCTGCTCAACAACGTAAATAATGCAATGAATGTTGTTTAACTGTCAAAATGAAAAAGTCAAAGCATTTATTTCAAACTAGCTGCGCCCCGCGGTTTCACCCGCATAAGTGTCGATCTCGCAGGAATATCGGAATAAAAAGTAGCCTATATGTTAATCCAGGGT
This sequence comes from Luperina nickerlii, assembly GCA_963855955.1. NCBI lineage: Eukaryota > Metazoa > Arthropoda > Insecta > Lepidoptera > Noctuidae > Luperina > Luperina nickerlii. The sequence goes on from OY979671.1 coordinate 5,083,285, forward strand.
GTCTGCTACCTCCATACAAAATTTTATCAAAATCGGTCCAGCCGTTTGAGCGTGAAGAAGTAACAAACATATAAACACACACACACAAAATTTTGCCTTTATAATACTCGTATTAGTGTGAAAGGCACTTAAAAGTCACTTCTGAACAATCTTGAAAAAAAAAATCTCTTGAATTTAAGTTGATAACCTAATCAACTTAAAATCATTTAATTAACAATGAACACTTTCCTAAGAGCTCGTATAAAATATAGCTGTGTCAGTGCAAGCTCTTGACGTCATTGAGTGTGACGTCACCGCGACCCGACCCACGCATCGCCCGCTATTGGCTGATGTTATCTGCTTTATTTCGAGACTTTTGAACGGGAGAACATTATGCTGTATACTCGAGTTTTTGATGAGGTTCCGTAGATTTTTTCTTATAACGGTGGTTCCGGGGGATCCTTGTTAAATGATAACAGCCGCACGGGTCGATCGAAAGTTAATGAGGTCGATTCGTAGATGGGTGGATACCCAATACATATCGAGACCCCGTCGTGCCTCCGAAAGCACTATAAGCCGTTGGTCCAACTAGTCTTACCAAGGGGCATCATGTCACTTAGTAACTAGATTGTGGTGATTAGGCAGTCGCTCCATGTAAAATACTAGTATTCAGCTGCATCTGGATAGACGAATGCCGTGGAAGTCGACTCCAACATAGTTGGGAAAAGGCTCAGGGTATAGTTGGGTAAATTGTTACTATATTATTATGTATACCGTTAACGCGAGTTACTTTAGCTAATTTTTTCATCTTTTTTTAGAAAACCTTTGATAGTAGGGATTGTGGTGGATTTCTTAGCATTTTAATGGACTTGTTTTACAGGTGTGGATAGTAGCTAATTAGTAATAATATTATTTTCCCCAAAATGTATAATATGTAAAAATTTTTACTTATTTTTTACTTTTGAGCCAATGTTGTTCTTTGAAGAGGGTTAGTTTGACCTGCAGATTTTGTCGATACAAAAACAATATTTATGCCATCATTGAGCCAATCTAGCCCTATACAACAATAGAAAATAGAAAACCCTTTGTTGTATTGAGCCAAAGTTCCCCCCAGAACTAAAGTAACCCGCGTTTACCAGTACTTAGGTTAAGGTATGTATCTATGGGTCTTTGTTACCTGAAAATAAATGGTTTATTATTATTATGCAAATTTAATATGTCTAAATGATGCTAAGGTGGTCGGAAATAACTGCTACGGTTTTCAATATTTTGGCCATCTTAGATTCAAACTTTAAAGCACATTTAGCAATTAATTTTATTGTAGAGTAGCCCGTGACTTAGTTTACGTGGATGTCGAAAAACAATTATGTGTATCTTTACTAAAGAAGGGAAGAAAAAAAGAAATTTATTTAGCACAGACTAAAAGACACACAATTCACCAAATACATACATCAGAAGACTTATTCTCGTAATTAAAAACGGTCAACACCTAGTCCCCCTTTTTGATGTATGATGAAATTGCCCCTCAGATAGCAACAAGTAAGAATCAAATAGAAAGTGTAAAGAAATTTGCAGGAAAGTGTGCCTCACGGCTGCGGCAAAAAGGTCCAGTACCAGTTCTTTTTCTTAAATAAAACATACTCCTTATAACATTAGCTATCTGCCAATAAGTTATGTGACTGTTAAGAAGTTATCTGTCACAAACTTCCAACAAACAAACAACATCCCAAAAGCACTTCCTCTTTCCTTAAACATCATCATTATATTTTCTTTGCTCTTGTTTCATGTTTATTTTTATATGTATATATTTATTTAGATTAGTATAATAATAAACTTTATATATGTATTTATTGTATTATGTAAATGGTACACCACGGACTACCTACAGTATTTGTCTGTCCTTCCCCTTTTTAAATCTATCCAAAGGTTGTCTTTAAACGATCGCTCTTAGCGATGAGACCGCCCATTGTGTCACCCTTTGTACAGTTTCTATATTTATTTCTGTAATTTATATGGTGTACATAATAAAGAGTATTCTATTCTATTCTATCCCCTAAAGAGGTTAAATAATAACCTAATTTACCCTGAAAGACCCGTCAAAATCGGCCCAGCCATTTCGGAGATTAGCCGGAACAAACATACAGACAAACAATAAAAAAATATTTTTTTATTATAAGTAACCGTAAGTGTATACATTTATATTATGGTAAAAAGCTGTTATTTTGAAATTGCCAATCTAATTAGCAACCTTACCTCTCCATAGTTAAGTGACGATATTAACCTTTGACACATGTAAGTTGTCTTCTTTAGCAAAATTCAAATTAAGATTCGCCCTTTGCACGGTCCTCGTGGCTCGCATTGGAGTTGCCGTTTCTCAAATGTGCCCCCTAAGGAAGCCAGCCAATACCACTCACACAGAGAAAGCCTGCGTACCAGCAGTGGAAACTTTATAAGCCGTTTATGTTTATACATTTGACAAGGCACCGTAACTAAATCAGAGGTCTACGAGCATTTGCTACGAACTAATACGGGTTTACGAAAAGCTCTACGGGCTACGGTGACGCTACGCCGTAGCTGTTTATTCAATCATTTATGTTTAGTTGTTCATTTTGACAACTGAACAGTCGTTTGGTGTAAAAATAAACGAAGGAAACACTACCAACATTGGGTTATCAACTGCATTTACGGTCCCCTAAAACGCTAGATTGAAGTATTTATACAAAGAAACGCTGATATCATACGCTATAGCGTTGATTCAATGGGCATTAAGAAAATGTCATGTCGATCTCAAATGTTCTGATAATATTAGGCTTTAAAAGTACTATCTATTAAATCTGACACAATTGGGTAAATTTTCAGGAAATTCATAAAATAATAAAAAGATAATGACGTTATAATCGTGAAAATATAGGTCCGGGGATTATGTCTTTTAATTATGATAGCGTAAATCAAGTCAGCTTTTTTGAGTTTTAAAACTGGCCTGGCAATTTGCTCCTCAAAACGCCTGAAAATATTTTATTTTAAATTTATGTATTAGCCAAACTTGCAGAACATAAAAAGTCCTCCAGACCGTAATTCGACCACGGTAGCCAATTTCAATGGTGACTAGCCTTCAGCGCGGGAGATATTAGTGTGCGCGCAGCTACTGGTAGGAAAAAACAAGCAGAAAATACTTAGACTAGGGACACTGAAGCCGTGGAGAATGGCAGAAAAAAAAGGAGGCCTGGGTAAGGAGCAGTGGGTGATTGTGATATGAAATGGTGATGTTGAATTTAAAAGAACAACTTTTATGGATAGATCTATATGGTCCTCGGTCCTTGTTGAATGAAAGCTGACCAACTCTGACCTTTCTTTATTAAAAGAGCCAACTTTTTGAATAACGAAATGCCTTAAAATGTTGGTTCTAAGATGGCCAAAAGATTGATAACTGTAGCAGTTATTTCCGACGACCATGTCAAAATTTAGATACCATTCAATCTGCCTAGTCTTTTCCCAACTATGTTGTGGTCAGGTTCCATTCTAACTGGATGCAGATATATATGTACCAGTATTTTACATGGTCGCTCACAATGGGCCTTATTGGAAGGCTAAAAATCACCCAAAGGGCAATGGAGAAGGCTATGCTTGGAGTTTCCCTGCGTGATCGAATCAGAAATAAAGAGATCCGTAGGAGAACCAAGGTAACCGACATAGCCCGAAGAATGGCCAAACTTAAGTAGCAGTGGGCAGGGCACATTGCTCGCAGCACAGATGGCCGATGAGGCCGAAAGGTTCTGGAGTGGCGGCCGCGTACCGGAAGACGTCGTTTGGAAGGCCTCCCACAAGGTTGTCCGACGACCTTGTGAAGGCCGCAGGAACCTGTTGGATGCGAGAAGCACAAAACCGGTTGAAGTGAAGGTGCTTAGGGGAGGGTTATGTCCAGCAGTGGACGTCTTTCGGCTGAGATGATGATGATGATGATGATGATTTTAAATGGAGCAACTGCGTATCTGATTTCCACAGCGCAGTTACAGGGTAACAATATACCCCTTGGTAATAAAGGTTAAAAAGAGTAAAATATACCCTTTAAAATCAACGATTTTTCTTGCATCTATCTTCCAACCCTAAGGCGACCCACTGACAAATACCATCTGATTCCATCTTATTTATTTTTTTCGCCAAATAAACCATCATTCGCTTACAATAAAATACCTCTCAGAAACCGAAATTTAAAAGAAAGGAAGGGGAGGAAAAAAATACATTTATTTAGCACAGACTAAGACACACACCAGATACATCAGATAAAAACAGAAACCAAACAAAAACCAAAAATCTTTGATGGGTCATCCGATGGGGGCTTGATGCGCCTTAGTGCCCGATTTCCCAAGGGCCGCATAACGTCTAAGGGAACTATTCCAAAGAAATGCGTTTAAAATTACGCTGAGTATTTTACAAATAGGTCAAATGCTCTTTGAGATTGCGGTGATTAACCAGGCCAACCCATGAATTAGGTAATTTGTTGCAGCTATCAGCTTGAGCACGAGGCTTTTGACTACCTTGTATGTGTATATTTTATGTCTTTTTACCGTTTCGTACCTCAAAAGGAAAAAAATGGACCCTTATAGGATCACTTTGTTGTCCATTTGTGTGTTTGTCAAGACCCTTTGTGTGCGCAGTGAAAAAATCAAACTTCTAAGTTAACGTAAATAAAAGATACGGCCGTTTAAGCCGTAAAAAACGTATATTTCGACGTTCTCCAGGGAATCAAAATTTATAGGGTACTTCCCGTTGATCTAGAATCATGAAATTTGGCAAGAAGCATTGTCATGTAGCACAAGTAAAGGAAAAAATCCGAAAACCGTAACTTTGTAGTTACATACCTAGTACGGAACCCTCGGTGCGCGAGTCCGACTCTTTCTTCTTCTTTTTCCTGCTGTTTCCTGCTGATTTATCAGGACGCACTTTATTTTTTTACCGACTTCAAAAAAAAGGAGGTTATCAATTCGTCACGTATGAATGTAGGTAATAATATTATTGGAATTCGTTATATTCACTTATGAAAATCTATTAGGGCTTCCAAACAAATATACAAAGTTTTAGAGACGTACGTATGTATGTTTGTCCACGCATTTCTCCGCAACTATTAATCGGATCGTGACCAATTTTTTTTATTGGCTTACATTTACTTCAACTTAGGGAACAATGCAAGTTTCATTAAAATCGATTCAGTAATTTTCAAGATATGGACTAATACGTGTAAGAGTGACGGTCTGGCTAATTGATACGAGCTATGTTTTTTTTCTTTAGTATTAGTACTATGTTGTGTTGTGTGAAATTATTTCATTGCTATAACTGCTCTCAAAACGGTGAAGGAAACCATCTGGAAACCGGTATGCCCAAAAACAAAAAAAAAATCGAAGTCATGTAACATCTACCAACCCGCACTGGGCCCGCGTGGTGGATATACAGCCCTCTCGAAAAGAGGAGGTCTGTTTCCCAGCATTGAGCCTGATTATTCTTAAAATTGTAGCTCAGATATGTATGGTAAAAACCGCATCAAAATACTTTGTGCAGTTTAGATGATCTAAGCGGTCACACAGACAGACACGAAAAGCAAATTTATAAAAAAAAATAACATAGGAAACTAAGTACGTATAACAGAAAAAAAACAATTTTTAAATTTTTTGTCTGTCAGTCTGTTTGTTCCGGCTAATCTCCATAACGCCTACTTTTATTTTAGAAAAATAATTAGGGTACCGCGTAAAAAAATATCCAATATGTTTTGCGACATGAACGCGAACAAAGTCGCGGGCACAGCTAGTTTATAATATGTAAATAAGTATACAGATTAGCCCGAAGTATAGATTTATACCCAATAGAAATGGATAGAATAGAATAATTCGCCCCCTAATGGGAAATGGGACTCATGGGCTTAAACACAACTGGAAAAATGCGGGTATACTAAAAAAATAATATTTATTTCATTAAATTCGTTCAAATTAACACTCTTACACGTCGCAAATTAAATTATGATTTAAAACTAGATGAAATCGGTGTTTCCTATACGACAACTCTGAGAAGACCGAAAAAAACTCACATATAAACAATAAACAAAAGTGAGTGACATACACTCACATCATGCAATCTTAACTCAAATGTTATTAATAAATAAATAATACATCTCCCCCCAGCTGTCAAGAAAATAGTCGTAATATTATAATGTAAAGAAAGAACAAAATATTTTGTGTCTTAACCCACAGATACCCACAAAATAAAAAAAATCTTCCTCGCAGTGTTTTCTTACAACGCCTATTAAAACGAAAGGGATTATGTTGCTTAGTTTTAAATTCTTCTATTACTGACTTAAACGGGAAGTTTAAAAAAGCTCGGTTTACACCCCACGCTTTACTTTCATAGCCAAGATAAATTACACAACAGTTTGTAATGTAGACGCCCTGGTTATAAATATCACTTAGAATTCTGCTCGTACAGTTAGCATTGCAAGTTGGAGGTTGCAATATTATCTTACATTAAAACCAGCTAAAGTAATTTAAAACTACTAGAATTCGTCGATAAAACTGTTTTCCTAGGGATCACGCTCGACTCAAGGCTACAATGGGGTCCTCATTTAACATCTCTTGCAGGACGGCTAAGTTCAGCAGCTTATGCTGTCAGAAAAATCCGTCAATTTACTGATGTAGATACCGCGAGACTAGTCTATTTTAGTTATTTTCATAGTATCATGTCTTACGGTATTTTACTTTGGGGACGGGCTGCAGACATCGATTCTATTTTTATTCTGCAGAAAAGAGCTATCAGAGCCATATATAATCTCCGCAGGCGCGATTCTCTAAGGGAACGGTTTAAGGAAATTAACATCATGACGGTACCTTGTCAATACATCTATGAAAACATCATGTATGTAAGGAAAAATTTACATCTTTTTAGTAAAAGAGGTGAAAGACATAATTATAGTACTAGAAATAGGGACCTATTAGTTCAACCAGGTTTCAGACTGGCTAAAGTAGACTCATCTTTTATGGGGTACTGTTTAAAATGTTATAATAAAATACCTCCCCACATTCTTCAACTGAATGAGACAAAATTCAAGTCTTGTATAAAACGCACACTATGCAGTCAGGCATATTATAAGTTAGGGGATTACATTGCTGATAAAAATGCCTGGCTCAATGCTGGTCCTGCTCCACAACCACAACTAATTGATTAACACATGAAAATACTGTTGGAGCTGCTGAAGATTGTAAGACTATCTTTGCATTGTATAAAATCAATTTCCTTTGTTTTGTATAATTGCATAGCACAGATGTGAGTTCTATGTACCCTATAGCTACCATTTACCGGGTAATAATATGTCTTTCATTGACTCGAATGTGCCCTGGCAGCTGATGGTGTGTCATGCTCACTCAAATGTCTCGCTGACGGTGGCGTGTGTGTTGGATCATTTAGCTCCCTTCAAAATGGTTGAGCTGAATGGTGCTGATTTATGCGTCATGTTCGTGAACGGGCGCCGTCAGTTGGGGCTGGTCATCACTTAGCTGCCTCGGCTTATTTTTAATTATTTTAATTTTGGATTGTTGTTAGTTAAGTACTATTTCTTGTACTCTGGACGCTTTTAACGCGTACGTCTTTTTTAATTTTTTACATCGTTCTCACATTATATAATTTTAATATCAAAAGTAATGATGTAACTAATATTTTTGTAAAATATGATTTAAAAAGAGTGTCCATGGAGTTTCTTGCCCGTTCTTCTCCATAGGTACCTACGCTTTGGAATGGGCAACTAGCTTCATATTTTCTGACTGACCGACTTCTTGACAATTCAAAAGTGCCTGTAAATGGTTTAATTGAAATAAATGCTTTGAGTTTGAGTTTGAGTTTGAAACTTCATATTGCTATCTCTCAGTCACTGATGAACCAAGAAAACATAGCATTAGAATAGCATAATAAACCTATTATTTTCCCACTGCTGGGACAAATGTGTCCTCTCTGTGAGAGAGAGAGTGGACCGTAAAAGAGGCCATGGTTCTAGGACATGCCCGTCTCCTCACGATGTTTTCCTTCGCCATTTTCAGAGTAGTGCTCATGAAATAATTTACACAAAGTAATGTGCGTGATAGGGTTCGATCCTACGACCTTACACCTCGTAAGCCGCGGTAATTTCTACAGCCGGTCGATTCTGTAAAATCTCACCGTGAAAACTTAGGTGAAGTGAGTTTATTTTTGCTAGGAATTGACAGCTCACTTGACCTAAGTTTTCACGGTGAGATGGTTACAGAATCGCACTGCTGGACCACCGTTTTAATAACTGACGAAAAATTTCCACGCTAGGGGATCAGAATCATATGCTAAATTCATGGTCACTGTTTGCGCGTGGATGTACCTGTATTTTGGTACAGGGTGAGTGGTAGGTGTGGGTGAATCACACCCAAAAAGCATACGAAGAACTCCGCGTCCAATATAACAACGCCTTCAGAGCGCTGATGGGGCTGCCGCGACATTGTAGTGCCTCGGGCATGTTTGCCGAACCTAGCGTCGACTGCTTCTATGCAACTATGTCTTTGGTTCGCAGGGTGCGCGGCAGCCCCAATAGCGTGTTGACGATGATAGCGGACAGGCTCGACTGTCCATATATGCGACGCTGCAGTGACTTGCACGTCACCTACAGTCGTCAGCCATTTTTGTAAGGGTTGAAGGTGCGGTGGTTGTTTTTTTTTTGTATAATGTATTGTTATGTGATATATTGTATTATATTTGAATTTTTATTATTGTGTGATGTATTGTATTGAATTTTTATATTGTCTATGAGTCATTGTAACTCGAATGAATAAATGAATAATCATCATCATCATTTCAGTCAAAAGACGTCCTCTGCTGGACATAGGCCTCCCCCAAGCACCTCCACTTCAACCGCTTCTGTGCTTCTCGCATCCAACGGGTTCCTGCGGCCTTCACAAGGTCGTCGGACCACCTTGTGGGATGAATAATAATAATACTCAAAACGCGACTAAACTTTAATCTTTGAAGAACACCTAACAGCGCCGGTGACAAACGGCAGATATCAAAAAAGAAACCAACTTGAGTCGAGTTGAAAATAATATTTTTTCCAGATAACTTACTTATTTCTTATCTTTACGCATCGCTGAGTCGGCGGAGTGAGCACGAATTCAAGTGATACCAAACCAACATCTCTCAATAAGCTCAAGTTACCGAGGTGTGACTTAAGGCTACGCCGACCGCCAGTGGCGCCCTCATCGTTTGTTTGGTTATTTCTTTTATTTTATAATGAAAATGCAGAAAATAGTGGCCATTATTATCCGTTTTAGTGATTAGAATAAAACTAACCAATGTAAAACTACTGTTTATAATAATATTAACGTATAATCTTGTAGAGCACAACTTAACGTGCTTATTTTCTGCGTTTTCATTCTAAAATAAAAGAAATAACCTAACAAACGATGAGGGCGCCACTGCGCGGTCGGCGTTTGGTCGGCGCCCTCTTAAATGTCGATGACTTTCCTCGTGACGGCACGAGCTAGAGTACAATTGTTCATGTTGCGGAAAAAAGATCAGATAATCAGCCAAATAACCCAGGATCTCCCGGGCGTAGAGGATGTTTTTAATGCCCACCGAACAACCTAGCATAACCATAGCATCATCAGCCTATAATGTACCTACTGCTAGGACACCTGAGGGGCAATTCTACTAATTTTAACAACGTTCACAGTCTGATCTCAGTCTCAATCTGTCAGAAAATACGTCTAATTTCCCTACATTTTGACAAGTTTTTGACATTTGATTGTCGCCGAGATGAGACTGCGACTAGATTTTGAACGTTTTAAATTAGTAGAATTGGCCCTCAGGTCTCCTCTCGGTGAGAGGAAGTGGGCCTTAATCCACCTCAAAGGCCCAGTGTGAGTAGGTAGATGTCACATGTCTTCGAATTTTTGGTTCTAGGACATGCCGGTTTCCTCACGATGTTTTCCTTAACCGATTTGAGAGCAGTGTTGGTGAAATAATTAACACAAACTAAAGCCTCTGTCAGGGTTCGAACCTACAAACCTACAATACGTAAGTCGCGGCCGTTACTACTGCTCAACAAACCACCTTTAACAGCATAAGGCTGCGTTTGCACCAGAGATGTGTGCGAAGTGCGAAGATGCGTAGCGAGGGATGTATGTGAAACAAACCAATAACATCGCTTCATTTTCATAGCTTGAACTAAGTTAGCGTTGTTATTGGTTAGTTTTTCACGCATTCCTCGCTACGCATCCTCGCCCATCTCTGGTGGAAACGCAGCCTTATTATTGTTATTCTTTAACAGAGTTAAATCCTTTTATCAAATGTATCCGTAACATCATGATTATTGCAACAAATTGGACGACGAACATTAAGGACGCATAAGGCTTTTCTCATGAACCAACAGTCACCCATCCCACATCCTACACACAACATGAGACTATTCAGGTATGAGGAACAGGGTGTAAAGTTTACGCATTTTCCATAGCATAAAACAATTAAAAAACACGCCTGCCTTTTCTAAACTGAATCAAAAAAAATAAAAACAAGCTAAATGATTTTAGTGTAACAACACAACACAAAGTAAGTACTAAATAGATTATATTTACTGTGCAATTAAACCGCCATTGTGCCCAAAAGTGGAAAACTGAAAACCAATATTTTCATTGCAGGCCCCTCGTCGAGCTTGCAGGTGATGTCGAACACCTCCTCCGGCTGTCTCGTCAATCTAGAAAGAAGAAAGAAAAGAAAGAAAGAAAATACGTCCCGTGCGTCCGTCGTCGTACGTCGACGTCGTCGTCATCGTGTGTCGTCGTCGTCGTAATCTCTCCTCTGAGAGCTTCTTTAAACATCGTGAGGAATCCGACTTCTACTAGAACCAAATTCGAAGAAATGTGACATCAACCAACCCGCACTGGGACCGAGTGATCCCTAATTGCTGAAGATCGTGGTCACTGGACCCCTTTTAGCGGACAATCTGCCTCCATCGACTCCGGCCCAAAGTTGGCATCACCACCTGCTGAAAATTGCTCGAGGACATACGAGTAGCTTCTTGTACTTGGTCAGACTATCGTGTTGCTGACCGGGCTCGTGCTCCTTTTCCTTTGGTATTGTCAAAATGACCAGCTTTTCAATGCTGTTGTCTCCTCTTCGCATTATGTGGTCGAAATAGGTTAAAATAAACTGTAGGCAAACTGTAGACAATCGGGTCTTGATTTCGAGTTGGGTAAGGATTGCTGTCAAAAAGACGGTAGGTACAGATTATTGTACATTTGTACCAAAAGAAAATCCAAAAAGAGGGTAATATCCCTCATTTGGTTTTTCTTTTCGAATATTACGACCTCCATCCTTTCTTATATATTTAACTCGATCGTTAAATTATATCGGACGACTAGCAAATTATTTAAGATGAAAGTTACTTGGTTGCTAAGCAACCTTCTTGATTTAGAACCTCTGAAAAGCCTTGTTATCAATACCGAGAATTATTTATAAGTCCTTAAAGTATTTATGACAATAGGTTCGCCTCCTTATTACATTGGCGAAATAGGTCGTTACACCTCTGCCTAGCCCTATGAGAAAAATAGGCGTGATGGTAATCTGAACTAATAAGTATAATAGTAATATTATAAAGAGAACAGATTTGATTTTGTGGTATGTTTGTATGCTACGCTTTTACGTTAAAACGGCTAAACGGATTTGGATAACATTGCGCACCTGGGTAGACCATGACCTGTATTACGACATAGGATATTTTTTAACCTGATATTCCGAGATGGGATTGAAACTTATGCGGGGGGAACTGCGGGGCGCAGTTAGTGTGAACTTTACGCAAGCTCAACTACTGAATTAATCGGCCATCTGTGTTCTGTATTTAACCCATGATTGGACGAATTTGAGAGTGAATGTCTGTTTACGCTCACTAAATCGGCACGCGATTGGCTGTGCCGTACCCGCGAACTGCTAGCGATTGGCGCCAAAACGACGAGCGCGCCATCTGTAGAAGGATGGCAGGCGCGCGGCGCCGTGTAGCTGTCGTCGCCGCTAACCCGATGAACTATCTAATTTTTGACTCCGTGAGTGAAAATTGATATACAAGGACAAATTGTGCACTACCGTGTGGTGTATTCGTGCCAGTCTCCGTGGTCAACGGTCTACTCAAAAGACCATTCGGATCAGTTGTGAAGCAGTGCCGTAGCAAAGAAAGGTGAGTCGTACTCAGATTTTTCTCTGTGAATTTGTTCCTGGATTGGGTGAACGGCGAACTCCGTTCGAACAGAACTACCTAATTCTCATTCTACAACCAGTTTAACTTACAGTCCACTCCTCTATTCCACAATCTGAGATCAAATATTTTTACTACTGAGAATCATCATTATCGTAATCTGATAGCAGTCTACTGTTGGAAGTAGCCCGTAGCACGTAGCTTCAGCGGCTCCCCGACGTGTGTAATTAAAAATTCGTAAAATGTTATTCAATGCCTCATTTTCTTTTTTTTTTTGTTTACAGGTCAATATATAAGCTAACAGCCTTTTTTTTCAGGATGGGAAATCATCAAATGACCCCTCCCGCTCTATAGTTGGAGCGGAAGGGAGAGTCAGACTCTTACTGACTAAAACCCACCCGTGTTCCTTCCTTAGCTCATTATGTTCCGGGCCAGCGGTAACCCTTTCGGACAATCCCGCTGACAATCTAACAGACTTCAAATAATAAAAAGGAGCCAGGGCATCAAAAAATTCGTCCGCATCGCTGTCAGCATACAAACATGGCAATGCTGCCAACTACTTTGAGTAAACTTTGATATGATAATTATCTACGTTTTAAAGTAAATTCCATTGAATTACTCTTAAGCGTTACGGTTTGATGTCGAAAAAAATAAAAAAATAGATATACATTTGCAATTTTTTTGTATCGAGAAAAATTAATTGAATCGTGTATTCCTTTTACATGATACTAGACCAGAGTCAAAAAACATAAATAAATATGTTAAATACCTATTCCATGTATTAACAATTACACGAAATAGAAAAACCATATTTTTTTCAATTTAAGACACCAATTTAGGAACTCGCTTTTCTCATTCTTGCACTCTCTTAATTGACAAAGACAGCTAATCCAACCTATCTGAGTCAAGATGCTACAATTTTCTAGTTCGCAAGAACATTTTGTATGAAAATTTCACACTTCATCTCAGTTCCCTAGCCACCTTTAGTGACACACCCACGATTTCCAGGGAGGTGTCCTATCTGAATAAATAATCTAGAATCTCTTTCCCTAGACCAGTACGTGGGACCGTAACGCCTACGACTTTTACAACTGGATGCAACTTGCAGATATCATTTTTTTTAATTCTAAGCCAGTCATTTGAAGTCGGTTGTTTATTTTTGTAAAAAAGTTTTTATTGTTTTAATTATTTTGTTTGTAAACTTTTCTGATGTAGATTTTGCGTTTATATAACTCAGTACCTATCGAGTTTAGTAGACTTTGTATATAATAGTACACTTTGTATGGTTCCGTACCCAGGGTACCAGCGGGGCCCTATTACTAAGCCTCCACTATCCGTCCGTCCATCCATCCGTCTGTCTGTCAGACGGCTGTATCTCATGAACCGAAAAGGCTCCTTCAAATAGGCGCGACACGCGATCGAATCGCGCGCGACACAAAGTCACCGCAAGTCGCGCAACGAGCGGTGCCTTTGTGTCGCGCCTGTTTGTAGGAGCCTTAATAGGTAGACAGTTGAAATTTTCACAATGTGTATTGAGAGCGTGTATTTCTATCGCTAATGTCATCTGCTTAGCCTTTTCCAAACTATTTTGAGGTCGGCTTTCAGTCTAACCGAATGCAACTGAATATCAGTATTTTACATGGAGCAACTGCCTATCTGACCTCCACAACCCAGTTACTGGGTAATACCAAGGGGTATTTCGGGCTACTGACGGCCCGTAATAGGCAGATGATGATGATGATCTGCTAGTGTCGCAAGCGCAACACAGATGAATGTATATTGTCTTTGGTCCCTGGCCCTGACATCACGCAAGGGAAAGAATTGTCAACTTTTTATATGCTTAAGTACGAAGCTTTTGACTACTTTGTTTGTGTGTACTTTATATTTTTTTTTTTGTAATGTGCGTTTTCAATTCAATTCAATTCCTTCATTTCAATCAACAGTTTGATCATACAATAGCAATAGGTACAGGTACAGACGCCAGCACATCAAGCTACACGAAACTGTCAAATTTTCCCAGTTAACTTTGAACCTTATACTTTAGCGATAAAGTTGAAAGTATGTTAAAGAAATTTGACAGATTATAGTAGCTTGATGTGCTGGCGTCTGTATATGTATAATAAAACATTAGAAAAATAAACAAAAATAAGACAAAACACAACACAAAATTTAATTATTACTTACAAATTAAATTGGCAAAGTCAACAAATTTTAATTTTAAAATTAGAAATAATCATAAATGTTATATATGTATGTAAAAACAATAAAGTTTTGTTTGTGCTAAATATATAATTTTTCTTTGTTTCTATTTATTATTAACTAGTTGCGGCCCGCGGTTTCACCCGCATAAGTGTCGATACTGCAGGAATATCGGGATAAAAAGTAGTAGTAGTAGCCTATATGTTAATTCAGGGTGTCAGCTACCTCCATACAAAATTTCATCAAAATTGGTCCAGCCGTTTGAGCGTGAAGAAGTAACAAACATATAAACACCCACACTCACAAACTTTTGCCATTTTTGATATTAGTGTGATTGTTATGATTGTAATCTAGTGTAATCTACTTACTTTACATCATCACGCGTGCTGCCAACTCTGCAAGCTGATCCTCTAATCCTACATTACATTATACATGTAGGTAATCTGATGGATTATTGGTAGGAAAATAAGAATATATTATAAGATTTGATCTGAAGGCCAATTCTCCTAATTTAAAACGTTCGAAATCTAGTCACAGCCTCATCTCGGCGACATACAAATGTCAAAAAGTTGTCAAAATGTAGGGAAATTAGAGGTATTTTTGACAGATTGAGACTGAGATCAGAGGGGCAATTCTACTAATTTTAACAACGTTCACAGTCTGATCTCAGTCTCAATCTGTCAAAAAATACTTCAAATTTCCCTACATTTTGACAAGTTTTTGACATTTCTTTGTCGCTGAGATGAGACTGCGACTAGATTTTGAACGTTTTAAATTACGAGAATTGGCCTTCTGACTGAATGTTCTTAAAATTAGAAGAATTGCCCCTCAGATTTAATTCTCTCAGAGCAGACACAGGCAGACATTCGTTTTTCAACGAATGACAAGCTAGTATGACAGGTGTGTTCCCACCCAGAGCGGTAGGGTTCATATGATGATTTCCATCCTGAAAAAAAAAAGGTGTGTTCTATGACACATACACATCTAAAGACGTGGTCGTTTAGTTTACAACCTTCAACATAATCAACTTATAAAACATTCAAAGAGGTCGGTTTTCAAAGCCAACCGGACAAAACCCCTGCAGACGATACATAAGAAAAAGTCACATTGGTACTTATTTATTTAGCCATTTATGTACAGACGCCAGCACATCAAGCTACCCGAAACTGTCAAATTTTCCCAATCAACTTTGAACCTTACGCTTTGGCGATAAAGTTCAAAATCTATTAAAGAAATTTGACAGATTGTAGTAGCTTGATGTGCTGGCGTCTGTACATAATTAGCCTATAAAGTTCCCACTGCTGGGACACAGGCCTCCTTTCATCGAGAGGGAGTGGGCTGTAATCCACCACGCGGGCCCAGTGCGGGTTGGTAGATGTCACATATTCGGATTTTCGGTTCTAGGACAAGCCGGTTTCCTCACGATGTTTTCCTTCACCGTTCTGAGAGCATTGGTGGTAAAATTATTTACACAAAGTAAAGCGCCGGCCTGGGTTCAAACCTACGACTCGTAAGTCACGGCCGTTACCACTGCGCCACCACTGCTCATAACCTACGTACGAACGTAAAATTGTTTTCTCATAAAATTTTTCATAATAAAAATCAAACAACATTTTACCCTTACCAATAACTTATTTATTTATTTATTCTTACAAAATATATTCTTAGAAAGCTTACAGTCTAATATCTAGATTAAAAAAATGTAGAATTAGCGCTTACATTTGCCATTTACAAGCTTCCACAAATTAAAAACTATGTACCTAAAGTTGAAATAAATCAAAATACACACAGAAATAAAATATAAAATAAAACCTTCTTAAACAAATAATTCTAGACAAAAATTACTTATATCTAGAATAAAAACAAAGAATAAAACAAAATGCAATTACATGTGCTATAATTAGGAGTAATGGCATTACAGTCTTTACCAAAGTATTCCTTATTTATCAATCAATCAATTCAGTATTTATTTGTCCATATTTATAGTTTGCCTTAATCCGAATCATATTAAAATATCTCCATAAAGTTACGATTAAACTCCCCACAATATAAAAAGGACACTTCTCATTGACCAGTAGCTTCCTATAGGTACAAACCCGCCCGCCCGACGACCACTCATTGGTCCGCGAACGCTTATAAATGTCCGCCACATAAGTTTGGCGCACAGTTCCAAGTGAGCGCGGTCGAGGCACGCCGCATCTCCCCGCGTGTGCGTTGTTCCTTACGAGTCTTCGAGATTTTCAGGTAAGTTTTGAAACTTGTTTTTTTCAGGATATATTTGTTCCGATTCGGGTTTCTGGTGTTTATTTTTTTAATGAAAAGTAAATACGGGCAGGGTTTTATTAGATATGGATAGGTGTTTAGCATTTAATAATTGAAATGGTGCTTCATATAAAACGGAAAACTTTAACTTTATTAAACATTTTCGTTCAGAAAAAGTGATACTTAGATAATTTTTCTAAGGATTTTATCATAAAAAATCCAGTGTTTTCAGGAAAAGTGTTTTCCGACGTAATTGCGAATTATAATAATTATCGATTAAAATACCGTTCTAGATTAAAACAATATTTTTTTTATTTATAATATTTTACTCTTATATAATTAATAACTCTTATAATATTTTACTCTGTCCTAATTTAAAATTCACCCTGCTGTTAGCAATTAAAATAGAAAGCTCGAAATTACGTAGACTCGACTTTGCACTCAGAATAATTATCCGAGAATTTAGACACACAATTCGCATCCGCGCAATCCAATACTATACTCATACAACTGTTTACCAGATAAGTTAAATAAAAGTGTTATAATTATATAAGGTCCTATTAAAATAGATGGACAAACTTTTAGAAATCATTCAGACCACCAAAATAATGACGGTGGTATAAAAATATAATAAGAAAAACGCATAAGTTACTTAGAAGAAAAATAATCAGCTAACGAAAATACACTAATATTTTATTTTAGGTAAAAAAAAAAATCACTTTAATCAGTGTTTTTTTGCTTGGATGTCTTTGATTAGACGTACTGGGCGCTGTGTTAAAATGTGTCCATCTGATTTAATGGGACCCTGTATAAACATATTAAACAATAATTTAAATATATAACTATATTAAATAAACTAAGCGCAATACAAAATATTTAAACGAATATATTCTTATTTTCTTTGGGATTTTTGTGTGAACTATTGAAGTTTGGACAGGACAACATCTGTCGGGTCCGCTAGTAAACGATATGTTTTCAACAGCTTATTTAAAAAGCGACGCTTATTGGAGACAAAAAAATCCTAAGTCTGTTTCAAACTTATGTAAAATACATAAATTCTGCAATAATTTCTCCAGAACACCTGCCATCTTATCTCTACACCATCTTTGGTTGAGAATATCTAAGGCACTAAGTCCGCTTTTGTACCTTAATGTGTGCTAGATGTTTAAATAAATAAACATCGACGGCAGTAACTTTAAGTCAACTGTATTTTTTTACAAAATTCTCTTCTTTTTTTATAATTCAACTTAAAACTCCTTGTTTTATCATAGATTTTTTTTACTAATATTAGGTCACGCATATTATTTATTTATTTCTAAAAAACTTAAACAATCTTACGATTTGGTTTTAGCCACAAAACGAAAACCGTGTACAATAATGGAAATATGTCCGTTTACTTAACTGACATGGACTGGTCAAGAAAATTGTATTGATGTGAAAAGAAATAATTGTAGGGTTTGGAAGTGTTGGAGTAAACCCATGTTGTTAATTATGTTAGTTAAAATATTGGTGATTTTAGCCCAAGAACAGTTACAATTTCCACGTTTATTTCACGTTTGGATTTGATGTAATTCAAACTTGAATTAAAATATTGAATTATTATTATTATTTTTTTATTTTTTTTTATTGAATTATTGCATATTCTGGGCACCTCAATCACTTTTGTAGATCACTTTTTGTTCTATGTTTTTCGGACAGAATTTAATCACAACAAATATGATTAATTAGGTGATTACTCTAAATTAAATGATAATATAATGATTTTATTTCTGTGAGCAGGTTTGTACAAACACTTTTACACGTCATAAAAAATTAAAAACTAGACGGCGTTTCCTATCTGACTACTCTGAGAAGACAGGGCGAAACAAACTCAGACGTAACAGTCCGTTTTAAAGTAAAGTCCAGACATAATCTTGGTCAGATCATGTGAAGATTATGTAAATTGGTGTCTGAAATAATATTTTGAGGGAATAACCATACAGAGTGAGTGGACCTGTCGAGACAGTTCACGCATTTGTCAAGAATCAAGCAGCTCAACTTGGAACTTAGGAGCTCAGTTTTATGTTCTACTAAATAAAAAAATAAAATAACCTATACAAAATATTGTAATAGAAACCTTTGTAAATCAAATCAAATGAAAATCGTTTATTTGCATATAATACCTATGTGCCTATAAGGTAGGTAATTCATCGAAGCCAAAACTTTCTCTACTCCTAAATCTTTTATTAAAAGAGGAATAGTTTGTAACAATAACAAGCATTCATGTTTTTGTGGT
Source organism: Luperina nickerlii (assembly GCA_963855955.1). Taxonomy (NCBI): domain Eukaryota; kingdom Metazoa; phylum Arthropoda; class Insecta; order Lepidoptera; family Noctuidae; genus Luperina; species Luperina nickerlii. The sequence goes on from OY979671.1 coordinate 5,102,238, forward strand.
ATTCAAAAAATATTGGGACAGCCAATTTTTAAATCTTTCGCGTTGTCCCGAAAGTAATATAGGAAAACAATTGAATATCGTCTTTTGTTAAAACAACCTTTTAAAAACTAGAGCGTAAATAATTTTTAACGTCGATAAATGGATTTTGACAGAAAATATCAAATAAAAACTCATGGCATATATTTTTTTTTAAGGTTGCATTGAAAAACTATTTGCAGGCACTTTGAATTGCCAAGGAGTCGGTCAGTCAGAAATATGCAGCAAGTTGCCCATTACAAAGCGATTTGGAAATTCGATTGGTACATAATATTTATTTAAATTGAAGACTATTATTTTAATTATATGACTTGACATGGTATAGGTACAACGAATGGTACTTATTTTATTTGTAACTAACTATTTACATTAGATACTAAATTAAATTACTAAATAACTTACTATACAAATACAAAGGATACTTAAGCGTCGAAATACTCGTCTGCATCGCTGTCATCCGGAAACGTGCCCAGAAGACTGGTAGCATTGCCACTGAATAACACGAATAGTTAAATCAATGGTAATGGCGACTCACGAGTTTGCGTTGTGTCTACTCCGGCCATCCTTCAAGAACGAGTCCAAATCATCACGTCAGCGTTTCTTAGGCCTGCCTCGGTGACGAAGTCCGTTTTCAGGCACCCACTGTGTGACGATCCTGATCCATATGTCTGTCTATGGTAGACTTTAATTTGTATAATTTATTTGATCACCACTGCTCTAAAAATGGTGAAGGAAAACATCATAAGAAAGAAAGTAAAAAATTTTGTTTAGGCGCTAGTCTTCCACAAATTAAGTACAAAATTGTATCTGTAGACTAATTAAACTTTAAGCAGTAATTGTGGTAAGAAAATCAATCAAAAATCTATTCTATCATATGAAAGAAAGAAAATGCGTTTATTTGCGGCAAACATGACGCATATAAAAAAAAAAAAAAACAAAATAACAATTTAGGAGAAAACATGCGTCACATCTACGCAAAATGGCCATCGCTCAGCATGAGTTATTCCGGTCTCATAATGCTAAGACCCTATACGAGACAGAGCCCCAGCGCTGGTTTTCACTGACAGCCGGCGTTGACGTGATGACGTCAGCCAGTACAGCATACGATTAGATTTAAATAAAAACAACAATCAAAATAAGAAATAAAATATACATTACAAAAAGATGGTATGAACACGAAATATATGAAGTGGTAACATTCCGAGCAACGGCTCACGCGTCGCCACCGCCGGTTATTAATAATATAATCTGTGGGCGCGCGCAACTGTCACAAAGCTATAGATTTGACGTTTTGACATACTGCTGAAGGTAATAATTAGCACTAACATGGTGCAATAATTAATGTTATGACAGAATTAGATGTATTGGGCACAGAGTATATTATACAATACGGACAAAACTGGGTGATTGTGTAGGTACAGTCAACAAAAGAAATAATTATGCAGGATCGTCGGATATAGTTGAAGTTTAGTAAGAAACCGATGGATGTACAGACGCCAGCACATCAAGCTACCCGAAACTGTCAAATTTTCCCAATCAACTTTGTACCTTATGCTTACCTATTGGGAAAATTTGACAGTTTCGGGTAGCTTGATGTGCTGGCGTCTGTACTTGAATAAAATTTAATTTTATTAATAGAAAGCAAACAGCTCATTTATCAAAATATCAATTTCAGTCGATAACAGCCATCGGTTTGTTACTAAATTTCAACTATATCCGACGATCCTGCATACTTATCTCTTTTGTTGACTGTACCTATGGTTTTTGTAAAACAGTGTTTGTCATTAGGAATAAACGCTCGCCCACTATCACATGGGACTTAAACACAGAACAGATAACCTTATTATCTGTTCCGTGGACTTAAACATAACTGGCGGAATGTGCGTAGATCTCTGGCTAACCCCTCGGGCCATACAGGCGTGATGATATGATATGATACGTGACATGTTATTCAGGCAAATCACACTAATATTATAATGGCGAAAGTTTGTGTGTGTGTGTGTTTATGTTTGTTACTTCTTCGCGCTCAAACGGCTGGACCAATTTTGATAAAATTTTGTATGGAGGTAGCTGACACACTGGATTAACATATAGGCTACTTGTTATTCCGATATTTTCACGAAATTGTCACTTATGCGGGTGAATCCGCGGGGCACAGCTATTACTTAAATATGATTTAAAAAAAACCGGCCAAGAGCGTGTCGGGCCACGCTCAGTGCAGGGTTCCGTAGTTTCCCGTCCGTCACAATAAGTGTTCCCACTTATAAGTTTAAAAGTGGGTATCCATTATGTTCGCGCTCCTGCAACTGCTCCCGGTAGTGGGTACGTGCGCGAACACGGAGCGTGCAACATTGCACGCTCCGCGGCAGGCGGAACGGGGAACGCATGTAGAATTGCGCGCGACGTATCCATTGGAGCAGTTGCAGGAGCGCGAACATAGTGGTAACCCAACTTACTACTACCAACTCACAACTTACTTTTCAAACAAAAAAAAAGCGTTCAGGACAATAAAATATGTAAACGAAGTTTAAAAATGCTTGCATTTATACGATTATACTACAAACTTAGTCCAGAAATTATTTTGTACAGCTTTTTGTCTTTTTTGTACAAAAACTGTTGTTTCCATCAAGTTCAAAATGATTTTCCAAGAAAGTCCTTATAAAGTTCTACTTTTCAGATTTTTTTCATATTTTCTAAACTTATGGTTCAAAAGTTAGAGACACATTGTTTTTTTTACTTTTGGAGCGATTATTTCCGAAATTATTGACATTATCAAAAAATGATTTTAGTAAACCCCTATTCATTTTTAAATACCTTTTCTACAATATATCAAACGTTAAGTTTGAAATTAAAAAAAAAATCACTTCCCACTTTACATATAGGGGGGCTACCCTAATAAAACATTTTTTTCCAATTTTTATTTTACCACTTTGTCGGCGTGATTGATATACATATTGGTACCAAATTTCATTTTTCTAGTGCTAACGGTCACAGAGATTAAGTGAGGACGGACAGACAGACATGGCAAAACTATAAGGGTTCCTTAGTTGACTACGGAACCCTAAAAAGTGTAATTGTTTTCGTACATTCTGTTCTGTAGGCACATTCAGCCGCTGCCATGGTTTCAAACTTGTACATTTGTAATAAAAAACAATAATACTTTGTGATTAGTTACAATATTGTGAAATAATTTCGGAGAACAAAGAAAATGAGAACCAGTCTGTTGTTGGATTACAAATTACGAAGGATCCTTGATTTTTATTACTTACTAGCCGCGCCCCGCGGTTTTACCCGCGTTAATGTCGATTCCGTGGTAATATCGGTAAAAAAGTAGCCTATCTGTTAATCCAGGGTGTCAGCCACCTCCATACAAAAGTTTATCAAAATTGGTCCAGCCGTTTGAGCGTGAAGAAGTAACAAACATATAAACACTCACGCACTCACTCACAAACTTTCACCGTTATAATTATAGTGTGATGCAATTCCAACAAAATTATCCTTTATTTAGTTTATTAACATTATTATTTCTCTGGATATCAACTCATGTTTTCGCAGTCCACTGCTGGACATAAACCTAAACTAATTTATTAATAAAATAAAAATATAATATCCTAACTTAACTAACAAACATATTATAGCGTTGAAAAAAAAAACGTTAAAAACTTGATAAAGCAAACATTGGCGCACTTAATTAAAAACCCCTAATTTAAAAGTAAAGTTTTGATAAACCGAGAGCACTTTATCAAAACTTTACTTCAGTTTACACGTTCAAAATGGCTCTTAAAGGTGAAGGAAAACATCGTGAGCAAACCGGCCTTAGAACCAAAAATTCGAAGACATGTGACATCTACCAACCCGCACTGGGCCCGCATGATGGATTACGACCCGCTCCCTCTCACCGAGAGAAGACCTGTGTCCCAGCAGTGGGAATTTTTTTTAATGTGAAAACTTCTTTATTCGTGTTGGGCATTTCTTGTGATGGGAAAAACCAATGAACTCGCGACACTGTTACCGTAACCGACACCGCACGTGTTTTGTTTAGAAGACCATTCAAGAACTACACACGTAATTGTACAAGTTTTCACTTCTGTCAGCACTCCCGGAGTGCCACTGTTTTTTTTTTTTGCTACACGTCCAAAAATTTTGGAAGATCTGATCACGGGACTTCAGAATTCGGAGTATGGAAGTGTGTGAATAAAAGTAACATAACATGGTCTAAATGGTATTTTTGTGTAAAAAAAATATCACTTTTGTAAAAGAAAAGAAGACGATAAATTAAAAATCAAATTCATTTTTAGGGTTCCGTCCCCAAAGGGTAAAAGCGGGACCCTATTAGTAAGACTCCACTGTCCGTATGTCTGTCTGTCCGTCACCAGGCTATATCTCATGAACCGTGATAGCTAGACAGTTGAAATTTTCACAAATAATGTGTTTCTGTTGCTGCTATAACAACAAATACTAAAAACAGACTAAAATAAATATTTAAGGGGGGCTCCCATACAACAAACGTGTTTTTTTCGGCGTTTTTGCCTTGTGGTACGGAACCCTTCGTGTGCGAGTCCAAGTCGCAAGTTTTTTAAGACTGGTAAAATCGGCCTTTAATAATACAGTTGTGAATCGTGATCTACAGTTTTCCAATGACTAATTAGAAGAGAGATTCAAATTCAAATTATTTTATTAGTCACAATTTGTACAGGAATAGAGTAGACTATGACCCCCAAACTAGGCATTTGCCGGTATCTTGGGAGTCAGTGTTGCGACATTTTCAAATTTAAGTGGTACATAGTGCATAGTGATTATTGCAAGACAGGAAAAGAGAAACTAAAATTTAACTAATCTAAAATCATTTTAAAATAGGAAATAAAATTCACTTAGAAGTTTGGATATTACATTGCCGTCAGCGTGAGATCAAACTAAGCAAAATAAAATCAACAATGTGAGATCAATTAAATAGCGATTATTGCAAGACAGGAAAACAAAAACTAAAATTTAAATTTAACTAAACTAAAATCAATAACTAAACTGAAATCATTAAAATACATTAAAGATGAGTCCACAATCTCTACTTAATAAATATCTTAAATTCAGTTACTCATAGACAATGCCCAACCTAAAACAGCTAAGTCTAGAATAATTAAATTAAATGTTGCGTAAAACTTCCATAATATAAGGAAATAAAAAAAACTGGTCAAGAGCGAGTAGAACTCGCGCACCGAGAGTTCCATACAAATTTGTAGGTGTGTAAATAGTTTATCATGTGTTTTTTTTATTAAATCTAACTACAAATTTACGGTTTTCCTTTAGTTTCACGTTTCCATTTTCAGTGATATTGAAATTCCGGAACCTCTTTTCCTTTATCTTCTATTTATGGTACCAAGTTACCAACAAGCCATCTGACACCATTACCTTTCATGTTTCATTTTATTGCTTCCCCTTATTGATTTGAAATTCTATAATATTCATGTCGTTTTAACATTATATATATAATTACGAGGTAATTAATGTGATATAATTATGGTATCTATTATAGGGGCTATTAAACGATACACATTATAATTATAACTTTAAGTCCATGCGAACCGGTTTACATACGTGTTTTAATACTGTTTCTTTCTTTCTTTCTTTTACATCAATAAAGTAAGTTACTTTACACGGCATTACAATATTTAATAAACTTACTTTACACAGCATTACATTATTTAATAAAGTAACTTACTTTATTGTTGTAAATTAAAATAATAAGTAAGCAAATAATAACGAATACCTAATTTATTAATAAAAATAACAAAATTAAATTCTAACTCAACTAAAATTATACACAAACTAAAATATAGCGTCGAAAGCTTCATCCGCATCGCTCTCGACTGGTAATGCTTAGCCTCTGGCCAAGGTAAAAGCCAGCCCTTGGGTCACGGGAAGTGTCAACCAGCCGTTTCGAAATTCTCTAAAACGATCATGACACTCGGACCCAAACCCCAAAAATCCAAAAATTATATCTGTTTGTAATGTCAAAATAACAGTTTTTTATTATATGCATATGAAAGTCTATAATTTTTAGTTTGTCTGTCTGTTTATTCCGGCTAATCTCCGAAACGGCTGGGCCAATTTTTACAGGACTTTCACTGGCAGATAGCTGATGTTATAAGGAGTAATTTAGGCTTATTTTAGTAAAAGGATCAGGGTTCCACGCAAAAACAATAAAACCCATAACCCAATTTGATTTCTGACATGCACGTAAACAAAGTCGCGGGCACAGCTTGTAACTAATAAAAGAAAACACTTGATTTTCCCATATATTAACAACAATAGTGTTGTAATTGTTATCGTGGGCTCCACTAAAACCTAATAAATAGTATCTTTATCTAATCGTTTTTCCGATACAGCACGCAAGTGATTGATGAATCTGATCAACTCATTATGAGCCCATTTTTATGGTTAAAATAGTATTTGTTTATAATATCCAGGGTCCACTTAAATTAGCTTGCGAAAGTCGGCAGCCATGATGGATATCGACATCTTTACGGTACATCACATAATATCCAACATGGCGGCTTATAGTAAAGTGTTGCCGAAAAAAAAATTAAGTATACTGTATCGTGTTTGATGTCTATCGAACGGTTTCAAGAAGTAATTTCCAAAATTAAAAACATTATTTTAATTATAGACAATCTGATACATAAACTCCAAATAATTAGAATTATGTTCAATAACACTAAGTAATTACACAAAGAACGGTCTACAAAAGATATATCTGTTGAATTTGCCCAAACCAAAGTAATAGGCAGGTACCTAACTGCCTACCCTCAAAGGTCCCTAAACCGCAAAATAATTAAAATAAAACAAAAGGTTAAAAGCAAAAACTCAACTAAGTACGACATTAACGCCAACCAAAAAGGTATAAACAAAAACGTCGATGTCGATCTTTTGAGTATTGCGTAACGCACTATCAATCGGAATCTGAATCATTTTGACGCAAATTGCTAATCCATTGCTTCATATGTTCGATAAAGTTGTCAGCTCAACACGTAAATAACGAAATGAATGTTGTTGAACTGTCAAAATGAAACCGATTCCGATTGATAATGTGTTACGCAATTGCCCCGCAGAGTAGGGTTTGGGAAGTCTCGAGAGTCTTAAAGTCTCGGGACATGAAACAACCCACGGGACATCAAAGTCCGTTAGTCCCGAGATTTCTGACAATTAAATTAGAAACGAGTTAATTTTTGGCCCCGGTGTATCAATATGAAAAGCAATTTGTTTCTCTGGTTTTCAACAGATGTCGGTTTCATTGTACTTATAAAGCTTTGTAAAGTTCTCTTAGTTCCAAACTTTCAATACGTTTTCCGGGTTGGTACAAAAAACTGGAACTCCTTTTCTAACGTTGAAAGAATTTCTGGTTATTTTGTTCGACTTGTTTGACTTTAAACTAATCGACGGATTCATTGTGTACTGAAAAGCTACTGGCAGCATCACACATAACAAAAAAAGATTATGGTACTGCGATAAAGACGCTTTGTTTTGTTTTCGTTTTCTAATTTAGTAGGTACGTTGACATCTCTTGCGATACGGGCGCTTTTATTTGTGTTATTAGTGCTTGTGTAAACTTGTGATCGTGATGGCAAATACACATCCGAACTACACAGCAGCTGAATATGCGGACATGATCCTAATTTACGGAGAATGTCGTCAAAATGCCGCTCTTGCCATAAGGACATATCGCCAAAGAATCGGACCGATCACGAGTAGGCACAAAACTCGTTGCGCGGTTGCCAGCGCGTGAAGCGACGGGTTGCCGCTCCGAGTTAACGTAAGCCAGCGTAACGTAGGTAAGTAATTTCATGAATGATTTTTTGCAAGGGTGATCCCAATTTTAGTTACATTTTTATCATTTAGTTTGTTTGAAAAATAGTATATTTCATTACAAGTGCGGAAAGGTTGTCATTGCAAAGAGTTCCGACAAATGTCTACTCGAGCCGAGGCGCAGCCGAAGGCGAGGGTTGACAGTCGGAACAAGTTGCAATGACGATTTCGCACGTGTACTGAATGACTATTTTTAATACAGTTGCGAAAAAATGAAGCAATTTAATAAAATAATAAAAACACAATAAACTCAACTAACCTATGGCGCCAACCGTAGAATATAAGCAGAGATTTTTTTCTTCACCCATTCTGGTAGGCAAAGGGAACTATGCCCATACAGCCAAGTCTTCAGTAGAATTTTTTTTATTGATATGAAATGAAAATGAAACCTAACCTAACTCATTGAATCAATTCATTAAATCTGATATTGAAACAAATTAGTAGCTTCTTTTTAGAAATATACGTATTTGCATGAATCATAAAAACTTCCATGAATTTTTTTAGTAAAAACTTCATGGTTGGTTTTTCTTTTTAATAGACATTATTTTGACAGTTGGGAAAGAGAACGCACGAGTTCGGGAAAGGTAAAAAAAAGCACGAGTATGTAATAGCCCACATCCCGAACGCTATACGTCCCTGCAATACGCCACTTTTTGAGCAACTGTATTAAAAATTTTTAATCGACGGATTCATTGTGTACTGAAAAGCTACTGGTAGCATCACATATAACAAAAAAAAAAATATTTCAGATTTGGAAAAATGGCCGCCAAACCACTAGGTTTTTAGGCCTAGGCCATTTTTCCAAATCTGATGTTGGGATACGTGGGATATTTTGAAAGTGTGCATTACAGTTCTTCTGCAAAAGCAATGAGTGCAGTTTTACTCAAATTGGAAGTAGAAAAATTTATATTTTGGAATTGTAAACTGTGGTGGCTAATGTCCCGAGACGCGGAAATCTCGGGACCCGAGATAACTAAATTTACAAAACATCCCGGGACCTTGAGACATGAGACGTCCCGGGATCTAAACCTTAACCTGGAGTTATAAGCAATCCGTACGATTCATGACTAACTAATGGCATGTGACTCCGGTTATACGGTAACCGAAAAAGATCGACGACGTAGTTGGGTTTTAGTTTGTATTAAGTTTATTATTTATTAGTTTTCTATCTATTTACATAATCTATGTTTATAAACGAATCACTTATTTTTGTTGCTGATGATCCTTCAGTAATAAAATCAAAAGAAAAAGCGGATCAAACCGGAATGAGAAAGTTTATAGTGGATAAGACCGAGATTAAAACAAAAGACGAACTTTGGTGTGGAGGCACGTATATTGTGCATCAGCACATCACGTATAGTACATAGCTTAAGTTAAGGTAAATAAGCCGACCGAAGTCGACTTAAACCGCGACTCTGACTAGCCCCCGATTGGGCAACTATAACGCCGTCCAGCCGACTGGCAGGGTCGCCATGCGATGTGGGGGTGAGGAGGGGTTAAGTAAACAACATGATGTGTGCTACTCCGAGAGTCAACTGCTAAACTCCCAGCAGCTACTACTCCATATCCTTTAATTGGTGATATATATATACATTATACATAGATAGTACGTGACACTATGCTAATACTAAGGTCGTGAACACAGCTTATTTACCTTAACTTAAACTATGTACTATACGTGACGTGCTGATGCACAATATACCTACGTGCCTCCACACCACAGAACAAGCAGGGGATCGAGGTGGGGGGTGGAAGCAAGTTCATGAGATCAGACCGGAATAACTCGAAATAACTATTAGTCTGACACTGTCAATTTTTTTTTATACATTTTTATCTGCATTCACAATTTCTAAGAAATGTAAAGTCAACAGGAAAATGGTCAGTTTTCTCAAATACTTTTTTTGCCAATCGATCCTGTTTCCTATAGGGATCAAATAACTCTATTGGAGCAACTGAAGTTTGAGTAATAGAAAAGTCAGAAACCATAAAATTTATTGGCTTTCAGTAGTCCCGATTTTTCGACCACAGCCAAGGTTATTGACCGAAAGATTCCTACAACAGAGTAGCGGTCATCCTGTCTTCACTGTACATACTTTACACGTCCGACTGAAATCCTTCTCAATCATAAGGCATTTACACACTGGTGACTGTTGTCATGGTTCACGTTGCCTCATCGTGTGAACGTAGCCTAATCCCATTTCTAGTTGTGTTATGTGTACCGTGTCACTCTAGGCATATAACTTAGGAAGAAGTTGCACGCAATTTGAAAATACTCGTCACGGACATAAATTTTACTTCGAATCTCTTCCTTATCTGTGGATGATATAATATTATTGATATTGTGCTTTTCACAATTTATACATATTAATTTCAGCCTTTTATTATTCCACTGGAGGGCAAAGGCTCATACAGAAAGGATATAAGCATTGATAAGTCTTCTCACGATGTTTTTCCTTTAGGTAGTAAGTACAGACGCCAGCACAACAAGCTACCCGAAACTGTCAAATTTTCCCAATCAACTTTGATCCTTATGCTTTAGCGATAAAGTTGAATATCTATTAAAGAAATTTGACAGATTTGTAGTAGCTTGATGTGCTGGCATTTGACAGATTGTAGTAGCTTGATGTGCCGTCTGGGTTGTTATTGTTAATTTCACAATAACTAAGAGGTTTTTTTTTTGTTACATTTCCGACAGGAAATGTAACAAAAAAAACACCAGCGTTTCGGGTGCTGCGCGGCTGGCTTCACCAAGCCAGCCGCGCAGCACCCGAAACGCTAAGCTATACAGAGCGATGTCCCTCCGCACTGCCAGCTTGCTGTAAATAATCTTGTGCTAAAACAACACAATGCATTATAAGATTCGTTCATCTGGAGTATTCTACAATATGACATACAAAGCCTTTTAATAAACCCCTCCTTCGTAGCACTCTTGTCAGAGCGGTCGTGGTCCTCATGTAATTTAGTGTCTAAGGGCTGATGTGATTCGCCTCACGATTTCTCGTCACCTACTTCGATTTTTGGAATTCTTAGTAAACAAACTAACCAACCGCAAACTGCGGATTTAATATGCCCAGTCCATCTAAAGGGATAAACCCACGGATATCTATGGATGAACCCCTTACCTAGTAAGAAACTTGAAAAGTTCGTGTCCTTTTAATGTAATCTCTTTGATCCGGAACAAGCGATACTTTGTTTGATACCGAAAGGGCTCTGTCACCTTCCAATACGATTATTTACAGGATAAAGTTCGTTTGTATGTTAATCTAAAGTCATTTAGCCGTTAATCCCATCGTCACTTACCTACTTACGCCTGTACAAAACAATGATTTTATAACATTAAGAGCAGATTTTTCAATCGACAGATAATTGTTATTCGTGGAATATAATTGACGTCTGACAGATTTTGTATGGAAGAAAAGTCAAAATTTCAAAATTATTCCTCGAATAAAATTATCTGGCGTTGGAAAAATTAGCCCTTAATTTACAAAAGATTAGTTTGATTAACAGCGAATTTCACCAAATTTTTATAGGTAACTAGAATAAGTCTTATCTTGAGAAGGTTTTTATAATAGAACTGTCAGATGACAATTGAATTCCACAGATAAAAGGTAACTAACTGACTTTAATAAAATCAGCCCTTAATCTGTTTATTAGAAGGATCCTCAGCGAATAACCAAAACCCAAATACAACAAAAAGGTATATATATAATATAATAACTATATTTAAAAAAACAGAACATTCATATTTGTGTTGGTAATATTTTATATAATAATATTTAATATTTATTTATTTAATATTTTATATTATTTTGTGTGTGTGTGTGTAGTATAGCGGGAGTCACTCGTCATTACGAGTGCTCCCGCTAAAAACTAACTAAATAAAAATCTGTATAAACGAATCTCGATCGATGTGAAGTCGTAGCATACATACGATGTAGCTGTAGCTACGACGTAGCCGTGGCTACGACGTAGCCCGTAGCCATCCTGCTACGCACAATATCATTCAAATATTTACTTTGGATTGTACAGCATGCAAGTATCTCTGTGGATGGTTTCATTTCATTACATCGAGACCCTCAGAAAGCACGCTAAGCCGGTGGCCCAGGCTGTCATTTTTAGATCTCTGACAGTTTCTATGGCCAGTCAAAAGCCCATCTTACCAAGTGGTATCGTGTTACCCAGTAACTAGATTGTAGAGTTTAGAATGTTTAGTTAGACCAGGGCTGTCAACAGCACGTCCCGCGGACCGTAAACGGCCCGCGAACCTTTCGGCCCCATCGGCCATCTGTTCTGCGAGCAATGTGCCCTGCCCACTGCCACTTAAGTTTGGCAATTCTTAGGGTTATGTCGGTTACCTTGGTTCTCCTACACCCCTCCTCTCCTACATGAGACTTATAACATAACTGGCGAAATGTGGATGTACAGTCAACAAAAGAGATAAGTATGCAGGATCGTCGGATTTAGTTGAAGTTTAGTAAGAAACCTATGGATGTTCTCGGATAAAATTTAATTGTGATTTGAGTATGTGGACAATTTCAATTGTTAGTCAGTTTGCTTACCAATTAATTTCTCTGACTTGAAATGCTTATTACGTGAAGCAACGGAATCACAAAACCTAGAAATATATGTATGACGGCGCGGTCATAATATGAACGCGCGAATATTATTATTCTGCGTTCTTTTATTTAATTTGTGTAGTGAATTTGGTTGATCAAATTATTTGTATCGTAAACACTGGTTTAGATTTTATTGTAAATAAGTCGCTCAACAAAAGAGGGGACTACTTAGTCCGTGTGGGCTTGTGAGTGACGTCAGCGCCGGAAGTAGTATCGGTTGTTGTAGCAAAGTGGGGGTAGTGGGGCGACCGGTGCCTTTATAAAGCAGCCGGCGCGCGTTGTAGAGAGGCACTTTGACTTGGTCCGTGGCGCTGGCCGTACGCTCGCAATTTCACATACCTCTGTGTACGTTACCCCAGCAAGAAAGTGTCTCCTAGAGTTATAGGAGTAGGACGTATAATATGTGCCCTATCTGCTGTAAATGTGCCCCCAAATAAAAAATGTGTGCCCCCTGTCGTTTTGGAAAAAAACGGAAAAAACGATTCCTGCTGGGGTAACGTTTTTCTAGCAGGAAAATTCTAAACGAATGATCGGAGAGAGAAAAATTGTGCATGGCCAGAGAGCTTATATGTGTGCCATCTCGTAAATCGTCTCGCAATCGTAATCTGTATGCAATCGTATATCTCTACAACCATTGCATGTGCCCCTGTAGAGTAAACATACACGAGTAGCTCTTAATGTGTGCCCCTTAGTGCCCCAATTAGTTTTAAGAAAATATTTATAGTTTTCAAGTTATAGCGGTTTTATGAAAACCCGAAAAAACATCGCAGCGCCTAAATTAGAGAAGAAACAAGTTCGCTGAAAACTGTATTCAGTCCTTCTTGACGCTAATAATAACCATACAAAGTTTCAAAACTATTCATGCATGCGTTTTTGCTAAAAGTCAAAACGATGGTGTCCTAACTTTGACGGCAAAATACAAGGAACCGGCTCAATCCGAGATGTGTAGGTGTAAACCAAAATCATGTGCCTTTAGTCAAAAATATATGGTGAAAATATTCAGCTTGGAATGTTTCGCATTAAGTAAATATTAACAAAAAACCAAAATATGTAAGCAACGGCTGGTTATCCGACCAAATTTGAATGACTACTAAAAAGCGACGGATTCATACATATCGATGACCTTCTTTATTGAACGTATTATACCTAAGCTGTTGTCCGTACAGTCGCGTTCAAAAGTTTTGGGGGCTAATTAAAAAATATATTAAATGCACCTTGTGACTATAATAAATGAAACGGCTTGTTGATGTGGAAATTATTATTTTTATTCCCTTAATTTTAATTCTTAAAGTAATTATTGCATCAAATCACAGATCAAAGTTCCTACCTATAAATATTAGAAATTAGTATATAAAGTAATGAAAAAAATCGGTTGTCTGTAAAGTCGGTTTACTGACGATAGTTGAACGTGACAACGTCATAAGAAAATACTGATGGAATAGTTGCATTGCATTTGTTAATATTCGCTTGCACTTCAAGCCGCCATGGAACGCTACAGAGCGAGGCCGCGAGGTAACGCTACATGAGTCATGTTTTTTCGTGAGTGCAGCCAGCTTCATCGATTTATTAGACGTTGTCACGTCAAAAATCCAAGTACTTGATAAGACAAGTATTTTTAAATAGGTAAGTCAAAACAATGCCATTAAATACTTAATACCGCAGATCGTGCCATAAAATTCAACACCCCTACAACCACATAATTGTTATAAAATGCTTAATACGCCACTTTCAACCAACTCAAAAAAAATAAACAAACAGTATCAGTGCAACTGCGTGACTCAACGTAACAGTGTCCTTGGCGTCATAACATAACTGCAACTGTTTACCAATACCAAGTAATAATCCAAACGCACTTCCTCAATAAACACTTCGTACCTATTATTCATAATAGAGCGACGTTACACGTAACCTGTCTCTGTCACACTAACACCGTACGCGTTCTAGCTGTCTCACTTTCTCCAAGCTAGACAAAGCGACTCCTTGCGACACGACGTCAGCGGATGCCGCGGGGCCAGAGATATATGCAGCGGTGTGGGGAGGCGAAAAAAGGGAATCTTCTATTAAGTAAGGTGAATGCTCCAACCAGCCCGAAAAATTCAAATTTTTTCTGTTTTTTTTTTTTGTTCCTACGCCTTTATGAACTTGGAGGGTTGTATTGGTGATTTTGATGATTATAATTCTGTAACTATATACGTCTTATAACCGCGAATAATATTTTAATCAACATACAACCTAGCACTGGCCTGCAAATTGCAAAAAACGCAAGAAATTTTGAATTTCGCGGGCTAGTTGGAGCATTCCCCTTAATGATGAAAAACTTACAATGCGTGCCACGAAAGATGAGACTTGACACACCACGTGGTTTGACATGCGCAGTACACGATTTTAGGTATCTTTAGCGGTATGAGGTCTGAGTGCGGGACGGGACTGGACGTCATAGGGGCGGCGGAAAGAGCGGGGGAGGCGGGTCAAGTCTCATCTTTCGTGGCACGCATTGTACTGTTAATTTATCTAACCTACGGCTTATCAATAAATATATATGTACCTAATATAAAAAGACAAATACGGGCTTTTTATTTATATACAAAAAAGAGCTACCTCTTTTTAGTAGTAGGTATTCATCACACATTTCATGAACTATATTTTTTTTTAAACATCGGGACCAAGTCAAAGGCCTGGCAAATATCTCGATGTATTTCTTTCGTTCACACATAAATTACTGGATGTATTTTAATGAAATTTAGAATCGAGAAGATAGCTTACCTTGGAATAGCACTTAGGCTACTATTTATAATGTACTTAATCATGTGTAACGTCATAGAAACAGCTAGTAGAATATAATCCAATAACAACTTTATTTAATTACTTATTACTTTTGTAAGTCAGTGTACTCAGGCACAACACGTGTGAACCGGTTAGTGAGTAAAGTAAAGAAGGTCATCGATATGTATGAATCCGTCGCTTTTTAGTAGTCATTCAAATTTGGTCGGATAACCAGCCGTTGCTTACATATTTTGGTTTTTTGTTAATATTTACTTAATGCGAAACATTCCAAGCTGAATATTTTCACCATATATTTTTGACTAAAGGCACATGATTTTGGTTTACACCTACACATCTCGGATTGAGCCGGTTCCTTGTATTTTGCCGTCAAAGTTAGGACACCATCGTTTTGACTTTTAGCAAAAACGCATGCATGAATAGTTTTGAAACTTTGTATGGTTATTATTAGCGTCAAGAAGGACCGAATACAGTTTTCAGCGAACTTGTTTCTTGTCTAATTTAGGCGCTGCGATGTTTTTTCAAGTTTTCATAAAACCGCTATAACTTGAAAACTATAAATATTTTCTTAAAACTAATTGGGGCACTAAGGGGCACACATTAAGAGCTACTCGTGTATGTTTACTCTACAGGGGCACATGCAATGGTTGTAGAGATATACGATTCATCAAAACGTTACTCCAGCAGGAAATGCAATATCTCGAAAACCTGAAGGGGCACAGATTTTTTTTTTGGGGGCACATTTTGGCACACATATAAGCTCTCTGGCCATGCACAATTTTTCTCTCTCCGATCATTCGTTTAGAATTTGCCTGCTAGAAAAACGTTACCCCAGCAGAAATCGTTTTTTCCGTTTTTTTCCAAAACGACAGGGGGCACACATTTTTTATTTGGGGGCACATTTACAGCAGATAGGGCACATATTATACGTTCTACTCCTATAACTCTAGGAGACACTTTCTTGCTGGGGTAACGTACACCATACCTCTTTGTCTTGATTTTTTCGTTGTCGTCAGCTCGGAAATCCTACATGTATATATGGCACTAGCAGTGTCCCGCGGTTTCACCCGCATAAGTTTTGATCCCGTGTGAATATCGAGATAAAAAGTATCCTATGTTTTAATCCAGGTTAAAAACTGTCTATGTGCCAAATTTCATCCAAATCCGATTGGTAGTTTTAGCGTGAAAGAGTAACAAACATCCGTCCATACATCCATCCATCCTCTAAAACTTTCACGGTTATAATATTAGTCGGAGTAGGATAGTAGGAAGTTGGATACTGGAATGAAGCACTAGTGCATAATGATAGTAGAAACAGGGATTTCAAAAGAATTCTTTGCACGAGTCCCAATGATCATTAATTTAGTATTCTTCACCCGATCCGTCAGATTACATAAACAATATTGAGTAGTACCTTCTCTGAATATCCGTGTTTGAGCATAAAGATATGCAAATTCGTATAAAAAGCACTTTGGTACAAATTGCGAATTTGGATTAAAGGAAGTAAAGAAGCCTTGTCAATTTGTGGATTAATTATCTCATACTCCTCTCAGTGTTATGATTTTTGAGATAATCCTGTTTTGCCAACAAGAATTTCAAAATAGCAATAGGATTTATTTAAGGGGCTCTTTTTTCCTTATTTTTTTTTCAGGATGGGAAATCAAATCAAATGACCCCTCCCGCTCTGAGTGGAGCGGAAGGGAGTGTCAGACTCTTACTGAATAAAACTCACCCGTGTTCCTTCCTTAGCCCTTTATGTTCCGGGCCAGCGGTAACCCTTTCGGAAAATCCCGCTGACCCGGCAGGCTTCGGCCCTAACGGGCCCCTTCTTTTGATACTAGACATCTCTTTGAGGTGCGCGTGGAACACGTACGTGCTGCCGTCCGGCACGGGCCTGGTCCTGATCGGACGGTGAGCTACTCATTACTCTCCGCCCGCAGGCCCGCGCCTACGGTGGCCGGGAGTCGTCGCGCGGCTCCCGACGCCCAGAGCGTCTCCCGCGGCGGCTGGTACGGGAGGCTCTCTCCCTCAGCCGTCCCGCCGCCTCCTTCGCTAGCATGACTGCTTCTCAGAAGGAGGCGACTGCCCCCCACTCCCTCTCGCCCCGGACCTTGGCTTGAACCAGGCCCGGGTGCGAGAGGTCGCCGCCGCTGCCGATCGCCTCTACGAGGACACGGCGGTGCTCCGCCCAAGCGGGGCAGATCTCCACCGTATGCTCCACCGTGTCCTCTGGGCGATCCTGGCAATGGTGACACCCGGGCGATTCCTCCCGCCTGATGATGTGCAGGAACCTCCCGAAACTTCCGTGTCCGGTGAGGACCTGCGTCAGGCGGTAGGTGAGGGCGCCGTGACACGACGGGACGCCTTTTTGAAGATAAAAGAGATGGTCCGTTTTAAATTACACTAATGGAGAAGCGTCGACACATTAGTTCAACAAAGTAATAATAAAATATATTTAAATAATTAATAAAATATATTGTATAAAATAAATATATAATATTTAAAATATATACACCGTAGGCGCGGGCCTGCGGGCGGTGAGTAATGGGTAGCTCACCGTCCGATCAGGACCAGGCCCGTGCCGGACGGCGCGTACGTGTTCCACGCGCGCCTCAAAGAGATGTCAGCATCAACAGAAGGGGCCCGTCAGGGCCGAAGCCTGCCGGGTCAGCGGGATTGTCCGAAAGGGTTACCGCTGACTCGGAACATAAAGGGCTAAGGAAGGAACACGGGTGGGTTTTAGTCAGTAAGAGTCTGACACTCCCTTCCGCTCCGGGGAGCGGGAGGGGTCATTTGATGATTTCCCATCCTCAAAATGCTTTTAATCTTAAATTAGCTCTTACACCTGACTTAAAAGGCCCTTTTTGAAGATAAAAGAGGTGGTCCGTTTTAAATTACCAATACTAATGGAGAAGCGTCCACACGTTAGTTCAACAAAGTAATAATAAAATATATTTAAATAATTAATAAAATATATTCTATAAAATAAATATATAACAGTTAAAATATATAATATATTAAAATAAACTATATATAAGTACTAACATTATAAAGCGGTAAAATTATTGAGTTTCTAGCTTCATATTTTCTGACTGACCGACTTCTTGACAATTCAAAAGTGCCTGTAAATGGTTTAATTGAAATAAATGCTTTGAGTTTGAGTTTGTATCTACGGAACTACTGACCTGATTTCAAAAATTCTTTCACTAACGGAAAGACACCGTAGGTACCTATTGCCGAGTGGCATAGGATATTATAAGTTAAAAAAGAATGATCAAAATCGGACTACTTTATAAAAAGTTATGCGTGGTCACACAAAAAAAATATACGAGTATGTACGCGTCGACTTGAGAACCTCCTCCGTTTTTTCGTCGGTTAAAAACTAGAAATTTCAAGCGAACGAAGTCACGGGCAGCAGCTAGTATTTTATATTACTATCAACAACACTAAATTATATGTGAGTTAGCTTATTATTTGTGCAAAACTTAACCCGCGAGATACGGCGGTCTCATTACGCGGAAGTTCTAAAGGGGTGTTCACACTAGCTACTTACTGCGCTGCGACCTAGTTGAGCATTCATACGACATAGAACTTCGACTCTTAATATGGATATCCATAAAATGTATAGCACCTTAAGTTCTTCATCTGCAACTCATATTATTTACTTTTTACCCGACTACGACGTAGCAAAAAGGAAGCTTATGAATTTGACCGGTATGTATGTATGTTCATCTGTTCCCTCATAACTTCAAAAGTACTTTTAATAATTTGTCAAATGAGGTATCGTTAGAAGCATCTTGACTGTCCGCTGGTTATAGGTTATGTGACGTCACATTAATTTCGATATGGCGCTCTCTAGAGGCCGTATAATGAATTTAAAATTAAATATTTTGGGATAGTGCCTTGTGAGATATCAAATAAAAGGGCTTAATTAGCACATTTCAAAAATATAAATATTACTGAAATAAGCCCCAAAATAATATACAAATCATTTATTTATTATTTACACTAATTTTATTTAACTTATTTTATTACAAACTATTTACACTAGATACTAAATTAAATGACAATATAATATATATAGTTAAATAAAAAAAGGTTTAAAAATTAAAACCCAACTACTGAAAAGGATAAAACAAGAGTTTTTAGTTTTAGTTTTAAACCGTTTTATTTTTGCTTAACTTAAACCCGATATAAAGAAGAGGTGTTTTTTTTTTCTTTTCTTCAAAGGGTTTCAAGTCACTATATTGTCAACACAAGGTGTACCACCTGACGCTGATTTACACGCAGAGCTGCACTTACTTAACAAATATGTTAAAAAATTATTATTCTTTTGCTTCCATATTTCAACATGCACATATTAATATTTGAAAATAAATCTTAGCTTGTATTATGTAAATATTATCTTGATTAATAAAAATAAAAGTATTTCAAGACTTGTTAAAAACGCCCAAAATAAAACCGAATAGAGTATTCTTCTGGGCGTCATTTGATTTACAATTTTTTTTTAAATATTATTTGGACTTGGTTCAAAAACAACAATTCGAGAAAATTAAAACAACAAAATCGATATAAATTAAATGTTTGTTAGACTTTGAAATAAATTTTAGAAGAGTAACGGGGGAGTTTCTTGCCCCTTCTTTTCCATGCGATAACGAAGCGACCTTTTGGGAGGGGTGACCAGAAACAATTATATTTTCTTGTATTTTTTAACCGACTTCAAAAAAGGAGGAGGTTCTCAATTCGACGGTATGTTTTTTTTTTGTGTGTTTGTTATTTAAGTTCAAAAGAGCCTTTTATGTGCCTATTTGAAATAAATGCTTTGACTTTGACTCGAATCAATGCTGCATCGACTACACAAAACCCATTGAACAAAACGCAGCGTTTCTTAAAAGCTGGTGTGAGGCCTCCTTGTTTTTTTCATCTGCACAATATGTGGTTCTGAGTGAAGTTAATATCATGCTGCTCTTTTGGCGAAGTAGAGTCATGAGTAGGTAGTACTAGATATTTCTTTGTCTTTGTTGAGTTTCCAGGTTTCGCTTGGTGATAGGTGCGTTTTCTTCTATAAAATACTAGTTGATAAAACATATCATCATCTGCCTAGCCTTTTCCCAAATATGTTGGGGTCGGCTTCCAGTCTAACCGGAAGCAGATGAATACCAGTATTATACATGGAGCGACTGCGTGTCAGACCTTTACAATCCAGTTACTGGTTAATACGATACTATATATGGTCTATATATATAATGGTCTTTCGGGCTTCTGAGTACCCGTAACAACTGTCAAGGATCCATAAATGACAGTTGATAAGAGATATAGGTATGGTATATAATAATACCTACCTATTTGTCCTTATAGGTGCATCTGTGCATCTACAGGGTCAAATGAAATTAGCTACCGATACGAAAAAAGACGTATCGATATCTTAACACTATAAAATAAACACAAAAAGGCATTTATATTTTTGTGGGGTTCAGCGACCGCTGGATGTTTTGTTACTTGTAAGTATAAGTTGAGAAAATATGATTTATTTAGTTTTGTCGTGTTGAGATACCCATCACGCCCGCGGAGTTTTTATAGCCGATTTAATTTGACCTAAGTAGTATTTTTTAAAATATTAAATTCACTCATTCACTGACAGACAATACAGAGCCTAATTCGCTAGCTCTAAACTAAAAGTATAAAATTTGGCACAAAAAGCTTTTTACCCGACTGCGCCAGAAGGAGGGTTATGTTTTTCGAGTACCTATGTATTTATATATACGTATATTTTTTGGGAACGCTCTGTAGCCTAAACGGCTTGATCGATTTCAGCTTGAGAGGTGCCATTAGATTCGTTTTAATTGTGAGAGTGACACTTGGTATATCACAATTGAAAAAAAAATTATAATGGCCGATTTTTGGCCCAATATTAGGACTTCAAAAAAAAAATTTTTTTTGTATATTCTTATCAAAATAATGGGTTTTAAAAGGCGATTACAAAAATATATACAACTTATATATGGTTAAAAGAAATTCGAAGTGACAAATCGTAAAAAAACACGTACCAAGAACTAAATCGCCTGCGAAATCTTTCTCATTTGTAAACTAAAAAGCTGGAAATAAAAAAAAATCAAAATACCCGACTGAGGAAAAAATCTTAAGTTAAAAAAACTGAAAAACTAAACACAAGCCCATTTTATAAATCAAATAAAAGTTGGAAGCAGGCGGGACCCATTCCATTTTTATTACTTATATTTTCAAATTCAAATGGGTCCCGCCTTTTTTATTGTTATTACTTTTTTTAATTAAAAATGAATTGGCGATGTTATACGAAAGTTCGTCATTTCTGCTAATGGATAATCCCATTGGGCAAACGACTTGTGATATTATAAAACGGAACGAGTACTTGCGAGTCTTTCTTTTCGTGACTCGAGAGCCGTTTAACCGACTTACTTACCTACAGTACCCGGCGATAAATATTGCACATCGACCTTTGGAAATTGGTGTATTTTATACAAAGAATAAAAATAATTATCAAAACAAGCAAATCATAATTGTTTTAACAGCTCCTAATAGATACCGGGCTGTTTGTATTTCGTGCGACAGAGATAACGCTCTACGAAGCCGATATTAGCCGATTGTCTCTTTCCATAGGTCGATGTGCAATATTTATCGCCGGGTACTGTACTTGATTTTTAGGGTTCCGTACCTCTAAAGGAGAAACGGAACCCTTATAAGACCACTTCGTTGTCCGTCTTTACGTCGGTCAAGACCTTTTTTTCTCAGAAACGCGTGGAGTTACCAAGTTGAAATCAATATCAAATATTTACTCAGGGCTGCGATCCCTTGAAGCAGTGAAAAAATCAAACTTCTAAATCAACGCAATCTAAAGATACGGGCGTTTGTATTCCGTTTGTGCCGCATATTTTGACACTCACAAGCAAATCAAAACCTATAGAGGGTACTTCCCATTGACCTAGAATCATGAAATTTGGCAAGAAGCAATGTCATGTAGCACAAATAAAGGAAAAATTCCGAAAATCATAAATTTGTAGTTACATAAATACAAAGTTGTAAGGAACCCTTAGTGCGCGAATCCGACTCGCACTTGCCTGGTTTTTATTTAATACATATAAAGTATGTTTTTTTTAATATATAGAATATAATACACACATAGTCTACGCCCGCGGCACCGCCGGCAACTTGATAAAACCATAACATTTACCTAAACTACTATTATAAAGAGAAAAGATTTGATTTTTTTTTTGTATGTTTATTTGTTCCGCTTTCACGCTAAGACGGCTGAACGGATTTGGATGAAACTTTGCACATGGGTAGAACATGACCTGGATTAGTACATAAAATACGTTTTATTCCGATATTCCCACGTGATCGAGAATTATGCTGGTGACACCGCGGGGCGCAGCTATTTACTTTATTAATTGAATAAATTAAACATTTAATTTTAAAATGTCATGTCACCTACGTATTTAATAAAAGTCCTGATAGGTTAAAATATATCAGTATTTACCGGTGGTGAGGGTTCTTAAAATGAAAACATATAGTAGGCCCGGTGCGAATATTACGAACCTTTTAAAGGCAACATTGAAACTCATAGTTATAAGCTCACTATGTGTTTAGTTTAAAAGCCTTCTCATCAACTCATTTGCCGTGCTGTTAGGTTAATTGGCATTTGCCTGAGAGATTATAATTAAGAAATATCAGCCCTAAGGAGGGGCGCCCACGAGCAACTTTTGTTTCGGCAACTAATTTGTCTCTCAAATCTGTAATCAAGTCTACGGGTTTGTATGTAAGTGCACGCATGTAGCGACGCGACAAACTTTCATTATTTTGATGTGAGAGACAAATTAGTTGCTGACGCAAAAGTTGCTCGTGGGTGCCCTCCCTAATTGTACCAGGATGGGATAGTGAGTTTTATTTAAAGTAGTGAGTTGAGTTTTTTTTTTTCGTATTTTCTTTCTTTCTTTCTTCTTTCTTTCTAAAGAAGGATTGATCAGCATGCTTGCTCTGTGCCTGGTGGCGATTTCTACCTGTGGGGTAGTTGAGTAATATACTAACAGTAGCGATGGCTTTATTTTAACAGTTCAACAACATTCATTGCGTAGTTTACGTCGTTCAGCAGACACAATTTTAGAACATATGAAGCAATGGTTTAGTAATATCCTTTAAAATTATTCAGATTGTAATTGAAAGTGTGTTACGCAATCAGGGTGCTGTTGAGTCCAGGTTTTTTACGATATTTTCTTCACAGTAAAGGCTCCAACAAACAGGCGCGACACGTGATATGATCGCGCGCAACGTAAAGGCACCGCTCGTTGCGCGGCTTGCGGTGGCTTTGAGTCGCGCGCGATCATATCACGCCTGTTTGAAGGAGCCTTAAGTCGTGTCTAAGATTATTTAAGAAAGTACATTTTTAATTGAAAGTTTGTGTTTCTTTGGCACTTAAGAGCAGTGATAACCCAGTGTTAACTAACGGCCTAGAATTACAGCCGTGAGGTCGAACCCAGGCAGTCACCTCATCATCATCAGTTCAGCCGAAAGACGTCCACTGCTGGACATAGGCTTCCCCCAAGCACCTCCACTTCGACCGGTTCTGTGCTTCTTGCATCCAACGGGTTCCTGCGGCCTTCACAAGGTCGTCGGACCACCTTGTGGGAGGCCTTCCAAAGCTACGTCTTCCGGTACGCGGTCGCCACTCCACAACCTTTCGGCCCCATCGGCAATCTGTTCTGCAAGCAATGTGCCCTGCCCACTGCCACTTAAGTTTGGCAATTCTTCGAACTGTGTCGGTTACCTTGGTTCTCCTGCCACTACAGCCACCTACAACTAGCAACTTATTTCATCACCACAGCTCTCAAACTGTGAAGGAAAACATCGAAAAGAAACCGGCATGACTCAGAACCACTGTTTCAAAGTCATCTTCTATCAACTAAGGATCTACGAGTTATGTGTCATAGGTAAGCACGGCTACACATCAAGCAGTTCATTACCAGTATAAGCTGACTTCTGATTGTACGAAAATCCTATACATTGCGAGGTCAGCTAGAACTGGAAATGTATAGCTTAATGTGTGGCCGTGTGTACCTGCCCGAAAATGTCAGACTCAGATTATCACAGGAAACGATAATGCCAAGTTTATTTCAAACATGTCACAGCTATTTTATTGAATGTACATAATTGTGTGAAATAATTAGCGTTAACTCCCCAAACTGTATTAAACCTCGGGTGTTGCCATAATCTACGTGTATCCCTCAAAGTAAACAGTCGTTACGTAATATGATAAACCTAACGCTGTATGTACAATGTACGTCCGGATGTGATGCCAAAAAAATGAACTTGACTTTTTGTTATCATGCTTCTTAAATCTACAATCAAAAGTGGTTCAAGATGGTCACCCATCCACGGACTGACCGTGGCAAGCGTAGCTTAACCTGATCAATCGACCCGTGCGGTCTCGTCAAACTGTGGTAATCATTAGAATTAACATTATCATCTGCTCAGGTTTTTCCCAACAGTGTTGGGGTCGGCTTCCTACTTAATCGGATGCAGCTGAAACACCAGTATTTTACATGGAGCGACTGCCTATGTGACCTTTTATTAGGTAGACACGCAATATTTACATTTATCTGAATATATGGTTTACCCCTCGATGCGCGCATTGCGTGTGCGTTATTTGCATAACCACATTAGTTGTACTAAAGGCTCCTACAACCAGGCGCGACACGCAATAAAATCCCGCGCGACACAGAGGCACCATAAGTCGCGCAACGAGCGGTGCCTTTGTGTCGCGCGTAATTATATCGCGTGTCGCGCCTGGTTGTAGGAGCCTTAAAACTATACAATAGAAACAAATTGGAACTGCGTTCATATGCAGATTTTGTCTAAAAATATTGCGCTGTCCGACCATTTTGTATGGCATTTTGATTTCAATTGCTACTCTGTGCAGACACTATGATTCAATGCTGTATATTTCAACTCTGGTGATGTGTGGTTTGTACAGTGCATTAAACTAGCCTCCAAATGGACATTACATTTATTTATTTGAATTCTTGGATTAACAAAGTGGTTTAAATTCGGCAACTGTCGTTCCTTCAAGAATTAAGAAGGCTCTAAATATCACTATTACTTATTATGTTATACTTAATGGCTTCAGGTACCAGTTTGCGCTTGCAATGTTTTTATTATTAGGAGAAGTTTCTCCAGTGAAACGCTCTCGCCTGTTTTCTTTCTGGTTAATGACCATAAAGCAATGATTTTTTACATAATAATAAATATTAACTACTTGTTTTTCCCTATGTTTTCCTTGATGGTACATTATTTTTATAAACACTAGAACCCTCAAAACTAGCCGATTTAAACCGCTGTCAACACAGGCCTAGTGTACAAATTTGACAACTATTAATGAAAAAATAAAAACATAGAGACACAGTATATATCCTTCTTATTCAGTTTACAAAATATCTTTTAAATTGGTCCAATTTTGGAGGAGGAAATAGGCGAGAGCCAATCCTCGAATTACGACTTTCTACTTAGGATTTTTCAAAAGTCTCTCCGACCGCATTTCCTCCAGGAAAACTGGATTTTCTCAACTCACACTTCAAGAAACAATACTAACAACGGTCGTAGATCTCCCAAAAAAAACATCAAATCTTTTTCATTTCTAATTTAATCTAGTTTAGATATTAATACCTATCGCGTCTGCGGAGTTTAGCTAGCCAATTTAAAATTACCCTGTATATTGCGCAAGCGTATTGTAGGTACTTCATAAAAACTTTATAAAAAATAACGTCTTTAGGCGGTCCCTACCGCCTACAGACGTTATTTTTTATAAAGTTTTTTAAACTTGTATCTATGGAATTAACAGTATGCGTGAAGACACCGCAGTCGCACTGAAAAATCGAACTTCTTTAATATTTTCCAATTACATAAAACACTACATTTTAATCATAAACTCACGTGCCTGCAGACACGACTCACTCCTCTCATGTCAATTCAATCCACAAAAAAACTGACATATTGGATATACAGACGCCATCACATCAAGCTACCCGAAACTGCCAAATTTTCCCAATCAACTTTGAACTATAAACTTTAGCTGAAAAGTTTTATGTTTAATGTGTGTGTGTGTTTTTTTTAGTTTAGTGTTTAATTTAGTTTATTTTTGTTTTCTTTTAAGTTTTAGTTTTAAGTTGAAAATCTATTAAAGAAAATTGACCGATTGTAGTAGTTTGATGTCTGTACATTAAAACCGAGTACATCCCGAGGACAGCCGAACACATCCGAAGCGGGTATTTTTTTAATCGTCTTATAAATGAAACACGCGCGGTGTCGCTTACGGTAACAGTGGCGCTAGCTCAATGGTTTATTCCCATCTCAAAAAATGCCCAACGCGCCTAAAGAAGTCTCTCACTTCAAAAATCCTTTAAAAACTTGACCGTACCTTGGAAAGAGAATCACGTCGCCAACTTTTAAAAACGTTCTAAAAGCCTTTAGTATTCACTAAAAGCCTTATTCCACACGGTAATATCTTGGAGCACGTAATACGTAAAACTATGCGTTAACATCTTGTACGGAATAAGAGGATTCTACTTCAAACAAGTCTTGTTATATAAACTTTTTTTACAAACTTTATTTACTGAAGTTTGTTTTCTATTTTCGTTTGAGGAAGAATAGTTAAGAATCTACGTGTAGTTTTTATGAATATAAAAAAAAAGTTCCCGATAAACTTTCAGTTTTTGAAAATTTTTCTTTTCTCGTGTGGGCGTTATGTCAGCAAGGTTTGGTGTTGTTTGGGCATTCAAATAGAGCGCAAAGTGCACTGGACATCCTAATATAATATCAATCAATCAAGTCAGTCTATCGCAGTCCACCGTTGAACCTAGGCCTCTTCCAGGCTAGCGCCACAACACCTCCTGTACTCCGCCTTCCGCATCTACAATATTAATATTTTAATTAAAATTATATATTATTATAATATTTATATCCTACCAATAATATTACAAATGTAAAAGTATGTATGTTTGGATGTTTGTTACTCAATTATACAAAAACGGCTGAACGGATTTAAATGAAATTTGGCTTACCTACAGATAATTTTATAAAGTGGATACTTTTATTTCCGGTAGTATAACCATGCGAGCAAGTCCGCGGGCAAAAGTTTGTAGGTAAAACGTATCTCGTCAAAAAGTAAATGCTATTCAACTTTGCTAAATCTTTTGTCAGCTTAAATGGGTTGTAACTTTTTTGAAAATGGATTCCAAATCAACTTTTTCCCTGGCCTTCAGAATTCAGAATATGGAAGTATTTGAATAAAAGCAACGTAACATAACACGGTCTAAATTGTATTTTTCTGTAAAAAAAGATCACTTTTGTAAAAAAAAAGAAGACGATAAATTAAAAATCAAATTCATTTTTAGGGTTCCGTACCCAAAGGGTAAAAGCGGGACTCTATTACTAAGAATCCACTGTCCGTCTGTCTGGCTGACCGTCACCAGGCTGTATCTCATGAACCATGATAGCTAGGCTGTTGAAATTTTCACAGATGATGTATTTTTGTTGCCGCTATAACAACAAGTACTAAAAACAATAAAATAAATATTTAAGGGGGCTCCCATATAACAAACATGTTTTTTTCGGCGTTCTTGCCTTGTGGTACCTACGGAACCCTTCGTGTGCAAGTCCGACTCGCACTTGGTCAGTTTTTTTTTTTACTCAGGACTCTGACCTAATGATTCTGAAAAGCGGGAAACCAAAGCATTTAAAAGACGAATGGTCCATCTCCCTTAAACAACAGATCAGAAAATATTCTTCAGACCACTTAATTTGATCCCCAAATTCGCCTCCCACAAAAATATTCTGAAATTAAATTTGCATCTTCTTAATAAAACAAAAATTTCTTTTGAAATTTTCTTCCATCTACATTAAAATAAAATCGAAAACAATAAGTTATATCATCTTGAGTACTTCTTGAAACTAGAGATATTTCTGTAATATCTTAGGAGTTTGGAACAATGAGTATCGGGAAACTATTTCGGACAGATCAAAGTGATGTTTGGTTGTCTGTTTTCAAGGGTTCAAAACTAGGCTCAACTTTCGAAATATATATCTGTGTCCATTAACAAAGTTGTACTGTACAGAAATAAAAAGAAATTATTTATTCTATAAATAGGATTTCGGAATCACTTTTACATGTCATATTATAAAAAAAAACAGTGGCATTCCCGAAGTGCCGACAGAAGTGAAAACAAAACACAAACAGAATACTTTGCCATCACTCACTGACATGTCGGATATACATTAAAACCGAGTACATCCCGAGGACAGCCGAACACATCCGAAGCGGATATTTTTTTAATCGTCTGTCGTACACCTTAAAACTATAAAAACAGAAAACAAAGATTAAGTATAATGCCAAAAGGGCCACAGCTCAGCATAATGTCAGATGACAACATAAGGTGTACCACCTGAAGCTGATTTTCAGCTGCAACCCACGAGTGCCATACGTTAAAATAATAAACACATAGGGGAGTATGTGTCCGTTATAATAAATAAAGATAATTAGTGAAATGTGATAATAATTAATAAATAATATTTTTCACTTATTTTGAAGGATCGACTACTTTTGGACGGGCTCGTATCTTCGATGACGGACTCAGAGAGTAGACCTCTAGCACACACATCACCACACAAACACACACACATCAGCACACAAACACACACATTATTTTTCAGCCTGGACATAGGCCTCTCCTAAGCTTCGAAACATCGATCGGTTTATTTATTTATATATACTTTATTGTACACCAGAAAATACATAACAAAAAAAAATACGATTATGAATACAAAACATACAATGGGCGGGCTTATCACTTTCTGCGATCTCTTCCAGGCAACCTTGGAATGGACAGTGATTGCGTGGATATAAAAATGGGGTTGTCAATGGTGCAACGGTTCTGCGTTTCTCGTATTTTGCGGTTTAGCAACTATGTTCCACTCCTAGGCTAGAGGGGTGGTGGCCCAGTGGTAACGGCCCGGACTTACGAGTTGTAGGTCGTGGGTTCGGCAGGCAGGCTCTTTACTTTGTATAAATAATTTCATCAGCACTGCTCTCAAAAGGGTAAAGGAAAACATCGTGAGGAAACCGTCATGACCTAGAAGCAAAAGTTCGAAGACATGTTACATCCACCCACCCTACTGGCCCGGGGTGGTGGATTACGGCTCACTGCCTCTCACGTAAAGGACGCCTGTGTCCCAGCAGTGGGATGTCGAATATAGAAACATTTTTTTTATCAATAATTTGCAAGGTGTAAAGGATATGTCGCCACACTTACATATACGTATATGTTGACTCTATCATGTAAGTATCTATTAATGTATTCTCCTCGTGCAACCGATTGCCAAGGTTACAAGGCGCACAGAGGAAGTTAACGTCGCTTCCTGGCAGACATTTCCTATTGAAAAAACCCGATATCCGCCGAGAATTCACTACCGATTGAATTGCCGTTTACTTTTAGCATGACTGTAGTTTTGTTGATACAAGTCTTAGGATTTGTTCTTATGGTACATTCAAAAAGTATGTGATGAAAGTGTAAGCGAACTCTGTTCATCATGGCAATTCACAACCATCCGACAGGCTATCGTATCGAAAATGACAACTATCGATAAACTGGGGGCCTAAAAAAGCCACTTTGGCAGAATCAGAAAAGGATAACATTATGAATCCTAATTTGGCGAAGACTGTCCGCGTTTTTCTTTTTTTCGCTGCACTACGTAGGGTATAATCAAAAAGATTGGGATTGGATTTGGATTGGATTGGAATTCATGGTAACAAGTTGTGCGTCGACGCCACTGCCACCACGGGGTGGCAGTGGCGTCGACGCACAACTTGTGACTCGCACTTAACCGGTTTTTAATATACGGGTATTAAAAACCGGTTAAGTGCGAGTCGGACTCGCTCACCGAGGGTTCCGTACTTTGTAGGTATGTAAACAGTTTATCACGATTATTTTTTAATGTACCTACAAATTTACGGTTTTCGGATTTTTCCTTTACTTGTGCTACATGATCTTGCTTCTTGCCAAATTTCATGATTCTAGGTCAACGGGAAGTACCCCATAAATTTTGATTCCCTTGAGAGTGTCGAAACATACGTTTTTTGCGGCATAAACGGCCGTATATTTTTTTAAGTTAACCTAGGTGTTTGATTTTTACATAGCTTCAAGGGACTGTAAAGTTGAGTATATGGTTTTAATTTCAACTCGATACCTCCACGCGTTCCTGAGATAAAGGGTCTTGACAGACAGACGGACGGACTGGCGGACAACAAAGTGATCCTATAAGGGTTCCGTTTATTCCTTTTGAGGTACGGAATCCTAAAAATTGATTCTTATGACTTGAAGCTCTGCTAACGTCACGACTCTTGCGAAGTAACCTCATAAGTGGCAGTTGAGAAGTAAAGGGGCGTATGTTGATTGCCGCCGCCATGTCACGAGGTCTATTACGTTCTCAACCCCTTTTAGCCGTTGCTTTTTACATTGTCCTTTATTGTCCACCCACTCACCCGAAGCCACACATTTATTTACATTTAACCGGTTTTGCTCACCTTATTTAGTAGTGAAATGTTTGACTGGTCAAGTTGGTTGTTTTCATTGACTACTTACTCTTCAGGCGCTTTACCTAGTTTGTGTAAATTTTATTTCATCATCACTGCTCTCAAAACGGTGAAGGAAAACCTCGTGAGGAAACCGGCATGTCCTAGAACCAAAAATTCGAAGACATGTGACATCTACCAACCCGCACTGGGCCCGCGTGGTGGACTACGGCTCACTCCCTCTTACTGAGAGAACTGTTGGATAATATTCTAGTCAGGTATAGGATTTGGGTCAGCGGGATTGTCCGAAAGGGTTACCGCTGGCCCGAAACATAAATGGCTAAGGAAGGAACACGGGTGGGTTTTAGTCAGTAAGAGTCTAACACTCCCTTCCGCTCCACCCAGAGCGGGAGGGGTCATTTGATGATTTCCCATCCTGAAAAAAAAATTATAAAATGTGCAAAGTCCGATGTAAGAAACTAGCAGGAAAGTGTGCCTCACGGCTGCGCCAAAAAGGCCCAGTTCAGCAAAAATGCCAGACAACTGGTAACAACTTTTCTTACATAGGACATAAGGGGCCTTCAGGACCTAAACGCAAAAAACTCAAGATTTATAATGCCTAAAAGTATAGAATTGACTACAGCAGTGCGATTCTGTAACCAACTCACCGTGAAAACTTGGTGAAGTGAGCGTGGAGTGAGCTGTTAATAGTGTCAATTCTTAGCAAAAACAAACTCACATCACCTAAGTTTTCACGGTGATATTTTTACAGAATCGACCGGCAGTACACAAAATCAGAAAAATATAATGATGATTCAGGATATATGCTAGTCAGATAGTGTGTTGAAAACATAATACAACTAATTTGATACGATAGAATTTTTTTTTTAAAATACCTCTAAAAACTTCCTTATACAATAAAAACCATACTATACATACAATCATTCTGATTTTTTATCAGATTATTCTACAAGCAACATAATAAAGCACTAGTGTTTTAATTTTTTAGTCCAAACAATTGATTTTTTGTAAATAGATAATTGCTTCATATTTTGCAATAAATTACCAGCGTTGTGTCATCGCGCTTCTCTTTCTTTTCTATGCAGTCCGACAGTGACCGCGCTTTAGATCATGAAAGCCCCTTAAAAAGGCTTCAGATTATTTTCATAGATACGTTGGTTGGCATAATTTATTAAAAGGAAGTCCGACTTTCTGTTTCACTCGAATTTCTTAAATTCCTTCCTTACATTTTCATAATATAACAGCATTAAACCACCCCTGTTTCACAGTGACCGCGCTTTTGAGTCATGTCGTCCCCTTAAGCATAACTGGCGAAATGTGGGTGTATAGGTACACTTCTACCTAACCCATCGGGCAATACAGTCGTGATGTTATGTGACGTCAAATCCCCAAAAATTATTCAAAGGTAATCAATCAGAGCTAAAATTGGAATCAATTTTCCACGTATTAAAAGAAAACAATTCATCATAATTAAAATCAAATCATAACGGCATACGATACTGTTTATATTCAATCAATTGCTAAATGTGGATTTTATACGAATGTTAATTCAATTAATAATGAACAAAAAAAAATACAAAAAAAACCGACTTCCAAAAATGACACTAAAAGGTAAAAACAACTTTAATTTCGGAAGTCGGTGTCGTTGGGTTCGCATTTAAAGTTTTTATTTTTCACTTTTAAGTTGTACTTACTCCACACAAATTCGTATAAAACTACTTGCTATGTAAATATCAGTGATAGGAAGTTATTATAACATCATCATTAAAAACCAAGCGACAAAAATACGTATTATTGTAACTAACTCAAAAACTCACATTCATTTGTTTTGTTGAAAAAGGAGAAAATTCGTTATGGCACAAACGTCGTTTTATTCCGAGCGCGTGCACATTACAGCTATCTCTCTTCTTTTGCGTTTCAAAAGTAATTGCATCACTTTCGCTCGCGCAGTAGATCAGTCGCTGCAATTTATTTTCGAGGTAGCACCTTAACACCACCGTGCCTTGGAAAGCACGTAAAACGTTGGCTCTGCGCCTGATCCTCCCCGGTCGTGTCGGATTGCCGTCCCATTGGACTATGAGAGTAAAGGAACAGAGCGAGCACTTGTATCAGCGCACATAATTGTGCACAAATAATTATCTCCTGCGCACTTGGCTAATCTCCATTGAGATTGCCACATGGGCTTATCACCGTGACGGAAATCGGTCGGGAAGATATTATTATTTATTAAAACTGTTATACAGATTGATAATTTGTCGTACTCAAGGGTGCCAACGGGATCTTATTACTAAGACTCCGCTGTCCTTTCGTCTGTCCGTCTGTCACAGGGATGTATCTCTTGAACCGTAATAGATAGACACTTGAAATTTTCACCGAGCATGTATCACTATAGCCCTATTATAAAAAATAAATTTATTAATAAAATTTTATTATCATGATTAAAAGGGGGTCTATAAAATGATGTGGCGACTTATAGAGAAGTAATCTGCCTAGCCTTTTCTCAACTATGTTGGGGTCAGCTTCCAGTCTAACCAGATGCAGCTGAATACCGGTATTTTACATGGAGCGACTGCCTATCTGAACTCCACAACCCAGTGACTGGGTAATACGATACCCCTGGTAAGACTGGTTGTCAGACTTTCAAGCTTCCGACTACCCGTAACGACTGTGTTGCGCCGAAAATCTGGGAAAAAAATATTAAACCCAGAAAAATTATCATTTGTGTGTATGTACTATACCTACACAAATAATAATGCTTATTTTCAATATCTAATAAACACAAGCATAGTTAATAAAAAGAGATCTTCTTATACACCAACCTGAATATGAAACTAGACGCATGAAGAAAACTGCTAACAAATTCAATAGCATCCCATTTTCTTTGAACATTAACAAAGTAATTTATAAAAAAGCCAATCTCGAAAAAAGCGTGTTAAAATCAGAATTTATTGTCATTAACCTATTCAGACAAAATAGGCTCTTTCAGACATGATTTTTAGCCTTCTCATAGGCTGAGAAGAGCATAGAACAAATATTTTGGTGACATTCAATAACCAACTCCATCATCAGTGTGATAAAGTGTAAATTCGTAATGACGCCGATATCAAAAGGTTCCTCAGTCGTCTTTATTTGCTCTCGCGCGTTCTCCTTTGCACATCAAGGCACAGAAATAAGGTATATTATTAAATATCATACAAAACGATCGTCTTTTGTTTGCACTGAGCCTTGCCAAATCTCTTTCTATTAAGGCACCCACGTTTGATTCAACAGTACCATTGAATATTTATTTTAACGTCAGTCTTAGATTTTATAAAGAATGTCTTATGTGATGAAATAGGATTGTAAGGAAAATAATATGGGTATCTGTTGTGAAGCTAATACGACGCTCCTTCAATAGGAGATTTTTTCCGCACATTGATTCCGTCCTTTTCGATGTTTTGCGGTTGTTTTTCATGTCGTTTGATGCGAATATCACACGATGAAAAACAAACTTTTAATATCTTAAAGAAAAGAAAAGAACTCTTAAAGTTTATTCAAATTTAGATACGTTTCAAATTGATGTTATTTGAAGTTAAACAAATATCAACTTTATTTTAATGTTAATTAAGATAATTTCAGAGTGACTAGAACCATTGAAAAAGTTATAAAATTGTTTGAAGTAGTAGCGTAAACTGAACCTTATTCTGTAGAATTAAAGATATTTTTCCATAAACTCATATGTATTTGTTTTCATTTTTGGCAAATAAGTTGCGAATGGAGATTACATACATAAATGACATAAACTCACGCCATCTTCCCATGGGGTTAGGCAAAACCTACAGAACGCTACCTGATACGATCCTTAGGTACAGACGCCAGCACATGAACCTACTACAATCTGTCAAATTTGTTTAATAGATTTTCAACTTTATTACTGAAATATAAGGTTCATAATTGATTGGAAACATTTGACAATTTGGTAGCTCGTTGTGCTGGCGTCTGCACAACTCCTTTATTTACTGTTTGTATTTTCTATCCCAAATAAAATATTTTTCTTTCTTTTATTTTAAATCGTTTACGTTCGTACATCTAATGTTCAATCTATCGTTTTAAACCTCTTTAAATATTTCTTCATGAAATGGTAACAATATTGATATAGTTAAACTTTGGAATAAATTGGAGCGCTAATATCAACTGGAATAAGTACTCGAAACTATGAAACAGTTGTTGATAAATTATTGTTCAAAACTATTAAAACTTTGAAGTCACTTTTAAGATAAATAAATACGAAATCAAAGTAGCAAAATATATAAGATTTTCGATATAAAGTTAGTAGGAGGTACTGTAAGGGACTTGAAGACCCCCTTAAGGGGCTTACAGGACCTAAACACAAAAACGCAAGTTTTAGAAACAATAAAAGTATATGATCGATTACAGTAAACAAAATCAGAAAAATATATGATATTCTTCAGGATATATGCTAGGTAGATAGTGTGTTGAAAACATAATACAACTAATTTGATACTTTAGAAAAAAATCATGAAGATACGTCTAAAAACTTTCTTTTTACAATAAAAACTATACTAATATACATACAATCATTCTGATTTTTTGTCAGATTATTCTACGACCTACATACTACAAAATATTAGTGTTTTAATTCGTTAGTCCAAACAATAGATTTTTGTAATTAAATAATTGCTTCATATTTTGCAATAAATTACCAGCGTTGTGTCATCGCGCTTCTCTTTCTTTTCTATGCAGTCCGACAGTGACTGCGCTTTAGGTCATTTATGTAATCCCGTTAAATTAAATACCGACCCTTAAATTAAAGACACCGATAGGACTTCATTAAATTTATATTGTTAGAACAACGTTATTGCTTGAATGTTCGAATGGAACCCGCGCTAAATTTTATATACCTTGCACTATATAAGGTAAGGCTACATAGATAGCCTCTACAGTACCAAGTAGAGCTTTCAGACTGTCTCGTTGTACTCGACCAACACGATTTGTTCTTCTACTCTTCCCTGTCAACTGTCACGATATCATTCACTCCCTTCTCTTTCATATCATTTCTCACACAATCCCACCATTGATGCTTTGGCCTTCCTGAAATGTAGACGGATGAATTGCAAAAGGTACCATCGAAAACCTCACACCCGTACTACGTAATAGATGGTATGACTTTCCTGCTAATCAATCACCCGAGGAACCTGACCTGGTGAAGTTGTCTCGTTTCCTAACTCATGCCGCACTCCAGCGCCACATGCTACACGCATCGTACATTTACATCTCCACAGTTATTGCGCTACAATTCAGCTTACTACAAATGTTTCGTATACGCGCACATCGGAAGCACGTGCCACCGCTTTGAGAATGTCGACATTCGTCGACGTTCGTCCGACATTCATCAGTCTGTTCCTATAATCAGAGAGCGTATGGTTGTATATTATAGGGTTTTTTTTTCAACCTCTGCAATAAACTCAACGTAAAATTCTATGTTGTCTTTCATTTTTGCAAGCCGTAGCGACACAAAAAACGAACGTGTTCGATCTTGAATTCGTGTAGCGCGGCAAACGTCTCGTCACATAGTGCACCCGCTACAATTGTGTCCTTGGTGTGCGTGCTCACGCACAGATATACGGGGGCGTTAAATGTGTCGCGTTTCGAATGTGGCGCCACAATTATCGTGAAACAAGTGTACGCCTGGTGCGCGGCCTCACTAAGCAGAAAGTCGGAGCACTGCAGCCCGTATGCGCCGCCGGAGACTAATGCAACCACCACTCCTCCGTCCACATGCTCGAGAGCATACAGCATGGCTGAAACACAAAAACTGTGAGTTATATTATTGTGTGGTAAAAAGAACTTTCGCCAATCTATGACCTTTCTATATAATTACATAAACAAAAAACCTGAACTAAAAATACCTCTCCCCTTGCACCTGAATGCTTTATTATAATTATTTACTAGGGATTGTAACGCACAATAGCAACTCGTTTTAATTCCCTATTATAAACGAAATAACACCGCTGGTATTGTTCACGACGAGAACAATTGGTGGTAAGCAGCCCCATAGACTGAAGTGAAAAGAGAATGAAAAGGTAAAACCGCTAATTAAGAAAAAAAATGGTTTTTAAAAGACAGGTTTTAATGAAGATAAATTTGATATTTTAGCGAGGACCGCTAAAAATTGAAAAAAATCAATTAAGCTTTGTAACCTTGATTGATTGTTTCAATAAATTGACTTACCCACGACTGACCGGAAAATTATCAGTATCAACTTTGTTGGGGTCTTCCAGTCTAACCGGACCCAGATCGGCAAATTATAAAAATATTAATTTAAGGTTTGATTGTGTTGGAATTATAATTAATGATTAAACGAACTTACCTGTACGTGAAGTTCTATCATAATTATATGAAGACTTCGTATGAAGGTATTAGTAACGTGAAATTATTATAAGAACACTATGTAGTAGGCATAATAATGTCTTCACCCGTTGCACTATAGTTTAAAGTAAAAGAAAATAATGGCCACACGACTAGGGTGTGGCAACATTATTATTTATTTCCGCCGCTCTGCAGCGCGCTCGCCTGCGCCGCGTTCGTCATTTAGTTTAGAGATGCTGTGATAGCTAGATATTTCCGTAGTTTGGGATACCTCGGGAGGGTGGGGTTACTAATACCTTCATACGAAGTCTTCATATAATTATGATAGAACTTCACGTACAGGTAAGTTCGTTTAATCATTAATTATATTCATACTTCGTATTCGGTATTAGTAACGTGAAATTATTATAAGAACACTATGTAGATGTTGAGAGTGTTTCTAGGAAATATCGTCAAATAAAAACATGATTTAAATCAAGTTGTTTTATTCAACACAATTTTAAATGTTGTACAATATTATATACTTTTAAGTAGGTACATAAGTAAATTAACTAAACTAATCAAGTCTATTTGGATAATTATTTATATGCTTAGAACAATGTTCAACAATATTTATTGTTTAATAATTAAATAGAAGTACTTTGACTCTGAGAACTTAACATTGATCTGGCTAGGGCCATATTATCTTCATTATTCAATATTGGTCTATTGTAGAATTTAGCAAAGGTAGTGGAATTGCCACTCCATCCAGCAGTTTGTCGAATGACATCAAGGCTGACTCCCAGTTTGTGTGCCATAGAAGTTGAGGCATGGCGCGTACTATGGGATGAAAAAATGGAGACATCAATTCCACTATCTTTTAATGTTGACTTAATCCAGCGACTAAGGGTTTGTGAACAAACGCAGTTATAAGGTTTACGAAAACTTATGAAAAGATTATTCGATTTCCGCAGATTTTTAGTTCTATCTATGTAAGTTGTTAATGTTTTTGCGGGGCATATTTCAGGATGTTCGCTAAACAACGGCAAATGTAAAGACGGTTGTTTAACACCCACTTTTGAGGTTTTGATATGTTCCGGTATTTTAATAACAATAGCATTATCAACCGTAACGATTTGATCTATGTGAATTTTGGATAGAGTCTGTACTCTATGTGCTGTTACAAGTGCCAAAAGAGTTATACATTTTCTTGACAATTCTTCTAAGGATAGGTTTTCGTTTGGGAACATCAGTGATAGGTGGTTCAATACTACGCTTGCATCCCACGTGGTGTTATACTTTGGCTGTGGCGGCCTTAATTTATATACACCCTTACAGAAGCGTGACAGTCGATCATCCTCCGATATTGATCCGATGATGAGGGAAATTGCCGATCTGTGACTGTTAATAGTCCCGAACTGGCCACCATCATTATATATTTGCGTTAAAAAATCTATGATCATGGGAATTGATGGTTGGTACATGTCTATGGAGTTTAAGTTGCAAAATAAATACCAGCGTTTGATGCAAACATCGTATTGTTTCCAAGTGTTATCCGAAAGCGACGCCAGCATGATGTCTAGGGCGGATTCTGGGACACAGCGTCGTAAGAGTGCCGTCCGGACAACACTCCGGCAACCAGGGTAAGATGTGGTCGAATGTTCGTGTGAGGTTGGTTGCTGGAATAAGGAATGAACACGTCATCAGAATTCAGTTTGACAATGTCTGAGGTGAGTTGGCGAGTAAATAGTGGGTACCATGGTTGTGTGGGCCAATCAGGTACAACCATGATACCCTCTGCTTTATCAGATATTATTTTTCTTATGACCTTGAGTATAATGGCCACAGGGGGAAAGGCATAAAAAAATAGATTTGACCAATCCAAAGTAAAGGCATCTGATGCCAAGGAATCAGGATCTCTATGCCATGAGGCATAAACCTTACATTTTTTATTAAGGCGAGAGGCAAATAAGTCAATTTGAGGTGCAGTAAATTTGTCTATTAATTTCTGGAACCCTGTGTCAGACAACTCCCATTCGACGTCTGGATTGGTTCGTCGGGATTCCTTGTCAGCGACCACATTTTCTGATGATTTTATATAGGAAGCTACTATGAATATTTTACGAGTCATACACCACTGCCAAATATCTTTAGTTATTTTTGTTAAGTGAGGGTATCGGATACCTCCCATACGATTAATATAGCATATTGCGGTTGCGTTGTCAATTCGTAATAATATTTGACAATTGTAAAAATCTTTGGCGAATATTTTTAGGGCAAAAAAGGCTGCTAATAGTTCCAGTTGGTTTATATGCAATAGTGTTTCACTATCAGACCAACGACCGTTAGCCGTTTCATCATTACAGGCAGCTCCCCAACCCGTTGTTGAGGCGTCAGAAAAAATCTCAAGTTCATAATTGTCATTCCTAATCCTATGTACGGAATGATCTATAGTACCTAACCACCAATTTAAGTCCGGTAGTAAATCGTGTGGTAAGGTCATATATTTTTCGTAGTCACCGTCATTTCTAAGGTTGAGAAACTTACAGCGTTCCAGCTCTTTTGTATGTAACCATCCATACTCTATAGCGGGACAAGCCGATATCAATAACCCTATGAGCTGCGCAAATTTTCTAATTTTACATCTTTTTATGTTTTTGATGTTTGTCAATTCTGTTTTTATTCGAGTTCTCTTTTCTTGAGGTAAACTTAATTTCCACTTGTGGGTGTCAATTACATATCCTAGATATTTGCAGGATTTTGAGGGTATTTTGGAACTCTTTTCGTCGTTTATGATGAACCCTAGTGACTTTAGTAACGATTCCGTAAATTCAACATTCCGTTTGCAGTCATCGTATGAACTACCTGTTAGAAATATGTCATCTAGATATATTGACGAAATAAAACCGCGTGACCGTAATAATTTCATTATCGGTTTCATTAATTTGGTAAAGATGAATGGCGCGGTGCAAATTCCAAATGGAAGAACGTTAAACTGAAATATTTTATCATCCACGATGAACCGTAAGAATTTACGTGAATCTGGATGAATGTTGATCAAAAAATACGCATCTTTGAGGTCTAGTGTAGCAACATAACAATCATAGGAGATTAGTTTCAGGCATGTTCTTATATCCTCTAATTTAAAATGTTGTGTATTTATATGTTTGTTTAAACTTTTTAGGTTTAGTATAAACCGCATTTTACCATTAGGTTTTGGTACTAAAAATACACGAGACACGTATTGATCTGAGGAGGGTTTACATTCCGAAATAGCTCCTATATTCAGAAGATTAGTTATTGATTCTTCTAAAACTATGCTGTCTGATTCTGAGAGATTATTTGAGCTGGGCGGGTACGATTGACATAAAAGATTATTAAATTTTATTTTGTACCCACTGACCCAAGACAAAATAGTACGGTCCTGTGTTATTAAAGACCATTGTTTGTAAAAGTGGGTAAGCCTACCCGCATAGCGTACCGGATCTAGCGACGTCGTGACTGTCTTGGCCGATGAGAGTAGTTGCGCGATGAGGTCCCCCGATGCGGCGCTGCAGGCGGCTGATGGCGTGGCGGTGGACCCGATGCTTGCCTGCGGTTCGATGTCCCCGCCTTCCAGTTTAAATTCTTGTTCGATGTTGATGGAAAGGAAGCGGTGTTTGTCGAAGGTTGCCGGTTTGTCGGTTTTTTCGGAATATCAACTTTCAGGTCTGTGCTAGACTTAGATACAGCCTTCGCTGCCCTAAGAGTCTCCGGGAGATCTTGACCAAAAAGAAATTTGTCAATTTTTGTTGTTGTCAGCTGATCTTTCAGTTCCTTTTTAACAGAGTACAGGGCAAAGTTACGCCGTGTAGTAGATTCAGTATGTTGGACGTCGCATAGGATTCTACCTACGTCCATGAGATCCTTTACGAGGTCGTTGTTCTTTTCCGGAAGGAAGAGTTGGCTGGAAATTATCTTTCCCAAGCAAGAGATACCCGCTGATATTTGTTTTTGTTTCAGTTCTATAGCTTTGTCTCGCTTATTAGCTTGTTCGTTAATCGCAGCTTTAATTTCGGGATTTAGTTGGGGAGCATCCGTGTATTTGCAGTTTGCGGGTACTAGGTACTTATTTAGAAGGTCTTTTCGTGCCTCTTTATTTAAACCTATGGTTGCCATGTATTCGAATCTATTCGCAACTTCCTTGTTGATTTCGGGACCATATTCAATTGTGATCGTAGGGTCGACCCCTAGAATTTCTAACAATTCGAAAGTATTGTCGATTTCTTGTGCTTCCTGGTTTTCCAGTGTTTCCGGTGCCGGTTCCGGTGCTGGTGTCGGTTCCGATTCCGGTGCCGGTGGTGGCTGTGATTCCTCGACTATATGAACGTCTTCTGTGGTTGCTTCCTGCGCTGTAACGAGGAATGCAACGTTTAGTCATTGTAAAATGCGGCGATGTAGTCCCAGAGACTACTCAGATGCATAATGACTGACTAGGCAAGAGAGCCAATATTATTTAAATGCGGCGAGATAGCCCCAAAGACTACTCAGGTGCATAAAAAGTATAATGCGTTGATATAGTCCCAAAAACTATACAGATGCATATTTTTTCCGAATGAGGGTAGGCACTTAGTGAAAACAAGTGTGATAAAATTCTTTAAATTAACCAATGCCTCCAAGATAATCTTGCAGTAAGTACTTACTATTTCTATTATCGCCTGGTAGACTTCCACATCTTGATGAGCATGTTGCCGAACTTGATGATGACGTCTGGCTAGAAGATGATGATACACTTAAACGTCGTCGTTGTTTCGCTGTACTTGATTTCTTAACTTCTTTTTCTAGTTTACGCATTTTCTTGTAAATGAAATCTAACTTATCTTCGTTATTTCTCTTCGGCATGATTGCGAAGGAGTTTTTTGATTTTGGTGCGATACGAGTGGTTGAGCACTAAAACGCGAATGACGAACGCGGCGCAGGCGAGCGCGCTGCAGAGCGGCGGAAATAAATAATAATGTTGCCACACCCTAGTCGTGTGGCCATTATTTTCTTTTACTTTAAACTATAGTGCAACGGGTGAAGACATTATTATGCCTACTACATAGTGTTCTTATAATAATTTCACGTTACTAATACCGAATACGAAGTATGAATATAATATAAATCATTCCTTGTAAACATAAAAGTTCTTAAAAGTAATACAATAGCATTGTTTTATTTTGTATCTGTCTTTGTAAACGAAATCAATCAGTGACAGCGATGAAATGTGTCAACTGTCAGTGTCATAAGAAAATGTTTTATTGTCCCGGTTCCTTTTTGCCTTCCATATCGATGTGTAATGAATGCCTGTTTTTGTTTCCGTATTGAAAAATAAATCTGTTTAAATCGCGCAAACGGTATCGTTTATCGCCCGCTTTCTAACAGATTGATTCACTGATTAGGATGCTTGCGCACTGCGGGTAGATAATTTAAATAAAAATAATAATACATTGATATACTTACAACACAGAAAAAGAGATAATATGTAAGTGTGTGGCCAGGCTTATTTTAAGGCTGGCCATATCTAATAATAGCTCTCTAGACCGAATTTCCGCCATGGCAGCCAATCTCAACGGAGCTAGCCATCTACGAAGATTGTGCACAAATGTGTGCGAAAACACAGATGCACTCATTCTTCTATCACTCGCATAGTCCGAAGCCTAATGTGAATATAGTTGGTCATAAAACCATATCTACGGGTAGTACAAATCATATTTTGTCCATTGTATGAGTACTCCCAAACAAAACAAATGTGAAAAAAGTTTTTCAAAAGGAAAAAGTTTGGATTACCAGTTCCAATATCCGTTTTTTCTATGAACACATCGCAGTATTTGCACGCTTTAAATATTTTATTTTCTATTTACATGTGACCCCAAGACCTCGCCACATATAAAAAAGCTTACAGGAATATTTCCTGTTACAATCAGACAGAGACAGCTTTATGAATTCTTTAGCATAAAGCATAATAAAGTCTATAATATTCTCACTGCTGGGACATAGGCGTCCTCTCTGTGAGAGGGGAGGTGGGCCATCATCCACCCCGCGGGCCCAGTGAGGGTTGGTGAATGACAAATGTCTACGAATTTTTTGGTTCTAGGACATGTCGGTTTCCTCAAGATGTGATGAATCCTTTGCTGGTTCATTACAAACATAAATATAAAAACTTTACAAAAAGTGACACAATAGGAGGTCTTATCGCTAACAGCGATCTTTTAAAGACAACCTTTGGATGAATTAAAAAGAGGAAGGACTGACAAATACTGTAGGTAGTCAGTACCATTTACATAATACAATAAATAAATACATAAATTATATAACCATTATGTGTTCATAACCTGACATGGACCACTGAAAAAACCAAAGAGGGGTAGGCAGTAAAATACTATGTACCTATATTTTGAGTTTACCTTCTGCCATCAACCGCCAAATTGGAGACTCATTCTGTTTATGTTTTACCAGATTTTGGGGCTGATCAGAGGGGCTTATGGCTAAGTAATAGTCGCACGGGCCGATCGATCAGGTAAAGCTACGCTCGCCGCGGTTGGTCTGTAGATGGGTGACCATCTATACATATCAAGACCTCGACGTGCCTCGGGAAGCACGTTAAGCTGTTGATCCCGGCTGTCATTCGTGGATCTTTGACAGTCGTTACGGGTCGTCTGAAGCCCGAAAATCTTACAACCAGTTTCACCAAGGGATATCGTATTACTCAGTCACTGGGTTGTGGAGGTCAGATAGGCAGTCGCTCCATGTAAAATACTGGTATTCAGCTGCACCGGTTAGACTGGAAGCCGACCCCAACATAGTTGGGAAAAGGCTAGGCAGATGATGTTTTACCAGATATTGCCCGCGGCTTCGCCTGTGTGGTTGTCAGACACTATCCCACAGGAACCTACTTGTACTACCGGGATAAAAAGTACCCTATGTTAGGACATAGGGTACTTTTTTTATCCCAGGCCATGGTATATCTGTGTGCCAAATTTCATCCATGCAGGAGTGCCAAGGTGCTGTTACCTTGGCACACCTGAACGGCTGAACGGTTGAACTTTATCGGACATGTGTCTGTACACACGACCGATAGAGTTCGCGTGGAAATCATAAGATACACAATATACTAAAATAACAGCACCATTTTCTGGGTTCCGTACCCAAAGGATAAAAACGGGACCCTATTACTAAGACTCTCCGTCTGTTCGTCTGTCACCAGGCTGTATCTCATGAACCGTGATAGCGAGACAGTTGAAATTTTCACAGATAATAATAATAATATAGGTATAATAATTTTCTGTTGCCACTATAACAACAAATACTAAAAACAGAATAAAATAAATATTTAAGGGGGCTCCCATACAACAAACGTGTTTTTTTTTTCGCCGTTTTTGCCTTGTGGTACGGAATTCTTCGTGT
Organism: Luperina nickerlii; assembly: GCA_963855955.1. Taxonomy (NCBI): domain Eukaryota; kingdom Metazoa; phylum Arthropoda; class Insecta; order Lepidoptera; family Noctuidae; genus Luperina; species Luperina nickerlii. The sequence goes on from OY979671.1 coordinate 5,146,917, forward strand.
TCGAGTCCGACTCGCACTTGGCCAGTTTTTGTATAACCCCTGTCGCATCGCATTGTCTGCCCGCGCTAATACTTCATTTTCACTTAGCGTTCGCGTAACGTTCTGACTTATTTCTTTCAGCTCGGCTAAGGGTCGTAGCGTTAAAAATTGGGCTATCAGATGCAAAAAGAATTTTGCAAAGCCGACTGTTAGTTTCAGAGTTTAGCGCGTAAAATCGTATAGTGTTATTTGTTTACAAGACATTGTCGGATTTAACAAACGAAGCAATACATATTTATTAATTCCATGCCATTCTGTAACGGATGATTGAAGTTTACGAGTCACTTTATAGCTCCAGCGACGTCGAGATGGCGGCATACAGAATGCATTATGAATACTATAGCTGTAACCTAGGTGTCTTCAAGACACAGTGCACACGTTACTTCTAGGCAAGCCAAGCATACGTCATACACCTAAGGCATGACTAAAACCTTGTTACTTTAGTAATTTCTTAGTGATTACCTAATAAATAAATAAATAAATAGTGAGTTCCACAACATTGTTTAACAAAATGTATTTGTGTTGCGGGAAACCTGTTTTTGATTGTTACAACTTTTGTTTTCGTGGAAAACAAAAGTTGCACAACGTGGTTTAATAAAATATATGTGGGTATATTTGTGTTATGTAGGTATATTACTTGAAATCAAATTTTCCCGTCAAACATGCAAATCCGTCGAAAAAAGCATACCGCGACGTAATCAACGAATTATAGAAAGTGGCAACCCAATTTTAAATGGACATCAATGTGCACACCGTGCAGTCACTGCGTTTGACAGTTTTGTCCAATAATGTGTGATTTGGTACACTCTGCATTGTGTTGCAAACGTTTGCCCCACATAGTCGTTATTTATTAGTTGAGCGTGGGCTTTTTGGGCACGTTACCAGATATATGGGGAAGAGTATTTTGGTGACCACATTTTCCAGATTCTGAATGTTTTTTTTATAAAGTACACTTTCCACGTTTTTTTCTATTGTAATATCATCATCTGTCTAGCCTTTTCCCAGCTATCTTGCGGTCTGCTTCCAGTCTAACCAGATGCAGCTGAATACCAGTATTTTACATGGAGCGACTGCCTATCTGACCACTCTTACTTTTATTCCTAAGATATTGTAACAACAACAAACTCTATCTCCGCATAACTTAGAACATTATTTTCAAGACGCAGTACATTATACTTTTAAACTAGCCTTAGATTGAAGATTGAAAGTTTACACATAAAACTGTATGATAAGGAGCAAACGTCGACATGTTTACTAGTTTGCGAACTAAAGGAGATGCTAACGTGACTTATATCTTGTGAGAAGTTTATTACACTTTATTCTTCTAAGTATATTGTGGTTGTAGTGGGTGGTTCACATTACATTAACGAGCGAAAATCCTCAGACATAATAAAAAAGAAAATAAAAATAAAATTATATTTTTTTTTGGTCAACGACCTTTTATAGTTTTGGTAGGTACTTGAAGTATGAGCTGAGAAAATCTGTTTTTTGTTATCGTATTCAAATACCGATAATCATCACGTTTATGAAAGTAATATTGTGTTTATACTGATATTTCAAGTGACTACACTACCTGCAGTTGATAACCCTATAAAGAAACTCATTATACATATTAATTTATTTTGGTTTTATCATGTTTATTATATTGATGTCCATCACGTCTCCGGAGTTTCGCTAGCTAATTTTATTCGACCCTGTAGGTACACCTCTGCTTAACCCTTTGTGGTGGCCAACAAGGTTTGGTGGTGGTGGTAACGAGTTGTGGGTCGTAGGTTCAAAGCCAGACAGGTACTTTCATCATCATCATTTCAGCCGAAAGACGTCCACTGCTGGACATAGGCCTCCCCCAAGCACCTCCACTTCGACCGGTTCATTGCTTCTCGCATCCAACGGGTTCCTGCGGCCTTCACAAAGTTTTCGGTCCACCTTGTGGGAGACCTTCCAACGCTACGTCTTCCGGTACGACGTCGCCACTCCAGAACCTTTCGGCCCCATCGGCTATCTGTTCAGCGGGCAATGTGCCCTGCCCACTGCCACTTAAGTTTGGCAATTCTACGGGCTGTGTCGATTATCTTGACAGGTGCTTTACTTCGTGTAAATTATAAAATCACCACTGCGCTCAAAATGGTGAAAGAAGACATCTTCAAACACGCACAGGGCCCGCATGGTGGATTACAGTCCACTCCCTCTAACAGAAAGGAGGCCTGTGTCCCAGCAGTGGGAACATTAAAGTATGTAGCCTGAAAGTTTAACAGTTTGATTTTATCATCTGAAAATTCGAATTGAGTTTTAAATATTTATGTACCTAATGTATTATAGGGGTATGAGAAACAGGGTGTAAAGTTCACTCATACTCTATAGAAAAGGGAGGATCCTCCGACCAGACGGGTGTTGTGTCTGGCGGGCAACTGCCCATTGATTCATGTCGGGCCGTTGTATCTATGCTAGTTGCGTGGTAAACTCTGCTTGCGCGATGCAGGAGTTTGCGTGACGTCAGTATGACGCGTTGTTTGCTTGTGGCGTTGTAGATACCGCTACAGTATGAACCAGCGTAAAAGGCATTTAGAGACAATAATAAAACTTCATTTATAATACACTCTCAAATAAAGATTCATACAAACAGTCAATTTCAAGTGAAACATTAATTATTCTCATTTAATTTTTTAGGGTTGCGTACCCAAAGGCTGCCAACGGGACGTTATTACTAAGGCTCCGCAGTCTGTCCGCCCATCCGTCCGACTGTCTGTCACAGGGCTGTATCTTTTGAACCGTAATAGGTAGACACTTGAAATTTTTACAAAGTGTGTACTACCACTAAAATAACAAATATAAATAAAACGATTATTTTTATTATATAAGAATATTATATTTTCATAATCTCTGAAATAACTATTTTTTTTTTACTAAATTAAAAGACTAACTGACTATATAAATAAAAACAAAAGGATATTTAGGAATCAAAGTACTCGTCCGCATCGCTGTTATCATAATAAAATTAAGTAAAAAATTAAAGGGTATCCACATACAAGAAACGAGTTTAAAAAAAAATTTCATCATCTGCCTAGTCTTTTCCCAACTATGTTGGGGTCGGCTTCCAGTCTAACCGGATGCAGCTGAGTACCAGTATTTTACATGGAGCGACTGCCTATCTGACCTCCACAACCCAATTACTGGGTAATACGATACCCCTTGATAAGACTGGTTGTCAGACTTTCGGGCTTCTGACTACTTTTGACGTTCAAAAGTGCCTTTAATGTGCCTATTTGAAATAAATGATTTGACTTTGACTTTACTCGTACCGCCTGTCAAAGATCCACGAATGTGGGGTTAAATATTGTGCTATGGTATGGAACTCTTCGTGTGCGAGTCCGTTTGGCATTTGGCCGGTTTTTTAATCAATTTAACCAAATGGTGATAGAACATAAACACAAATTCTACAATCTCATAAAATTTAACGATTTAATCTCGTTACGAATATTGGTTACTGTTATCGTTGCTGCAAATAACGTTATGAGATGAAAGGGTGTGTTAGATATTGTAGTTATCGTTATTTTTGCTTTATTGAAGTACACGCTGATCCCCGGTTTATAATAGAATAGAATAGAATACTCTTTTTCTTTCTCTTTTTCTTTCTCTTTCTTTTTTGTTTTCTCTTTTTCGTTTTCTTTTTCTCTCTCTTTTTTTCAGTTATCTGGATAAAACAGCTGCGACTTACGAGTTACAGATCGTAGGTTCGAACCCAGACAAGCACTTTACTTTGTGTAAATTGTTTCATCACCACAGAGGGGCAATTCTCGTAATTTCATGAAGATTCACAGTCTGATCTCAGTCTCAATCCGTCAAAAATACCTCTAATTTCCCTACATTTTCACAAATTATTGACATTTATCGTCGCTGAGATGACATTGCGACTGGATTGTTAACGTTATTAATTACGGGAATTGGTCTTCTGCTTTTAAAACGGTAAACCAAGAAACTCGAAGGCATGTGGCATCTACAAACCCACACTGGCCCGCGTGGTGGATTACGGCCCACTTTCTCTCACAGAGACGAGGCCTGTGTCCCAGCAGTGGGAATTGTGGACTGATTATTTTGTAGAAGATGCGCTGTAATTAACTTTTTGGAGGGTTTGGAGGGCTGGTACTGATCAAGCTCCCAAAATGATAATACGCAGCTTAAAAAGGTTAATCGCTTAAATCAAACTTGATTGGTCTGACGTCAAGCCTCTGATCAGATCAATACCGGATATAAATTCGGAAATCTGACTAGCGTTCTAATTTTGGTATATGTATATTACACTTTGATTCGAAGATGTTAACTGACAGTGTGTCCATTTTTATTATTAAAAACTAGTTGATCGCTGTGACCTCTGAATTTGTTTCGACCTTTCTTCTCAGAGTAGTCAGATAGCAAACGCCGACCTCATCTAGTTTAAAAAAAACATGATTGACGTGTAAAAGTGTTTGAACAAACCTACTTACAAAATAAAATTGTTTATTATCGCCCATTTTCGTCTTATCTAATAACTGGGTTTCGGACGTCAGATAGGCAGTCGCTCTATGTAAAATACTGGTACTCAGCTGCATCCGGTTAGACTGGAAGCCGAACCTATGATATTTGGGAAAAAGCGAGGTAGATAATGGCTCAGTTGTAGTAAAATCTGGGCAAGTAGCAATTTTACTTTTTCAATTCTAATGTACTTTCAAAGTTTATGTTAGGTATCACTGATACTACTCCATACAAGTTTAGACGTGATTACAAACTACTAAAATTAGGTCAAAGTACGTCAGGCGCTGATTAATTGGACACGAATAAACTAAAATTTATCTTCTGTCCTTTTCTTAATTAAATAGAAAGAAAAAGATGCACTGAACTTAAATTTATTTTAGTTTGTGAACAACAGAATCGGCACCATAGTCGACTTTTCTACCAATGTCTAAAGTGAATTAGAAAAGCTAGTGCTCATACTGATTTTATTTTATCGCCACATCCTAACCGCGCCCACTAAAGGCGTAGCGGCGCTACGGCGTAGCTCGTAGTGCTACTATCACACGGTATGCTTTCTTTGCTATAAATTAAAAAATAAATAATTAGAACGATAACAGTCTTCGATTATACAATTGATGCTAATTTACAGAGGCCAGCACATCAAGCTACTACAATCTGTCAGATTTCTTTAATAGACTTTCAACTTTATGGCTAAAGTATAAGGTTCAAAGTTGATTGGGCAAATTTGACAGTTTCGGGCAACTTGATGTGCTGGCGTCTGTACATTTTGTGGGTGATATTGTATTGATTTGAAGATTTTAAATGGCAGTCGTTGTGTAATACTGATTTTCTGTTTGACTGAAAATCAAAACAAACCAAGAAACGGACTTTCACAAGCTTAGAACTTCAATAAAGAGGTCGTAACACTTTACAGCTTATTTGTGTACGCGTTAACTTTGTTTATACTAGTTATTTCTTATAATATTTAATTTTCTAAGCTTCATATCGTCCAATATTTTTTTAAACTGTTTGACATACGACGACGCCGATGTATTATGGTAATACAAACTAAATAAATGAGAAGAAAATATATACCACGAATAATTTACACTCTCTAAAAAAAAATAGTGGCACTCCGGGAGTGCCGACAGAAGTGAAAACAAAACACAAACAGAATACTTTGCCATCACTGACTGTCATATCAGATACATTAAAACCGAATACATCCCGAGGTCAGCCGAACACATCCGAAGCGGTTATTTTTTTAATCGTCTTATAAATAAAACACGCGCGGTGTCGGTTACAGTAACAGTGTCGCGAGTTCAATGGTTTTTCCCGTCTCAAAAAATGCCCAACGCCCATAAAGACGTTCTCACTTCAAAAATTGCCACAGATGCCGCAATTAACTTGGCCCCTTACTGAGCTCAAACTATACAAAAAAAAACAATGAGGAAGAGTACCTACCATTGACACGAAAAGAGGACAAACCACATTAAATCACTAGCAAACTACAAAAAACATCAAATTATCTCTACAATATCCTATTTTACACAAAATCCCTGAATAAAAACATTACAAATGTAAACAGTCTCAGTTTCCAGCCCTCCACAATGAATACATAAATCATTTTGCTTGCGGTCCAGCCTGCAAACACACTAATAAAAAGCCGATATCTGAGACCGCTTACTAACTAGAATCTGCTTACTACCCCCACTTTATTTTCATCCGGGGTGAATATAGACTCAAATACTTAGTGATGGGACGAGTTCCATCCTTATTGAATAAACTTACAGCGGTCAAACAGTGCTTTTGAAATGTAACAGATTGAGTTTGAGTGCTTCAGAGGTTTAAATATCTGAAGATGGACTTCATCATTACCAAATAATCCGGTGCGTATCCCACAGGGGGTGCCGCTTTGTTTTCTAAGTTTTTTTAAGACCTGGTTGGAGGCCCTAATTTATTGAGGCACCCACAGGCAAGCCCGGTTAAGTAACCCACAACAGAAAAAAAAACAATGCCGAAATCACCACGGTTTGCAAACGGAATGGGTACGAGATGGTTCTCATATATCTTCTATACTAATATGCAAGCAGCCAGAATGCTGTAATTGGTATTAATCGCAGAGGTAGCGTAAGATAATTTTAAGTTGTGTCGTAGTGTAATAATGTGTAAAGTCGATTTGTAACAATTGAGGATGGCATAATCTGTCTAGGTAAAACCCTCTTTTAAAAAAAATGTAGTTACAGTACTTAAAAAAAATACTAGTATGTTGATTTGGTTCCCAACAAACGGTTTGCCTTTGGTTATATCTGTATTATTTGCAACCATTACTAAAAGCTCCTTCAAACAGCAAGTCGCACAACGAGTGGTGCCTTGGTGTTTGCAGGAGTCTTAAAAGTCTTGTGTATCATAAATTTGGCCATGCATCGCTGTCCAAGCATGACAAGTACCATCATAACTCACTCTATAATAATATATAATTTTGTTATAAAAGGGAATATTATGTTATTATAACGTCACCATAAATCATAATTTGCGTTGCACGAATAACTGATATTATGTATAATTTATTTTATCATGCTTGGTCGTAGTAATTGATAGTATGTAATATCTATAGTGCCCGCCTCTTTGGTTTAGTGATCGTAAGCGTTACTGCTGAACATGAGGCCCTGGGTTCAATTCCCAGATTGGGCTAAGTGTTATTGGGTTTTTACCCGACTATGGCGAAGCAAAAAGCAGGGTTATGATTTTGACCGATATATCTGAATGTAGTATGTTCTTCTGTTCCCTCATAACTTCAAAATAATTTGACAAATGAGGTATCGTTAGAAGCGTCTTGACCGTCCGCTGGTTATAAGCTATGTGACGTCATACTAAATTCAATATGGCGCCCTCTAGAGGACATAAAGTGATGAATTTAAAAATAAATATTTTGGGATGGTGCCATGTTGGGTATCAAATGAAAGGGCTTAATTAGCACATTTAAAAAATTTAAATATTACTGAAATAATCCCCAAAATAATTAAATAAAAAATACTATTCTATCTGGAATTTCTCTGGAGTCTGGATTTGTGCCCTGGTCTGGATAGGAATTACACATAACTGGCGAAATATGACGAATATGGGTGTACTACCTACACCTTTGCGCTACCTTTCGGGGTAACAAGGCGTGATATTATGTTCTTTATAGTGGGATTCAGACGAGATAAACATTAATTATAACAATAGATAAATTAATGATCGCAATTCATTTTTTTACATTTCTATTAAAACAGTATTTCAAAAACAGACCTTTTGGGTTTGACGTTAACGTTTGAACAAAAAAGTTATGGTAAATTGTATAATTGGTATTGTGTGATCCAGGGCATTCTAGTCTTGGACATTCATCTGCCAGGCTTTTCCCAACTATGTTGGGGTCGGCTTCCAGTCTAACCGGATGCAGCTGAATACAAGTACTTTACGTGGAGCGACTGCCTACCTGACCTCCATAACCCTGTTACTGGGTAATACGATACCCCTTGGTAAGACTGGTTGTCAAACTTTCGGCCTTCTGACTACCCGTAACGACTGTCAAAGATCCGCGAATAACAGCTGGGACTAATGGCTTAACGTGCTTTCTGTGGCACGGAGGGATCTCGGTATGTAAAGATGGTTTGACACTGCACCCGTAGCTCGTATCAATAAGCCAGGCCGTCACACTTACAGTCCATATCTTAAAAATTACTGAATCGATTTTAATGAAACTTGCACTGTTCCCTAAGTTGAAGTAAATGTAAGCCAATAAAAAAATGGTCTCGATCGACGATCCGATTAATAGTTGCGGAGAAATGCGTGGACATACATACACAATGTATATTTGTTTGAAAGCCCTAATAGATTGTCATATGTGAATATAATGCAGTTCCAATAATATTACATACATACGTGTCGAATTGAGAATCTCCTTTTTTTTGAAGTCGGTAAAAATAACTACAAACATCGCTGGAAAAAAGCTAAGCAGATGATGTACTACTACTATCTCCGATTTGCTTTACCACCCTAACGTCAAATGTCACTTGCACATCATAAAAAGTCAAGGCCTATTTTTGCTTCAAGATCAATGTGACAGTTAGATATTTTCAACCTTATGATATTTCAATTTACGAGGAGTTTTTTTCAAAAGTGATAAGTACCAACAAATTATCACAACTTTTTAGTATGTAATCTGCGTTCGCGATTTATTTGCCAAAAATGTAAACAAATATGAATTAATGGAAAAATAACTTTAAATCCTACACAATAAAGTTCAGTTTACGCTACAACTTCAAACATTTTTATAACTTTTTCAATAATGCTAGTCACTCTGAAATCAATTTAATTGTCATTGAAATAAAGTTGATATTTGTTTAACTTGAAATAGGGTGTGGGTGTACAGCACTGCGCACTTTTACTATAGGTACCTACTTATGTGACGATACATCATTCTCTTGCACTTATCCCAATGTATTTAGGGCGCAACATGACTTTTTCGTTTTAACAAACATAATAATTTATTTTTTTAACAAACATAATATTTGCACGCCATAGTATGTGGCAAATATACCTCTGAAGTGTTCTTTGATTTTATGTTATCCTGCATGCAAGTTTTTTTATTTTTATTCTTGTATGTGTACACATATTTGTGTAAATAAATTTATCTTATCTTATCTTCCAAACTTCTCTATTAGTCGCCATCTCAGTAGTCCCCCCTTTCTAACCACATCATTCACACATTCCATCCATCGTTTCTTTGGTCTTCCCTACTCTTATAGCCATCAACATTCATACTCAAAACTCTCCTCACAACATTTTCCTTATTTTTCCGTAACACATGCCCATACCATGACAACCGATTTCTACATAACTTTTTGCCACTTTCAGACTTCCTCTTCTACCTATGAGACGATACGTCACGATAAATTCCAATGCTGAGAAAATATTCTTAAAAAATTCGTGAGCAATTTTACGGATACTAAATGATTTGGCATATTATGTAAATTATTTGCAATCAATTTTTAAGGCCCCTTTAGGCTCTTTGTACACGGCACAGTTTCTTTACGGTCCGGCGTATTAACCGCGCAGACGAAAAATCGTGTATCCTTGTATATGACACGATTCTATGGTATACGGCGACGGCGCCGTGCCGTGATGCCGCCGTGTCATCAACAAACTTCCATAGTGATCCATACAACACTGAGGACCATGCCTAAACCATCGTTTTTCACGCCAAAAAATACTTGTGTGTACCAAGGGGCTTAGAGAATCTCATTTTCCGTTTAGGACAAGAAAAATAAAAGCTTTCAACACATTTACGTGTCAACAAACAATTTGGAAATAAGATGCGTGGGTAATAACAATGAAATTGTTAAATTTCATGACAAGCTAAAAGTGCGGGTTACCGGTTACTTTCAAATACTTGTAACCGAAGATTATACCAGAAAAATATGATCTAAGAAATGATGAAAATAATCAAAAGGAAACTCGAGACTTTATAATTAGGGCGTCGTATTCACTGCTGGTTTTGCCAAACTCTTTCGGTAATTCATCGAATTCATTTCGGAAACTCCAACAGCTTATAAAGGGTTTCTCAGTAAGAGTGCACTTTTTAAATTTTGTTTTTTTTTTGTGCAAGTGGCAACTCTGAAATTTGCCAGCTGTCACCTATGTTTATTCCGATTATTAAAAATGGAGTACTTTTCGAAAGAACAACGCCTTATAAATGTGAAAACTCATTACAAAAACGGGGAAAGTTACGCTGAAAACGGTCACAAACTTCGCCAAATTTTCATTCGAGAAAGTGCACCTAATGTGTCAACCAGATTTTTTTCAATCGATTTTTTTCTTTGAGGTTTTGTGAAATCTCGGGTTTATGAGAAATAACCAGAAATAATTCCTGAGCTCAAATCAGAGATCCAACGCGTCATCGGTGAGATACAGCCACATCTCTGTGTAAAAGTCGTGGAAAATTTAATGAAAAGAGTAATGGCCTATCATCAGAGCTATGGGGGCTATTTGCCGGATATTTTATTCCATACTTAATCGGAACATGTCTTCTTTACAATCTAATAAAAATATCACAACTCTCTCATATAATACATACTTTCATTAAAAATGAAAAAGCGCACTCTTACTGAGACACCCTTTGCAATTCAACATTGGTTACAAACTACCTTTTGGAATAGGCAACTAGAATCAATTCTATTTTTTTGTAATTGTTGACGTTCAAAAGTGCCTTTTATGTGCCTATTTGAAATAAATGCTTTGATTTTGACTTTGACTTTGGTTTACAAAAGTATTTAGGAAATGTTTTACTGCTAATGTATTATATGTCGCAGGTTTTTCATAAAATTAGGTTTTTGATGAAAAACCTAGGTTTTTGATGAAAAACCGGAAGATGACACATTTTAAACTCAATTTCATCATAAACCTGTAACAATCCAGATTTTTGATCGAAAACCTGAACTAGTTTGGGTTTATGATAAAGTTCTTGTCAAAATCACGGGTTTGCTTGGTTTTATGACAAATAAACCTATTTAAATTAAACAAATAAAACAATCCATCATCATTTGCAACTTAGTAGAAAGAAAACAATTATTTATTTATCAAAATTTTACATCCATGATCCAATCAATATTCTCCTCCTTCAATCCAATTATGAAATGAAATGTTTCAATTTCACGTACCTTATATTAATCTGATTTTGATAAGCCGCGAAAATGAAATTTCGTAACTATTAAATACGACTAAACCGAGTCAAAATAAAAAAAAATAATAAAAATGTAATAAAGAAACGTTTACCACGTGCTTGCTTTTTTATAAACAATCAAGCATACTAGCGGATTTTTAAAAAAGCAAGCACGTGGTAAACGTTTCCCCGATTTCTCTCTTTCATTCGTCAGTAATTTGACTTTCGAAAGAAGAAGACAAAGCGTTGTGTAACTATACAGACGCTATACAACGTTTATTAGTAAGGGTGTAAGTGAATAGCATACGTATTTGCTTCATTAATACACTCAGTACTTTCGCTAATTAAGTACTAACATTAATCAAAGCGTGAACCTTTATGACCCTCATGGGCGGCGGTAGGGTTGGTTTTGTAGCCACGAAACTTGACATTTAACTGTCCACGAAAAATAGACACAGCTCTTTTTATACAAAATGACATTTCGTTTCTCCATTTTTGACATCGCACCGTAGAAATCCTTCTACAATCTGTCATTTTGTCTTTCGTTTCTAACGATCTTTGTCTTTTTTTATGTAGACTATTTCAGAAGAAAGTTTTCTATCCCAACCTGTCAAAATCACACTGACAACTGACAGTTGTCTAAGGTAGTGAAGTGATTTTGTAATCGCTAAAGGCAGTAGAAAGATTATAAGTCATAAGTTATTTATTTCATAACAAAATACATTGTGTTGAAAATATTACAGTGATGATAAATAAAATAGGTAATAAATACCAACAAAAAGAAAAAAAAAACATTAAGTATGTTTATATTTAAAATTCAGTACGCAACTACTCATTCAAAATGGAACAATATAAATAGTAAATTAAGTAAATAACAAAGTAATTAAGTAAATAACAATATAAGTATGTCAATAACTCAGTAACATAAAATTAAATAATCACCAAAATTACTTAAAAGTTTGAAATTCATTATCCATTATAAAAAAATAAATCATATTAACACAAATAATAATTCACAAACCATTTAAAACTTTCTACTCGACGGCCACAAAGTATATACGGTTATCTACAAAATCCCGTAACGACTATCATAGATCTACAAATGACAGCTGGTACTAACGGCTTAAGGCTTCTACAAACAGGCTCGACACGCGATATAATCGCGTGCGACACAAAGGTACCGCTCGTTGCGCGACTTGCAGTGCCTTTGTGTCGCGTGTCGTGTCGCGCCTGTTTGAAGGAGCCTTTAACGTGCTTTCCGAGGCACGGAGGGCTCGTGATATGTAATAGATGGTCACTCATACACGGATCGACCTCGACAAGCGAGTACTGAATAATGGTCGTTGCTTACCTAAAGCTTCGGCCAAACCTGTGTGTGTATGCAGGACGCGAAACGGGAGCGTCAACAACGCGAAACTAAACGTCAACACCAGTGCAACTACAGCGGTCGCGTAGGTGCGCAAGGTGCCATAGATAAACACGAGCAGCGTCCGCCGCACTTGGCCGAAGTTTAAATTGAACCGTCTTACTGACAGCTGTATTATTAACTGTGGCAGATATAGGTACACTGAGTTACAGTTTCTTTATAAATTTTAACATCTCTTGAGAAATCTTGCTAAGTGAACTTGCGAACTTACCCAACATTCCAAAGTTCACTCAGACTCTTAAATACTGGATATTGTATTCAAAAGTCTGCGTCAGCTTTGAGGTGAGTATAGACTAGAAGATTTACTTGTAACAGGACATCGAGCATTCGCCGTTTTATAATCTTATCGAACCGCACTTCGAATACGGCGCTCGATGTATTGTTACAACCTGATTTTAAAAAGAGAATAGTGATGTAACATTTTATCGAGCAAAAGGCACGAGCGATCAAGAACGCACAATCATCAACAATGAACGCAAGGTAGAAAGTAATGTAACAGGTAAATTCTCACTCGCCGCCGTGAGAATTACGTCGAACGCAGCGTCGAGCATTCGCAGGAACGTTACATTACATAGAAATACTTTTGAAAACTGAGCTTTTGCCATTGGTAAGAACGTTACAATAATGGAAATGCTCGAGAAAATACTCTAGTGTATATTCCTTAAGACGAGCTAACACTAAAATATATAATTATATTACTAGCAGTGTCCCGCGTTCACCCGCATAAATGTCGATCCCATTCGAAAAACACGTGGCGCCATCTATTATCAAAATAAAGTTATTGTTGTTTTCCTCGGGAACAGCACTTTTTTTCGGGATGAAAGGAACCCTATGTCCGTTTCTGTACACCTGACAACGTATATGCAAAACAGGATGATCGGTTCAGTGGTTTAGGCGTGAAAAGGTAACAAACAAACAAACTTACTTTCACATTTACAATATTAAAGAGTTAGGATGTACAAATTATACAGGGTTGCTGGGACATCGACGTGCAAACTGAAACCATCATGAATTCAGCATATGATTCTAGCGTAGAAATATTTCATCGATTACCAAAAAAAACCTGCTCTTTCATAGAAAACTGCAATACCTACGCGGCCAAAATGTATTGAACAGCAATTGTTTTTTTAACCGACGAACAATTTCAACGCAGTTCAAAATCACGTGCATAATGTCATCTTGTGTATTATGTACAAGTATAATTAATAAACCGAACCAACCAATAATACTCAGAACCGGTCGAAGTGGAGGTGCTTAAGGGAGGCCTATGTCCACCAGTAGACGTCTTTCGTCTGAAATGATGATGATGATGATATCTATACTAATATTATAAAGCTAAAGAGTTTGTTTGTTTGTTTGTTTGGTTGAACGCGCTAATCTCTGGAACTACCAGTCGGATTTGAAAAATTCTTTTTGCATTTGATAGCCCAATTCTTGAGGAAGGCTATAGGCTATTTAACATCACGCTATGACCTTTAGGAGCCGAGCAAAAAGAAAAAAAGTCAGAAAGAACGCTAAGCAAAAACGAAATAATAGCGCAGGCAGGCGATGCGATGCGACGGGGTCGGAGTAACAAGAAATTTCACGCGGACGAAGTCGCGGGCAGAAGCTAGTGAAATAATAGCCTCTCGACCGAGTCGGTCTCGGTGGCCAATCTCAACAGCGATTAGCCAGGTACGCAGGAGATATTATAGTGCACAAGTGTGTGCGTAAACACAGATGCACTCTCTGTTCCTTTACTCCCATAGTCCGATAGGACGGCAACCCGAAACGACCGGGGAGAGATCAGGCGCAGAACTAACGGTTTAACGTGCTTTCCGAGGCAGGGGTTATTAAACCGCCAACTTCCAAACTCCGTACTGTTACTAAGAAATTCCAATTTGAAAACCCGTTAATACTTTTCCGACCCGGGAATCGAACCCAGAACCCCACGCTCAGCAGTCACGCTTGCAACCACAAAACCAACGGGGCAGACAATATGTACCTACAAGTTTATATACGAAGCTCCTCTGCATCGCTGTCAGTAGAAAAGTGCCCAAAAGCTCGCAGTATTGCCACGTTAAATAAAAAACGGTCTCGACTCCAGTAAAATTATGTAAATTATTAAGCAGGATAGTAGGAAAATACGAGCGGTCACCACTCAATATGAGAAACAGGACGTATTTATTTTCGAAATATGGCGACAGATACATTTGATATTCGAATTTGTGTCTTTGAATTTGTATATTATTATTCGTTCCTTTTGCTTTTGAGGGGAATTGGAAAAAGTTATGCATTGATGTGACAGTTATAGAGAAAATAATATAACGCATGTTAGTCATGAGAAATAATAATATTTAGATTTTGAATTCGCAGCGCCCCGCAGTTTGACTGGTCAAATAAATAGAATATTTTTTATTTTATTTATTTGCCAAAATATAGGTGCTTACATGATATGGTAATATAATTTTAGTTTCACTATATTCGACTTATCAGTCGTGCAAATATTTCTAGTACATGCATAATAATATCATATAATGTCATTAGTCATACACAATATAGGTACACATCATTGTCATACATAATAGAATTTACAGTCTTGCTTCGATTAATATTAGTTAGGAACATTAATTACATTATAAAAATAATTATTAAAATAAGTACATAGTTAGTAAATTAGCTATTTTTAGGAATAAAATTATATTTCATGGTTACGACAATTCATCAATGATTAATTTATAAATAATGTCAATTTAAATTTAAATAAGTCTTCATTAATTTATTTACATCATGTCTGTTTAAAATTTAAATAATCATCTATTAATAAATCTGTAGACGAGGCGTTCTTGTACAGACACCAGCACATCAAGCTACTACAATTTGTCAAATTTCTTTAATAGATTTTCAACTTTATCGCTAAAGCATAAGGTTCAAGTTGATTGGAAAAAATTTACAGTTTCTGGTAGCTTGATGAGCCTATACATTAAAATATATAAAAAAAGTTGAGTGTTAATTTCTATCATTTTGTTTTTGTCTGTTTGTCTTTTATTTAACATCACGCTATGACCCTTAGGAGCCGAGTACAAAGAAAATATATTCAACTATGGTGTCTTACGACTTCCACGCGAACAAAGTCGCGGGCAGAAGCTAGAAATATAAAATACACCCAGAAATTGCGGGCAACAGTTAGTAAGTAAAATAGAAACGTTAAATGATAAATGATTTTATTTCTGGAAGTTGTGAACAAAAAAAACACTTGTAAACACTTTTTCACGTCAATAATATTTTTAAAACTAGATGGGGTCGACCTTTCCTATCTGACTACTCTGAGAAGAATGGCTGAAGCAAACTCTTTTAAAGTCCAGACATAATCTTAGTCAGATCATGTGAAGACCATGTAGATTGATGTCAAAAAGGTCCTTCAAGGAAAGAACCACACAGATTGAGTGGACCTGTCCCGTCAGTGCACGCGCATTTTTCAGTAATCGTGCATCTCAGCTCAAAACTTAAGAAGCTCAAGAGTTAGAATATCTCTTTACATACAGTACCCCAAAATAAAACGTGACTAAAGTTCAGTCGCACACAACACATTTAACTGAAAGTTAATTTCAACTAATTTAGAATCCATTAGCATATTACTGAAAAGGTAATAAATTTAGTCTGAAAAGTGCATCAACGTTCACCTGTGTATTATATCACCCTACCAATTTGGACGATTTGAAAAAAAAGAAACTTATTTAGTACTCAAACAAATTAACTTATATAATTTGATCTAGCTCTTGCCTCCGACTTCGTCCGCGTGGTTTCCGGAATATCCCACAAAAACTTCTTCAGGTTTCACCCCATTTCACCCCTTAAAAACAAAAGGGTAGAAAAAAAGCCGTGCATTGTCCTTTATCAGAGTATAAGCTATCTCTCAACAAAATTTTATCAAAATTGATTCAATAGTTTACCTGACAGACAGGCACACGTTTCGTAGATTTTTTACTGAAACGATTAATTAATTAAAAGGGGTTGTATTTACATAATTATTGTATAGGCCTGTTCAAAGTCCCTGAGGGGGTGAAACGAATACAATGGAATGGATACAATTTTGTCTACTTACTACAATCTTAAGTATCTACTTAAATTGTTGTACAGGTGATCATGACAATGCTCCTTCTGACCATTAATTTTATTTAAGCCCTTGTTTAACAATGGGACTTAGATAAACTTAAAAGCGGCTCGAAGGGTTGAGAGAAAACACTTAACTCAACCTGGGAGTCGAACCCAGGATCTCAATGTTCAGCAGTAGCGCTTGCGACCACTAGACCAATCGAGGCAGTCGTGCCAAAATCAATCTGTCTAGCTGCTGCCTCTGCCGACCCCAATATAGTTGGGAAAAGGCTGGGCAAATGATGATTAAGTACAATTTTAAATTACCAACATTTAGCTACCAAATATGGATTACAAAAAATGTTAATAGGTACTCTGAAACGTGGGATTTCCTATCGGCAAATTTGGCAAACTTCCCAACGTTCATTCCCTGTTTTTTTTTTTTATTTGAAATGGGTTTGCTCTTGACTCTAGTCTAGGTCAGAGGTGACAGAGACAAACTCTACGATGGAGTGAGCTTACCGAGAAGAAGCCTCTCAACGAAGCGAGCACGAGCACTCTTAACGTGTTTAACGTCTTTAGAAGACACATTTTCAAAAATACCTACCCTAATACTTACGTTCGCTATACGCAGGTATAAGGAACTCTGGAAAATTACATGCTTCTAGAACCAGCGGATAAGGCTGTGCGTTGTCTGTCAGTAAATGAATTGAAGATTTGTAACGAAAATTAATAAAATCATTCCTTCTTCATTGTCACGTCTTATATAATAACATATTGTATATATGTATACTCTTAACTTTAATCTCCTAAACATATCGACATAGACAACTGATTGGTCTGAGACAACATCATTTGCATGTTAATCGCAAGCAATGACGTCACGGCAGGGTGAAAGGGGTAAAATTGTTCACATACAAAATTAAATACGTACCAGAAGAAATGTTATTGTAATAAAAAATAAACACAAAATTCGATAACACGCGTTTTTTTAACAGTCTGTGTCTACGTCGTGTCACTAGGGATGTTAATGGAAACACGCAAAATCGACAAACCTTTCTAGCAGCTTGCCCATTTTAAAAGATATTGTGCTCGTACAGTGATGTGTTGAAATCCACTGCGAAAAAATGCTACAAATAAAATAAATTAAAAACTTTATTGCAGACTACGTGATTCATAAAAAACGCAGTGTACCTACATAATTAAGACACAATATAACAAAACAAAAAAAAACACAACATTTAAATAAAGTGTTTACATAAATTTAAAAGCTAACAGTCTTAAAATAATAATAATATGTACAAGTATACAAAAAGGAGGGGGAAATAATCAAAGGGCATCAAAAAATTCGTCCGCATCGCTGTCAACAGGAAACATGCTGTGCTGGAATGTGAATCAGCATTGCCACGTTGTATGGCAATGCTGATTCTTTGGCCAAAAAATAGGCCAACCCTCTGGTCACGTGAAGAGTCGACCAACCGCTTGGTGATGTCATAAAACATTTAAGTTGGTTAAAGGTTTAATTGTATTGTTACTACGTAAGTTACACCTTGTGTTGTCATCGGATATTAAGCTGAGGTGAGGCTCTTTTGGCTTATAATCTTTGTTTTCTGTTTTTATAGCCTTAAGATTTATTATAAACATCGGCATTTTTCTTTCTTTCTTTCAAACTATCTTTGAGAACATAATTGTTTTTGATTTTGCAAAAATCTTCGAAATATCAGTTAGGTACTTATATATTTTTTAATTGTTATTTATTTATCTATTTATTTCGGGCATCGAGGCCTATAAAAACACATACAATACAATATTAATATAACTTAAAAATACTATAAATACATACAACATTATAATTAAGTAGGTACACTAAAAACTAACTAACGCACACGAAGTGTCTGCGTCGTGTTTCGCTGATTGGTGTCATGTAGCCGGCCACGAAACCGGCGCACACTGGTCCCAAATTAAAAAAAAGTGGACATTGATAGTAGACCGCTGATATTTTTTTTTATTGTTGATATAATGATAACAGATAAGGCAAAAAAATATTATTGTCCTACTTCAAATACTTTTCTCTAAAAAAAATATTTCTTTTTTTTTTGTATGGGAGCGATTACATTTTACTCAATTTCTCAAAAACTTTAAGCGATGTCGAGATGGCATTCACATATGTTAGAAAACTAATAATTCTGAGTATTTGGCTCGAAGAAACTTATTGCTTATCTCTGCGTACTTTCGAGATAATAGTGACAGAAAATAACAATTTTTTTTAATGTTAATTGTTCGCTTTTTTTTAATCATAGCCTTACTCATATCGCAATAGGTCCGCTGGCCAGCAAAATGGAGCTTCGACGCGAGTTTGCCGGGATAACAAGATGGCCGCCTCTCATGACGTAACGTAATACGGTCACGAATCGCGCGCGTACACCTCAGTGTACAACTAAATGTGGTTGCGATAAGACGTGTCCTTATTTTTTCTGTGCGCTTGAAGAAATGCTTGTTGTTTGTTTGTTTTGTTATTGTTGTATTTTGAATCTTTGGATTTTTAAATCAAATAATTTTTGTTTGTCTTTCTTTCGTCGAATTTGTTTTCGTAATTTTTTTTTGTTAAAATCAAAGTCACTTTGTCTTTGATATCTTTGATTCTAATTTGTTTTCAATTTTCCTTAAAATTATAATATGTCCGCATTTGTCACCAACTTAGACTTATACGTTGTTCTTAAATCAGGAGGTGGTTTTAAAAATGTCGAATTTTTATTTAATGCCCTTATTGAACGTATTGGTGTTGAATTGTCTTCCGAAGATTTGAGTAATATTAAATTATTTTGTCGTAATTTTTCAAGTAATATCTCAAAAAGATGGTCTGCTTCCAGTAGAGCTCAAAAGCTTAACAAAAATTCAGACTGGTTACAATCCCAAATAGTTTGGCCAAAATGTCAAAATATCGATTTAAACAGCATTTTTAAAGTTGCCGAGGAAGTAATTCCAAATTTCGAAACGCAAGTGGATACTCGTCAATTAAGTTGTGGTACAAGTAAAAAACCATTTGTTGATATATCTGATAAACAGAAGAAAAGGCGTTCTCTAACACTTCTAGATCACACAGAGGAGGAATTAGTTTATGCTTTATGTGCCAAATTAAAAGAGTCTAAAAAAACAAAATTAGCAGCTATATTAAACGAACTCAGCCAAAACAAGGAAAAATGTGAGATGGTACATGATGTACTATTCGCTAAAAAGACTGACAAACCGTGTTTACCAGATGATAAAACGTTAGCGCTTTACACCTCAACAAATTTGTCAAAATGGCAATATCGAAATTTAAGAACTATTCTTGCTTCAGAGAAAATGTATGGTCTTCCATCCTATCAAAAGCTCCTGGAAGCTAAAAAAACTTGTTATCCTCCAGAGTCAGACATAACTGTAACTGAATCTGATGCTAAGATAAGACTTCAATCGCTTCTAGATTTGACAACCAAAAGGATATTAAAAACAATTCAGCACAACTCTGCCGACAAAAAATCGCTAAAACTAATAAGCAAATGGGGTTTTGACGGGTCATCTTCTCAAAGTAATTATAAACAAAAGTCACACTCCGACACTAAAATTGACGATTCTTC
The DNA here is from genome assembly GCA_963855955.1 of Luperina nickerlii. Taxonomy (NCBI): domain Eukaryota; kingdom Metazoa; phylum Arthropoda; class Insecta; order Lepidoptera; family Noctuidae; genus Luperina; species Luperina nickerlii. Next base: position 5,167,264 of record OY979671.1, read on the forward strand.
AGTTTTCATGATTAGTTTGGTTCCGCTTCGTTTGGAAGAAGAGAGTGGTACTATCTTGTGGTAAAATCCTGCTCCCTCTTCAACAAACTATTGTCGTCCAATTGGCTTTATATTTGCAAAAGAAACAAATGAATTGATAAAGAAGGAAAGTGCATCCTTAGAGGAAGAAATTCGTAATCTTGTTCCCACAATTGTAGATAATTTTGATATTAAACATGTTTTGTACATGACTATGATTAATGGGAAAATTTCTACTGTGATTTCCAATACTTCTTCTGCAGCTGTTTGTAATATTTGCAATACCCTACCTAGCAAAATGAATGACTTGGACTTTGTATCCAAAAGACTCATCAGAGAAGATATGTATAAATATGGTCTGTCTTCGCTTCATATGTGGATAAGATGTATGGAATGTATTTTACACATTTCGTACAACTTAGACTTCAAAAAGTGGGCTGCACGAAAAGAAGATAAATTGTTAAAAGAAATTAAAAAGAATTTGACACAAGAAGAATTCCGGGAAAGAACTGGTTTGTTAATTGACATAGTAAAACAGGGATTTGGTACAACCAATGACGGTAACACGGCAAGAAGGTTTTTTGAAAATTATGAAGTATCTGCTGAAATAACGGGTATCCACCCTGATTTAATCAAGAGATTTGCAGTCATTTTACAAACAATTTCATCTGGTCAACTTATTAATACCAACTTGTTTAGGGAATATTGTAAAGAAACAGCAATGCTGTATGTAAACTTATATCCATGGTATTACATGCCTTCAAGTGTCCATAAATTGTTGACACACGGTGCACGGTGTGAAAATTTCTCCTTTATTCCGATAGGCATGCTTTCCGAAGAAGCTTCCGAAGCGAGGAATAAAGATTTCCGGAATGTTAGAATGGCACATACAAGAAAAATCGGTAGAGTTCAGACTAATTTAGACATTATCCACAGCTTTCTAATTAGCTCAGATCCGTACATCAGCCATATCAAACCAAAGTTTGCTCGTTTACATAAACAGTTGTTTCCAGAGGCTAGTGCTTTGATCTTGAACAATGAATTGCTTTCGTTGGAAAACGAGGAAATAGAGATTTCTCAAGAGAATATAGACCCAAATATTAATCTTTCACCATAATATTTTTTCAGAATCGTTTGTGAACATATTCAACTTTATGTTTGCAGCTTTATTTGTCTTCATTTTGATTGTTTTTTAGAACTGATGAAAGTACTCCTTCAGAAAGGTCATAGCTTTTCAGTCATTAGTGAGTCCCCATAACCTCTTTTACAGAGAAGTCTCTTTTTATTTATTTGACATTACGCATACATTATAATTATGTGCTAAAGTAAGGCTATGATTAAAAAAAAGCAAACAATTAACATTAAAAAAAATTGTTATTTTCTGTCACTATTATCTCGAAAGTACGCAGAGATAAGCAATAAGTTTCTTCGAGCCAAATACTCAGAATTATTAGTTTTCTAACATATGTGATTGCCATCTCGACATCGCTTAAAGTTTTTGAGAAATTGAGTAAAATGTAATCGCTCCCATACAAAAAAAAAAGAAATATTTTTTTTACAGAAAAGTATTTGAAGTAGGACAATAATATTTTTTTGCCTTATCTGTTATCATTGTATCAACAATAAAAAAAAATATCAGCGGTCTACTATCAATGTCCACTTTTTTTTAATTTGGGACCAGTGTGCGGCGGCACAAAACACCCTTCGGCCAGAACTCTTCCTTGAGGAACTTCTTGAGATCATGTGTTGGAATACGAACCAAGAACGACTTGAAGTTCGTATTGTGACGCAGCAGCATGTTGGGTCCTGCCTGCGCGGTGCCGCAGTGGTTCCGACAAGGAAGCTTCTTCTTCATCTCCACCTTGATGAAACCATTCTTGTCGCACGTGTCCTTTTCTGGACCCTGCCTTTGCAAAACCTTGTTGGGTTTCGTTTATAATAATGTAAAAATTATTTTGAGTAAAGTATTCTCTTCGTTATACAAAACAACAATCGCGAAAAATAAAAAAAGTATTTTTAAATAAAGGGAACTCGTGCCGCGGGGTCAAACAGTTATTTGCACATTCTTAGTTATCTACACAGTTGCTCTTAGCTTCTGCAGCGGCTCGAGATAAGACACGAGTAGTAATTACTGAGACGTGAGCGGGATGAGATTAAATCAAGTCTGTTTTCTGTTAAATCTTTTTAATAGGAATTGTGTCGTTAGCCTTTCTGTGCGTGTTTTCCGTATTGCGGTACAGTTTTAGTTTAGTTTTCTGTTTATCCCTTTAATTTTGTTTTATTTATTTCTTAATAGCTGTAGCCCGGGACTTCATATACTATCCAGGATGAAAACTAGCCTTTGTCCTTACCCAGGCCATACTTTATCTGTGTGTGAAATTTCATCCAAATCCGTTTAACCGTTTTTGCTTGAAAGCATAACAAACAAACTTTCGTATTTATAATATTAAGTTAGCAAGTTCAGATTAATAAGCTCGCCCCCGCAGATATATGTAGATAGACCTAGATAACGCAAGTATCACGATCTGTATGAAAACCAAGGGTGCTATTATTTGACTACCTACTATGACGTCACATTTAGTGATGGGAAAATCAAATCGATTTAACGACGCCGCCGCGTGCGGCACCCGTCTCGCCCCACCCCCGGGGCATAGCGCTAGCGATCACGCTCAGCCAGCAGTACCTACACCGGACTGACCGCGAAAGTGGCGGCTTACGATTTTTGAACGTAAGCTGGTGCGATTTTTGGCACGCGAAGTAGTTGCTCTTGCGTTATCTAGGTGTATCTATATTTGTGCTCGCCCCCTATTTATTACATGGAACTTAAACATAACAAAACAAACTGGCGAAATGCGGGTGTTATCTCTGCCTAACCCTTTGGGGAATACAGGCGTGATGTTATGTTATTATGTAGTTTATCAGAAACCAAAACACTAATAAATAAATTAATACCACTCACTCATCCAAAAAACTGACCGCGGCAAGAGTAGCTTAGCCGCACCAATACACATCGAAGCAAAATAGCCCCAAGCTTCCCTTAAACTCTACAAATACGTAATAACATTGATCGCATTGGTTTTTAGGGTTCCGTATTCAAAGGGTGCCAACGGGACCCTATTAGTAAGCCTCCGCTGTCGGTCCGTCCGTCGGACTGTCACAGGGCTGTATCTTTTGAACCGCGATAGATAGATAGTTGAAATAAAACAAAGTTCATATAACAAATAAAACAAATAAAACAAATCTATGGGGTTAGAAAAAGGTAAAAAAACACGTTTTTTAAATTTTTATTTATTGACTGTACAGTACCCGGTGTTATATATTGCACATCGACCTTTACCTTTTTTTGTATTTTATACAAAGAATAAAAATAATCAAAAGAAGCAAATCATAATTGCTTTAACAGCTCCTAATAGATACCGGACTGTTTGTATTTCGTACGACAGAGATAACCCTCTACGAAGTCGAAATTAGTCGATTGTCTCTTTCCAAACGTCGATGTACAATACTTATCGCCGGGTACTGTACACTATATTTAAAGAAAAAAATTCTGGTAGTACGGAACCCTACGTGTACGTGTCCGACTCGCACTTGGCCGGTTTTTATAACTGATGCTGCCTTTTGTACCTTCTGTTTTTGTATACCGTTGTTGTTTTTACTTTGGGAACCTAGATAAACTTTGTTCGCGATAGCCCTCTGTAAACTGTTTTACTAATACATTTCAAATAACAGTTGATTTTTTTTAAATTTTGGAATGTGTCTAAAATAAAAGCGCGCAGTGCTGCACACCCCTACCCTATTTCATGTTAAACAAACATCAACTTTATTTCAATGATAATTAAGTTGATTTCAGAGTGACTAGCACTATTGAAAAAGATAAAAAAATGTTTGAAGTTGTAGCGTAAACTGAACTTTAATGTGTAGGAATTAAAGTTATTTTTGCATTAATACATAATTTGACTACATTTTTGGCAAATAAATCGCGAACGCAGTTTTAAAACTTATATAATACTTGCTTCTGCCCGCGGCTTCGACCACGTGGATATCAGTAATGTCCTAGATAAACTCCGAAAGTACAGACGCCAGCACATCAAGCTACCCGAAACTGTAAAATTTTCCCAATCAACTTTGAACCTTATGTTTCAGCGATAAAGTTGAAAATCTATTAAAGAAATTTGACAGATTGTAGTGGTTTGATGAGCTGGCTTCTGTACATATGAATTGAAAAGTCACATTGGTACTTGCCAGAATTTGAACCCACAACCTCGTTTAACAGAAGCAAGGCCTCTATCACTGGGCTATCAGGACTATTCAATAAACATTATCGTCTTTTATTTGTCCAACATACAACAGCTAGGTCTTCTAAGCGTGTCGATGCCAATTTACACAACGTGTTTTTTTATCACACTAATATTTTTTTTTTTTTGTTTAAACATTATTTATTACTATTTTTTAAAGAAAAATGTTAAATGATTTTAAAACAGTAATTAATGCGGTGATTTTGATAAGTCAGAAACAAGAGGAAAACTCAAATAGCAACCCACATAGCATCTTAACCTAATCCTTTACATTTATTTTTATAAAATTAAGGAAATTGGAACGTCAGTGAGCAGTGGTGAACCAGAAGTAACGGCCCCGGCTTACGAGTGCTTTGTCTCAATTATTTCTTCACTACTACTCTCAAAACGGTGAAGGAAAGCAGCGTTAGAAAACCGGCATGTCCTAGAACCAAAAACTTGAAGACATGCGACATCTACCAACCCGCAGTGGGCCTGCGCGTGCACATTAAAGGCTAATTATTATTATGCATAATTAATAAAGAAATCTCAATATTTTGTCAGGTCGTAAGAACCGTGGAATCAGGGACGGGTCTCTAATTTGTAATAAACAACAACACAAAATGTTGACACTATAAAAAAATTAAAAAAATTGTTGTCTACAAAAGCCAGCTAATTTTCTGATTACATGGAATTATGTTCCCTTTTTTTCTTATGCACGGTCGCCATGCTCCGATACACAAGCAATTCACCTGGTCTCGACGGAACGAGATCATAGATAAAACATGTTTCGAGTTGATATTAGCGATAAAAGCGAATTTGTGGACTTAACTTGTTATAAACCCTGATGTTCAGGGACGTTTTAAAGCAATTTTGTTACTTTAAAATTTTTAAGAAGCCTGATTATATGATTTATCGTTTTAAGTAAACTGCTGTCAGCTGTTTTGGTATTATACCTATTTTAACATTCAAATAAAATTCTGCAATAATACCTTTTAATTGAATCATATAATAAATAGGATCAATTTGTGAATTTGTATGTAGGGAGTAATCTTCGGAACTGCTAATCCAATTCCAAAAATTCTTTCACTATTATTTTGGGATATATTTTATGTTATAACAAGAAATTCTACGTGACTGAAGGCGCTGGCTAAAGCTAGTACTAAATAAATATAACACAGTATAGAGTTCAAACAGTAGGTATATAAATCTATCTTACAAACTTCATTTTCAACAAGAAACTACTTACACATACAAAAAAGTGGGACCAATTCATTATCTCGAGCTTGTTATGCAAACCGGGACATTCTCCATTGTGCGGTCCGTTTTAATTTAAATTTTACATTGTTGACACAACAAAACATTAGGAAAGTAACGCTATTTTAAGTTTTATAAGCCTTATGGGTCTTGTGGTTGGAAGCGCTACTGCTGGACATGAGGACCTGGGTTCATTCCCAGGTCGGAAAAACTGTTATTTCTTCCATAACGAATCGGGCAATGGGCTCGTCCCTATTACATAAGACTTAAAAATAACTAGCGAAATATAGGTGTACTACCTACACATCTGCGCTACCCTTCGGCGTAATAAGGCGTGATGTTACGTCCTTTATAGTGGGGTTCAGACGACATAAACATTTATTATAACAATAGACAAATTATTATTAATGATCGCAATTCATGTTTTTGATATTTTTTAACCGACATCAAAAAGGAGGAAGTTATTCTCAATTCGACCGAATGGATTTTTGTATGTTTGTTACGTGATATCTCCGGCAATTGTAAATCGATTTCAAAAACATTTTTTTAATGGATTATGATTGTATACCTTGGGTAGTTTTTGAGTCAGCTTTAATAATACGTATTTTAGTCACTTAGTTTTTATTAAAGCAAGTAGTGTTATATGAATTTGTGTGGAGTAAGTACAACTAAAAAGTGAAAAATAAAAACTTATTTTCAAAAAAAATCAAGCGACTTCCAAAAAAGACACTACAGAGTGAAAAATAACTTTAATTTCGGATGTCGGTGTCGTTAGGTTCGCATTTTCGTTGTTTGCCACCCGCTTTCCGATTTTTTATTAAAACAGTATTTCAAAAACAGAGCTTTGGTTTGGGTCCACCTATTTAAAAGTTTCCTGCAGTGGTAAAGTTGACGGGTCCTTTTTCCCTGACTCCCCTGTGACAGTTGGAAATTAAAATTGCCATATTTCTTTGGCGTCTTGTAACAGGTTTCTCGTCCTTATGAGTATGCTTTTGAAAGTAAGATTTAACTTTCTTTAATAGAATGTAACATGTTCTATATGCTTGCACTCGTTTGTATTTTGGGCAATCAATTGGTGACGCAAGATCTATATTAATATTACAAAGAGAGACAGTGAAATTTGTGAGTTTGCGTATACATGAAATTGGGTGGGTCAAATTAAAACATCTAATCCAACGTGTTATAAAGAAAATTAGAGGATGTCATTAAGGAAAGGAATACACATACTCGTATGTACGTGCGCGTACGCAAGCGATGAGACAACGGCGGCGTCGCGCGTCCTTTATTTAAAAAGGAACGGTCAAAATTAGGTAACCGCTAGTTCAACACTTTGCCAACTTGCTTCATGTTGTGAACTCTGCGATGAATAGATTGTTAATCGGGCGCGCGCTAAAATTGATAGGTACTTTAATTTTCTTGCTTGTTTTGATAATTAAAAAAACACTGTAACGATGATGATAATAATTCGTGTCTACCTGAAGGTTCCCTACCAAACCTTTAGCATTTTAATTAAAAACAAACTTGTGGCAACAAAGAGCAATATTTTTATGTCTATAAAAAAAAACTGGCCAAGTGAGAGTCGAACTCGCACACTAAGGGTCCCGTAAAAACACGTTTGTTGTATGGGAGCCCCCTTAAATATTTATTTTATTCTCATTTTTAGTACTTGTTATGATAGCGGCAATAGAAATACATCATCTATGAAAATTTCAACTGTCTAGCTATCACGGTTCATGAGATACAGCCTGGTGACAGACGGACTGTCGGACAGTGGAGTCTTAATAATAGGGTCCCGTGTCTTAGGGTCTTAGGGTTAGGGTTTGGGTCCCGTGTGTTTTTTTTCTTTGGGTATGGAACCCTAAAAACCGGCCAGGCGCGAGTCGGACTGGCGCACTAAGAGCTCCGTACCACCATGATTTATAAAATTAAATAAACTATAATATTATTTTCCGTGACTGCCTCGTTGGTCTAGTGGTTGCAAGCACTACTGCTGAGCATGAGGTCCCAAGTTCGATTTCCAGATCGGGAAAAGTGTTATGTGGCTTTACCATCAGGAGTTTCTCAACCCGGAGGTTGGTTTTTTGCCTGGTTGATGGCATAGGCTCGCCTCCTATCACATGGGACTTAATCATAACTGGCGAAATGTGGGTGTATTATAGGTACACCTCTGCTTAACCCTTAGGGGATTACAGGCGTGATTTCATGTTCTGTTATTTTCCATGATAGAGGCCATGTATTCTGTGCATATCCCATCTGACTACCTATTGTGGTTCAAAATATACAGCCCCACGACTGAAAGACAGCATAAGCTTAGTAATAGGTTTCCTGTTTCATCGTTTAGGTACGGAACCCTAAAAAACCGGTCAAATGCGGTTTCGTACAAGTTTACGGTTTTCGGTTTTTTTTTCCTTTATTTGTGCTACATGACATTGCTTCTTGACAAATTTCATGATTCTACGTCAACGGGGAGTAGGTACCCTACTCCCCGTTGACGTAGAATCATGAAATGGGTGAAATGAAATGAAATCATTGGTGATCACCGGGACGGTTTTAGTGAGATAAAAATCCCACACACCCCGACCTCTCTCCCCGGAGGTCGGGTGCCTTTTGATGGTTTCCCCCCGACAACAAAAAAAAAATAGGTACCCTATAGGTTTTGATTCCCTTGTGAGAATAAAATAAAAATAAAAAATAATATGCGTCATAAACAGAATATAAACGACCGTATCTTTTGATTGCTTTAACTTAGAAGTTTGATTTTTTTTTTCACTGCTTCAAGGTATTACAGCCCTGAGTAATTGATATTAATTTCAATTTCATAACTCCACGCGTTCCTGAGAAAAAGGGTCTTGACAGACGGACAGACAGACGGACAACGAAGTGATCTTATAAAGGTTCCGCTTTTCCTTTTGAGATACGGAACCCTAAAAAAAGACCATTATGGCTTGTCGGTCGCCATGACACTTAACATTCTATTAGCAGTTAACCTATAACAGACTGTTAAAGTACGGTTAATGGAGATTAAATGACCGTTTAAAAGCTGTGATGTCCGCCTAAAGCGATTGACGCTGAGGTCTGTTACGATCGCTGTGAAGACGTGACGTCAGAGATTTTGATGTGAAGCATCTTTTGGCGCGCATGGAATAAGATAACTCGTATGCCGTGACGGCAAACGGCATGACGCTCTCTCATTAAATATATATCAACTAGCTTCATCTTCCTGGCTGACGGCCTGGCCTTCCTTCTGGCTGACGTCATCACGTCAATCACCGGCTGTCGCTGAAAACCAGCGCTGGGGCTCTGTCTCGTATAGGGTCTTAGCATTATGCTGAGCGTTGGCCGTTTTGCGTAGATGTGACGCATACTCTCTCCCAAATTGTTACTTTGTTTTTCTGTTGTTTGTGTTTTTTTTATTTTTATGCGTCATGTTTGCCGCAAATAAACGTATTTTCTTTCTTTCTTTCTTCTTTCTTCCTGATTGATCGACATCTTGACAATTCAAATGTCTGTAATTGGTTTATTTGAAACTAGCAGCGCCCCGCGGTTTCACCCGCGTAAGTTTTAATCCCGTGGGAATATAGGGATAAGAAGTATCCTATGTTTTAATCCAGGAAATGGTCTATCTATATGCCAATTTTCATCCAAATCTGTTCAACCGTTTACGCGTGACTGTGTAACAAACATCCAAACATCTTCACTAACTTTTACAATATAATACGAGTTAGTAGGATTAATTATTTGAGTTTGAGTTGTTTCACACTTGTCAGGCGTCCCGTGACGACCGCATTTTTTTTGATTCCTTTTTTCATACGGTTCACGCCTTTTCTTCGTGTAAAATTTAACTAATGTAGCACTTTGCCCGAGCCGGGAATCGCATCCAGGGCCTCGTGCTCAGTAGTAACGCTTGCGACCACGAAACCAACGAGGAAGGCTGAGTGAGATCTGAAAAATTTTACGCGCCATATACCTTTTCATCCTTGGAGGAGGCCTTTACCTGAGGGGGGTCCATGCAAATTAGAATAATAATATAATAATAGATTTTCCGAAATTTTCTGAAATTTAAATATGAATAGATCGAATTGTATTTAAGCAGTAGGCGTCAAAAAATTGAAATTAAATAAATAATAACAATGAAATTTTAATAACAAAATCAACTCTACTAATTAATTTGAAAATTTTAATGATAGATAATGCATGTTAAATAATTAATCAATTAATAACAATTCTCAAAATGGAAAATTGTAAACAATGTAAATGCATGGAATTAAAGGCTTTTTTATTTTATTTTTATTTATTTATACCTTTTCATACGCATAAGTATACTAGCTTCTGCCCGCGACTTCGTCCGCGTAAAATTTCTTGTTACTCCGACCCACCCCGTCGCATCGCATCGCCTGCCCGCGCTATTACTTCGTTTTTGCTTAGAATTCTTTCTGACTTTTTTCTTTTCGCTCGGCTCTTAAAGGTCATAGCGTGATTTTAAATAGCCTTCCTCAAGAATTGGGCTATCAAATGCAAAAAGTATTTTTCAAATCTGACTGGTAGTTCCAGAGATTAGCGCGTTCAACCAAACAAACAAACAAACTCTTCAGCTTTATAATATTAAAGTATAGATATATTCAGCCTATAATGTTCCCACAGCTGGACCACAAGCTTCCTCTCGGTGAGACGGAGTGGGCCATAATCCACCACGCGGGCCCAGTGCGGGTTGGTGGATGTCACATGTCTTCGAATTTTTGGTTAGAACCAAAAATGCGGGCGAGGAATTTAAGTTTCTGTAGTTTGAATTGGGATATTGGTAAAGAAAGTTGCAAATTTCTGAGCAACATCGATGTTATCGCTAATGAGACCGCGGGAAGTGTCCAGGGGGCTTACTCTCCAAACTAATTTTAATTCCAATGAGATGCCAATATGATTCCAATGTTAATTTTACAGTCACGTGATTCGGTACTCTTGAAAACAATATTGTCAACAACTACCCCACGCCAAGCCCGAACCCAATTCCACTTAGTTCTCCAAAATGGACACCCAATCTAAAAATCATTTGGCGATAGCATCGAACTCAAGAGTATGAAACGTCACAATTCCAATGTCGATCTATCGGAATTAAATTGACGAGTAAGCACCCTGTGTGAAATCAGTATTATGTTTTTTGTTCCTGTTCGTTTCATTTGCTTATAATTTTCCAAACTGTCTTTATTTTAGTGGCCTAGAGGACATGCCGGTTTCTTCACGATGTTTTCCTGCACCGTTTTGTTCCTTTTCATGAAATCTAAATAATTTATAATACAACCTCGTTACACAATCTTTAGGCGACCAACATTACTGTGTGTTTCTATCTTTTTCTGTTTAGCATCTCCCTTGGGTCTGTTACATAAGTCATTAACTTACTTCATCGGGAGGGCAAGAGGTCCAAATGTTCATAATGAATTCATCTTTGCGTCTTGTATGCAGCTTTTATGGGGGACGCTAAGGTAAACAGCAAAATTAAAATGTTCTTACGTTTTTTTTTTAAATTTGCAAGTCAGCGTCAGGTTTTATGTTGATATAATAAGATTCGCGTTCGTAACAAATATGACATTACAGAATTATTGTCATAAATATCATCAATACAACTCTCTAAGTTTATGTAAAGGCTCCTGTAAACAGGCGCGACGCGCGATGCGAATCGCGCGCGACACAAAGGCACCGCTCGTTACGCGACTTGCGGTGCCTCTGTGTCGCGCGCGATTTTGCGCGTGTCGCGCCTGTTTGAAGGAGACTTTACCCTATTAAATGACTATTTCATGATAATTCTGTAATGTCATATTTTTTTACAGTTGCGAATCATTAAAATATGATTCGCGACTGTAACAAAAAACTGACACAAAAACTGACACTACAAATTGCAATAAACGTATGTAAAGACTTTTGCGGGTTACCCTAAAGCATCAAACTCAAAGCATTTATTTCAATTAAACCATTTACAGGTACTTTTTAACTGTCAAGAAGTCGGTCAGTCAGGAAATATGAAGCTAGTTGCCCATTCGGAAAAACGGGCAAGAAACTCCATGGACACTCTTTTTAAATTATATTTTACAAAAATATTAGTTACATCAATACTTTTGAATTTAAAATTATATAATGTGAGAACGATGTAAAAAATAAAAAATACGTGCGCGTTAAAAGTGTCCAGAGTACAACAAATAGTACTTAACAAAACATCAATCCAAAAATATCCCCTCCCATCCCATCCCCTTTTAGAGTGGCCTGAGGCCTTAAGTACCTCTACTTATAAAGATATTCGGATATTTTTAGAAGCTCTTCCTTCTATGTTTCGGTTTAAGAATAAGTTCGTATATCTATTTTCATTTCAGTGTCGAATTCATTTCAAATTCAAATTATTTTGTTTCTCCTAAACTTACCTTACATGGGCAATTGGGCACTAATGAAACGTCAGAAGCTAGGTGCAGGGTTCCAATTGATTGGGTTTTCCTACGGAAAACAGCCGGCAAAAAACTCCAAGATAATCTACTCTTTAAAAAATAATTGGTATTTTCAGGTAATATGTACGTATGAGAGGGTACGTGGCGAAATAAAAACAGCCGCACAGATCGATCGATCAGGTTAAGCTACGCTTGCCGCGGTTGGTCTGTGGATGGGTGACCATCTTTACATACCGAGACCCTTCCGTGCCTCGAAAAATACGTTAATCCGTTGGTCTCGGCTGTCATTCGTGGATCTGTAACAGTCGTTACGGGTAGTCAGAAGCCCGAAAATCTGACAACCAGTCTTACCAAGGGGTATCGTATTACCTAGTAACTGGGTTGTGGAGGTCAGATAGACAGTCGCTCCATGTAAAAACTGGTATTCAGCTGCATCCGGTTAGACTGGAAGCCAACCGCAACATAGTTGGGAAAAGGCTAGGTAGATGATGATGTAAGTATGAGAGGACAATGCAGGTCTGTTAAAAAGTATCAGGTACCAGGAATGCTAAGGCTTATTATAGTAATTGCTTATCTATTTCAATATATTGTTTCACTCTTTCATTTATTATAACATTGAAAAAATTCCTCAATTTTCACGATTGCACCTACCACTGTTTGTCTCTGCATCACCCAAATGTTGACTGGTAGAAAATGCCTATGGCATTATGTCCGCCTCTGTACATAAATTTGTGTGCTTAAAGTATTAAATAAATAAATAAATATCACCCTTTCGTTATTTCGATGTAAATGTCTAATAAACTTCATTATTTCACGATAAATACAAATCAATTTACCTTTATTTATTTTTCAATTTTTTACATTTTAATGTAACTTAAATGTCGCAATATATAATAACTGTCGTTATTTAGCAGTAACTTGTTTAATGTTATAATAATTAGAGATACGAAGGAGGGATTTTATCAGCTTAGGGTAATTTAGTAACTCACCCTAGGGTGGTAAATTTTCGTTTTTCCTAATTCTGTATTATGTTAATATTAGTATTTAGGTCGGTTCCCCCGGGACGCTGAAATATTTTGAGCCTAAGGTATTAAAAATGCTGAAATGTATTAAAAAATATTTTCATTTTAATCTCCCTCTTTTTCAATACACTTCTTAAATTTTTTATAAAAGAGCTTTTAACCCGGTCAAAAAATATTCGCCGTCTTTGTCTTCAAAACTATTTAAAAATTTATAAAACGTTTGAAATTGTAGCGTAAACTGATCTTTATTGTGTGGGCTTTAAAGTATTTTTTCCAAATACTCTTATTTGTTTAAATGTTTGGCAAATAAATCGCGAACGCTAATTACATGAGAAGGCTCTACACACGTAACAAAACGGTACCCCTTCCTCGATAACTCTTCAATAGTTTTGCGCTAACAATACTGAAACAAACTAACCACCTACAATACCTCACTGCACATTGTTTCTCGACCAACAAACTTTTACTTCATTTAAAGGAATGTTTGCACTGAAGTGGGACGAACTAACGTGTAGGTGTTTTAACACCTTTACGTATGTACTAGGCTTTTGCTGGAACATTCCTGTAAATAAATAGCGTGGGCGGCGGCGATGCGATGCGGCGCGATGGGTCGAAAGAACATGAAGCTTCACGGACAAAAGCTAGTTACACATACAGTGTAAACTCTTTATAACGTCATCCTTTATAACAATAAACTCCCTGTAACGTTGAAGTGAGCCCAACTTGGTTGGTTTGCGTTAAAACCCACATATTGAAACACTCTTTATAGCGATACGCCATTCTCTATTACGAAGAAATGTGTTCATATTTTTAGACAGTAAATATTTATTATCGGTATTATTGTTTATGTTATGTTATCAGGTAACAAAAGACTTTGAAGCTCCGAAACATCCGAGGTCGGTCTAGCTTTAGTTATCCTTAATTGCCTTGAACACGTGCAGTATGAGGCATTGTTTTCTCGGAAGTAATGGTCTTCGACCAAGCATACTGGGTACCTATCGTATTATCAGTCGTAACCTACTTTGAAACTGTTAACATGGCCAGTAAACGGAGAGCGATTAGTGTTGCCGAAAAAGTTTGTGTGATACTTGTTAATTTGGTTGTTTTTTTGTTCACTCCATATAACGATAACTCTCTATAACGACAAAAAATGCTCAGTCTCTTGAGTTTCGTTATAAAGAGTTTACACTGTAATTATAAATACTCATACATCATTTTATTCGAGATTTTTTTAATCTGTCTGTGCTTTTCAACCCCTTTAGTATCACCAGCGATATCATCGTCATTCTCCTGCACGTATCCCAATTTATTTGGGGTCGGCACAAACTGTTTTTTTTTTAATTTGAACTGGGTTTGCTCTTGACTCTAGTCTAGGTCAGAGATGACAGAGACAAAGTCTACGATGGAGTGAGCTTACCCAGAAGAAGCCTGTTCACTCTTACTTTGAAGAGATTCGGGTTGTATGAACTCGGAAACACATATGTTTTTTTCCATAAGTCTCTATTAGTCGTCATCTCATATCATCTCATATCATCTTTCACTGGCGAGATGTCCATAGCCTATTCATAAATCCAATTTGACGGTAGTTTGAGTAACACTCAGCTCTATTCAATAAAACTCGACATCAATATCGCTCGATAAATCGCAGTTTTCATTTCAATAAAACTATACGGTTATAAGCTTATAGAAGTTATTTAAATGGTTTGTGATCTTAACAGTATTATAGTATCATAATAAGTATATCTATCTTTACTAGTACCTAATAAAGCCGAAGAGTTTGTTTGTTTGTTTAAGCGCGCTAATCTCTGGAACTACTGGACTAATTTAAAAAAAACCCACCGCATTATGTACAAGTTATAATATATGTGTATATATAACAGCTTTGTATGTTAGCACAGCAGCATGCGACCACGGGAATGTACTTTTTTGTTTCATCCTTTTCAGTAGTCGGGTTTTAGTTTTTAAACTTATTTTTTATTTAATTATTTTGCGGCTTATTTCAGTAATATTTATACATATTTTTGAAATGTACTAATTAAGCCCTTTCATTTGATACCAAACCCGGCATAATTAAAACAAAATTATTTTAGGTCTTGGCTTTATGTCCGCTAGAGGGCGCCATATTCAATTTATTGTGACGTCACATAGACTTTAACCAGCGGACGATCAAGAGGCTTTCAACGATACTTCATTTGTCCAATTATGACAGTAGTTTTGAAGTTATGAGTGAGCAGATGAACATACATACATACATACCAGTCATAATCATAAACCTCATTTTTGCTTCGACGTAGTCGGGTAAAAATAAGCCAGCCATCTGGTCACGTGACGAGTCAACCAACTACTTGGCGATGTCCCGAAAGACTCCAAGGCCCTAGTGTTTCAACCCCAAACGGCTCAAACATAATTATAGGTCCCAATATGGTTGTTATATTTCCGCTGTTTGAGGTGTCCAGCCTCTGCAGCAGCCGTCGAAGCACAGCCCATCGTGCTAGGAAAATGGAATAGCGCAAGCGAATCAACACAGGTTGCATCCCACACCAGAGGCCTACCATACTTCCGTGGTTTTGTGGCCCCATCCCATCGTCACATGCCAAACGAAATGTGTGAAATTATTTGCTTCATAAGTTAACCGGAACTAAAAAACCAGCGGGTTAATTGCATACCTAACACACATACAATGGCAATAGATCGCAAGACTTTCCATTTTATAGTTCAGCCACCTAAATTGCGTTATTTACGTTGTTGAGCAGACAAATTTTTCAAATAAAACCTCTGAAGCAATTTCCCTCAAACCGTCCGATAAAATTTGAATGAAAGTAGGTTACGCAAACTAGAGAAATTGGCCAAAAACTTGCCAGAAGAGTGAACAAAAACATACATAATTTTAAAAAGCACAATATTCTAACGCCATAAACTTCTCAGAGACAGTATTCCAATATAGTAAGCCCCGGGAATAGCCGGGTTTGTTTGCAAAACCATACGATTGAATTTTAAACGAGCCATGCATTCCTTTAGAAACGAACCACTAAAGTAGCTTTTGCTTTGCCAACGGATAACAGACTTTACTACTTTGTAATAAGGAAGATTGAAAGATCAAATGGCATTGGTTGGACAACATAGAGGAACGAAGCAACGGCATTTGAGGTTCATTTACAGGGGGTTTTCTCGCCCGTCGAGAAACGAGAATTTCCAAATACGTCTCGTGAGCTTACTCGTACTAGTCAATTATCGCTTTCAAGTATTTATATACACTCAAGCTAGAAACAAATTCGATTTTAATAGAAGCTTGAATGAATTAATAGGCTTTGACCGGGGGGCGCTGTTGGTAAATAGGGATTTTTACGGAATAGCTACTGAAGTTAACTTTTTAATTTAGAAAAAAACAAAATATGTTTATATACGGTAAACATGACTCAGAGAAAAAACACCAACACAAAAATTAGTAGTTAAAATAAACTAAAAAACATGCTTATCCCATATTGGACTCGTCAAAACAAATCACATGAGCCCAACCTCAAGGAGTGTCCTAGTAGCCACTGAAGAGTTCCACTATCCACCTCCTGGATCCATCATCGAATCAGCTCCAAAATACGAAATTATATTTTTGTCATCCGAACTACATATACATACAAAGTTTAATTTCGATACGACAATTAGAAGTAGGTTCAAATTAACTTCTAAGATTTGATAAAAATTTTTGTTAGTTAGTTACAAGTGAAGCTAATGAAAGCATATTAAAAAAAAAATTACTCGTCTATAGGAAGTTAGAAACTTTCCTCATGTAAATGAGCCTTTATAGACGGTGGCGCGGTTTGAGCCGTGTAACGTTTTGACTACAAAGTTTTGTAATAAGTGCTAATCTCTTTTAAGCCACCAACGGCAGCATGGCTTTAATAGGATGCTCCCAATTTTCTTTTGGTTGTAGAAGGAATGGCTAATGTTCCTAATCTGCAACGCTTTTTGTGTTCATTAGTTCTGATTTATGTAGTTGTAGTTAAATATTCTAATTTCATAAAGTTGTTGTTTTTTGCATTTAAAAAATTACCTCTATATTTAAAATGTATTTATTTATGTTACACGTCCGTGTTGGGTCACAGAAATTAACATAATATGTACGTTTCGACCTAATCAGTCCTGTATATTCGGAGCAAATTTACTGTGACAGACGAGTGGTCCTATAATGGTTCCGTTTTTTTATTAGGAAGTACGGATCCCAAAATCGACTATTTTTATTAATATTTAGAATTTATAATTATGACTATTTTCGCAGTTATCCAATGTACTTATCTATACATAATTATAATAAAATAGTTACGAAGAATTTTTGTCCGTTTGTCTGGATGTAAGTTCGGGATTGACGCATAAACGGCTGAACGGATTTGGATAAAATTTGGTACACAGAACGGTACGGAACGGAACGGAGCGGAACGGAACGGAACGGAACGGAACGGTGGTGGTTTGGTGGTTAATAATCTGGATTAAAACCTAAGGTACTTTTAATCTCTGTAGTACGTTCCCGTGGGATATTCACTGACATTCAAAATTACTAGCGGCTAAGCCGCAAGTAAAAGCTAGTAATTTTATCTGTATACATAAAATACAAAGTCCTGACTGACTGACTGATATATCAACGTACAGCCTAAACCGCTGGTCGTAGAGACATGACATTTTGAGGGTGTGTTCTTTATGTAGAGAAGATATCCTCTAAGAAAGGGTTTTTCGGAATTCCACCGCTAAGAGGGTGAATGGGGGAGGGTGAAATTTCACGCCGGCAGAAGCTAGTTTAAAATAAATTTCCATTCTTACCACGCTTGCTTTAATTTCAGACCAATTTAGGGTAGTAAGGGGACGAGCCCTCATAGACAAAATATTAACGTATGTGTAAGACGAAGCACAACAAAAGATTAAAACAACAATCAAAGTAGGTTTGCGATAATTACACTGTCAGGTTTGAATGGCGTGATAATAATTGTTTTTGTCAATTTTCTAGATAATATCTAATAATATGTAGGTATAATTATATTAGGACAATAAATTGTATTTTTATATAGTCTTTCATCAGGGCCTTGTCGTTTTCGTTGTAATTAGCAGTTCGGGTGCTCATCAAACGGTGAAGCAAAACAACGTGAGGATGTCCTTCTCGTTCCTCCCGTCCCAGCAAACCAAACAATTGGAAACATGTGACAACTACCAAACTCAAACTTAACTCAAACTCAAAGCATTTATTTCAATTAAACCATGTACAGGCACTTTTGAATTGTCAAAATTACATAGTCGGTCAGTTAGTCAGAAATTCCAAAACGTAGATCTCTATGGAGAAGGGCAGAAACACCATGGACACTCTTCATTATTCTTGTTGCTTCTATATGTGGAACAGTGTAAAAAAAAAACAAAAGTGAAGAAACAACTCAAAATATAAGATTAAAAATAAGCCCTGGCGGTTAAGACATGAACAGTCTAAACCGACGGCACCCGTTCACGAACATGAAGCGTGGATCAACCAACACCATTCAGCTCAACCATTTTGTAGGGAACCGAATGATCCAACACACGCGCCACCATCAGTGAGACATTTAAGTGAGCATGACACTTTCTCATCTGCCATGCTCTTTCAAGTCAACATAAAAAAATCATAATAAAAAGATCCGTGTTTCTTAACATTATAGTCTGATTATGTGTGCTGCTTATCCTCCAGAACAAGTAATTGCTTGTCATTTATTTAATTTTCGTACCTTTTTATATTTTCGGAGTATGTAAGGATCGTAGCAGCGTTTTGTAGTTTCTGCCTATACCCATGGAAAAAGGCGTGAGTTTATGTAGGTAAAGTCTGTTTGATTAGTTAAACAAATATCAGCTTTATTGTTATGGTAATTAACACATTGAAGGACACTGAACGAGACACAATAGAAGTTTTATTGTTATTACGTCGAGGAGCGTTAAGTGTCCCGCAAAGTGTTAAGTTGATTTCAGAGTGACTAATAGCACTATTGAAAATGTTTGAAGCTGTAGGGTAAACTGAACTTTATTTTGTTGGATTTAAAGTTATATTAGGTGTACAAATAAGTGTCCGCCGTTTAACGAAAGATGTCCTCACTAAGAGGTTACGTAAAAATCGTCAGATGTAACATGTGATAACGTGAGTTTGGACATCTAGTAACAACTTGGAGTATTAGTGACTCTTTATACATATTACATATTTCTTTTTGTGCAAAAATGTCAAGTTTTGTACCGAATAAGCGTCATTTGCGGGAACTGGTATTACTTCTTTAATTTGAAGAAAATTGCAGCCGAGGCCCATCGATTACTTGTAGAGGCTTATGGTGAAGCTGCTTTGAGCGAGAGAAGTTGTCGTGAGTGGTTTCAAAAGTTTAAAAACTGTGATTTTGATGTGGAAGACAAAGGAATGAAAAATGGAAGATTCGCGCCAAACGCAAGAAGAACTCGCACCTACATTACAAGTAATAAAAAATACCTTTGAATAAAACATAATGTACTGTGCTTTCAGAACAAACCTCTATTTTTTCGTAAAAAACGGCGGAAACTTATTTGTACACCTATTATTTTTCTATAAACTCATACTTGTTTACATTTTTGGTAAATAAATCGCGAATGCAGATTATGTGTGTTATTTGATTTTCATAATAACGCAAATACAGGTGGTCGTTTTTAGAGCACTGGTCGTTGGTCTGACCGCCAAGGCCTGGGTTGGACTTCCTTCCCAGATCGGACAAAGTACCTATTGGGTTTTCTATTATGAATTTTTCAGTAGCACTCTAGATTTGTACCCACTTAATGGCAATAGAATAGGCTGCCTTATTGTTGGCCGCTGAGCATAAGTTCCTGGGTTCGATTGCCGGATCGCGGAAAGTATTCTTGGATTTTCCCATCTGGAACTTCTCAGTAGCAGGCCGGAGTGTGGATTTGCGCCCGGATGACGCAATAGACTCGCCGCTATAACAAGGGACTTAAACATAACTGGCGCAATCTGGATTTACTTTAAGTACACCTCTGGCTAACCATTTGAGAAACACAGGCGTGATGTTACGTTTAACGGCTAGACTTGCCCCCTGTTTTTACCTGCACTTCGTCTGACAAGATAAATGATTAGCCTGTCAAATGTCAGTCATTAGGGCGTAGGTGTTTAAAGCAAGGGTATATTGTGCAGGTGAGGTTGACGTTTGAGGATTTTCCTCATCACATCCTCTTTTGCACGACTCATAATGCGATGCATCAGTGTGCTTTATTTATGATTGATTTTTTTTTGTCTCTCGTCAATCAAGTGTGAAACCTGAAAACATTGTAGCTTGCGAAAAAATCAATTAATTGAGTCAATTTTATTTTTTTAATGCCTTAAGTCATCAAAAATCGAGTAATTTCAAAATAGTTTAATTATAATTAATAAAAGACCAACTAATATAATATCTACATCTATGGTTGAAAAATGAGCATTATAAGTCGTGCACTTTGGATTTTACAATTTTATTTCTCTTTCTGTCTTCGTGTTTGTGTTTTTGTAACTTGAATATTGTGTTTTCACTGTATCCTTAGCCTAGGTAATCTGTGGAAACATCGTGGGTTTTACATTTACCCACTTCCAATTATTTCACGATCTTATATGTATTTATGTCATTTCAGTCATTAATATAATTAATAATTCAGTTCTTGATTAAGATAACCATCCCGCCTGCAGAGTTCCCGTAGTTAATTTAATTTGACCCTGGATATGTGGAATGAACCATTAGTACTGATGACAAAAGGGTTCTGTGCATAGAAACACGTAATTTCACCGTCGCTGCAATAAACAGAAGTTCAGCATAGTTTGATTCATAAACTTAATACATACTAATCGAGTTCCAAAGTCGTCAGCTAACTAATTGGAACTTAGTCGAACTGGACAAGGGGCGGTAAGTAAGCCCTCGATTGAAAGCGGAGCGGTGAACACAAGAACACTATTCGAATACATAATTTAATTTCATTTATTTGCGTACCATAATGTGAGTAAAGGTGTAATAGGCTTAAAGCTAAGATACAGTTATGGACCCTGTAAGATAATAGTATAAAGTTCCCACTGCAGGGACACAGGTTCTCAAAGAGAGACCACGGACTTACGCATGCTCAGTGCGTGTTGGTAGATGTCACATGTCTTCGAAATTTTTGTTCTAGGACATGCCGGTTTCCTCACGATGTTTGCCTTGACCGTTTCGAGAGCAGTGGTGATGATATTATTTACAAAAAGTGCACCGCCGTATGTGTCAATAAACTTCCGTAATGATCCATACAACACTAAAGACCGCGACCGCGAATCAACCGTAGTTATTCACGGCAAAAAAATCGTGCCTATGCAACGGGTCTTAGGTCACACAATCAGCTTCTGCAGAGAAATGTTCTTCAAGTATGAGTTCCACGAAAACGTATCTTTCTGACTTCCCCATGTCTTCCAAACCTTATTTTCTGTTAAACCTATTTCACTCCGTTTCGCTCGCGGTGGGAAATCAGCCTTATTGGTGAATATAGAGAAACCAAGCAGTGAATGTTCGGACCTTAAGGATTTGAGCATTGATTTATAGCGTTAGTTGTATTGTATTTCGGCGATTTCGACAAACATTTGCATTTGATACTTAATTTTAGTAATACTAACTGTTGCGGAAGCTTTCACTCCTAGGGGAAATGCTTCTTGTACCCAGGTAAAAAGTAACCTGTCTTAAGGGGCTTACAGGACCTAAACACAAAAAACGCAAGTTTTCTAAACAATAAAAGTATATGATCGACTACAGTAAACAATATCAGAAAAATATATGATATTCTTCAAGATATATGCTAGGTAGATAGTGTGTTGAAAACATAATACAAATAATTTGATTCGATAGAAAAAAATCATGAATATACCTCTAAAAACTTTCTTTTTACAATAAAAACCTTACTAATAGGTATACATACAATCATTCTGATTTTTTGTCGTTATATTCTACAAGCAACATACTAAAATACTAGTGTTTTAATTTTTTCGTCCAAACAATAGATTTTTGGTAATTAAATAATTGCTTCATATTTTGCAAAAAATTAGCAGTGTTGTGTCATCGCGCTTCTCATTCTTTACTATTCCGTCCGACAGTGACCGCGTTTTAGGTCATGTCAGCCCCTTAACACCAGAATCTAATGTATACATAATCAGCCTATAATTTTCCCACTGCTGGGACACAGGCCTTCTCTTTCTGTGAGAGGGAGAGGGCTGTAATCCACCACGCGGGCCCAGTGCGGGTTTGTAGATGTCACATGTCTTCGAATTTTAGGTTTAAAATGTTTAAGTTGTTTTTCATATACAGAGATAATATTTGATTGTTTGTTTGCGCTTTCATGCGGCGAACAAATTTGGGTAAAATTTGGCACATGGGTAGACCATGACCTGGATAAGGACAAAAGATAATTTTTATCCCGATATTGAGGGCAGCTAGTAATATGTATAGAAGACAAATTAAGACATCTACGTAATTACACTCGTCGACCGGCTGAACGCTCAACTGTTTAAAACTAACTGTCTTCAAATTTAAGGGGTGTTATTAACACAATAAAATGAACTTTCAAGATTACACTTCATGGTAATATTATTTAAGAAGAAGTTGTTAATTGAAGTTCTGAAAAGCGTTAGCAATTTTGGAAGCGAGATGAATAAAGGGATTCTTCTCCGTCGTGTCGCTGGCACGACTGTATTTCAGCTCTCTCCGCTCGTGTCGGATTGCCGTCCCATCGGACTATGAGAGTGAGTGAATAGGGAGTGCACCTAAGCTGTGTCTGCACACACACTTGTGCACTATAATATCTCCCGCGCCGAAGGCTAATCTCCGTTGAGATTAGCACAAAACTACGTCACATCCCCGAGCGCCGTCAGAAATCGGTACCCAATCCTCAAACGTCCAGCGCACCCTGGACACCCAGTACGTGGTACTGTTTTCTTCACCGTTTTGCGAGCAGAAGTGATGAAATAATTTACACAAAGTAACCAGTGGGATAATTCGGGGCCTGTCAGGTTTCTTAACCACGACCAAGAATAGTAATCCGAAATAATGAATTGTCTCTGTAGTCTCTTCACGCTTAAACCGCTGAACCGATTTAGGTGAAATTTGGTATAGAGATAGTTTAAGTCCAGGAAAGGACATGGATACTTTTATCCCGATATTCCCACGGGATCGACACTTATGTAGGTGAAACCGCGGAGCGCTGCTAGTGAAGAATAAACTTATTTTTTTGGCTATTTTTAAAAATTGAGAATAAATTGATCCACATATAGAGGTACGAGGAACAGGGTGTAAACTTCACTCAACCTCCATAGAAAAGGGAGGATCCTCCGACCAGACGGGTGTTGTGTCTGGCGGGCAACTGCCCGTTGATTCATGTCGGGCCGTTGTATCTATGCTAGTTGCGCGGTAAACTCTGCTTGCGCGATGCAAGATTTGCGTGACGTCAGTATGACGCGTTGTTTGTATGTGGCGTTGTAGATACCGCTACACACAAATAACCAGTTTACCTTAAGGGTAGCCCGCAGAATTCAAATTTTCATACGATTTTTGCAATTTGCAGTCACGTGTCAGGTTGTATGCTGACCAAAATGTGATTCGCGCCCGTAACAAATATGTGTCTACAGAATTAAAATCATCAACAAAACCCTCTTAGTTTGAAAGAAAGAAAGAAAATACATTTATTTAGCACAGACTAAGAGACACACAATACACCAGGTAGTTAGATATTAGTCGTACATCAGAATAAAAAATAAGATTAAAAAAAGTGCAAAGTCCGATGTAAGAAATTAGCAGGAAAGTGTGCCTCACGGCTGCGCCAAAAAGGCCCAGTTCAGCAAAAATGCCAGACAACTGGTTCACATAACCCTATTGAATGACTTATCAATCAATACAGTTATATAAACTTTGAGGATGGTATCTACTGATGATTCCTTCAAATTTTAAATTTCGCAGACTACCCTTGATTTCTGTAATTCTAAAACTTTTGTACCTCATTTATTTTGAGCACAGGTGCGGTGTGTTTTACGACGAAATCTACCTAAAGATGGCACCCAACATATTCAATTTTGTTTTTTTAGGACAAAACCTGACCCTGTTCGTGTTTTCTGTTTAGCTTAACGTAACACTGTCGACACTTAGTTATTAAGTATTTTATGCGCGGATTCAATTTAGAGAATAATTTCCGTATGTGTCGGTTGGAATAGGATTCAGTACACCCTTTATTGTTGCAGGGGGTTGTACTGATTATAAAAAGCTGTTTTCAATGAAACAAGCCTTTTTTTTAACTTTTTTGGAGTTAAAAAACGGAAGATAAAAGATTTTGTTTGTAAAGGAACATTTACAAAAATATAAAAATTCATACACAAAACATATTTTCTACAGTACCTACCTAACTGACTAGTTTTGGCCCAATGGTAACGGCCCGGTCGTGGGTTCGAAGCCAGGCGCTTTACTTTAAAAAAATTTTTTCGTCACCACTGCTCTCAATACAATAATGGAAAACATCGTGAGGAAACCGGCATGTCCTAGAACTAAAAATCGAATACATCTACCAGCCCGCACTGGACCCGCGTGGAGGATTACTCACCCACTCATAGGGAGGAGTCATGTATCCTGATTACGCTACCTCATCCTCATCTGCCTAACCTTGTTCCAACTATGTTGGGGTCGGCTTCCAGTCTAACCGGATGCAGCTGAATACCAGTATTTTAAATGGAGCGACTAGCTATCTGACCTCCACAACCCAGTTACTGGATAATATGATACCACTTAGTAAGACTGGTTGTCAGACTTTCGGGCTCCTGACGACCCGTAACGACTGTCAAAGATCCACGAATGACAGCCGGGACCAACGGCTTAACGTGCTTTCCGAGGCACGGAAAGTCTCGGTATGCAAATATGGTCACCCATCCACAGACCAACCGCGGCAAGCGTAGCTTAACCTGATCAATCGACCTGAGCGGCTGTTATTATTTAGCCACGGGCCCCAGATTATGATACCTACATGTAAGTAAAAAAAAATGGATAAACTCACTAGCAAGGAAGGCTAAGGGTCTCTATTAAATAAAACTAAAAGGGCAAAGAAAGAAAAAATGAGATCAAATGAGGAAGGAAGGCTCGATACGTTCTACTTAAGTGGAGACAGCAATTAGTTGAATTATCCACTTTACTGTTCAGGAGAAAAGTACAGAAGGACAATTCGTTTATATAGGTAAAAGAACTAGCTTTTAGCAACGAGTTAGAACTCAAGCCACCCAGAACCAATTACGGGAGGAAAACCAATTTATATAAAGGAGCAGTGCTATATAATAAACTGCGAGGTGATATGATTAATGTAAAAAGTACAAATATCTTTAAAAACATGTTAAAAACTCATGTATCTAAAATTTAGTAATTAACCATTTGTACTTAATTTCTCCAGAACCCTATTTAAATATATTTTGTTATCGCTCTCAGTTTGTATACACATATTGTCGACTCACGGAGTCATGATGTTAATAGTATAAGTGTATGATCTATTATAAACCGAGCTTTTGCCCGCGACTTCGTCCGCGTGATATTTCTTGTACTCCTGAACCACCCCGCCACATCACATCGCCTGTCCGCGCTTTAACCTTGTGTTTCATCATAGAATAGAATACTCTTTATTATATACACCATATACATTATAGACATAAATATAAAATTTTACAAAGGGTGACATAATGGGCGGCAAAAAATGGACAAGGTGGTGGTGGTGGGTGGCAAGGGTGCCACAATCATAATGTGGCTGAAGTGTATAAAACTGTGCCACACCGGAAGAGAAAACTTGAACAATTACATGTGTAATTTTTTTATCGTCTTATAAACAAAACACACGCGGTGTGTGTGTGTTCAGTTCAGTGTCGCGAGTTCAAGGGTTTTTCCCATCTAAAAAAATGTCCAACGCGCCTGAAAAAGTTTTCACTTCAAAAATGTCAACTAACTCTTGAAAACCACTGAAGGTTTTCTTTCAGCAAAGTTGCACTTCTGTCATTAACTTGTGTTAAACCACCTATTATCGGTTCGAATGTTCTACAGTATTGTCGGGACAAGTTACTAGTTAACCAATTGGTTTATACGCTTCTTTTTGTGTTTGTTGCGTCAACACAAACTTACTGTTGTCTGTTAGGACTTAGTCGAGTTTATTTTGATGATCGTGAAAGGAAAACGTAGTAGGAAAATGTCAAGTAAAAGTTGGTAGGAAACAATTGAGGAAAGAAATTTTCCGGCGATTCGGATTTTTAAATTCTCTTCGAAAATTTGCTGTTCGTGTCTTTTTCTAGTCAATTAAATCCTACTATCCATACTAATAACATAAATTCGAAAGTAACTGTCTGTATCTATGTTACCCTTTCACTGGGTTGTGGAGGTCAGATAGACAGTCGCTCCATGTAAAATACTGGTATTCAGCAGCATCCGGTTAGACTGGAAGCCGACCCCAACATAGTTTGCAGATGATGATAAAAATTTTAACTCAATAACTGTATCTTGTTCCAGAATGCTGTACACATCTCTCCCAGTTTTGTTCCTTATGATTGGAGCAGCGATCTGCGCTCCCGAGAGGATGCAGAATGATCCTGACCCTCATGACGCCACGACGCATGAGGGAAATTACCCCCACAGTGACCACGTCGCGCCCCTAGCGAAGAGGTCCCCTCACTACGACTTTGGCCTGGGCAAGCGGGCTTACAGCTACGTGTCAGAGTATAAACGACTTCCTGTTTACAACTTTGGATTGGGCAAGAGGTGAGGTTTATAATATTAGATAGCATAATGGTGGCAGTTGAATGAAGCCAACGATGAGGGTTAGGAATTTATTTACTATAGACAATACTCAAGTTCTAGTTTACGAAAGTGGTCTAGACAAAACCTATGTGTGGTTCCAGGGATGGACTGCGGGGCTAACTGATGGCAATACTTTTAATCTTACTAATTCTAATAATAAAGCTCAAGAGTTTATTTGTTTGAACGCGCTTATCTCTGGAACCACCTGTCGGAATTGATTTTTTTTTTGCATTTGTTAGCGCAATTCTTGAGAAAGTCTCTAAGTGACCTAATATCACACTAGAATCCTCAGGTGTTGAGCAAAAACAAAAAAAAATCAGAGAGACCTAAGCGAATACGAAGTAATAGAGCGGGCAGGCGATGCGATGCGTCGGGGTGAATCGGAGGAACAAGAATAATAAATATAATCTTTCAAGAATAATACAGTCTTTCCAATGGGTACCGTGTTACCAAGTAACTGGGTTGTGATGGTCAGATAGACAGTCGCTTCAGGTAAAATACTGGTATACAGCTACATCTGATTAGACTGGAAGCCGACCCCAATATAGTTGGCCTAGACAGATGATGAGTTTGTCCCTGTTATAGCGCAAGTTCCCCAAAACCTGGTCAATAAAATTTACTTGAAGAAAGACTTGAAATGCTTTTAATATGTTTAAAACAGAACAATAATTCAACAAAAATATTTGTCTTCCTAGGTCCAGGCCTTACTCCTTCGGCCTCGGCAAGCGCTCCGTAGACGAGGACCAGTCTGATGACGACCAGCAAATGACCAACGACCTGGACCAAGCCGCTTTAGCCGAGTTCTTGGACCAATACGATGATGCAGGTAAGCCAAACACCCCTTTATAACTTCATTTAGTCTTTTATTCAGAACAACTACATGGTGCTTAGGTGTCAAAGGTTTTAAAACATTTACAACTTTATAAATAAACGTTGCTAAATGTTAAGTGACCTTAAAATGTCTAAAAATATATAGTTAAGCGGACGTTGATCACTTGCTTCACTTTAGAAAGCCTTTGGCCTTAGAACTCCGCCGCAAAAAGAATGGTGGAAAACCGCTTAAGGGGAAGCGCTAAGGTAGCCCGCGAAATTAAAATTTTCTTACGTTTTTTGCAATTTGCTGGTCAGTATTAAGTTGTTTGTCGATCAAAATATGATTCGCGGCCGTAACAAATATGTATTTACAGAATTATAATCATTAAAGTCATCATTACAACTCTCTAAGACCACGTAACCCCAAAGAATGACGATTTCATGAAACAGTTATTCTTTGGGGTTACGTGGTCTTAGAGAGTTTTGTTGATGACTTTAATGATTATAATTCTGTAAATATATATTTGTTACGACCGCGAATCATATATTAATCAACGTACAACTTAATACTGACTAGCAAATTGAGAAAAACCTCAAAAAAAATTGAATTTCGCGGGCTACCCTGGCGCTTTCGCCTTTTAAAGAATTCTACCACATTATGTCGCGATTCGAATAGCGGAACATGATGAGAGGTCAATTGGATTGTAGCAGTCGTATCCCGCTCGCTCGCTCGCTTCAGTTTGGTCAGGGATCATGACCGTTGATGTATGGAAATCCGTCTTAAGTTGAAACACAATAAATCTTTATTTATTATAGACTACGGTTTATATACTATTAAATAAAAGTGTTTATTTTCACACAAGTATCCGAGTTTTAAAGTAATTAAACAAATTCGGAGATAACCTAAAAATTATGTCTAAACTACTCGCAACTTATAAAATGACCACAGATCACTCATGTAGGTACAAAACAACAAAGATAGTTAAAAACAAAATAAGAGAACAGCTGCTAATTGAAAAAAAAAACGTGAATAATCGTGCTTTTTACTATTTAAGTGGAGAGATTAATTGCGGTGACTATTCTCAATCGACACATACTTAAACAATAATAAACAGTAATGGCGGCTTCCGCAGGCGCCGGCGCTTAGGGATGGCGATCGATTTTTTAATCGATTTTAGAAACTTGAAAACGAGTTCCAATGTTCTCCTGCGGATTGCAACTTTTAAGTTTTGATACGCAGTTTCTTTGTTCTGATTTTTGTAACCAACAATATCATTTAATTTATTTTGTATTCGATTAATCATTACATTTGACTAATTATGCTGGTAAAGCTGTCGATGTAGAATAATAGCGGGAACAGATCTATCAGAACTCAATTTATTGCTGAATCCATTCTTTCCTGCGATTCGGATAGATTTAAAAATCGATCTTGTTTAGGAATAATCGTCATCCCTACCGGTACGTCTGTCATCTGCCTTGACAGTTGCATCTGCGTGAGACGAAACACAAAAATAAATATTTTCACAACGGAACTATGAAATAAATATACAGTACCTACGTTATAATAATGATATTACTAATTATTTAGCTATTTATGAGTTTAATATCATTTTTGTGATATTTTTATGCAAAGGCTCATACTTACGTAACTCGTACAAATGAAGAGAACGAAACGTCCATCATCACTATACGGAAATGTACCTAGCAATCGTTAATTTACTGTTTATCTTAAAATCATAATTCCGGATGCGAAAACAAAATTCCTGAAGTGAAAAGCTTGTAAAAAATAAGCAAATAATTATTTGTATATTAATTTGGTTTTCATACGTGCAACTTTCCTAGACTGGTTTTGAACAATCTCCTTTAATAGTCGAATCGAAATTGCTAGATTCAACTTTGAAGTCTGTTCATGTCATCAGCGAAAAGCTCTGAATTGAGAGGCCCTCATTCTAATATGAAATCTGAAATTACGGAATTCTCAATATCGCACAACTGCAAATGACGACCGCCTTTTCTCGGTGACTGATTTTTCATCAACTTTATTTGTATGACTGATTTTTGTGGGAAGACTTCATAAGTTATTGTCGATAACTTTTTACGAATCAATTTTTACGACCGTTTGCGTTGTCCCTAAACTTTTATCACAGAAAGATCAAGTAGGAAAAAATACCCTATGCCTTATCCCCTTTTAAATAATTACGGGTGTAGATCATTATAGGTAAGCAAACAAACATTAGAGAGAAGAGATTGATATAGCAGTGGTGTCCCAGTGGTAACGGCCCCGACTTATAATGATAGTGAAACAATCCAACATATCACCGGCGCCTGCAAATCAATAGCCCAGACAGACTACAAACATCGACACGATCAAGTAGCCAACGTCATACACCAAAAACTAACCCATAAATACAAACTTTTAGACACTATAGTACCTTATTATAAATACAACCCTGAAACGGTATTAGAGAACACCACAACAAAACTATACTTCGACCGAGCCATTCTTACAGACCGCACAATTCACTTTAATAGACCCGACATCACATTAATTAATAAAATCAATAAAACTGGGTTCCTTATAGACATTGCCGTGCCAAATACGCATAACGTAGGTACAGACTACAATAGCCGAAAAATTATCCGAATATACCGAACTAAAAGATGAAATAATCCGACTGTGGCATCTTCAAAAAGTCAAAATAGTCCCCATAGTGCTATCTACAACAGGAGTAATTCCAAAACAGCTACATTAATCTCTTAGTTCCCTCAACCTGCCACCTAACACCTACCACCTGCTGCAGAAGGCAGTGATTCTTAACACATGCAGGCTAGTTAGAAAATTTATTCAATGTGAATCGGACAACTTACACCAATACTCTCACTTAAATATTGTTTCGTCTACCACACAGTCTACTTAAAATATTACTCCCACACTTAACCCCACTGTTGGACACTTGGCTTAGGCCTGTGCCATCAGTTCTATCCGGCTAGGCCGAGAGAAAAAAATATAAACAATGTAATAATAATAATCATTTTAGTATCAGGCAACTAAGGCCCATAGATAAAATACACAAAATAATCTTATACAATAATAAACTGATACATATTAAAAAAAAAACTTGAAACTATGATTATACCTACACGTAACGTTGTCGGCGTCGTGTTTCGCTGCGTGGTGTCGCGTAACCGTCCTCGGAAACGTCGATATACGACACCTTTCGGCCAAAAGTCCTCTTTCAGACAGGTTTGGGTGGTTTTCTTTCTACTTATGAGGTGTAGGTCGTGGGTTACAACCCTGACAGGCGCTTTACTTGTGTAAATAATTTCATCACCACTGCTCTCAAAACGGTGAAGGAAAACATCGTGAAGAAACCGGCATGTCCGAGAACCAAAAATTCGAAGACTTGTGACATCTACCAATGCGCACTTGAACCGCGTGGCAGATTACAGCCCACTCCCTTTCACAGAGAGGAGGCCTGTGTCCCAGCAGTGGGAACTTTATAGGCTGATTGGGTTGTTCGTTGTAACTAAGCAAAAAAAATTCAATTTCATTTTTTTTATGTTCAATTTTTTTTTCTATTTCTTAAGACGCTATTACAACAAAACAATTGGTGAAATATCTTATATTAAATTAAGACATTTCTGAAGACAATAAATTTCTCAAGACATCATACTTTCCAAGAAATCCCATTGATGGAATCTTGTTTCATTATTTATCTCTTTTACATAAAACAATATTCATAATGGAAATTCCATTGCCCTTTACAAAGCTTCACCTTCATTATTAAAGGATAATTAGAAATCTTACCTATTAAATGTTCCGAATACTAAATATAATTATTATGTAAATTACCCAATGAATTTATTAGTTGACTACCATCTTCATCTTTCTAACCTTTCGCGATTTATTTGCCAAAAATGTAAACAGATATCAGTTTATGAAAAATAACTTTAAATCCTACACAATAAAGTTCAGTTTACGCTGCAACTTCAAACATTTTTATAACTTTTTCAATAGTGCTAGTCACTCTGAAATCAACTTATTTAACAATTAAAATAAAGTTGATATTTGTTTAAGGCTATACGCCGACCGCCTAGTGGTGCCGTCATCGTTTGTTTGGTTATTTCTTTTATTTTAGAATGAAAATGCAGAAAATAAGCACGTTAAGTTGTGCTCCACAAGATTAATAAAATTTATTTATTTATTTTTGACTTATTTTAGGTATAAAAGTTAGGTAGAATGCGTGCTTACAAAAATAAAATCATTTATCCTTTTTGTTACAGGTTACGAAACGAAGCGCGCTCGGCCTTACAGCTTCGGTCTAGGAAAACGCTTCGCTGACGACGAAACTTCTGAAGAAAAACGGGCTAGGGCTTATGACTTTGGCCTGGGCAAACGACTACCGATGTACAACTTTGGACTGGGCAAGCGGGCACGGAACTACAACTTTGGCTTGGGCAAGCGACTAGCGAACAAATTCAACTTCGGTTTGGGAAAAAGGGAGAGGGACATGCATCGCTTCAGTTTCGGCCTAGGAAAACGGTCGGCTGATGACGTTTCGTCCGAGGATAGCGACAATTATTTTGACGTTTAAATAATTTTGTTATATTTTGGTTATGTGATATCGGTATTGAGAATTTACGTGGGACTTGTTTTTAATGTACCAAAGAATTGTTTACTAGTCATTGCTTGTGTTAGACTATGATTTTAATATAGGAATTATTTTTAATGTTAAGACTACCTCAACCTTAGGAAGATTTTCATGTGAAAAATCCAGCCAGTTTTCACAAGGAAATCTCAGATGTTTTTTACTTAGCACCATTTGCCATAGTTTTTATTATTTTAAGTTAATATTTGCTTTACCCTTCCACGTAAGTTTTCATTAAAAAAAAAAACAGTTAATTAATAATAATAAGATTTTTGACTGCATAATTCAAATAAATTAGGCATTTCGAATATTTAACATGTATTAGAACGCATGATTTGAAAAGAGAATGTATTTTTATGATGTTTTTAAATATTTAATTTTATTTTAAAGTATGTTTAATGTACGGTTAATTTTATTTATTTTATTGGTTCAAAACCATTTTTATTTGATAGTTTTGTAAATTATTGTTAAAAATAATATGTAGGTATTTGTGTAAAAGATTAAAATCATTGTAAATCATAGTCATTGTGGAGTTACGATTGCGAAGTAAGTTATAGTATAAGCTTAAACTCGCATTTATGCTGTTAAATAAATAATGAAGCGGAAAAAGTTATTTTATTTCCTTGAGGACCAGATCTTTGAGACAGAACCAATTAATTTGAATATTTTATTGAAATCATGAAACATATGTGTTAGCTTACATTTCAAATAATAATACTAAATCATAATTAACAATTACTCTCAAATTCTTCTTAGCGTGTCGATGGCAATCTAAGGACTCGGCCCAGAATTCAACTACGTGTTTGGCGCCATCACTAGCGTCCAAGTTCTCTCAAATTAATACATGCTTTTACATTTCATATTTTCTGAAGTTTACTTCCTCAACTTTCAGTACATAAATTGCACATTTTTAACTCAATATTTCCGCTTTCTTCATTTCAAAACGTTATGTATAATTTCAAAATAAATTATCGAATAAATATTCTTATACCATTTACTCATGCATCGTAGCTCTACAAATAGTAATAAAATTAAGTATTTAACTATACTGTAAGACTTCATAATGTTGTTTTGAATATAACCTTATAGGATTATACAAATTAAAATCAAATTATACAAATAATAGAGAAATTGCAACTGCCATTGTTTATTTATTTTTTCCTCCATACAAATAAATATACATGACACAAAGCAAAGCGCTTTGAAAATAATAATATAATCTGAAAGCTTCAAATTATAGTAAAAATAACTGCGAAGTACAGACGCCAGCACATCAAGCTACTACAATCTGTCAAATTTCTTGAATAGATTTTCAACTTTATCGCTAAAGCGTAAGGTTCAAAGTTGATTGGGAAAATTTGACATTTTCGAGTAGCTTGATGTGCTGGCATCTGTACCTACTTCATACTTTCAAAAACATACGTACAAAGATCTTTTGGCGCGTGGCCAAAACTGGAACTAACGACGCCATCTTGTTTTTTTTTAATACAATTTCTGTGACAATATCACAAATTTTCACCAACTACCCCTCACAATGACATTCAGACGCCAAAAGGTTTTTGTAGCACTCCTTGATTTTCCACTAGGAGGGATTTTAGCAGAATGGGCAACATAACTTTTTTGTTAGTATTGCAATTACTAACACTTCAAAAATAGTACAATACAATACGTGTGACTTAATTGAAATTATTGCACGGAGTGAAATTCGCCATGTACTTATTTATTTAATACTTCAAGCACTTAAATGTACAGAAGCGGACTTAAGGGCCTAGTCTTCTATTGCACAATTTAAGAATCGCGTGCGGCGAGTCCACGCGCCGTGCGTCTGCACCCGGGCTCCCTGCAGTCCCCGCATTCATCCTACCTAGCGATATTTGACACGGTCGGAAAGTTGCTCTACTAAGTAATAATCAATATTTATTTATATTTGAATGGTACCTTGGCGGGGGTTGCTCTTCCTTCGCGCCTCCGGTTTTTATATAAATTCGTTCATGCTAGATAGTAATACCAAAAAACAAGTTACGACCGATGAAGATTTTCAGATGACAAAAAAATAACTCCTTAAATAAACGGAACCTTCTGACCAAAAAAGAGATGAACTACAGAAACAGACGATAGACCAAATTTTCGTTCACATATTATGGTAGAGATAATGGACAAAAAGCATTATCTCTGCAGGAAAACGTCACAATTGCCAGCTGCGGTCTTTATATTAAACAAACAGTCCAATATTTAGGAGCCAGTCCCGATGGTATTTATAAACACAAAGATGGAAAAACAGGACTGGTAGAAGTAAAATGCCCACTTTCTGCAAAAAATATGCAATCTGAAGAAACGATAAAAGAAAAAAAAATGGAAATGTAACATTAGGAGAAATACGTTTGCGATTGACAAAAACCACGTCTATTATTTCCATACTCAGAGCCAATTAAACATTACGGAGATGGATATGTGCTTATATGCCGTATGGGCTGGAGTGGACTACTCAATGAAAGTCGAATAATATAAAAAGAGACCCTACGTTCTGGCACTACAAAATGGTAGGCCCATTGACAAAATTTTATTTGCATTGTCTGCTCCCTGAGCTAATTGATTCCCGCCTTAAAAGACCCGCCATAAATATAATTCAACCTATTGAGAAAAAAGTAAAAAGAAATAAGAACCACGTCTTTTACCACAGACTTTGTAAAATGACAACACCCACAAGACCACGAGAATTAACAGAAATCTACCCCAATATAACCGTCGAGAGATGGTTGTATTCAAAATTGAAAAATTCCCTCAACGGAAGAAAAAAAAAATGCGCTAGTCCCAAAGAACGCCATGAAATCGCTCACACAGACACTACACATCACATCAGACACAACACAACACAGACACCAACACATGCTCATCGCAGACTTATATTTTTACGCCTTCAAAGTATGCTCCTTCAGAAACGATACACTTACGCCAACGAATAATCCAATCATCAAAACATTTTTTTTAAATTTGGAATTGGTTTGCTTTTGACTCTAGTCTAGCTCAGAGGTGACAGAGACAAAGTCGACGATGGAGTGAGCTTACCCAGAAGAAGCCTATTCACTCTCTCTTTGAAGAGATTCAGGTTGTATGCGCTCGGTAACACATTTTTAAACGCTTTTTCCGGAATTGAGTTTAGTTCTCGCCGCGAATATTCCTTTGTCTTACCGAATGAAAACGGTGCCACGAAGTGGTAATTTGAGGTTAGGAAAAAGAAAGAAGTCAGCTGGAGCCATATCTGGTGAATAAGGTGGTTGCTCGATAATCACGAATCATGTATTTGTTGAGCTTTTGGTCAAAAATTTGTTTACAAAGATGGCCTTGTGCGAAGGCGCATTATTGTGGTGCAAAATCCAGCAATTTTCTTTCCACAAATCTGGCCTTTTTCTTCGAATTTGCTCTCTTAAATGCCGCATAACGCTCAAATAATATACTTTATTTTTTTCGATATACTTTATTTATTTCGAGCTTCTGACAAGTTGGTAACATCTGAAAAAGGTTGCCGAGAGCCAGCAGTGGACCTGTGAAAATAAAAAAGTCATAAATTATTAACAGAGTTTTAAGAAGTAGGTACCTATTAGTAAAAAATCATCGTACTAAAAGATATCCGACTTTGGTCTAAATAGCCCTAAAGTATAGTAGACTAGCGATCTAATACATACATAAACACCAAAAACACAACCCACGCCATACATCCCCCTCACACACTCACCCCCCATACACACACCCCCACACACTCACTCCCACACACTCACTCCCCATACCTCATACAGATACATCTATCAACACATAATCACGCCCTCCCCACATACACTCACGCCCCCCACACACGTTTAGATATCGATACCCAACACTTTTGCGGAGTTTCGCTATATAATTTAATTTGACCCTGTATACGATATTATCTAAACACGACGAAATACAAAAAATAAAGATTTGATGATTTTTTTGGGGCCAATGACCGCTGGTAGTATTGTTACTTGAAGTGTGAGTTGATAAAATCTGTTTCATCGTGTTGAGATATCAATATCCACCACGTTTGTGGAGTCTCGCTAGCTAATTTAATTTGACCTTGTAGTTAGGCCCTAAACATGAATACTGTAAACAGTTCTACTTACCTTTGGATTCTATTTCTCTTCATCAATTCTACGTTTGAGGCCAATTTTCTTTTTCTTGTACAGGCATATTTTTTTTTACGTTTACGATCCATTTTGAAGTCAAATATTTACAAAACTATTACTGATACACAAATATTTACAAAACTATTACTGATATACAAATATTTCCAAAAAACTCGAAAAATTATATACAAAAAATAATAAAGTAGAGCAACTTTAGATACACAACAATGCGCATCCTATGTTAGAGCAGGAGCAAAGTTAGAGCGAGAGGGAACAGTTAAAATTCGTCGTGGACCACACGTCTGAACGCTCCGACCGTGCAGTGGCCACTAAGAAATTTCTCTCTCAATTCTTGTTTATAAACCCCTTTTTTGTAGGTCTTTTGAAAATATTACTATTGTTAGGGTAAGGTGATTTAGGTGCTATTTTTTTTTTGTATTTGTTTATTGAACTCTTGGCATTAAAATAATCTAATTAATACATACATACGATGCATAGTTATTATGAAAAAAACCGTTTATTAAGAGATAAAAACAGAGAATTTTGATGAAATTGTGACGTCTAAATTAAGAAAATGGAACATAATTAGAAAAAACTAATCAGCACATTTTGAAGACAAGAATGTTGAGATAAATATTTGCTGAACAGATTTCCAAATTAATTCTTCATTGCCCTAAACTAAGCGCCCAAACAGAACTCGAAATGATGTTGGGCGCGAAAGAGCTGTATTTAACGCTTCATTTACCTAACTTATCCCATCTAAATGAACTTAAAAAAAATAACTAGCTATTACTTATATTGTGGTTATTTATGTGCAATAATAAAATTTCATGTTATTTCATTGCTTTGTTTAAAAAAAAAATACAAAGTTGCGCAAATAATTCGCCGCGAGTGAATTTTGCAAGACTGCAGCCTTAATGCCATAGGTATTTTCTATCAGTCAACCTTTGGGTGATGCAGAGACAAACAATGATAGGTGCAATCATGAAAATTGAGGAATAAACATTTTAAACATAAAGATAGGCATAAACCTACTCTACTACTCCTAATTACACGTGTTATACTACTTAAGTCACACGTATCGTAAACTATTTTATCTACTTTCATGTCGTAAAATTCTAATTATAAAATTTTAAACGAGTTTATATTGACATACTTTATAAACCGAATACCGAAATAGAAAAAAAAATTATTATAACACTATTTCTCGAACAAAATAATGTTATAAAGTAATTTTTTTTCTATTACGATACAGGTTAACCAAGAAGTTAAATCACGAAGGAGAATGCATAACTTTTTTTAATCGAACTCGTTACATATATACGGGAGCGTGAAGTTTTGTTGTGTAAATTTTACTTATCTGTGGTTGCGCTAAAGTGCGGTGAAGAGCTGGGTTTTGGCGCCATTTTTACGTTTTGTCTGAATTTAGTGTTTTATTGCTTAAAAATGTCTGATACCAGTGAATGTGAAGGAAATTTGACTCCGCCCGATATTTTAGATGCGGCGACGGAAATGACTCATACAAAACTTCAATAATTATCATAAGCAGTAAAGTATGTCTTACTTTTTGAACTTTGATCTTTTATTTAGTAGATTCAATCTCAATGTATGAAAGTAGATAAAAAGTTGTATAAAACTGCACATAATAAGGTATTAAACACTCGTGTGATACTATTACAAACCTCGCTCCGCTCGGTTTGTAAACACACACTCATGTTTAATACCCCTCATTATGCAACAGTTTTATAAACTACTATTATAGCACGTGTGACCTAAACGCGCACATAAGTCACGCTTTTCAGTGTAATAATGGACTACTTCAGTCACAGATAAGCGTGGTTTAAGTGCGGGTTTAGGTCACAGAGTGCTATAAACAATATTTTTAACACAGTCTACATGAGTAAATGAAAAATTATAAAGAAAAATGCGTTTATTGGCATTACAGCAAAAAAAAATGCATCTTAAAACTAAAAAAAAAACAGAAAACAATGATTATAATGCCAAAAGGGCCTCAGCTCAAAATAATGTCTATATTCTGTAAAAATCTCACCGTGAAAACTTAGGTGAAGTGAGCGTGGAATGAGCTGTCAATAGTGTCAGTTCCTAGCAAAAACAAACTCACTTCATCTAAGTTTTAACGGTGAGCTTTTTACAGAATCGACCGGCTGAAGGCCAATTCTCGTAATTCAAAACGTTTAAAATCTAGTCGCAATCTCAT
The DNA here is from genome assembly GCA_963855955.1 of Luperina nickerlii. Classification (NCBI taxonomy): domain Eukaryota; kingdom Metazoa; phylum Arthropoda; class Insecta; order Lepidoptera; family Noctuidae; genus Luperina; species Luperina nickerlii. The sequence goes on from OY979671.1 coordinate 5,205,905, forward strand.
CTTAGCAACAATCCATGTCAAAACCTTGTCAAAATGTAGGGAAATTAGAGGTATTTTTAACAGATTGAGACCGAGTTCAGACCGCAAACGTTCTAAAAATTAAGAGAATTGCCCCACCTTTCAGCTGCAACCGACGAGTGCCATACGCTAGAATAATCGACACATAGGGAAGTGTGTGTCCGTTATAATGTAAATTACGGATTATAATTTAAAAAAAAAAAACTCATACGAAACCTAATAAAATATTGTGACATATACATATGTGTGTGTTAAAAGCAACGTGTAAAATAGCCGACAGCTTATACGACCAATAATTCTTTATCAGGAGCGAACAGACCTCATCATATATTACTATGACCCTATACTGTAGTTAAAATGTTAAACCTTTGCATTTTAAAAGGACCATTTAATACTTGCCATATTAACTAAATAAATATTTAGTAAGTATTAAAAGGCCGTTTTAAAATAATTAATCGGGATATTCCCACGGGATTGCGACTTATGCTGATGAAATTGCTGGCGCAGCTAGTGTCGAAACAAGCTTTAGAAACTGTCAAATTTTCCCAATCAACTTTGAACCTTAAGCATTAGCGATAAAGTTGAAAATCTATTAAAGAAATTTTACAGATTGTAGCAGCTTGATGTGCTGGCGTCCGTACATAGTTCATGACTATAAGTGATTGAGACGAATACAATCTGAACGTTTTAACTCTTAAACTCAGATAATTTATGTCCATTGCCACTTACTCAATTATCTACTTTAGGGTTGTGAATTCTAAAGTTGATTTTTGAGTGACCATTTGCAATAAAAATGTCCTAAATAAATTTTGGTTGTAATGGAATTTGAACTTTGTTTTGTTTGATATCGAGTTTACTGTTCCAAAACTTAATAATTAACAGAGATTCTTAATTAAAATATAGGTACTATATTTAAGGCTCGAATAGGTGAAATCAAGGAAATTAATTACTAAGAAAATTGAATACGAACTTAAATTATCCGTTTATTCAAACACAGCTGTCATTCTTTGACAGTTGTATGAAATGCACAGAAAAATACTGTTAATTGAGCATATTTACTTACACTGCAAATTGACGCAGGGTGACCATTTATTTAACAATTAATTATCCTGACTTTACCTACTCTAAGTTCGTACCTACTTATTTTAATAAATACGAGAACTTAATGCTCAAACAAAAGCACATTGATGAATTTTCAACACTACGCTTTCCGCCGAGAGTTGAAAATTCAACGTACTATACTTAATATACATATAATGCAGTACATTCAGATATAAGCAGTTATTTTTAATTGTCATTTCCATAATATGTGCTTCGCAGAAAATAATTAACACTAATTATTTTTATCTTAGGTATACACCTAAGATTAAAATTAAAAGTAATCGCTAACGAATGCCAAATATATTCAGACGAAGGTTGAATTATATCAACTTTTGAAAGCTCATTTTCAGACAGATATTTAGATATTATGTACAACAAAGTACTACAATTATTTATAATTAGGGTCATCAAATTTTAGTGTCTACTAAAGCTTCATTTACTCAAGGTAGACCCTTTATACGTAGAGATAGGCCAAAAAAACCTTTAAAAAGCATTTTAACAGTTATGGGTAGAAAACGGGGCTTGTGGCTATTAAGTTATAACAGCCACACGAGTCGATCGATCAGGTTAAATACTTGCCGCGGTTGGTCCGTGGATGGGTGACCATCTTTACATACCAAGACCCCTCCGTGCCTCGGAAAGTACGTTATTACCTACGCAACAATTATAGTAGTAGTAGCTTATTTACCAACATTTTACCGTTCCAAGAAAGTCTTTATTACACAACACTTATTTACCAACATAGCTACCTAGCTATTTTGGTAAATAAGGATTGCGTGTGTTTTTAGTATGTACTTACAATTCTCCCGTCTTAAACTTATATAAGTACATAAAAAATATCTAAAATTACTTCAACAAATACCTAGTAAATAACTTATCTGATAATAAATTACGATTTTATTATTCAAACTAAAATAGTTTGCTTAGTGAAGAACTTTCCTGCATCATCGATTGATACTAAGGAATTTAAAAAACATACGCCATGGCAGCTAAGAGATGACCAGTCCCAACTGACGCATGACGGCGCCAGTTTACAAACGACGCAACCACGGAACAGATAATCTGTTCCGTGGACGCAACGACGAAAACAGTCCTACAAACGCACTGCCCGTCGATTCTGTAAAAATCTCCTCGTGAAAACTTAGGTGATGTGCGTTTGTTTTTGCTAGGAATTGACACTATTGACAGCTAACTCCACGCTACTTCACCCAAGTTTTCACGGTGAGATGGTTACAGAATCGCACTGCTGTTTCTAAAATGAAGTGAGTGTATGTCATTCGCGTAGGCGGTAAACGTACTTGACATTGTGGCCTGATGAACATCGGAGGCTGCCAAATCAAACAAGCATTGTTGCATATACGACACGAATATTAAACTGCTGCTGATTCAAATAACAAGCGTAGGGTTCCGTACAGTACCCGGCGATAAATATTGCACATCGACCTTTGGAAAGGGACAATCGGCTAATTTCGGCTTCGTAGAGCGTTATCTCTGTCGCACGAAATACAAACAGTCCGGTGTCTATTAGGAGTTGTTAAAACAATTATGATTTGCTTCTTTTGATAATTATTTTTATTCTTTGTATAAAATACAAAAAAGGTAAAGGTCGATATCTTCGATCAATAATTGTACTAGATGCCCGATAAGCTCTTCAAAAACGGCCCGAAAAATAAGAGCACAAATACTTTTGTGCTCTTATTTCAAATTAGTATGGTCCAATCATAGCCAACGTTAAGACGTCAAAATGCCTCAGTGCGCGTTCAAAAATTGTCTAAATAACCACCGTAACACCAAGATTTTGGAAGGAATATCTTTTTTTCGGTAAGTTTCTATCATTTAATGTTTTTCATAAAATAATAACACAATTAAATAGTAAATATAAATAAATTAGCAAATATTATGATTGTTTGGCCAATGTTTGGGACAACGCGCCAACTATTTTAGCAAACATCGACTATTGTGGAACAGGGGCATGGAGTGGTGTTATTTTAAATGTTATTTTTGTTTGTAGATTTCCTAGCGACCCATTTCGATGTGCAGAATGGGTATCTATTGTCGCGAAAGAAAGGGGAGAACAAATATACAAACCTTTTAAAAATTCGACAATATGTTCGATTCATTTTGAAAGATTGGACATAACAGGAAACACGCAAAGGCGTAGATTACTAAAAACAGCGGTTCCCAAATTGCAGGTAATTATCATAAAGTATTAAAATAGTTGAAGTAAAATAACGTTTTGAAAAAGAAACCGCTCAAATAAAAATTGATTCCAAAAGACAACTTTATAACAAGCTGAATCTGTTTAAAGGAAATTAAACATACATTACGTTTAAATACACCGATTAACACAATGGTACTATTTTAGTCCTCCTACTTTTTTAAATCGGTTAAAAATATTTGCCACCATACAAAACGAACCTTCGCCTAAAAATATTATATTCTGCAACTCCAATACTTACTGTGTTCTAAGCATTGAAATGCAATACCAAGAACTACGTCTAGTTCCAAAATACAGTAAGCACGAAATTGTCAACAAAATGTTTTTAACCTTATTGCTTAGAAATTAAGTTTCATTTTAGAATAAATATTTTTGTAGTTATTATAAAAATGACTTTTTATTTTCAAGTGACATTTTAAATTTATTGCTTTTAACCTATCTCCGATGACAGAAGGACTTAAATATTTATCATTTGCATTCGTAATACAACTTTATGTTAGAGTGTTAAGGTTTATAATAATTTGAAGTTGTTAATATTATTAAACGTTTTTCTACAGTTCGTAGTAAGAAATATAAATGTTTATGTGTGTGCAAACGTGGCCACTTTAGCGACTTACTTTTGTTCCTGATCATTCATCTAGTACTATTATTGATCGAAGGTCGATATGCAATATTTATCGCCGGGTACTGTACATTGTGAAGCTAAGATTACCGTTTTCGAAGTAGATTCAAGGGTATAAGGGCTTGTGCATAAATAATAACAGCCGCACCAGTTTAATCTAAGCTCGCCACAGTCAATACGTGGATGGGTGACCATCCATTACATATCGAGGCCCTCCGGCCTTATGGTGCGTTCAAATTTAGTACTTGAAATTTTACTCCCTTCCTGTCGGCAGATTGATCTGATATTTAGTACAGGCCTTTAGTTTTGATGACAATATAAATTAATTTAATCAGTATAATTGTAAATTCAAGATGGCCGCCGCTACAAAATGGCGGATTACATATTTTTTCACAACCGCCTCAATATGGGTATCAAATGAAAGGGCTTGACTAGTAGAATATAGTGCATGGCGAATCGTAGAGTTTAAATAAAAAATAAAATGAGTAATTTTTTTTTTATTTAAACGGATTTATTGAAGATAATGTACTAATAGCTAAAAAATGACACGGTAGGTCGTAAGTACCAGTCGTCACACCACTTTCCTCATCAATCTAGGGCATTGAACAGATAAAAAAATAAAATCGTAAACAAAACTTAATACCTAAATAAAAGCCTCCAGGCATATAGGGCGTGACAGCTTACATATTTATACAATGACGGTTATGTTTACATAGCTGTCACTCGAAGTCACAAATGATAAACTAGGACCATCGAAGTAAAATAAATAATCAGTTAATTACACCATGTCGCTCCCAGAAAACGTCTGGCGTCATCGAAGCAGACCCAGGTGAAGATAGCGGGACTTGCTTGATTCCTACAGACAGGATTGGTCCACACTAGCTGAAGACAGAGAGGAGTGGAAAGGAGAAAGGGAGGCCATTACCCTACAGTGAGACAAAAACACTACAAAGTGAAAAATAACTTTAATCTCGGAATTCTCATTTTCGTTTTTTGACATCGACTTCCGAAATTAAAGTTATTTTTCACTTTTAAGTTGTACCCACCTACCCCAAACAAATTCATATAACACTACTTGCTATGTGAATATCAGTAACATGAAGCTATTGAACACATCTGCGTACCCCTTTAGAGGGTACAGGCGTGATGTTATGTTGTGTGATTGCGTAAACAATGCATACATATGCGATAGCAGCAATCACGGTAGATTTGCTGGCATTTATTGAAGAGTTACGTTGTCTATCTCCGAAACTTATCATAAGATCTTTACGAAATTAAAATGGGACCATTTCGGAATAAACCTCTTTCGAACACAAAAAGAATTTTCCAAATCCGTCTATATATGAAGGAGTAATGCTCGAATATACATAAAAAAACAATAACATCCGAATTGAGAACCTCTCTTTTTAGAAATCGGTTAAAAATGAAATAAATCTTTTTTCCACCTATATAAAATTAGATTCGAGCTTACCCTCGCGAATCCCTAAATGCTCGACTAATTGACATGCGTATCGCGTTCCATTTTCAAATAGCTGGCCATAGAGAAACGTTTGTCGGTTTTCTATGGCCAGCAATTTGGCGTACGCACAGGTAATTTTTAGAACAGATCTAATTTTAGCTTCGACTCTATTGAATGGAAACATGGAACTAGTGAAACGATGTTAAATTATTTTTATTATTATCCGACAACAACAAAGGAAGGAAAAGTAAATTCCACTACCAAAGGATAATAAATTCCACTGACTATGATTGAAATATTTTGCTACGTCGTCGTATGAATACATAGTCCGCATTTTATTAAAATTCTTGTTCCTCCGACCCACCGCGTCGCATCGCATCGCCTGCCCGCACTATACTTCGTTTTCGCTTAGCGTTCTTTCCGACTTTTTTTTTGCCCGGCTCCTAAGGGTTCTAGCGTGATGTTAAATAGCCTTCCTTAAGAATTAGGCTATCAAATGCAAAAAGAATTTTTCAAATCTAACTAGTAGCTCCAGAGATTAGCACGATCAAACAAACTCTTCACTTTAGTATTAGTATACATAGTACATGCCATTAAATTTTTATTAACACACACACACCCATATTATAACTCCTATGCACAGAAAACTGACACATTGACTGCTACGATCAGCGTAGTATAAATTGTGCTACCAACGTAGCAGGCGCACGTAGCAAGACAGTAGCTACGCCGTAGCATTTCTGCGTAGATATAATTATTGCGCGTATTTTACTATTGCATTCTATTCTTCTTTTTGCCTCCCCGTAAAAGGAAATCATACGTTTTAGATAATGCTTTAATCATAGGTAAATTCTGAGCAAATACAATTTAAATTGCCTTAAAAAAGCTAGCAAGAATAACGCCGAAAAAAACACGTTTGTTGTATGTATATCACACCTAGTTTAATTTTTATTAACTTTATTTTATTTTCATTTATAGCTCATTTGTTGTTATAGCGGCAATAGAAATAGACACGCTGTGAAAATTTCAACTGTCTATCTATTTTGGTTCCTGAGTTACAGCCCGCTGACAGACAGACGGACGGACGGACAGCGGAGGCTTAGTAATAGGGTTCCGTTGGAACCCTATGTAGGGAACCCTAAAAAGCTAGGAAAAGTAATCTCAAACAAAAACACTGCACTATCTCATAAGTCGAGAAGCAGATATGATTAAAAACATACAAAACCCGCAATTTATATGGAAAATTAAGTTGAGCAAACTAAACTTGTGAGATTGGTTTGCAATAGGACTTGAGTTTCGTCAGTTAGACGTGAGTCAGTCCAAGTGAGAAATGTAGTTTTAGATCTTTTTGGAATCGAACTAAATATAAATTAATATCGATTTACTTATTGCAGCTTTATTTATTTTAATTCTATAGGTACTGAATGTATAAATAAAACAAAGTCGGGTCAATTACACCATTTATAACTCAAGAACGGCTGGACCGATTTTATGATCTTTATTTTGTTGGATTACTCTCCGCCCTGAATAGCAGAATAAGTATTAAAACATCAGTCTATAAGCTAAACCGCGATCGCGAGATACCGCAGCAAGGCATCTTCGGCATGTGATTAGTTAACGCTACAAAAATACTGAGTCCCTACAACACGAATATTTTCAAAACAGTACGCAGAAAATACTTTTCTCCTTAAAATAATAATTAATTAGCATTCAATAATAAAAGTTGTGGCTGCAGAAGACGTACAACGAACGCTCAGCAATTAGGCGCCGCCTTCGAATAAAATGGAAATTAAAAAATAAAAGTCAGTTCCATTGACTTTGTTCAGAAACTTCACTTTTAATTAATTCTCGCTTTTTCTTTTGTCAGGCTTTTTGGTGTGTTCGTGTTTTTATTTGCAATTCATCAAGACATGAGTAGTTACCCACTTGGGTGCTAAGTTTAGTGTTTTTGTTACTTTCTGATCGCTTAAAATCAACTGGTTAGATAAGATTAAACTGGTTGCTAATTTAATTGCATAATTTTTATGACGTTTATTTTACATTTCGTGTTTTTTTATTTTTCAGAAACAATTGTGTTTGATACATTACATACATCATTATTAATAATATTAATTTAAATTCTAAAAGTGAAAATGCAGCAAAAAAAAATTTGAAAGAAATACTTTAACTCACACAGTAAATTATGATTTAATTGATGATTAATGAGTACAAAATATGTATTATAAAACATTTTTAAAAGAGTAACGGTGGAGTTTCTTGCCCATTCTTCTCTAAACGAAATTATCTTTTGGAAGAGACGACTAGAATGAATTACATAGTTTTTTTGTAAAAGTTGACTTTCAAAAATGCCTTTTATGTGCTATTAATTGTGCCACAATAGGTAAAAGAATTTAAAAAAACCGGTCAAGAACCAGTCGAACTCGCGCACCGAGGGTTCCGTATAAATTTGTAGGTTATAAATAGTTTATCATGGATTATGTAACCAAGTTTACGGTTCTCGGATTTTTTCCTTTACTTGTGCTTTATAAATAATTTAATAATAATTATTCAATGTAGGCTGAGAATCAGCACTTTTTGAACGACAACACCACTTTCCTAGTGCTTTCGCTGGGAAGAAGAAGTGGCGCAACAGACTATCTAGCAACACTGTCTGTTCAGTTACAAGAACATATTGCAATTGTTAGCGTGTTACGTAGTTACTCCGGAGGACTTCGTGCTACACAGTACCGCTAGGCCAACGAGTCAGTCGCTCCCACTCTTCAGTCTTTGGTAAAAGGGGCGTATCCGACCCAATTTCGGCCGAAGGCATGCGGTTACTAACCGGACCGTTTGTAACGAGCTGTTGCCTTAACTACCAGCGCGTCAAAAGGACCAAGAATTTAATTAGTGAGTGTAGATTTAAACCGACTGTTTAGCGAAGAATTGTACGGAAGCGTAGGGCCCGTTAGGCATTTAGAAAAACATGATTTAGGCGGAGTTCGGTAGTTTGTTGGGTTTTATAGATGGGTATTTTCGGAGAGCAGTGGTGGTAACGGCCTCGACTTACCAGTTGTAGGTCGTTGGTTCGAATCCAGACAGGCGCTTTACTTTGTGTAAATTATTCCATCACCACTGCTCTCAAAATGTATACCGTTCTATACTGCTCTGTAATGTTCCCACTGCTGGGACACAGGCCTCCTCTCTGTGAGAGGGAGTGGGCCGTAATTCACCACGCGGGCCCAGTGCGGGTTGGCGGATGTCACATGTCTTCGTATTTTTGGTCGTAAGACATGCCGGTTTCGTCACGATGTTTTCCTTCACCGTTTTGAGAGCAGTGGTGATGAAATTAACACATAAAGTGCATGCCTGGGTTCGAACTTACGACAACTCGTAAGTCAGGCATATAATTATATGTACCACTGAGACACCACTGCTCTTAATTAGTTAAAAAAATAATTTTACAAACTGTACCCAGTCTCTCTTAAGGTGAATGCGCAGTTGTAGATCGCGAAATTCAATTTTTCTTAGGTTTTTTGCAATTTTCCGGTCAGTGTCAGGTTGTATCTTGATCAAAATATGATTCGCGATTATAACAGGTATGTATTTACAGAATTATATTCATTAGAATCATTAAGAACACATCTTTCAAGTTAGATGACTATAATTCTGTAAATACATAGGTATCTATTATAGTTGTGAATTATGTTTTGATCAAGATACAACCTGACACGGCTGACACTGATCTGCAAATTGCAAACAACTTAAGAAAATTTGAATTTCGCGGTCTACCACTGCGCATTCACCTTAAACAATAATTTTTATAAAAACCGACATTTGTATTCCATAACATTTCGAACACTTTTATTAACTCATTGAAATTGTAAACAGATTGTACGGTCGCAAAAAACACGGACCCAATCCTGCATACTAAGTGGACTTCGTTAACCTTTAAATAAGCTTTTCTGCTGCTAGGACGAAATTATGATAAATGATTTTATTTTTGTAAGTAGGTTTGTACAAACACTTTTACACGTCAATCAAGTTTTTTTTAAACTAGATGTGGTTGGCGTTTCTTATCTAACTACTCTGAGAAGAATGGCCAAACTCAGAGGTCACAGTCTCTTTTAAAGTCCAAACATAATCTTGGTCAGGTATGTACCTACATACATTTTCCATTGGTCTTAACTGACTACAAATCGTAAAAATGAACAATAAGTCAACAGAGTGCACACACAAATTTGTAGTACAGCGGTCAATAAATAGTGTCTGTTAAAATAATAAAATTAAACAATTTGACATATTCATTAATAATAGGACAATTTTTTTTTATTCATTTGTATAGTAAGTTAGTCAATCTTTTAATTTGGTTCCTAGTGTAGCGTACTTCTAGTTCTCGAACTTCGACAAGGCATATTAAATTGATATGAAATAAAAAAAGTTAAGTAATATGCAAGTACGTTACATAGTAAAAATCTTAAATTCACTGTAAACAACGCAACGAATCATGAAATTTCGCACAAGATTTCCTTTTAATACTAGAGCGAGCACTATAGCATAGGTAGTATGCGTAGCATAGCATGCGCAGCATAGCATGCGTAGGCATAGGAAATTTGTATCAAAACTTCGTGCCAAGAAAAAACCTCACATAGTCCTTACATTCACGATTTAATTTTTCCTCTTAACTTATACTTTTTAAAATACACTTTTATAGCGCGACCCCTATCAACTCCCCGCACTTCTAGAGTTCGTCGTGTACCGGCCAGGTTACGTGACTAGTTACGGTTCGGTACAACCCTAGAAATGTCGCCCCATGTCACCAGTAGTAAGTCACAAGCGCCCGGTAACTGCGCACGCGCTCGGCGCTAACAAACTCGTGCGCCTCGCGAGCCGTCCATTACCGATAATTTATATGTTATTTATAAGGTAAATGTAACAGTTCACTATACATACGTTTTATACAAATACAGTTTACATTCACAAATAGTTGGAGTTTCTTTTATCAAAAGTACCCCGACTACAACTGGCGTCCCAACGTGCGGCCGTGTTTTTGTGAAAAACGGCATTATTGCGTGTAAAACTGTTATTGTGTATTAAGAGCGTTACTCCAGAGCGGCGCGCCTCGCGTTTAGGTAAATTTACTCACACAGCTATACAGTTAAACGCACACACAGCCGTCTGTGTTGGAGCGCGTATCATACACCGCTTAGAATCATCTTGATACTTAGCCAGTTTTTAGTTAGTAGGGAATGTTTTCGTTTTCCGTAAGCGGGGATTCAGTTTTTTGTTTATTGTAATAAATGAGCAATTAAATTATTATTAGTTAGGTTAAAGTAAATAAAAACAATTTCGTGTAAAATAGTATCTTAATATTTGTTGTCTCTAAGTTTCATGGACCTAGCTTTTCGGGGATCAACAATTTCGGGTAACAGGCATTTATTGTAAAAGCTGACTAGCCGATGTTCCATATTTTCGCTCCAAAATTTATCGTCCCTGATTATGTTTTCAGTCTTCAATTTAAAATCTTTGCCTGTCCACACAGCAAACAGACAGTAATTTCTGTTAGTTATATGCAGCTACCCTGTATCTGATAAAACCAGTCATGGCGTCGATTCACAGATCCATCTATTTTCCAGAATTTAATTTTTTTTTGGCTAATAGCAAAATCTGCCTCTAATCCAAATGCCGAACTAGGACATTTAATGTCGGTGATGAAATCATCGTCGATTAGTCCATCCGGCGAAGCACCTAATCATAATAATTTGAAACTCAATACTCTAATTACTTCTTTTTAATAGAATTTAAGAATACAAAAATAAATTGTTTGTTAGAAAAATCTAAACTTGTACCTGCAACTGTTCTATGGCCACTTTTTCGTTTACTTTCCCATGTTGATGGGATCCCATGGGATATGGTCCAAGGAATATGAGTAAAGAAATTGTTTAACCAAAGGGGCTGGACTAATAGTCGATCGCCGTTTGCACACTTTACAGAATGAAGAGGCTGTCAATAAACAACGTCGTAGCTCTAGCCAAAGTGCACTCTCTGCCTGAAGTACAGTATCCCTTTCAACTTCTTGTCTATTATTTACCTATAACATAAAATTTGGAAATATATTTTTAAGTCTAATATTATCAGAAACAATGTACAACATGTATCTGAACTTATGAAAGTATACTGTAAATACGCACTTGTTCTTGAAGGTTCTTGTTTTATTTGTCCTAAAATATGTTTATAAAGACCAAGTCATTCTTACAAGATTCCCTGCGTCAGGATCTTGAATTGAAGCCGTTTCTAATGCCTGCAAGTTTTCCTGAATTTCCAGTGTTTTATCACTGTCTTTTTCATTTTCTTGAGTCTGAAAATAATATGTAGAGTATAATATAGTGACACAAACCGTATGCACCATAAACCGTATACACCATGACAGGCGATCGATTGTCGGCTTAAGATAGCACATAACTAACAATGTTTTTTTTGTGCTAAAATATGTATACAAATGACCAAGTAATTCTTACAAGATTCCCTGCGTCAGGATCTTCAATTGGAGCCGTTTCTAATGCCTGCAAGTTTTCCAGAATTTTCAGTGTTTTTTCACTGTCTTTTTCATTTTCTTGATTCTGAAAATAATATGTAGGGTATAATATAGTGACACAAAAAGTAAGCACCATGACAGGCGATCGATTGTCAGCTTGAGATAAATAAATAATGAAGAAAGGTCTTATTTAGTTTTGGTTTAAAAACTGCTCAATCAAAACCAAGGAAACACGTGTCTGCCGCAGCTAGTAAAATATAAAGTAAAAAAATAAAACTTACAACAGCAGTTTTATTTAAGTCCTGGTTTTGAAGTATTTGAACTTCTCTTTTCTGCCTGTAACAACGATTTGGATATTAACTTTATCTTATTACTACTGTGTTTCATAAAAATATCCAAACAAAAAGTAATAAAAAAAAATTACTTCAAAAAGTAGTAAGTATATTGTTTCTTATTACACCTAATAAAAATATATTTTTTATAAGTAGAGAACCTCGGTAACATACCTTTTAGCTTCATTAGCCTTGGCCAAATTTTCGTTTTTTTTTTTTGTTCCCATATAGCGCCTTTTGTTAGCCATATCTGAAAAAAAAAGTAAAATTAAAACATACATAAAGAAGTCTAATTTAATTTTTCTTAAGTTAATAGAACACCATTACATTAAAATATGTACTCACCAAAGTTTTGTAATATAATAAAAATATATTATAATAAAAAGTATCAACATCTCCTAGACGCGCTAAAAACTCGCGAAAGTACGATAATATTTTACGCGTCTCGCGGCTACGGGAGCGACACACGTCCTACCTCTGAAAGGCCTCAGCCGGCACTGAGCGCTGGCGTGATTCCGCGCCGATTATATAGCAGCACTAAATAATTCATAGTAAAATAAAAAAATAAGTTATTAAAAAAATATTTGTACCATGTTTTAGAACGTAAATGTCTTCGTTTACTAGGCCTAAAATAAAATATAAATATTTCAGATTTCATCCTAAACTAACGCGTTTAAAATAACGAAAAGTGGCTAAAATTGACACTTTTGAATATACTTTTCTTGAATGAAAACTTACAGTAATCGTTTTTTTCTTTCAGCCATGCACTAATAAATGCTATTATTATTTATAAAGCAACGTTGTTATAAGTTTGTCGTATATGGTTTTACTAATACCTTGCATTTGCGTAGACCGTCGATCGCTAGTTTAAAAAAAGGCTTGCATAAAAACTGTTCTAATGAGAAAACTGTACGAATAAATGAAAATGTTTTTCAGCCATGCACTAGATTATGAAATTCCCATTAATATGACGTCAATAAGAATCTATAAATTAAACAGATTATGGTTTTATTGTCCGTCGGAAATCATCAATTTTGACTCCAGCGTGGCTTTAACGGATCAACCCTCTTAACAACGTTTGTATAAAGACTTAAAAAAACAGTGTTTGAGTGTCAAAAACAGTGACTTTCTCGGGTTTTCTTCGTGCGACGTTACATATTTAATTCGTTATATACTTCGCCCGCGCCGCCCGCAGATTCGTTACGTTTTGTGTACACATCAACAATTTTAAATTTTTAAGGAACTTTTAACATAATTTGGTGTATATAGTGACTATACAATGGATTCAGTGTTACGATTGCTATAAATCGTAATCGTGTAAACATCCGTGTACATACAATCACAATAACCCAGAGCATTGTTCATTAGTAATGCTTCGTGCGAGTTAAGACTTTAACAGTGGGTACCTTTGTTAGGATTCCTAGAACACCGACTCGCGTCGAACATTAATGTAAATAATAACTTGGATGTTTAAATAGAGTCTTTTGTGTTAGAGACCTAGTTTTAGTTGTATTGTAGGTACAGGAGAGTTAGAACAATGGCGTAAGTGTACGAACAGTTGTCGAACTTGAGTGACGAACTAGGTTGCCTAGGTACACTGTTACCTATTTGTGGTGCCGGAACGTTGTATAAAGTGCATTAAAAGACATGGTGCTAACACGGTCGCGTAAAAATAGTGCTTCACGTGCTACGCAGCAGCCTGTAGATACGCACGCTACGGCTGGTGAGCAGTCAGACGGTACGATGCCGTCTACTGCAGATGGACACGCATTGTTCGTTGACGTACGATCGTCAACGCCGCCGCTGGCTGGACCTTCGTCCGCCGGCGCCTCGGCTCCATCACCACCGCCGCTGTATGAGCGTGAGCTGCCTGGCTCGCAGATGCCACAGTACGGGCATGCTCCGCCCGTCGCCACACCGCAGCCACCGATGCCTGCACCTATTGTTATGACGGACCAACAACTGGTATTCCTCTTGCAAGCTTTACGGTCGCAGCCGCCTACGCAGGGCGCGCAGCCACCGCCGACGACGACTGTGAGTACAAACCTGGCTAATTGTACGGCGAGATTTAATGGTTCTGGCGACGTTATGGCATTCGTGGATGCTGTGCAGATTTATAAAGACTGTGTTGGTGTTCACGACGATATGGCTTTAAGAGGCCTGCCAATGCTGCTCACTGACTTTGCGGCTACCTGGTGGCAAGGTGTTAAACATTCTGTCACAAGTTGGCAAGAGGCCACCCATTTATTTCGCCAAACATTCGGACCGCGCCTCCCACCTCATAGATTATATAGAGAGATGTTTAGTCGAGAGCAAGGTGATGAACGGACCGATATCTTCGTGTGTAGGGTAAGAGCCCTAATTGCCCAACTGCCGCTGCACACGCTACCTGAAAATCCAGTGCAGCTGGATATGGTGTACGGCCTACTCCATAGGAGAATCCGGGAGAGGGTAACAAGGAGCGCCTTCGCTTCATTCGCCGAACTGCTACAGCAGGCTCGAGTAGTGGAGGATGTGCTCGAAGAAGTCTGCACCGCTGTGCCGATTAAAAGGCACTCCCCTACATCTACCGCCCCGCCGCTCGCGCTGTCGCCACCGCATGTCACTGGACATGCTACGAAGTCTTCACCAACTGATGCTGAGGCCAATAAACAAGAAAAAGCACCGCCAAACAAGGCTAGACCTAGGTGCACATTCTGCAAGATGTTTGGACATGTCAAAGATGACTGTCGAAAACTAGAAAATCGGAATAAAGCGACTGTTGAACCGGTCAAGAGCGAACCAGTTGCGACCCGATCGGAGCTGCGCCCGTCCGTAGCGTGCTTCGGATGTGGTGCGCCCGGTGTGATACGGTCAAACTGCACGGTGTGTAAAGAGAAACCCACTGCATCGCCGACCACGTCGACCGCATTCCAATCAGTGTCCGTAGATGCAAAAGTGTTAAATCCGCGTGTGCGTCCTATTTTTAATGTACAGGTGTTCGGTGCAGTAGGTACGGCGTTACTAGACACGGGCGCGAAGCAGTGCGTTGCTAGCGATAGTCTAACAAGACATTTGCGGGCTAATGGACAAATATTTAATAGTTGCGAAACAGAGTTAAGATTTGCGGACGGAACCCAACGTCTCCAAACTGTAGAAACAGCTGTGGTAAATGTAAAAGTGCAGGGAGTTGCAGTAAGCACTCTCTTTATGGTCTTGCCCGGCGCAATCGATTCCTTACTAGGTATGAATTTTATAAAGGACGCTGGCATGATACTCGATTTCGAGAGAAATCGTTTCTCTTTACGAGCTACAGGCTTTCATGAGCTACAGTATGAACACGAGGACCGAGTTGCGGTCACTTCGACGATTGGTCTCCACGAGTGCGAGGGCACTCTCCTGTCACCATCTGATAGGGACAAGTTGGCTGCACTATTGGAAGTTAACGCTAATATCTTCAGTGCAGGGGGAGGGCCTACGCCCTTCGCCTTGCATAGGATAGACACAGGTAACGCCGCGCCTGTCGCAACGCCCTCTTATCGACTGGCTCCTGCTAAGAAGGAGAAGATAAGAGCTGAAATTGATAAAATGTTGGAACTGGAGGTAATAGAAGAAGCTGAGTCAGAATGGGCTTCCCCAGTGGTATTAGTGCCAAAAAAGAATGGTGAGACACGATTTTGCGTCGATTATAGAAAATTAAACGCTGTAACCCGTACGGACAAATATCCGCTGCCGTTAATCGACGAGATCCTATCTTCCGCAAAGAGTAATTGTGTAATGTCCACCATCGATCTAAAATCTGGGTACTGGCAAGTGGAAGTAGCTCCAGAAGACAGACACAAAACTGCATTCGTCTCACCGTTCGGAACGTTTCAATTTAGGCGCATGCCATTTGGCTTAAAGAATTCACCGTCGACGTTCCAACGATTGATGGATCGTTTTCGGTCAGGACTAAAAGACGTAACTGTTGTGGCATATTTAGATGACATCCTCGTAATTTCTAATGACCTGGATGCGCACCTACAGGATCTGCAACAGGTGTTCGATCGCCTTCGTCAATTCAACCTCAAAGCAAATCGTGAAAAGTGTGTATTTGCCAGGGAAAGAGTTGCTTATTTAGGGCACATTATTACGGTCCAAGGCATCGAACCTGATCCGACGAAGGTCAAAGCAGTCGTGGAAATGATACCTCCTAACAATATAAGGAACTAAAAAGTTTTTTACAAACCTGTTCCTGGTTTAGAAAATTTATTCCACAGTTCTCCGAAGTAGCCCAGCCGTTGACCGACCTCACCAGAAAGAATAAAGCCTGGAAATGGGGTGAGAAGGAGGCCAACGCCTTTAACGAGCTCAAGCGGAGACTCACAACGAGTCCAATTTTGCGCCAGCCAGACTTCGAGCAACCTTACATTCTTCGCACAGACGCCAGTGGTTATGCCCTAGGTGCAGTGCTCGTGCAAGGTCCGGATCCGAAGTCTGAGAAACCTATTGAGTATGCCAGTAGGTTATTAACGGCAGCCGAACGTAATTACTCCACGACGGAGCGGGAAGCATTAGCTGTAGTGTGGGCCCTAGATAAATTTCGTGGCTATCTCAAAGGCGCCCAAGTCCGTATTGCAACCGACCATCAACCTTTGAAGTGGCTATTGTCTCTAAAGACCCCCAGTGGCCGCCTTGCTCGGTGGGCCCTGAAAATCCAAGCTTTTAATCTGGATGTGGAGTACACGCCCGGGAAAGCTAATGTGGTGGCAGACACACTCAGTCGACCCGTATGCCGGCCGTCGATGGATGAAAATCCCGACTCTACCTGCGATCTGTGTCCAGTCTCCGTAGACCTACCTCACCGTAGCTCCAAGGAGTTGCGAGCAGCTCAGCTCGAAGATCCTGAACTTAGGAAGATACTTACGGACTTTGAAGACGGTAATGCCACTACTCGATGGACAGATCGAGGCTACTATCTTTCAAACGGAGTCCTTTTCCGTTTTGATCCGGATTCCGAATCTGAAGAACCTCAGTTGGTAGTACCAGACTCTATGCGCACCGAGATCCTGAAAGCGCTCCACGATGCGCCCACAGCTGGTCATTTGGGCCTGGAGCGTACTCTAACCAAGATCAAGGAAAGATTCTATTTCCCAAATATGCGTCAATACGTGGCAAAGTATCTCAAGGCTTGCGATCTTTGCCAGAAGTTTAAGCCTACTAATCTTAAACCTGCTGGGCTGCTGCAGACTCCTGTCGCCCAGCAACGCTTTAAAGTTCTCGCCATGGACTTGTTTGGTCCTCTGCCTGAGGGTAGTAAGGGTGACCTTGTACTCGTGGATAGCCATCGACTTAGTCAAGCCGCGAAGGGCTTCACCAGTAAGTTTGCCCCGAGACGAGAGGGCCCGTATCGTATTAGTAAAGTTGTTTCCGCAACCACTTACGAGGTTGTAGATAAAGAGAAAGAACCTCGAGGGAAGTATCATGCCAGTCTCTTAACACCGTATGTAGGCGATTCACACGTTGTCGTCCATGGTAGAAAGAAGGGCAGACCCCGTAGGCTATCGGTTGCCAAGCCAGCTCCAGAGCCTTCTGCTGACTTGGAGGGGGAGGATATAGCGCGACCCCTATCAACTCCCCGCACTTCTAGAGTTCGTCGTGTACCGGCCAGGTTACGTGACTAGTTACGGTTCGGTACAACCCTAGAAATGTCGCCCCATGTCACCAGTAGTAAGTCACAAGCGCCCGGTAACTGCGCACGCGCTCGGCGCTAACAAACTCGTGCGCCTCGCGAGCCGTCCATTACCGATAATTTATATGTTATTTATAAGGTAAATGTAACAGTTCACTATACATACGTTTTATACAAATACAGTTTACATGCACAAATAGTTGGAGTTTCTTTTATCAAAAGTACCCCGACTACACTTTGTGCTTACGTAAACGATAAATATAACTTGATTTAAATACAGCGAACAGTTCTGCCTAACAAAAAGGAGTTGGAAAGTCAAAGTGCAACTTGCCAGAGACCGAGTGCTAGTAAAAAGACTTAGAATTAGTTCAGGTAGCTGTGTACTAATTGTATTAGTCTCTGCCGGACGCCCTCTGCCAGTAAATTGCAGGTAATTGTAACATTGTAGACTATTTCATTAATGTTTTTTTCTTTCGCATTAGTTGAATTGGCCGTGAGTGAAATAAGAGTAATTTTGGGTTTTAGCATAAGTGTTATTAGGTTTTTCTGACAGCAATTTCTCTGTAGCAGCCAAGTCTGGATTTGTGTCGGAATCTGGAAAGGCTTCCCCGTATTAGGTATACGTGGTTTCGTGGTTCATGTAATCTACATTACGTATTTAAAAAAACACAATTAAAATAATTAATAACAACTGACATTCCAGCCGTGCGACTTTCTTTTTCGTTTCTGTATTTAACAGCATTAAACTTAATTTGTGATTATTTTGTAACAATACAATATAATTACAAATTAATAAAGTTTGTGTTGTATGGTTGATACTATCGCCCCGCGCATTTCTAGTGCCTTATTATCAAGGGTAGTTTATTTCGTGCCAACGCAATTAATTTTTTCAAGGTACTTACCTATTTTAATAAAATTGATTTTTGATTGACGCACAAATAATCTTGGTCACCCTTCTTCTGACTTGCATTACAGATTTTAAGTTCTGTAGGTCGTGAAATTCAAATATTAGGACTTCATTCATACTGTCTACATTTTTTTCGAAATTATATCAGTGATTAGCAAAAAGAATGGGACCTCTACTAACCTCCGTTTAAGAGAACTGCGTGGCCGCGCGGTTCTTCACGTTTGACGTTTAACAGTTCTGTCAAATCTGCCGATAATGTTCCCACTGCTGGGACACAGGCCTCCTCTCAGTAAAAGGGAGTGTGCCGTATTCTACCACGCGGGCCCAGTGCGGGTTGATAGATGTCACATGTCTTAGAATTTTAGGTTCTAGGACATGCCAGTTTCCTCATGACGTTTTATTTCACTCTTTTGAAAGCGGTGGTGGTGAAATAATTTACACAAATTAAAGCGTTTACCTGGGTTCGAACCTACGACTCGTAAGTCGCGGCCGTTACCACTGAGCTACCACTGCTCTCATAAAACGAATGAATGAAACACAAAACTAACATTTTATAATTTCTTTATTAGTAAAAAACATTAACAGAATATAACAATACATTATAATATATTAATGTACAGACGCCAGCACATCAACCCACTATATCTGTCAAGTTTCTTTAATAGAATTTCAACTTTATCGCTAGAGCATAAGGTTAAATGTTGATTGGGAAAAATTGACGGTTTCGGGCAGCTTGACGTGCTAGTCTGTACAATAACAACCAATTACAACTAACATTCTAACTTCATTACAGAATAGATTCAAAGATAACAGTTCCAATGTTAAATTCTGAAACAACTTTACAAGTTTGCTCAAAATCACACCAAAACTAAACATTTATAAAAACTTTCAGTCCTTGTCATTTGCACAACGTTAAATGAGGACGAAATAGAAATAACTTGAGATTAATTTAGTATTCAGCCGTAGGCAAAACTGAAAACACGAGCAACTGGGACCACTGTCAAATTGTAACCGCGGTCCCAGTCGCCAAGTGTTTTAGAATCGGTCAACTGGGACCACAAACAACGTGACACTGACGACATTGTACATTCGCCAGCGAAACCAAAAAACCCGATTGTAGCAGAGCCCAGAAGGAGAGTAATGTTTTTCAGTAAGTATGTCTGTCTGTCTCTACATAATAAGTTTCGATTGGACCATTTTAACAAATGAGAGGTGCTGCAGAGGTGAATTTTGCCGAACCGACTCCTTGACAATTCAAGTGCTTTTAATTGGTATAACTGAAATAAATGTCTCACCACTCAAAGTCGAAACTTTGAGTGGTGAGCGTGTTTGACAACGGCTGGCGGCCTATTGTTCCAGTGAGAGCGTGTAAGGACAGGGAAGAGGGAATTGAGTTACAGCAGTGGAAAAATAATAGCCTAAGATTTGTAATATGTTTAATGTAGCCAGTGAATTTCAGTCTCATCTAGTCAGATCTAAATCTTACAAAAAGGCCAGAACAAGACCGCGTCCTAACCGAAAGCGACTAGGACGCAGGGTAAGAGAAGCCCTAATAATCAAGCGCACAAAACAGCGCAACGCCTCTCTTGATCCAATGCAGCTGCGGCTTGTGTGTGGGCAGCTCGATGGTCATCACGTAGTTGGTGGAGTGGCCCGTCGTGGACAGTGTTCCTGCCCGGAGTAGCGTCTTGTATGTAGGACACTCGTACAAACCCTGCTGCAGCTTGTGATTTTGTTCCGGTTTCATGTACAAGATCGCCATTTCTGTTGGAGAAATTTTAATGTTAAAGAACTTAAGGTCAATAACCGTAATTAAAAACGTACAAAATCTAGTCGCAATCTCATCTCGGCGACAACTAATATCAAAAACTTGTCAAAAATATACATTGACATTAGAGGTATTTTTTTTCTTTACTTGTGCTACGCTACATGACATTGCTTCTTGTCACATTTCATGATTCTAGGTCAACGGGAAGTACCCTATAGGTTTTGAACATAAACACCCGTATCTTTTGATTACGTTGACGTAGAAGTTTGATTTTTTCACTGCTTCAAGGGATTGCAGCTTTCAGTATTTGATATTAATTTCAACGTGCAACAGAACAGAAATCTGTTCGTTCTGCTAAAGTTTAAAAATCTGATCAGGTTTCCAATAAATATGTCAATTTAGGAATGTTGACAATAATTTTTTGCGAGTTTTTACAAAAATAAAATGCGCTTTTGAATGTAGGTAGCGTTGTAATATCTGCCTTCTGATGGGGCCCCCGTGGGGTTGAGGACCCTGGGCACGGGTCCCGTGTGCCCTTATGGTAAAGACTCGAGTACAAAGCCCAAACTGCGGCCAAGAAGCTGGGCATCCTTAATAGGGTGAAGCAATACTTTACGCCCGGACAGCTTTTAACCCTTTATAAAGCACAAGTCCGATCCTGCATGGAGTATTGCAGCCACCTTTGGGATGGCTCAGCAAAATACCAACTTGCCGCGCTTAACTCGGTGGAACGCAGAGCTAAAAGGCTCATTGGCGACGTAAAACTGGTGGATGCCAAGCTTCACAGCTTGGCTCATCGCCGCAAGGTTGCCTGCTTGTCGGTCTTCGGTGAATGTGCCCAAGAACTCCACGACCTCATTCCACCGGCCCCCTTCTACCTTCGGACATCCAGACGCACTGCAAGTTACCATCCCTACCTAGTTGCTATTCCACCAATTCGCACTAAGCGTTTTCAAATGTCCTTTATAATGCGCACAGCAAAAGAGTGGAACTCTCTACCTGCGTTTGTGTTTCCGAGTGCATACAACCCGAATCTCTTCAAAGAAAGAGTGAACAGGCTTCTTCTGGGTAAGCTCACTCCATCGTAGACTTTGTCTCTGTCATCCCTGACCTAGACTAGAGACAAGAGCAAACCCATTTAAAATAAAAATAAAAAAGACGGTACTGGTTATACTCACGGACATGCAGCTCCTTAGGCTTGCTCTCCTCGAGCGACATGTCGCCCATGTTCCAGCGCGCGCCCTCCAGGTACAGGCCGCGCACGCAGCACCCGTCCTCTGGCTTCTTAGCAGGAGGTTGCGCTAGCGCCTGCGGAAATTACTCGACGTTTGTCTTACTCATGCGTCTTATTGCCATACAACAAACCACTACTTATCGTTGTTCTACAGAAATATAACTTCAATAGCTTCTGGCCGCGACTTCGTTCGAGTGAAACTTCACCCTCCCCCTATTCACCCTCCTAGGGGTGGAATTTCGAAGAATCTTAGTGGATACCTACTCTTCACAAGGAACACACCCTCCAAATTTCATGTCTCTAGGACCAGCGGTTTAGGCTGTGCGTTGATATATCAGTCAGTCAGGACTTTGAACTTTATTTATAGAGATAATATTACAACCATAGAGCACGGACAGCCGCCCCGACCGATCTGGATCTCGAGACGGCATAATCAGCCTAAAATGTCCACTGCTGGGACACAAGCCTCCTTCTTCGGAAGGGAGTAATCCACCACGCGGGCCCAGTGCGGGTTGGTACAGACGCCAGCACATCAAGCTACCCGAAACTGTCAAATTTTCCCAATCGACTTTGAACCTTATACTTTAGCGATAAAGTTGAAAATCTGTTAAAGAAATTTGACAGATTGTAGGAGCTTGATGTGCTGGCGTCTGTACATGTCACATGTCTTCGGATTTTTGGTTCTAGGACATGCCGGTTTCCTCACGATGTTTTCTTTCACCGTTTTGAGAGCAGTGGTGATGAAATTATTTACACAAAGTTAGGTGCAGCTCAGACGGCACACTTTTTGTGCGATCGAGTCTGCGGCGCACAAAAAGTCTGCATGGCGCGCAAAAAGTCGGTCGCAGATTTTTCACCGACTCAACGAACACGACGCGCATAAACACACACACACATTCATTCACATACATTCTTTTTAAATGTCTATCATGATATTCTGCCTTAGAAGTATCATAAATTGCTGGTCTGTTTTGTATTTCTTGAATTAACATCGTTACATCGACCTCTGGCGCCATGATAATAGATCGCGTGCGTTACGTCCACTCCTAGCAAATGCAGATTGCCGACTAAAGTGTGCGCCGTCTGCGTTAGCGCGCGTTGAAGCAAACGTTCTATTTTTTTCGCAGACTTTTTGTGCGGAGCGGCGCGGCCCGGCGCGGTGCGGTCTGCCCGAATTACACGGATTTTTTGTGCGCCGGACTTTTTGCGCGTCATGTGCGTTACTGCATATAATTGCATAGGTTCTATTTTCACAGACTAAAAAGTGCGTCACGGATAGTCTGTCGTCTGCGCTGCACCTAAAGCGCGCAGCCATATGAGTCGACAAACTTCAACTTGGGGCGCCTGAAGCGTAAAGAACGTACCTCAAACGCATATCCGATGGTATCGATAGCGATGACATGTTTCCTCGCATAGTTCTGCAGGGCCCCGGTGAGGAAGGCCTGCGGGAAGTAGAAGCCCGAGATCCAGAACACTTTGGGTATGCCAGCCGCTGCCCACTCCTCCATGAACTGCACTCGGAGGCACAGGTCCTTGACCCACGCCGCTGGAGTGGAAGAAACATGATTTAGTCATTAAATTGTACTCGATAATGTGTAAACTGTCAATCAATGAACTGAACCTTTCGAAGTCCACTGCTGGACATAGGCATCTCCCAGTCTGCGCCACAACACCCTGGCATCCAGTCTGTCCCAGCGACCTTCTTAAGGTCGTCGGTCCGTCGTCGCTAGGGGGCGTCCCACACTACACTTGCCGATACGAGGTCTTCACTCCAGCGGTGCTTTTCGGTAAAAATCTCACCGTGCAAACTTAGGTGAAGTGAGCTGTCAATTCCTAGCAAAAACAAACTCACTTCACCTCCACCCCCCCCCTCCCTCCTTCCCTCCTTCACCTTTCACGGTGAGATTTTACAGAATCGACCGGCCGGACTCGTCTGCTCCACCGACCACCTGTCCTTCGACTAACATGGCCAGCCCACTGCCAGTTCAGATTGCTTACTCTACAAGCTATATCATGTATGTGTGTAATCTGTGGTTACCTGTAATTGAGAGTGCATTACAGGACAATGAATTTAAAATCGACAATTCAGGAAAAACCCATATTACACAAAATTAAATTAAATTTCACAATACTGCCACAGAGTAGATCAGAATAAAATGTCAATGTCATTAATATAGATGAACGAGTAAGTACAAATGAAAAAGGTCACAGAATTATTAAGTTAATTAATACAAGTTTTTATTTTGCTTCAAAAAATCTTTTTTTAACTTTTGAGTGATAAATCACGGATCATCAGACCGGAGTAAGATGAAAAGATACTTGGTAAAACCTTACCAAGCGGTTTCAACGAAGGGTATGCATTAGAGCTCCACATTTCAGGTACCACATTCCGGGACAGGCTACCTCCCATGCTCTCCAGCGCTTCGGACATCACCACCAGACCCTTCATAGCTTTCAGCAGATCCCTGTAATGATACAAAACGACGCATCAGCTACTCCGTCATATTCCAGGTTCCTTACCTTTTTTTAGGTAATGACGAAATGTATGATTATTTTATGAATGTATATTGTGCAACTGTTGCATAATGACCCTTATTATAACCCAATACGGGGTTTTAGACATGGCGTAAAAAAATCACTATTCGAGTAAACAAGGTAATGAACGCATACTTCAAGGAATTGTTGATAATTTTCAGTAGTTTGTTGTAACGATTAGCCTCTTGTATGAGCACCGTGTTCAAGGACTCCTTGTACGATACAGGATATCTGCAAAAAAAAAACCATGTCAACTTTCGGGCTTTTGACTAACCATAACGACTGTCAAAGATCTACGAATGACAGCCGGGACCAACGGCTTAGGATGCGTTTCCACTGAAGCGGAACTGTGCGGAGCGGAGCGGAGACGTACAGGAATCGACCAATCGCAATAGTGGAAATCCTCAGCGTGTCACTCGTCTCGTCTATGATTGGACGATTCCTGCACGTCTCCGCTCCGCTCCGAACAGCTCCTCTTCAATGGAAACGCACCCTTAACGTGCTTTCAGAGGCACGGAGGGGTCTCAATATGTAATGGACGATTTCCGCGGTCGGTTCGTGCCTGGGTAACCATGGTCACCCGTGTGGCAAGCGTAGCTACACCTTCAATCGACCGTGCGGCTGTTATTTAGCCACGAGCCCCTCAGACAAGTGTCGTGACGGTAACAATGTTTCACTTTTTTCGGTCTAGCTCAGCTTTGTTTAATCTCAGTTATTGAGCAAAATATTTGTTCAAAATTGTAGCAGAAGTACACAATGAAATTTTGAACAAATATTTTGCTCAATAACCGAGATTTAAAAAAAAAACTGAAATGTTAATATTTTTCTCAACAACTGAGATTAAAAAAACGGAAGTGTTAATCGACTTTTGCTGCTGACTGTACCAGCCAGATTTAAAAAAAAAATATTTTTTGCATTTGATATTTCGACGGGAGGATGTCAGTGGACCCAGCTAGTTATTTATAAACCAAGTCCCGCCCACGACTTCATCCGCATAAAATTTCTCGTCCCCCCCCCCCCCCCCCCCCGGTCGCATCGAATCAACTCCCCACGCTATTACTTCGTTTTCGCTTTGCGTTCTTTATATTTTTTTTCTTTAATTTTTGCCCGGCTCCTAAGTGTCTTACCGTGATGCTAAATAGCTAAAATAGCCTATAATTATCCTTTCTCAAGAAATGGGCTATTAAAAGCAAAAATATTTTTTCAAATCTGACTGGTAGTTCCGGAGATTAACGCGTTCAAACATACAAACTCTTCAGCTATATTATAACCTTCTTACTAATAAACGTATTTCAACAGATGAATACACACCGATTTCTCTCTTTCAGTCGTCAGTAATTTGACTTTCGAAAGAAGACAAAGCGTTGTATAACTATACAGACGCTATACAACGTTTATTAGTAAGAAGGTTTAGTAAGTTTTTTCTCTTTCTGTTTTCCTTCTCAGTTAGTTTTAATCATGATCTGGCAGTTTGAGTAATTTACGCGGCCTACCCAAATGTCCTTTCTTTGGTATTTTTCGTCGAAATCGTTGAGCTCCTCAAGTTCTGAGTTGAGCTGCACGATTTTTGACAAATGCTTGCACTGATTGGACAGGTCCGCTAAATCTGTATGGTTCTTTCCTCAAAAGACCATTTCAGACACCAATCTACATGGCCTTCACAAGATCTGACCAAGATTTTGTCAGGACTTTAAAAGTGTACTGTGACCTCTGAGTTCTTCTCAGAATAGTCAGATAGGAAACGCGGACCCCATCTAGTTTAACAAAAATATGTTTGACGTGTAAAAGTGTTTGTACAAACCTATTTACAGAAAATAAATAATTTATCATAGTATAAAGAAGACATATGTTACGTGGCAGAGATATGGTCGGTATCCAGCAGCTTGGGCAGCATCTTCATGATGTCTATGGCGGCCAGCTCTATGATGGACTCGATGGACGCTCCGCCCGCCGCCACCATCTCCTTCGGTTGCAGGTCGCGCAGGGTGACTGTGTAACAAATAATAACATTTATTTTGGCAACAGTTCGTCAGACACAAAATATAAATAAAAAAAAAAAGATTTTGACGACATCAAGTTAAGCTACGCTTGCCGCGGTTAACCCGTGGATGGATGATCTTTACATACCAATACCCCTCCGTGCCTCGAAAAGCACATTAAGCCGTTTGTCCCGGCAGTCAATCGTGGATCTTTGACAGTCGTTACGGGTAGTCAGAAGCCCGAAAGTCTGACAACTAGTCTTACCAAAAGGTATCGCATTAACTGAGTTGTGGAGGTCAGATAAGCAGTCGCTCCATGTAAAATACTGGTATTCAGCTGCATCCGAGTAGACTAGAAGCCGACCCCAACATATTTTTAAAAAGGCTAGACAGGTGGTGATGAATTTAACAACAACAATATGTGCAAGAAAGGGCTTATACAAGTTGTAACTGAAAACCCAAAAAGAGGTCATTATGAAATATAACATCGCGAAAAAAAATCAGCTGCTCGATACATATACTCGAATCATGTGGAGGTATGGAACAGCAGGTTTTTTCGCTATTACAAGGTTGGTTTGAGAGCAGTGATGGTCCAGTCCCCATTTCCGAGTTCTGACACTTCCTATGTCGAATAAATATTGACTTAAAATTTTCTAAACACCGAAAATAACAAAATAGTGGAATGAAACCAAACTCGGGAATGAACACGAAATTAAATGAATGAACGACATGTCAAATTTCTTGTAATTTCGTATCTATGGTCACGCCATCTACGATTAGCTTTGACCAACCTTCCCATTCTTTTCTGAAATGTCACTTGAAATATATTTTTAAAAAACCGGTCAGGTGCGAGTCGGACAAATTTGTAAGTATGTAATAGTTTTAAAATTAATTTTTATTTGTAATTTAACTAGACATTTACGGTTTTCGGATTTTTCATTTACTTGTGTTACAGGATATTGCTTCTTGCCCAATTTCATGATTCTAGTTCAACGTAAAGTACCCTATAATTTTTCATTTCGGAACACAAACGCCCGTATCTTTTGATTACGTTGACTTAGAAGTTTGATTTTTTCACTGCTTCAAGGGATTGCAGCCCTGAGTATTTGATATTAATTTCAACTTAACTCCACGCGTTCCTGAGAAAAAGGGCCTTGACCGACGGACAGACAGACGAACAACAAAGTGATCTTATAAGGATTCCGTTTTCCTTTTGAGATACGGAATCCTAAAAACAAGATGGTGGCGTTAGTTATAGCGCTGCTACGTTGTAGTGTTGTACTAACAGATGCAAGAGTTGGTTTCTGTCATGGCGTAGCTGATGTTAGCGTTGGCATGGAGGCCAAACAACACCGGGTCGTCGAACAGCGGCAGCGTCCGGATGTACTTCGTGTAGTCTTCTATGTTCAGCGAAGAGTGTTGCTGTAACAAATATTGTTTTTTGCCGATTTCAAAAAAGAGCCTCCACTTCTATTGAAGTCGGTTCTCAATTGGCCTGAATTCTTTTTTAAATAGAAAGAAGAAAGAAAGAAAATTTGTTTATTCTGCACAAACAAAAACGCACATGGCAATAAAAATTAAAAATTATTTAAAAAAGACATAAAATACACACACACAACGTAGCCAAAAGCCTCGTATTCAAGCTAAGAAAATATTCACAATTCTGTCCATTGCTTGATGTCAGGGCCATGCACCAAAGACAACACACATTATAACTTGACATTGACAATATATATCAATCCGTTAATTAGCAGACACAATAGAAATTTTATTGTTATCGGTACACATGGTGTACCTACACTCGACGTGCGAAGAGTTAAATATGACAACAAAACGTGAATGTAAGCAACAACAAAAAAAAAATGCCAATTGCAGTGTGGTAAAATAACTACTTTTGTAACAAACAATGAAAATAATACAACATGGAGCATCTGCAGCCAAACTAGGTGAAAAACCTGTATACTCGGCACACAGCGCCATATCTCTCTGATGATAATAGACTGATTTAATTTCGCGGGTTGACCTGCCGCTTTGGACATGGCTAACATAAGATAGCACTCACCTGCCGATAAGCGCCGGCCTCATCGTAGCAATACTTATCGGACAGCACCGACAGGGTGTAGTAGTCGCCCAGCAGGCACAGCAGGCAGCGCCGGTCCCAGTCGTCCGTCACGCGCCCGCCGTAGTTGATGTGGCCAGCCGTATACGTTAACATCTGGAAAATCAATAATAGTCCATGTAATATATTCTCTGCTAAAAGATTTATTTTTACTAGAATAAAGCTCGAACTAGTTTGAGAATCCCAGTCTGCGCGCAGGCCACCCGCGCCCACGCCGCGCACCCACTGCGGCCACTTGTATGAACGAGCTATAGTGTGAGTTACCCGCGCGCTCCCCGCGCCGAGAAGCCCGCGCCCGCCCCGCGCCCGCCCCGAGCCCGTCCCGCGCCCGCCCCGCGCCCGCCCCGCGCCCGCCCCGCGCCCGCCCCGCGCCCGCCCCGCGCCCGCCCCGCTAGTCTGGCCAAGCAGTGTGTTTGAATTTTTTATTGTAGGTTGCTGCCATTTGCCGAACTGGCGAACATAGACCAGTGTAGAAATAGAATGTACAAACTCACCCTAAGAGGCACTTCACTGTACTCATTGAGGAACATATGTAGCTGTGAGATACAGATGCGCAGGTCGCCGTCAGTGAACTCGTAGGGGATGTTGAAGCCGAGCGGCCCGAACTTGCGACGTTCCAGGACCACGCCGTGGAACATACATAGCGCGAATAGTAGCCACTGGAATGAGAATCACGGAAATATCGTTAAAGCAACCATCAATGACAAAAAAAAACATTTAATTATATTATTTAAAAACCGCATTTACACATACAACATCCCATGTACCCGGCTATCATTGAAAACCAGCGCTAGGTCTCTGTCTCGCCCCTAGTTAGACTGGAAACTGACCACAACATAGTAAAAAGTAAATTGCCAAGTTTCCAACCAATGAGGGTTTTCTGAAATGACGTTCGCTAGGTGGCAGCACTGACACGTCAGGTCCAGGCATCTGTCAAAGAGCCTATATTTTCTTTAGTCATGAATGAATCGAATGATGAACTTCATCATATATTTTATATTGGAAGACCTCTTGTCACAGTGGTGCCAACTGGTGTCGTAAATTTTCACGAAAACCCTCATTATTAAAGAACGCTATGTCTTGCCGTCATCGGCGTATAATCAGCATGTTTGTGCCAAGATAATATTTGCAATATTATCTTGGTACAAACATGCTGATTATAATAAATGATCAAGCAATCACACATTATTAAATAAATCTAATTCAAATTATCGACAAAATAAAAAAAAAAAACAAAAAAAAACATTCAGCAATTGATTTGTAAATATACATCGGTTTTGACGTTCAAAAGAGCCTTTAATGTGTCTATTTGCAGCACGCCAACAGCAACCTTATTAGAATGAGAATAAAGATCACTGTGATTTAGAGATAGATGCAAAATCAGAGGTAAAAAAACTGTGAATGAACTGTAAATAAAAGTTTATTAGCCTGGCCTTAGAATTGTGCCAGAGACATCTTCATTCGTGGCGATTCTTTAAATAGTATGAAAATTTGTCTTACCTTAAAATTAGGAACTTTGGGATCCGACGAATTGAAATACTCCGTAAAGTCGGGCACTTGATTCATGTATGCTTTCAATAAGTTCGCTTTTATTCCTCTAGGGGGCTCCACTGTCATCTTATAACCTGGAAAAACAAAAAAACCATAATGTTAATTTCCGTAACAATGAGAGATCTCGCCGTTTACAGTTATTTTATCTCTGACAGCACCGACCGATTAGCAATCTTATTACAATGACAATAAAGATTATTGTGGTTTTGACAGACTTAGCAATGGCAGCAACCCAATAACAACCCTCTTGCCATGACAATAAAGATCACTGCTGCAATATTGACAGTGATGCAAAATCAGAGGTAAAATATCTGTGAACAGACTACACTCGTTAAGGGGAAAGCGCTAAGGTAGCCCGCGAAATTCAAATTTTCTTACGTTTTTTGCCATTTGCTGGTCAGTATTAAGTTGTACGTCGATCAAAATATGAATCGCGGCCGTAACAAATATGTATTTACAGAATTATAATGATTAAAGTCATCAACACAACTCTCTAAGACCACGTAACCCCAAACAATGACGATTTCATGAAACAGTTATTCTTTGGGGTTACGTGGTCTTAGAGAGTTGTGTTGATGACTTTAATGATTATAATTCTGTAAATACAATATGTATTTACAGAATTATAATCATTAAAATTGCAAAAAATCTAAAAAAATTGAATTTCGCGGGCTACCCTGGCGCTTTCGCCTTAATCCGTTGGTCAGGCTGTCATTCGCAGATCTTTGACAGTCGTTGCGGGTAGCCAGAAACCTTGTCAATAATACTCCATAAAGATGGCAAAAACAAAGGGGTTACGTGTTACATAGTAACAACGTTGTGGAGGTCAGATAGGCAGGTCGCGCCATGTAAAATACTGGCATTCAGCTGCATCCTTTTAGACTAGAATTCGACCCCAAGATTTTTTTTTTTTGGGGAGAAGCCTAGCCGTATTGACAATGCAAATAGTCGCCCAGAAAAATAGCTGTGTCATATCCGGTCAGACGGGTATACGGACGGACTGATGGACGGATATGACGAAATTATAAGGGTTCCGTTTTTGCCATTTAGCGACGGAACCCTAAAAAGCAACATGATGTGTCTATGAGGTACTGATACCATTTTGCAGTAGCGCCACAGGGAAGTGCGGCGAGGGCGTGGACGTGAGCCACAGGCGGAAGTCTTTGTGCACCAGCTCCGGCTGGATGTGCTCCACGTTCAGCTCCAACACCGGCATCCAGGAGGGAGACAAGTGGCAGTTCTGGAACACAACAGTTACTAAAGAAGAAAATAGAATGGATTTTTTTTTGTATAAAGGAAGGCACAATACAAAAAATAAACAGGATTATAAAAGAGTCAAAAGCCACAGTATTCGAAAGAAAAATTTAAAAATAAAACTGTCAAATTGTCTTTACATTGTCTAATGCTGCGACCACACGGTCGCATATATTTTGGACTATGACACCACTTATGAATTATGTATAGTTGTTGTACGCTTGTCCATTTTATGTTTAAAATAAAAGCGTTATATTGCGTAATGTAGCTGTTTGTTTTTCCTATTTAATGAATTGCAATATTCCAATTCCAACTCAACACATTATTTTGCGATTTGTTCAAAATCAACTATTTTTAGGTACCATTCATTCGTTTCGCAAATTCATTCTCTATCGCAACATTATGGTGACGCTATTTTGCTTTGAACTGTCAAGTTACTGAATATGATTATTTGTCGAACTATACAAGCATATCGTTCAGTTGTAGCTATCGTATCGAAAATGACACATGATATGTTGAAATCGGAAGTCGAGAAAGTACCTGGAAGAACACCCAGTTTCCGAAATCACTGCCGACCTTCATCATGGCTTCAGCCAGCGGCCCCTGACCCTGGCCCAGGGAGATGCTCTCGAATCGCTTGCCCATCTTCATCTTATCCGCGAATTTTAACAGATCTGGAAATAATATATGAACGATTGTCGAATATTAGATGTCAAAACAAATACAAACTCCTAGCTATTAGTTATATGTTCACATACCTAGCGTAGTTGCGTTGTTCCCACTGCTGAGACGCAGGCCTCCTCTCAGTGAGAGGGAGTGGGCCGTAATCCACCACGCGGGCCCAGTGCGGGTTGGTGATGCGACATCATCCGCAAAAAAAATTTGAAAAAAATTCAAAGACATGTGACATCTACCAACCAGCACTGGGCCCGCGTGGTGTATTACGGCCCACTCCCGCTCACTGAGAGGAAGCCTGTATCCCAGCAGTGGGAACATCATAGGCTGATCATGCAAAAAATATATCCTATAGCTTTTGCCCGCGGCTTCACTCACGTGGATTTCGATTAAATTTGACACAGGTAGACCGCGACCTGTGCGGGACCAGGACATAGAATATTTTTATCCTGGTACTCCGTTTCCGAGCGATAATTCCCAAAGCCTCAGGCAAAAGCTAGTCTATACTAATATTATAAAGCTGAAGAGTTTGTTTGGTTGAACGCGCTAATCTCTGGAACTAGCAGTCGGATTTGAAAAATTATTTTTGCATTTGATAGCCCAATTCTTGAGGAAGGCTATAGGCTATATATAACACCACGCTATGACCTTAAGGAGCCGATCAAAAGGAAAAAAGTCAGAAATAACGCTAAGCAAAAACGAAGTAAAAGCGCGGGCAGGTGATGCGATGCGACGGGGTGGGTCGGAGTAACAAGAAATTTCACGCGGACGATGTCGCGGGCAGAAGCTGGTAATAAATAAATACGTACCGGCAGCGGGATCCGTGCCCGTGGACAGTACGAAGATGATGGGTGCCAGGGGGTCGGACTCCCCGTACAGCGCCGCCAGGTCGGCCGGCTGCGGCTCCACGAACCGCGCGCCCAGACCCACCACCACGTAGTCCTGGAACAGTTGACCATGTACCATATACAAGGTGTAAAAATATCGCGACGAGATTTTATCGCGCACTAGATTTTCAAATCTCGGTGTTAAGCCTGTTTGTGTTGTTTTAGTTGTTACTAGCTGCGCCCCGCGGTTTCACCCGCATAAGTGTCTATCCCGTGGTAATATCGGGATAAAAATGAGCCTATATTTTAATCCAGGGTGTCAGCTACCTCTATACAAAATTTTATCAAAATTGGTCCAGCCGTTTGGGCGTGAAGACGTAACAAACATATAAACACACACGCGCGCTCACAAACTTATTGATTAGGCAATGCCCGTCACTTCAGTTGCAATTACGAATATCGTGCTTAGTGAGTAGATCTCCCAGAGTAGGATACCCAACAAAGAGAAAACTTCAAACAAAACGTCGATGATGCCTCTGTGGAGGGTTACTCCGTGGCGCGGCGTACCAATTCGGAAACACGAACATTACCGAAGCGCACACTTTTTCTGGTTTACCTGCATGTGATGGGAACTAACCTGAAACCCAGGAATAATCTTGTCAGGTCGGAGACACTTGAGGATGAGCAGCTTCTGAAAGGTGTCGTATTGATTGTCCATCGGTTTTGGAAACGGCAACCTGCAATACGCAGGTATTCAAGTTGTATTTTTTTATATGCACGTATAGGTGACAATTTATTTTTATTTTACTTATATATGTAAATAATAAAACAAGTTTCTCGCACTCTGAGGGTATCCAAACGGGACATTCTTTTCGGGTATACATAGATAATGTACGGACGCCAGCACATCAAGCTACTACAATCTGTCAAATTTCTTTAATAGATTTTCAACTTTATCGTTAAAGCATAAGGTTCAAAGTTGATTGGGAAAATTTGACAGTTTCGGGTAGCTTGATGTGCTGGCGTCTGTACAATTCACGAGGACGCGTCATGTGACCCTTATGTCATTGTAATAAATTGGATATAAATTGGAATGATTGAAGCGCGTGAAATGCAATATCTGTAAAAACTACAGTCGTCATTCTGGTGTTTCCTGAAAAACATTCCTATTTAAAAAAATATGGGAATGTTTCTTTGTATAATAATAAAACTCGTCTATTAGTGTCTCATTGCACGGCAAAGGCCTCATACGGGTAAGACACGAGCTGTGATCACCACGATTCACGGCGAATTGACGATTTCAGACTTTATTAACTGGGATTGAGAATTGGGAATTCCTCACGATGTTTTTTTCGATAAATATATAAAAATCCTCCAGTCACTCACTAACGGAAGGTGTTCGCTACCCACAACGCCATCTATCGTAACTTCACGACAGTTCGCGAACTACTCAGTACTCATCGATGTAGGCGGCGAGCAACAGTGGCGACACCTCGACGCGATAAAACGCACAACGACTTGCGCGCGCGACCGGGTCGCGAACGAAAATGTTCGTTTTGAATGTCGGGTCTCCTATGTTCCATTCGGTTTTTGTCCTTGGAGTAAACGCATGAAGTTGAGAAAATGTCTTGTCCTTTTATTTCTCAAAAACCAAAGTAGACGCCCCAACAGAAGGAATGGTTTTTAATGTTGACAGTTCAACAACATTTATTGCGTTATTTACGTTGCTGAGCAGATAAATATTTCTAACATTTATGAAGCAATGGATTAGCAATATCCTTCAAAATGATTCAGATTGTGATTAATCGTGTGTTACGCAATAAGGGGGCAGGTCTGAATCATACTTTTTTCTGGCATAACACTTGACATATTAGTGAAAATCTTCGCGTTATTACACTAATACAGAATTAACTTAAAAGAAACACTAAAATCAATCTACCTAGCCTTTTACCGACTATGTTGGGATCAGCTTCCAGTCTAACCGGATGCAGCTAAATATAATACTAGTATTTACGTAATACTTTTATCTGAACTCCACCACCAAGTTGCTGGGTAACACAATACCCCTTGGTAAGATTGTCAGACTTTTCGGCTTCTGACTACCCGTAACGACTGTAAAAGATCTATGAATGACAGCCGGGAGCAACAACTTAACGTGCTTAAGGCTGCAGTCTTGCAAAATTCACTCGCGGCGAATTATTTGCGCAACTTTGTATTTTTTTTTTAAACAAAGCAATGAAATAACATGAAATTTTATTATTGCACATAAATAACCACAATATAAGTAATAGCTAGTTATTTTTTTTAAGTTCATTTAGATGGGATAAGTTAGGTAAATCAAGCGTTAAATACAGCTCTTTCGTGCCCAACATCATTTCGAGTTCTGTTTGGGCGCTTAGTTTAGGGCAATGAAGAATTAATTTGGAAATCTGTTCAGCACATATTTATCTCAACATTCTCGTCTTCAAAATGTGCTGATTAGTTTTTTCTAATTATATTCCATTTTCTTAATTTAGACGTCACAATTTCATCAAAATTCTCTGTTTTTATCTCTTAATAAACGTTTTTTTTCATAATAACTATGCATCGTATGTATGTATTAATTAGATTATTTTAATGCCAAGAGTTCAATAAGCAAATACAAAAAAAAACAGCACCTAAATCACCTTACCCTAACAATAGTAATATTTTCAAAAGACCTACAAAAAAGGGGTTTATAAACAAGAATTGAGAGAGAAATTTCTTAGTGGCCACTGCACGGTCGGAGCGTTCAGACGTGTGGTCCACGACGAATTTTAATTGTTCCCTCTCGCTCTAACTTTGCTCCTGCAGTCCTGCTCTAACATAGGATGCGCATTGTTGTGTATCTAAAGTTGCTCTACTTTATTATTTTTTGTATATAATTTTTCGAGTTTTTTGTAAATATTTGTATATCAGTAATAGTTTTCTAAATATTTGTGTATCAGTAATAGTTTTGTAAATATTTGACTTCAAAATGGATCGTAAACGTAAAAAAAAATATGCCTGTACAAGAAAAAGAAAATTGGCCTCAAACGTAGAATTGATGAAGAGAAATAGAATCCAAAGGTAAGTAGAACTGTTTACAGTATTCATGTTTAGGGCCTAACTACAAGGTCAAATTAAATTAGCTAGCGAGACTCCACAAACGTGATGGATATTGATATCTCAACACGATGAAACAGATTTTATCAACTCACACTTCAAGTAACAATACTACCAGCGGTCATTGGCCCCAAAAAAATCATCAAATCTTTATTTTTTGTATTTCGTCGTGTTTAGATAATATCGTATACAGGGTCAAATTAAATTAGATAGCGAAACTCCGCAAAAGTGTTGGGTATCGATATCTAAACGTGTGTGGGGGGCGTGAGTGTATGTGGGGAGGGCGTGATTATGTGTTGATAGATGTATCTGTATGAGGTATGGGGAGTGAGTGTGTGGGGGTGTGTGTATGGGGGGTGAGTGTGTGAGGGGAATGTATGGGGTGGGTTGTGTTTTTGGTGTTTATGTATGTATTAGATCGCTAGTCTACTATACTTTAGGGCTATTTAGACCAAAGTCGGATATCTTTTAGTACGATGATTTTTTACTAATAGGTACTTCTGAAAACTCTGTTAATAATTTATGACTTTTTTATTTTCACAGGTCCACTGCTGGCTCTCGGCAACCTTTTTCAGATGTTACCAACTTGTCAGAAGCTCGAAATAAATAAAGTATATCGAAAAAAATAAAGTATATTATTTGAGCGTTATGCGGCATTTAAGAGAGCAAATTCGAAGAAAAAGGCCAGATTTGTGGAAAGAAAATTGTTGGATTTTGCACCACAATAATGCGCCTTCGCACAAGGCCATCTTTGTAAACAAATTTTTGACCAAAAGCTCAACAAATACATGATTCGTGATTATCGAGCAACCACCTTATTCACCAGATATGGCTCCAGCCGACTTCTTTCTTTTTCCTAACCTCAAATTACCACTTCGTGGCACCGTTTTCATTCGGTAAGACAAAGGAATATTCGCGGCGAGAACTAAACTCAATTCCGGAAAAAGCGTTTAAAAATGTGTTACCGAGCGCATACAACCTGAATCTCTTCAAAGAGAGAGTGAATAGGCTTCTTCTGGGTAAGCTCACTCCATCGTCGACGTTGTCTCTGTCACCTCTGAGCTAGACTAGAGTCAAAAGCAAACCAATTCCAAATTTAAAAAAAATGTTTTGATGATTGGATTATTCGTTGGCGTAAGTGTATCGTTTCTGAAGAAGCATACTTTGAAGGCGATAAAATATAAGTCTGCGATGAGCATGTGTTGGTGTCTGTGTTGTGTTGTGTCTGATGTGATGTGTAGTGTCTGTGTGAGCGATTTCATGGCGTTCTTTGGGACTAGCGCATTGTTTTTTTTCTTCCGTTGAGGGAATTTTTCAATTTTGAATACAACCATCTCTCGACGGTTATATTGGGGTAGATTTCTGATAATTCTCGTGGTCTTGTGGGTGTTGTCATTTCACAAAGTCTGCGGTAAAAGACGTGGTTCTTATTTCTTTTTACTTTTTTCTCAATAGGTTGAATTATATTTATGGCGGGTCTTTTAAGGCGGGAATCAATTAGCTCAGGGAGCAGACAATGCAAATAAAATTTTGTCAATGGGCCTACCATTTTGTAGTGCCAGAACGTAGGGTCTCTTTTTATATTATTCGACTTTCATTGAGTAGTCCACTCCAGCCCATACGGCATATAAGCACATATCCATCTCCGTAATGTTTAATTGGCTCTGAGTATGGAAATAATAGACGTGGTTTTTGTCAATCGCAAACGTATTTCTCCTAATGTTACATTTCCATTTTTTTTCTTTTATCGTTTCTTCAGATTGCATATTTTTTGCAGAAAGTGGGCATTTTACTTCTACCAGTCCTGTTTTTCCATTTTGTGTTTATAAATACCATCGGGACTGGCTCCTAAATATTGGACTGTTTGTTTAATATAAAGACCGCAGCTGGCAATTGTGACGTTTTCCTGCAGAGATAATGCTTTTTGTCCATTATCTCTACCATAATATGTGATCGAAACTTTGGTCTATCGTCTGTTTCTGTAGTTCATCTCTTTTTTGGTCAGAAGGTTCCGTTTATTTAAGGAGTTATTTTTTTGTCATCTGAAAATCTTCATCGGTCGTAACTTGTTTTTTTGTATTACTATCTAGCATGAACGAATTTATATAAAAACCGGAGGCGCGAAGGAAGAGCAACCCCCGCCAAGGTACCATTCAAATATAAATAAATATTGATTATTACTTAGTAGAGCAACTTTCCGACCGTGTCAAATATCGCTAGGTAGGATGAATGCGGGGACTGCAGGGAGCCCGGGTGCAGACGCACGGCGCGTGGACTCGCCGCACGCGATTCTTAAATTGTGCAATAGAAGACTAGGCCCTTAAGAAATACAAATAGGATATTTTATTTGCCACATAACAACACCAGTATTTGGGCAAATACGCCAAGTGAAGTGCCAACATTACGCCCGGGTGTCACCATTGCCAGGATCGCCCAGAGGACACGGTGGAGCACACGGTGGAGGTCTGCCCCGCTTGGGCGGAGCACCGCCGTGTCCTCGTAGAGGCGATCGGCAGCGGCGGCGACCTCTCGCGTCCGGCCCTGGTTCAAGCCATGGTCCGGGGCGAGAGGGAGTGGGGGGCAGTCACCTCCTTCTGCGAAGCAGTCATGCTAGCGAAGGAGGCGGCGGGACGGCTGAGGGAGAGAGCCTCCCGTCCCAGCCGCCGCGGGAGACGCTCCGGGCGTCGGGAGCCGCGCGACGACTCCCGGCCACCGTAGGCGCGGGCCTTCGGGCGGAGAGTAATGGGTAGCTCACCGTCCGACCAGGACCAGGCCCGTGCCGGACGGCGCGTACGTGTTCCACGTGCGCCTCAAAGAGATGTCAGCATCAACCGAAGGGGCCCGTCAGAGCCGAAGCCTGCCGGGTCAGCGGGATTGTCCGAAACGGTTACCGCTGGCTCGAAACATAAAGGGCTAACGAAGGAAGACGGGTGGGTTTTAGTCAGTAAGAGTCTGACACTCCCTTCCGCTCCATCCAGAGCAGGAGGGGTCATTTGTAGATATCCCAAACTGAAAAAAAAAAGTGCCAACACATCAGACTTACTTATGGGGCGTGTGTGAGTCGTAGTACGTCTTGAAGAATCTAAGGTAAGCCTCGAAGTCAGCGAGGATCGAAGGCATAGTGGTGACAGTGGCCAGCTGCTGCATCTCCAGCCACATCCGAGGAGATACCCACTTTGGGTCCGGGTTGTCCTTCTCCTATTGGCCACAAAAGGTTTTTTTGTTTTAGAAACGTTATTCTATGCACATACATAATCTGCCTTTAATGCTTCCCTACTCTCTTCGAGAGCGAGCACGATTTAAGGGAGTCCAGTGCGGGTTTATAGATGTAACATGTCTGAAAATATTTGGTTGTAAAACTTGTAGCACATAAACGATGTTTTCTTTCACCGTCATTGCTTGTATCATCATCTGCCTAGCCTTTTCCCAACTATGTTGGGGTCGGCTTCCAGTCTAACCGGATGCAGCTGAATACCAGTATTTTTACATGAGGCGACTGCCTATCTGACCTCCACAACCTAGTTACTAGGTAATACGATACCTATTGGTAAGACTGGTTGTCAGACTTTCAGGCTTCTGATGACCCGTAACGACTGTCAAAGATCCACGAATGACAGCCGGGACCAACGGCTTAACGTGCTTTCTGAGCCACGGAGAGGTCTTGATATATAAAGATAGTCACCTATCCACAGCCCAACCATTGGCTGTATGTGTATATTTAAACAAAGTATACTCACAGTTTCAAGCTTCGCCCCGCTCAGTAGGAAGTTGAACTCCTCTCCCCGTATAGTTCCCTTATCCAGTAATATTCTGACACACAGTAGAAAGGCGAACAGGAGCTTATGTCGTTCAAATAGACTTCGACATACGTTCTGGTACAGAAGGAAAGTGAAGTGGACTATTATCACGTCTACTCTTTCCACGATGTCCTCTGAAAACAAGATTAATAGAAAAAAATTATCTCTAATCTGCGTTCGCGATTTACTTGCCAAAAATGTAAACAAATATTAATTAATGGAAAAATAACTTTAATTGTTACACAGTAAAGTTCAGTTTTGAGATTAGTCAGTACACCTCTTTTGGTAGAAATCCTAAATAAAAAAAATCCCTTACCATTAGGCTCCGTCTCCGCCATGGCTCTAACGAAGAGCTTCGCGAACCACTCCAGCGAGTACTGATACATCGGGTCTACGTTCGCCATGTCCGACAGACAGAAGAACAGGATGGAGCCACGCTCGGCGACGGGCACGTAGCCACTGCGGGCTTCGTCGATCTCGGCCGTCGTGCGTTCTATGTCTTCCACTTTTATCTAGAACATTATTTATTCACATGCAACAAAACATCACGCCTGTAAAACTCGAAGGGCTAGGTAGAGGTATAGTACCTATGATTATAGGTACTAGGTAGAGGTATAGTACCTATGATTATAGGTACTAGGTAGAGGTATAGTACCTATGATTATAGGTACTAGGTAGAGGTATAGTACCTATGATTATAGATACTAGGTAAAGGTATAGTACCTATGATTATAGGTACTAGGTAGAGTTATAGTACCTATGATTATAGTTACTAGGTATAGGTACTAGGTAGAGGTATAGTACATGATTATAGGTATTATAATACACCCATATTTCACCAGTTATCTATAAGTCCCATGTAATAGGGGGGCGCGCCTATTACCATCAACCGGAAAAATCCAGGCTCCGGGCTGCTACTCAGAAATTCCCGATGGAAAAACCCAACAGCACTTTACCCGACGCGGGATTCAAACCCAGGACCTCATGCTTAGCAGTAGCGCTTGCAACCACTAGACCAACGAAACTAACAATTCACATATTATAATGAATGTATACAAAATATTGTACAACATTTTAAAAGAATAACTACGAAGTTTCCTGCCCGTTCTTTTCCTTGCGAAACCTTTGTGGAAGGGGCAACTAGAATCATCAACCAACCCGCACTGGGCCCGCGTGGTGGATTATGGCCCACTCCCTCTCACCGAAAGGAGGACTGTGTCCCAGCAGTGCCAACATTATAGGCTGGTTATGTAACTAGAATCAATTAAATTTTCGCGAATTTTGACGTTCTGGAACTCACAAGAATCTCAGCACTCTTGATCTTGATGGCTTCCAGCGTCAGAATGAGCGGGAGGTCATCGACCGGAGACCCCTCGCTGTTGGACAGGCCATACAAGATGTCTGCCTGCATCTCCGCGAGTTGCGACGCCATCTGTGCGCGCGACACGATCAGCTGACCGCGGAGCTCTTCTAGATCGGGGCGCTCCTGGGCCACTACGGTTGACAGCAGTTGTTCAGCTAGACCACTGTGGATAGAGTTAAGTGTCAGAAGAGCGA
Source organism: Luperina nickerlii (assembly GCA_963855955.1). NCBI lineage: Eukaryota > Metazoa > Arthropoda > Insecta > Lepidoptera > Noctuidae > Luperina > Luperina nickerlii. The sequence continues at coordinate 5,247,142 of OY979671.1, forward strand.
GTTTTGTAAAGCAAACAGTCTCGAGTTCAACCAATATGTTATTGTATTGCTTTGGAGCATTGACCTTTCTAAGATTCAAGAATCCATGAAGTGTATACCTGGGCACCAGCGCGAAGTTGACGACCATGACTTTAACAGAGGTTTCCGGCTTATACTTGGGGTTTGGAAGTTTGGTGGTGATGTACAGCTTGAAGCCAGCCATGTACGGAATTAAGGAGTCGCCTAGTTTTAGCACCATCTGTCCAGCTTGACGAAAGTATTGGCGCTGGGAACACAGGATAGATTTCATAAAGCATTTTCTGTATTGAAAATCTTAATACTTTTTAAATACACCGTATAATATCATCGAACAACTACGCATAAGAGAGATAAAGAAAGAAAAAAGTTTATTTGGACACAGTTCGTGAAATACAAAATTAACAAAATAAAAATAATGTTTTAACAACAATAGTGTACCACAAGGCTGCGCCAAAAATGTAAGACAAGGAAGATAGACTATCCACGATCTGTTACCAAAGGATTCTCAGTTACTTCGGTCACATAGCCTGTCGAGAACCAGATAAGCTTGTAACGTTGGTGGTGATGGGAAAAGACCTCGCGGCCGCGTGTCACCTAGCCGCTAGCCAGACCAAGAAACCACCCTCTCTGGACTTTCTGTTACGACCACCCTGACTCCTGACAGAAACCGAGAACCGAACGAAGTGGGAGAAAATCGTACATAAAACCACCAAGGCTTTTTAGGGACACGACCGTAATGAAGTACGCGACCAAGAAGACAATTTCAGTGACATCGATAATAAAAAAATACATGAAATAATACATGTGAGTATAGTGACAGCTTTTCGCGAGTACTAAATCATAAAGGGCTTTGAAGATCGGATAAACACGGGCCTAGTGCCGTATTATGACGGCTTGACACATGACCGAACGCAACATGCCTTTTTGACTCTCGGTATACAACGGAACGAGTGGGAAATAAAAAGTTCCAATCGTCACCACTGGGGAGGAACGAAACTTTTTTTTCCCATTCGTTCCCAGTGGGGACGACAAGGTGGGGACGACCGGGAATAAACCCTTTTTCGCACTGGAATCATGATGGCATTTACTTCGTAATACGGCCCTGAGATGATAACAGGTGAGTGGGTTGCATTCCATCCAACCATCTTGTTCGGTTTGAAATATCGCATACCTTCAAAACGGGGTCCAAAGCCGGGTCCAGTTCTTCTCCAACATTCTCCAGCAGGATCGGCTTACCGAACCTTAGCGCTGATTCGAAGTTTCTCAGAAGATCTCTGTCGTTCGGCTTGCATACTACCAAGCCTTCTAGTTTGCCCTGAAGTATAAAAATACAAACAGTGTTAAAATCGTTTCAAAACCCAGCTTGAACCCGCTTTGCTTGTACAAAATATGGGAAGCATTTACGAGTTGCGAGTTGTAGGTCCCAGGGAACCCAGGCATCAGGTACAGGGAACCCGGTGAAGAAGTTGAGTGGTTATCACAAAACATGTTACATCCACCAACCCGCTCTGTGAGCCGGCGTGGTAGATTACGGACTCTCCCTCTCACAGACGGGAGGCTTATGGATTAGCAGTGAGAACGTTATAGCTCCACAGAGTGTACATTATATTTTGGTACTCGTTTATATTGCGAAATCTGAATTACATGGGCCCCGACTCGCTCTTAGCCGGTTTTTATATTACATGCATATTTGATCCTGGCTGTCATTCGCGTCATATATTTTATATAATGATTTCAATGTATATGAGATAATTAAATACAATCCTTATTTATTGCTGCATACGTGTGTCGCATCCTAATATTATAAATGTGAAAGTCTGTGAAGTTGTTCCTCAATCCGCGTAAACCGTTTTGAACAGATTTGGATGAAAATTGGCACATAGATAGACCATTTCCTGGATTAACACATAGGATAATTTTTATCCCGATATTCCCACGGAATCGAAACTTACGCGGGTAAAACCGCGGGACGCTGCTAGTAAAAAAAATTGTATATGATTGATGTTGATTTTAATTAAGGTAAAATAAAGGCTTCAACAAACAAAAGAGGTATTAATAATTACCATAGCCCTGATCCACTTGTTGGCCTGCGTCTGAGGGTCGATGATGAGGGGCCACCTTCGAGAGTTGGACATCAGCACCGCAGACTCCACGGACATCGGGTCGCGAGGTAGACCATACATCTGCCACGTCCTGAAGAAAACGAAAATGTTTGGTAGACCCAAAAAAATCAGACTCAAGGGTGTAATCCCTTAGTCGACAAACAAGCCAGAAGGGCAACGCATATTGTTTCTGTCAATCGTTTAAAAAGATGACGAAGACAGAATTATGTTTTGAATACGTTTAGTGGTAAATTTATTGAGTCATTTGTGGTGCAAGCAGGCATACAACCCGCAAGAGTTAACTTGATTCTTCGCTCGGATGACGTAAGCACGCGATACAGACGCAGACGCATCGATGGCGAGAGCGGTAACAGCGCGGGGGGCGGGAGGGGCCGGGAGGAGCTCAAGTAAACTCTTGCGCGTTGTAAGTGTTGAAAAAAGACGGGCGATGAAGAGTTCCGGGGCACTTACCTGATCTGCACGGCGTCGCCAAGTGTGGACAGCGGGGTGGCATGCGGAGTGTGTGGGACTTTGACTTCCTAAGGACATCAAGCAAGGTATATTGTTTACCAGCTTCTAACTCCTCATCCTAGTTGTTTCGCACTTGTCAGCTCAAATCTAGGCTAAAGTGGTCCAAATGTCCACCACTTAAAAATTGACGCCTGACACTTCTAGTATGGAAAAACTGTCAAAAATGTATAATTTATTCTCAGGATAAGACTTATTCTAGGTTTTAAAGTTTGGTAGAATGCGACCTAAATGTGACAACCTAATCACCAGTCTGTATAAGAGGTTGTTTTCATTCAAACACTTAAAAAAATCTTTACACCACGTGACCTAAGCCCGTACTTATGTCACGCTTATCTGTGACTTACATAGTCCATTTTTACACAGAAAAGCGTGACTTAAGTACGCGTTTAGGTCACACGTGCTATAAAATAGTACACGATACGTGTGTAACTATAAGTATTAAATATTTTAAAAAAAGTATACCTAAGTCACACGTATCATAATGTACTATACTTTCTATACAAATATTTACACACACTGATTACTGATTTACATCCGTAAGACGTCATCGTCACATAAGATTCAATTGAAGACCAGAGCCAGGCACTAGTTGCCTGATGTTTATGCTGAACTGGGTCCGATTTGAAACAGAGAATGTCGTTTTATCAAAATTTTACTGCTTTTTGTGCCTTTTGTGTGCCCTAACTGATACCTTGATTGCGTAACACACTTTTAATCCCAATCTGAATGATTTTGAAGGATATTCCTAATCCAATGCTTCATGTGTTCGAAAAATTTGTCTGCTCAATAACATAAATAAAGCAAATGTTGTTGAACAGTCAATTAAAATTATTTTCTTAAATCTTTCTTCTGATAACACTATTAAAAAATGTGACCATTTTTCTCTACTATTAACTTTTACTTGTATTCACCTCTACAATTGAAATCCAGCTAGCAAGAAGATCTCTTCTGAATTGGTCTGTAAAGGGCGTTATGTAGCCCACAGCGCCTGAAAATTAAATAATAAATATTTAAGAAGTGAGTATTGGCATAAGCATAACATTCATTGTGTAAACTATTTGTGCTAATTCACTAATAAAAACTGAATTATTATCCTTGTCTCTGAGGAGTGCACAGCGTTCGGGTGCACATTCAATTCGGCAGTATTTGGTGAACAATTAATGCGTTTGTCCACCGCAGCCGTCACCGGAACGTCACCTCCGAACGAACCGAACGTGATGTCCCGGTGACGGCGATCGTTTGTCTATCGTGACCGAACGCGGCGTTCAGTATGTAATGGTAGACAAAACGGTACATATTCGGCTAGAGCTGATCTGCAATCTTCGTTCGGCGTCTACCCTCGGTACATCATATTGCGGTCGTGTAGGCATTACTCAAGCTAAGCCAAGCGGTTTTTTTCCCGTACATGTGTCTATTTACTTTCTATGTCTATATGTATATTCTATTTATTTTCGAGCGGCTTGTGCCTAAGAAATAACAGCCGCACGGTTCGATCGATCAGGTTAAGCTACGCTTACCGCGGTTGGTCCGTGGATGGGTGACCATCTTTACATACCAAGATCCCTTCGTGCCTCGGAAAGCATGTTAAGCCGTTGGTCTCAGCTATCATTCATGGATCTTTGACAGTCGTTACGGGTCGTCAGAAGCCCGAAAGTGACAACCACTCTTACCAAGGGGTATCGAATTATCCAATAATTGGGTTGTGGAGGTCAGATAGCCAGTCGCTCCATGTAAAATACTGGTATTCAGCTGCATCCGGTTAGACTGGAAGCCGACCCCAACATAGTTGGGAAAAGGCTAGGCAGATCATGATGTCTATTTATTTTCGATTAGGCCGAATCATGCCCGAACGTGTATGCGTTCGTACCGACCCGAACCGCCGACACAAATCGGACCTGAACATAATAGCACCGATTTTCTGTAGGATCGATTTCTCGGACGTCTCACGTCTACAGTATTATAAGGTTGTTCAAATAACTTACATGCGCTGAGAAGTATATCCCCGATCAAGTTAAATATGGCGACTTCCAAATCCGCAATGGTTTTGATCCACCTCACGCGTTCGCTGGACAAGCCGTTCAGTAACCTATAATCACACTTATATTATAAAGGCGAAATTCTTATGCGGGTGAAACCACGGGGCGCAGCTAGTGGGATTTACAACCTTACACCTTACGCCATACGAGCGAATAGTCGCTGAGAGACTCATGATATAATTTATTTACAATCGATAGAATTTTATAATCCTTTTATATTTTATTTACTTTGCTCAAACAAATAAAATATAAAAGAATTATAAAATACTATCGACTCGTATTCTAAAAAATCTCAACCATTTATGCAAAGGTGGGTCAGCCAATTCCTATAACTGACTGTACATTCCTTGAGCGAGACAGTTGTTGATAGCTAGTCGCTTCCTAGTCGGCGGTGTAACAGGAGCCTTCCACCTTGATTTCCACAATAACTTATTTCTCTACACTACATTCTTAGTGACCTGTTCGCGCGGTCCATCCTCGCGAGGCACTGGTTAATGTCCTCCTCCATGCGTTTCCGTTCCTCTTCCTTCTCCATGAGGTACGCATTCAACTTGGCGATGCCCTCCAGCAACGCTTGCATCTTTGCCTTCGCGCTCGCCAGCATTGCTGTTAGAAACAAATAGTTTTACTGTACCAGACCCTAAATATACAAGCTAATGCCAAAATTACATTATCCAAATAAATTTTAGCAACCTTTTTTATACCAATGCAATATTTGGAATGATTTTTGTACGCACATTTTCATTCGGTAAAATTTTCATGCGGCAGAATATTACCAAGGATAATAACATTAAGGCATTTGGTCTTTAATCAAATGATTTATTACAGCAAACAATCTTTAGACAGTAAACAATTAGTCAAATGATTTGTTATGAAAAAAAATATATAATTTTTTTTTTGCGATTTACATGGTTTTACTTACATAATTACTTTTTAAATTACATTGCATGGTTGCGGTCGGTCGATAGGCGACGTAGCATGCAAGAGCGAGCGAAGGGCAGACCGAGGTGCAGTTTTGTTAGGTTACTTTTAAAACCTTTCCACAGAAATACAAGCGGTGACAGCACTGGACTGCCCCTCGAATGAGGGTTTTCTGAAATGACGTTCGCTAGGTGGTAGCTACTAACTGACACGTTAGGTCCAGGCATCTGTCAAAGAGCCTATATTTTCTTTAGTCATGACTGAATGATGAACGAATGAATGAATCGAATGATGAACGTCATCATATATTTTATATTGGAATACCTCTTGTCATAGTGGTGCCAACTGGTGTCGTAAATTTTCACGAAAACCCTCATTGTTAATTATGACATTCAGTTAATTGTTCCATAACTTAAAACTAATCTCAATTTGTTAATTCTAATACATATATTTATTATTTTGACAACAAGTGGCATACCTTCAACGATCTGCAGGTCTCTGGTGGCCCTGGCCAATGCTTCCTTCTTGGGCGCGACGCCCTTGTTCACGTGGTAGAATTTGTACATAGCATGAACCCACATGCACAACGATTGACACGCTTTGGACACCTAAAACAGGCGAAAACGACTTTAAAAACAGCATGTATTTAATCGAACCTCTAGTAATTCTCATTTGAGCATAATCAGCCTATAATGTTCCCACTGCTGGGATACAGGCCTCCTCACCTTGAGAGGGAGTGGGCTGTGATCCACCACGCGGGCCCAGTGCGGGTTGGTAGATGTCACATGTCTACCAAATGTTTGGTTCTACGACATGCCGGTTTCCTCACGATGTTTTTCTTCACCGTTTTGACAGCAGTGGTGATTGAATTATTTACACAAAGTAAAGCGCCTGTCTGGATTCGAACCCACGACCTACAAGTCGGGGCCGTTACCCCTGGGCCACCCTGCAAAGTATTACCTTCAAGATTTTTGCAGGATCATAATCCGGGTTAGCGATGAACCTCTTGAGCTTTTTGATCATATCCTCTGTGATGGACTCCTTATCGAACTTCAGGAGCGAGTCTAAGAAAGCAGTGGGGTCCGATAACATAAGGGACCCTGGCTTCCAGTAGTTCAGGATTTTTTCGCCATAATTTGCACCTGGTTCCTGCGGAATTAAGCAAACAACACGAATGAAACGACATAGTTCGAAACATGGTAACCATCTTGGTACATAAAGACGGTCCAACCGGAAGGATGAACCAACCGCGGCAAGCGTAGCTTAACCTGATCGATCGACCTGTGCGGCTGTTATTACTTAGCCACGAGCCCCTCTGCAAACCGACTCCAATAAGTCAAAGTCAAATAATTTCAATAAGTCAAAGTCAAATAATTAATTTCAAATAGGCACATTAAAGGCACTTTTGAACATCAAAAGTTACAATAAAATTGTATTGATTCTAGTCGCCCCTTCCAAAAGGTAGTTTTCGTATGGAGAAGAATGGGCAAGAAACTTCACCGTTACTCTTTTAAAATATTTTACAAGGTTTTGTATACATAATAAAATTATATGTGAAGACGATGCACCTATAATAAAAAATTGTCTACCACAAAAAAGTAAAAAGAATTAAAAATTAAGCAATTACAGGTACATCAATTAAGTGATAGAGACATGGTGCTCACATATATACAAATGATTTACAAATATTGTAAAAGTAGATGATTTTTCTAGAATTTTAACAGTGTGTGAGTTACTGTAGTCATAGATTGTAAAAATCAATGTCATAAATTAAAAAAATATATAAATTAAATTAGGAACCAGTTTGATTTTGTCTAGACTCTAAATTGTCCTGTGGAGCAGGATCAGCATGTTTCCAAGCATTCTTATCTTGGATATAATCCTCTAATTTGTAATATAGTTGGGAAAGGGCTAGGCAAATGATGATTATGGTACCTTGATCGGCTTGATATCAAACACGACGCACAGCGACTCGATGACGAGCACGACGCCGGCGGGAGGTTTCTTCATCGCCTTCACCTCCACCACGTCGTTACGATTCAGCTCTTGAAGCGCTTTCTCAGCGGCTCGCAGCGCTGGCAGCGCTTCCTCTGAAATTTTATAAAAGGCATCAAACATAAGGTCTAGACGAAACTGGGCAAACTTTTAAAGGTCGTAGTCAAGCAGATGAACAACATTCACCGTACACGCTGTAGTTTTTAAAGTGAAAACTCCTTTAGGCGCGTTGAGCATTTTTTGAGATGGGTAAAAACCATTGAACTCGTGCCACTGTTACCGTAAAGCGAAACCGCGCGTGTTTTGTTTATAAGACGATTAAAAAAATACCCGTTTCGGATATGTTCGGCTGTCCTCGGGATGTACTCGGTTTTACCTGACAAGGCGCAGTGATGACATGTAGAGACCGAGTGGTGTCCAAAGAGTGGAAGACGACGTGTCGGTCGTCCGGCGAAGAGATGGTCGGACGACATTGTTGCCATCGCGGGTAGAACATGGATACGGCTAGCACAGGAACTTGGAGATTGGCACAAGAAAAGAGAGGCCAGCGGGGCTATTACGTAACACATTATCAATCGGAATCATTTTGACATGAAGTGTAAGAATACAATATGTATGCTCCTTTACTTTAGTAAGTAAGTACACTCCTTTATAACTGATCATGCATGCTGAGTTTGCACTATACCTCATATGCGATTACTTTATACTTATTCATGGAGTCATTAAATAGTACCTAACAGATGTGTTTGTTTCCTTGAAACCACCCTTTAGGAACCCCAACATTACATGGCGACCCTGCCATGGGACTCTGCCAAGGGGATTGTTAGTAGTTTGATTAGAGTTACAGTTTTTCAGCATTCTATTTCAGCATAACTACCTCAACAGTACAATGTGTCGGTCAACTGTGGAAAAGGAAGAGGTTTTCCTCAGCCAAGACGCGGCTGGAGGCAACAATGACGCCACGTTGAAACAAATCGGAGGCCACGTGGAACGGCTCAGCATTGTGACCTACATTGTTCCGGCCATTATTGGAATCTTAGCAATTTATGTTGGCCTGCGGATGTACAGGAGCTACCATCGCACGTAGATACAGCAGGAAATCGGGATGATTACCATGCAGAGAATTAGATCATCCATCAGAGGGCGCACAGAAGGTACCGAGAATCAGTAATAATCTAGTGAATAGTGAGTGTTGCGTGAACAACATTCATTGCGTTATCTACGTGTTGAACAGACAAATTTTCCGAACTTATGAAGCAATAGATTAGAAATTTGCTACAAAATGATTCAGAATCCGATTGATAGTGTGTTATGCAATTAAGAGTGTTGTAGGCAGCAGTGAGTGAAGTCGGACTGTGGATGATGAGGACTGACCTAAGTCTCTCATAGCGTCTTCCGCCATGGCCGCGTTAACGGCGGCCATCTTCTCCGCCATGACTGTCTCCTTCTCGACTTTCTCACGAGCTTCCTCAGCTATCGCCTAGGACAGGGATTAACAAGTTAAAAGATTAACAAGTTTAAGCATCAGCCTATAATGTTAATGTTGTTTGTTGTTCTGCTGGGATACAGGCTTCCTCCCTACGAGAGGGTGAAAACTGTGTGAGAGGGAGTGGGCTATAATCCACCACGCGGGCCCAGTGCGGGTTGGTAGATGTCACATGTCTTCGAATTGTTGGTTCTAGGACATGCCGGTTTCCTCACGATGTTTCATTCACCGTTTTGAGAGCAGTGGTGATGAAATTATTTACACATAGTAAATCGCCCGCCTGGGTGTGAACCCAGGACCTACAAATCGTAAGTCGGGGCAGTTACCACTGGGCCTAACTGCTCGGTGACATGTCGACGGCTGCAGAGCGTGCCGCTTGTATATATAAGCAGTAAGATGATAAACATAATTTGGACGTGACTGTGGGTACTAACCGTGTCAATGGCGATCTGTTGGATGACCTTTCTGGTCTCCTCCGCCGCCTTCTCCATGAGCGGCTTCAGTTCCGCCAGCTCAATCTGAAGTTCCTTCACTTCGACTTCGGTCTGGTTCAACTTGTTTAACCCTGGCAAGTCAAGAATGTTTCAAATTTTAAAAATCATATAAATATTTGCAATAGGTTAGATTACCCGTGACACATGTGACATCTGCATATAGATATGCAGATGTTTTACGATCATGTAAACATAGTATATCAATCTTGGTATCATCATTATTTTACCTTTCGGCATGCAAAGTAGGTACATAAAAACAAAACACAAAAAATTGAAAATGAAACTGAGATCAACAAAACTAGTTAAAACACTATGAAACCTATCGAATCTGTCTTAGCTTGTCATAATCTGAGATTTTACGAACGCGCTATTTTCGAAAATACAATATATGAGATATGAGAGGCGCTCGTGGTTAATTAATAACAGCCGCCCGGATAGAACAAAGGGACGCTTGACACGGTCATTCATTTCATGGATGAATGACCATCCATTACATAACAGGACTCCTCCGTGCCTCGGAAAGCACGTTAAGCCGTTGGTCCCGACTGTCGTTCGTAGATCTTAGTTAGTTATTACGGGTAGTCAGCATCCCGAAAGTCCAACCAGTCTTACCAAGATGTTACAGATATTCTATTTCACGAAGCCCGTTCGGCTTTGATTGTAGTAGTGACGTATCCCGACAAGCGCGCTCCCACAGCGGCTGCCCCTTGCTGCCGTCGCATGAGGCTATTTCCGCGAATGTGTACCGTTTTACTTCACCCATTGTTGAGTCTCTGTTGATCACAATGTGCATGTGCACGCTTGACAACATTCATAGCCAAACGGACTTCGTGACATAAAACATGTGTACCTGGTAGCTGGGTCGTGGACGACAGATAGGCAGCCGCTCTATGTAAAGTACTGATATTCAGCTGAATCCGGTTACAATAGTAGCTGACCCCAACATAGTTGGGAAAGGGTTAGGCAGATTGATTTGATCATTACTGCATCGATACAGGTTGACTATTCGTTACACTATTATTGAGTTCATAAGGTGTTCTTCATGATTGTTTAGAATGTAGACTATCAAATAAATGCTTTTCTGAAATTTTGCAAACAATTTGTCTTCAATACAATACAATTCATTTATTTTTCAGAATATTGTACAAAGTTGTTATGTGCATTTAGCCAGCATTATGTGTTAGGATCATAATATTCTGCCGTTTCCGGCGTACAAATATGGTTTCTAAAATTATGGGTCATCATTGCATTAAAATTAAATTATAGTCATTAGAATTACAAATAATTTAAATATATTGAACGATCGTTGTAAAAGAGAATAATTATAAAAGTCAAAATTAAATAAGGTCAAATAAGGTCTTTTTGCAACTGACCTGTTTTGAGGGCGTTGGACTCGGTGAGGATGGCCTTCTGTTTCTTCCGGAACATCTCGGCGTACGCGCCCAGCATGCCCATGTAAGACATAGGCGTGACGTAGTTGATGCGGTTCAGTTGCACCTTGAAGCGCTCGCTCGCTTCCACCACCGACTGGTGCACGTAGCAACACACGGCCTGGCGGTAGCGATCGTATTCGTTACTTAGGCCGACCGCTTGACTGAGGTACTGCCTGAGGCAGCAGCGCGGTGCGGGAGGGGTGTGGCGACGTGATGCGAGAGCTCAGTGATTCGTCAACTTGTGACAACTATCACCCCTCCTGCACCGCGCAGCATTTATAATATGTACAGAATTGTATCGAAAGGGCGTCATAAAACAAGGCATTTGAATTAAAAATATATTATTGTTTTTTTTTTTTTAAAGAAAACGAAATACCACGGACCTCTTCTCTATGTTATCAATCAGGTCAGCCTATCCCAATCCCTTGCTGGTCATAGACCTCTCCAGGCTGCCCCACAACGCCCTATCCCGTCTCATCAGCGGTCCATCTAGCCAGGGAGTGTCCTCCGTATTACATGAACTGAAATGTTTCCAAATCAACACGAACGTCGCGCCACGGAAGCAATGCTTATAAGTTCTGTTCTACGGCACTTTGTAGTAGCGCACCTATCACTGTGCGTTAGTATGAACTTTTCTCTCTGTCGGGTTACCTACTCCAATCTCAAATCGTCATTTGTCACTCCAACGGTTTTTTTGAATTGCATAGAGTTGTTAATCTACAATTCTGTAAACATGGTAAACAGGCAAGTATTTCCATGGTTGTAACAACTCTATATTAGATCTCATCATCATCCGTTCGTATTTCCGAAGATAGTCGATGATTCCCGAAGCGCGTAATTTATTTAAAAGTTGTATGTATTTTATGTCAATTTTATAATGTGCGTTTTATTTATGCAGAATAAATAAGTATTAATTCTTTTTTTCTAAAAAAAATCAGCCTCAGTACTAACCACCATAGCATTAAGGATTTCATCGGATGCTGCGGTGAGCTCGCCCATGCACTCGAAGAAGTGGTGCGCGACGGACTCCAGCGCGGTGCGCGGCCACTCGCTGAACCAGTCGATGGTGCAGCAGCTCACCAGCGACGGGAACTGGCGCAGGCGTGCGCGGAATATCTGTGGAGGACACACCAAATTATAAATATTTTATTTGACATGAACTTATGAAACCTCAAAAGCTAGACGCACGGTTCCAATTAGTCGTTGCCTGCACGAACCTTCACACAAAAATAATCCATACTAATATTATAAATTCGAAAGTAACTCTGTCTGTCTGTATGTTACCTTTTCACGCCTAAACCACTGAACGGATTTCGATAAAATTTTGCCGAGAGATAGATTGCATCCCGGGGAAAGACAATAGTTTTTATTCCGATATTCCCACGGGACCGACACTTATGCGGGTGAATCTCGCGCTGCTATTAATGCATACTTCCTGTTCAACCGAAATAAAAACTTTTTGTTGAAATGAGACATAATACAGGCCATTACATTGTTAACTTGTCTGCAGTAAAGTGTAAAATGGTGTTTTTTTTTAAATTCAGTATTTTTCCAAATGAAGCGGTTCATATCCATCCATACTAATATTATGAATGCGAAAATAAGCATGTCTGTCTGTTACTTTTCACGAACGGATTTCGGAAAAACAGAAAGTACGTTCGAGTGGGATAATGTCCGACCTCCACGCGTGCGAAGCCGCGAGCCAAATCTAGAAATCTATAAAAACACGGTAGAAGAAGGGACATCGATAGGAAAACTGAAACACAAGCTTAACTCTATGAACACACGGTTCAATTTAGTAGCTCACCTCTCCAATAGGGCTCATAACGACCATAATGTGCATGTTGCTCCGCACCCTACGCTGGTAGCACGCGAACAAGTTCGTCTTAGTGGCCTGGAGACTCATCTCCATCACAGCGTGACGCACCGCCTGGTAGATCTTGTCCAGGTCTTCAGCTTCGTATATGTTCGGCACGTCGCCCGAACTCAGTATGTTGTTCAGATCTTCGAGGAAGGATTCCATTTTTATCTGAGGAAATAATAATTGAGAAAGTGTAGTAAAGGTTTCTTTTTGTTTCGACGGCTGAAAGTTGTCCAGCCCCAACACAGTTGGGGAAGCAATAGGCTGATAATTACGATAAGTAAAGGCTCGCTTTATCAAGTTCCCGCCCCCTGAGAAGCGAAAGTATCCTTGCGGTAGTCGTGGGCGAGAATCAATTTAACGCAGTTTTCATTTGTCGTGTAAACCAATGATAATGTTGCGTAAGCAAATGGACATAGACGGACTTAATGCCATAGACATTTTCTACAAGTATCGATATCTAAACATGACAAACAAAGAAAAAGGTTTTGATGTTTTTTTTACATAGAGATAATTGACATCAGTAGTTTTTTTCTTTTGTTTTTTCCCCCTTTATTCATAAACGTTTCTCAAAGTTCTGTAGTGATTAGCGACTGTAAACATACATATTTGACGTTTAAACGTCACTTAACTTTAATCACCGTTTATAAATAAACCCCATCATGTTTAGGCCGCTATCCCACTGGCGTTTTACGAGCGTTGACGTCAACGTCGCGTCATCGCGTAACAAGCATAAAACGTCCGCTGAACGCGACGTTAACGTCGCTCAGATGATACTATTGCCAACAAACGCGACGTTAACGTTAAGCAGACACGACGTTGACGTTAACGCTCGTAAAACGCCAGTGGGATAGCGGCCTTAGATATCGACACGCATCAAGTTTGCGGAGTTTCGCTAGCTAATCTAATTCGACCTTGTATTTTTATTGTATGTTTCATGTTACCTGCGCATCGGAGAACAAGAACACGACGCCCCTGTTCTCTGCGCCGGCCTTCAGCATGGTCTGCTTGAGGTCGTCGCGCCACTCCGCCAGGCCGTACGCCTTCGTGATCTCGATCTGTATGCACGTCAGCTCCGTCATGCTGGCCGCCAGGCGGGTGAGGGACTGACGACCTAGAAAGATTTTTCAAACACTGTTATCATTTTCCTTTACATACCAACATGCCAGTGTGGCTCGACAAGTCTGACAAGCAGTCTTACCAGGGGGTATTGTATTACCCAGTTACTGGGTTGTGGAGGTCAAATAGACAGTCGCTCCATGTAAAATACTGGTATCCAGCTACATTCAGTTACACTGGAAGCCGACGCCAAATATTTACATATGTTGAGAAAAAACTGGGCAGAAGATGATTTATCATTTTCATGGTTTATAAAAACATCTGCCCGTGGCATCACAGGGAGCTCTATCAGTGCAACAATATAATGAGATTTTGGCCTTGAACTGGACTTTTTTTTAAATCTTGCAATAAAAAAAAATCCTGTTGCATAAATTTTGATCGCGTGGGTATTGCACCTTTCTATGAAACAGGAGATTTTTGTTTCGATAAGCGACGAAAAATTTGTACGCTAGGATCATGTGGTGCATTCATGTTTACAGCGTGCGCGTGGATGTCTCCGCCACCCTGTATTGGTGTTTTCCCATATTTGTACGTATAAGTCCCAATTATAGATGTAAGGATGGTTTAAAACCAATTAATCCAATCACGAAAAAAAAAACGAAATAAACCATTTTTTCGATTTAAAACGGTTGGTGTTGATGGCTGTTTTTCTTAATTATAACTACAATTCTTGATTTTACCGAGGAAGGGATATGACGGAGTATCTATTAACTGTGTATTTTAATTTTGTTTTACTGATATTGATATACTTAGCGGGTTTAGTTCTAGTTGGTCCGTCCATCCAAGTGTAGGATTACCTACCTAAGTTATAAAAACTCTATTGATAAGTTAAAAACGCTGTGTTGGTAAATAAACACTTTTTTCTATAAACTAATTAAAACGTAACTTGACGTCTGGTGACCAAAAATTGCCCACAATGAAGTATAAAACACACTTCTTTTATTTTTGTAGGCGACTTTTCAACCGTTTAAAACGATTTATCTGGGTTTTAAAACAGCAAAATTTAACTTAAAACGTTTTAAATCGGTTGTTTTACATCTGTAGTCCCAATATTACTTTTTATTTTTTGCATGTCGTACTTACCGGAGCCCCCCATGCCTAACAGCAGCCCATTGGCCATGGGCTGCCTCATGATACGTGTCACTCTACACAGATGTGCCACCGCGTCCTCGAACAGCACCAGGTCCAGAGGAGCCGTCGATGACAAGTTGTATTCTTCAAGGTAGTGGTTTAGCACTTCGTCCATCTGATCAAACACAGTCAAAGTAAGGGCGCGGAGAAATTGAGAGCCAGCAGTAGCTAAAAGCTATTTATTACTTAAAGAACAGATAAATTGAAAAAAAATATGGGCAGACCTATTTATACAAAGACTAGCTTCTGCCCGCGACTTTGTCCGCGTAAAATGTCACTCTCTTAAGGGTGGCATTTCGAAAACCCTTTCTTAGTGGATATCTACTCTTAACAAAGAACACACCCTCCAAATTTCATGTCTCTAGGACCAGCGGTTTAGGCTGTGCGTTGATATATCAGTCAGTTTTTTTTTTTTGGGAATGTCATCTCGCCGTTCAACCTATGAGGTTGTCGTCTGCTTAACTGGCCTTGAATATCAGTCAGTCAGGACTTTGAATTTTAAATACTATATAGACTATAACTGGATGACCAAAGCCAAAGACACTTAGTAAGCGAACTTACATATTTTATTCATACATATCATGTCATATTTATTATTCGCATAAAAGTTATTAGCCGTTGAAAAATCAACCTTTAGGGCTGCTTTTCAATCGTCAGATAAGTTTTAACTAGAGACTGTCTGAACATATGGCTGATAGCTGGTTTGACAGCTTTTGATCAAAATATGTCAAACCGCCATTTTTGTTTGTAAGTAAAGGGGATTGAAGTTTTTATATGAAGCCTGGCATACTACTATCGCGCCATTTTTTTTTCAAAATGGCGACCACGTGAGATGCCAATATAAATCGGCCCTTTAAAGCCCTTTACCGTGTCTTTACATACCTCCTCCTTATCATTGATCTCGATGTACTTCCTATCATCGGCACCAATGTCCATGAAATCTCCGAACAACATTAGTCTGTCGCGTAAAAGATCCACCGGATCCTTTTTAAATTCATTCTGAATCTTCTTCTGCATTAAACTGAAACGAAGGCAAAGAAAAAACGAATTTTATTTGGGACACGCAAAGCAAATACAAAGAATAAAAAAAGTAACGTAAGTAAGAATAAAAAAGTAAAAAGCCAAAAAGGTTTATCTAGACTAATATTATAAAGAGAACAGATTTGATTTTTTGTATGTATGTTTGTTACGCTTTCACAGTAAAACGGCTAAACGGATTTGGAAAAAAACTGGCACATGTTTAGACCATGATCTGGATCAGGACATAGATATTCCCACGGAATCGAGACTAACGCGGTAACCACGGCTAGTTTATAATATGTATAGATAGATACAACGTAACGTACTCAGTAAACCACTGGCGATCAGTCTCGTTAACGAGCCGGTCTTGGTACACTCGCTGATGTTCGTGGTACCACAGCCTGATGACGTCATCTTCATCCTAAAGACAAGGAACAATTTTGGTTCTAGGACATGCCAGTTTCCTCACGATGTTTTCCTACGACGTTTTAAGAGCAGTCGTGATGCTGATAAAATATATCATACAAAGTAAAGCGTCTGTCTGGGTTCGAACCTACGACCTAAGTAAAGTGACACGCGTAAGCTCACGTTCGCACGGCCGCAAAAATATCGCGGCGCGATTTTATCGCGGCGCGATTTTATCGCGCACTGGATTTTAAACACTCAGTGTTGAGCCAAGCATTGAGAATCCAATAGAGCAAATTCCAGCGCGTCAAAAAACCACACTGTTGGATTTTCAACTCTAAGCGCTAAGCAGTGCGTTGAAAATCCAGTGCGCGAACGTCGGCTAAGTCGGAACCGTTACCACTGGGTCACCACTACTACAATAACCCAAACATTGGCTGTTAATAGCAGTATGGCATTGAGTCCGTCTTTATGAACCACCTGTGTGCATAAATACCAGTGCGGCACCGCGCAGACAGGACCACAGATATACCTAGATAACACAAGTATCACGAACTGTATGAAAACCAAGCGTGTCATTTGTTGACTACATACTATGACGTCACAAGCTCGCGCTCTCGCTCACGCTTACCCAGCCAGCAGTACACAGGACTGAGCGCGAAAGTGGCGGCTTACGATTTTTGAACGTAAGCTGGTGCGATTTTTGGCACGCGAAGTAGTTACTCTTGCGTTATCCAGGTGTATCTATATCAGTACGCACGACCCACATGCTGCTGCGTCCAGCAATCCCGATGACGCAGCTGTAAATGTCCAGACTGCACCACTCCACGAAGGTTGAGAAGTTGGAGTCACGTCACCACACGAACTTCAAGTCGTTCGTGGTGCGTGTTCCAACACATCATCTCGAGAAGTTGCTCAAGGAAGAGATCTGGCCGAAAAGTGTTGTTTACCGCCAGTTTCGTGGCCGGCTACATATCAGCGAAACACGACGCAGACACTTCGTGTGCGTTACTTAGTTTTTAGTGTAATTATAATGTTGTATGTATTTATAGTATTTTTAAGTTATATTAATATTGTGTTGTATGTGTTTATATGAGCCTTGATACCTGAAATAAAAGGATAAATAAATAAAATAAAATCCTCCAAACCTCAACGTTCTTGGGGTCCATCATCAGCATCCCCTGGAACACCTTGCTGAGGTCCCTCACATTGAAGGTGTAGTGGGACTTGGTGGGGGTAGGAAGCAGTTCTTTCACCAAAGCACCGAAGATGTCTATGGAAGCCTTGAGGAAGGGATGCTGCCGAATAAGCGGTGTCACTTTTGGGTCCATGTTATCGCACCACGACTTGAGGATAGTTGAGAAAATGCCGTACTGGAAAGTAATATTTAGACAAGGTCATCTTAGGTATTATGAGTTACTGAAAATACACGACTTTTTCTATTTGTATTTAATTACAACATGGAAGACCAGTATCAGAAGCAATGGATTAGCAATTTCTTTCAATATCAACACGATAACCTACAAAAATTTCTACGCTAGGGGTCTAGGATCATGTGCTAAATTAATGGTTACAGTTTGCGCGTCGATGTCCCAGTCACGCTGTATACTGATTGGTCAGAACGTGGCTAAAATCATCATCTGCCTAGCCTTTTCCCAACTATGTTGGGGTCAGCTTCCAGTCTAACCGAATGCAGCTGAATACCGGTAGTTTATTTAGAGCGACTGCCTTTCTGACCTCCACAATACAGTGGTTGTGGAGGTCAGATAGGCAGTCGCTCCATCGCGAAAGTTTGACAACAAGTCTTACCAAGGAGTATCGCATTATCCAGTAACTGTACTGGGTAATGCGATATTCCTTGGTAAGACTGGTTGTCAGACTTTCAGGCTCAAATGTAACTGTTAAGGGGATTACAGGACCTAAAAGCAAAAAAGGCAAGTTTTATAATACCTAAAAGTATATGATCGACTACAGTAAACAAAATCAGAAAAATATATGATATTCTTCAGGATATATGCTAGGTAGATAGTGTGTTGAAAACCTAATACAACTAATTTGATATGATAGAAAAAAATCATGAAGATACCTCTAAAAACTTTCCTTTTACAATAAAAACCATACTTATTACATACAATCATTCTGATTTTTTGTCAGGTTTTCTACAAGCAGCATACTAAAGCACTAGTGTTATATTTTTTATTCCATACAATAGATTCACACTCACTCATTCACACACTCCGCTACTGCCCTGCAGCTCGTAATAATTTGTACGTGTACCTACCTACCTCCTTTAAAAATTTCATAATCATTTTATTTTATTTGAATAAATAAATGATTCAGTAAAACCAAGTTTTAATTAATCATATTTCGATCGTAATTTTTTATTTAGATTTCTAATAACTAAACGAATAACATGACGTAGATAATGAAAAAAAAACGTAGCTCCTGGTCTATGTTGATAAAGATCCCAGATGCTTACCATACAGGGGAAAATTGTTTTGTATAGCGATTGACTATGCATTTTCGACGATTGAATAAACTATAGTGACAGCCGAGTGACCTACGTGTTCAGGCTATTATCGCTCGCTCGGGCTCGAGTTGGCTTTCTTATTTGTTTTTTCTATGGCGTTGCGAACACTAGGCAACCCGCCGCCTCACCCCTGGCACCACCTAAGGCGCGGCCAAACTAGTTCCGCGCGGACTATACATACCTTGCTGGCATACTCCATCTCAGTGAAGGAGATGTAGTGGAAGTGCCGCATGAGACGCATGGTGACGGGGTTCCGGCCGCCGCCGGGCGGGCACATGGCCGCCACGATGCCCACGTCCACCAGCATCTTGAACTCGCCGATGTTGTCGCGGTCGTACCAACCTGGTGGCAAACGGAAATTATTATGAAACTAGCTGACCCGACAAACGTAGTCCTGTCGTCTTGAGTTTATACTAAAATCCCATAGAAAAAAGGACGTTCAGGGTTTCTAGAAGTCCGAAGTCTTTAAATTGACTCCGGACTCAGGTCGGCCGAAGCAAAGAAAACCTGCTCTGGTGGAAATTCGCAGATACTATATATATATTTCCGCCCTGGAGTGTAAATGTGGTGCTGTCACACAAAAAGTGGGGCACTTAATATCGTGTCCACCGTGTCCTGTTGTCTGCACGCTACAGGAGTTGATGGACGCTACCTGGAGGTGCCATGCTCATATCCAAATTCTGGGCTGATTGTAAATACAGGGTGTCCCGTAATTAATGGATAACCTCTTAAGGGGTCGTTGTACTTATCATTATGAACAACTTTTACTACGGGACCAAACATGAAACCGCGAAAAAAATCAGCTGTTCCCTACATTTCTGTTCGCATAGCTCGTCAAAATGTAGGAAACAGTTGATTCTTTTTTGGAGATTTTAGGGTACACACACAGGCCACACACCTATGCCAGGTTACAGGCCTATGGAGGTTACTCTGTGTCGCACCGTTCGTGCTAATTCGGAAACACGAAGATTATCGAAGTGCTTACTTACTCTTTCTGGTTTTATCTGTGTACGATGCCATACCTGAAAAATCCATGAACTGCCTAAGCAGTTCTATGGGTGGTTGTGCCCCGAACACTTCGAGCGCGGGCATGTTGAGGTCGTCGATGAAGAACACCTGGCGCTTGGTGGGCGGGGGACCAAACACGCCGCGGCGGCGCCGCTCCAACTTGTTGTCTATGACATCCTAAGATAAGATAAGTCTTTATTTGCCTTAAACATGGTATAAAGTTGTTACAGTCAGATATTATTTTTAAGTCCACATGTTTAGCTATACAGGTTATGTAACAAATGCATGCAAAATAATAATTATTAGATAATTGTTGTTCAATGTCACAGATATAAAGTCCATACAATAATTTTACAATATTTGTCTCTCAGCAGTATCCGCAATGTCAAAAGTCAGAGGTTCAAAGTTTTTTGTTAAGAAAATGATTAATGTCATAAAACATATGTTCTTTCCACCATTTTAATAATTTCTTTCTAAATGAATTAATATTAAATAACAATTTCATTTCCCTAGGAATTTTGTTATAAATGCGTATACACATGACTAGGAAACTTTTTGCATACTTGGCTGACTTAGGGGTAACTAAGACATGTAACACATAGATAATCTAGATACACACATAGATAATCATAGTTGCAATGGAATTTGAACATTGCCAAGTTTATAATCTGACATCGACTGTTCCCAAAACTTGATATTTATCTGAGATTCTAAATTAAAATAGGTATGAAAGTGAGAAAATCCTGGAAGCGCCACATTTACTTTTTCCTTTTTTCTAAGACTGCTTATGCCGTGGTACAAATACTGGCCAGACTGCAAAGTACTTTTTTTCAGTAACTGCAAAGTGACTGCAAAGTATGACCAAATATGAAACTAGCTAAAAATACTCAAAGAAAAGAAGTCTTGAGGTCGGTTTTAATCCTACTAATATTAAAAATGTGAAAGTTTGAAAGATGTTTGGATGTTTGTTACTCAATCACGCGTAAACTGTTGAACAGATTTGGATGAAAATTGGTACATCGATAGACCATTTCCTGGATTAACACATAGGATACTTTTTATACCGATATTCCCACGGGATCGACACTTACGCGGGTAAAACCGCAGGGCGCTGCTAGTAAAAACAAAGGCAAAGACTTGTTGCAAATATTGACGATGATGATGAAATTATTACCTGGGTCTGATTAGCCGAAGTCCTGGCAGAGAAAACGAGGAACTCGCAGATAAACTTCTTGTGTAGCCCTCTAGAGAGTTTGGAAGTTATGGTGACCGTCTTGCCGGTGCCCGTCGGCCCCACGCACAGCACGTGGTTGTAGTTCAGCACCTTGTACCCGAGGATTGCTGCACTGCGCACGTTGTCCATCGTCGGCACTTCGATATCTGCAAAAAGAGTTTAGATTTATTTACTAGCCCTGTCTTGGAGATTATACAGGGTCCCATTAAAATAAATGCACAAATTTTAACACAGCGCTCAGTACGTCTAACTAAAGATATCCAAGCAAAAAAAACACTTATTAAAGTGATTTTATTTTGACCTAAAACAATAAATTGCCGGCACATTAGTGTATTTTCGTTAGCTGATTATTTTTCTTGTAAGTATCTATGCGTTTTCCTTGTATATTTTTTACCATCGTCCTTATTTTGGTGGTCTGAATGATTTCTAAAAGTTTGTCCATCTATTTTAATGGGACCTTATATAAAATATATGGTATTGCTTTATAAGATGACCGTTTAATATTAATCTATACTAATAATATAAAGCTGACGAGTTTGTTTAATTATTTGGGTAGTTCAGGAACTACTGGTTCGAATTGAAAAAATATTTTTGTGTTGGATAGTCCATTTATCGAGGAAGGCTATAGGCTATATAACATCACGCTACGACCAATAGGGGCGGGGCATCAATGAAAAATGCTGCAAAAACGGGAAAAATTATTCCTTTTGAGAACTTCTGTTCCGCACTCTCTGTCTGTCTGTCTGTATGTTACCTTCTCACGTCTAAACCACTGAACGGTTTTCGATAAAATTTGGCAGAGAGATAGATTGCATCCTGGGGAAGGACATAGGATAGTTTTTATCGACATACCTCGCGGGCGAAGCCGCAGGCGGAAACTAGAGTTTTATATAATTACGCAGATAAAATGGCAGGGGGTGACTTGCACACTCAATAATGAACCTCTCATTTAATTATTTCTCGATCTGGGAACACGAACACAAGTTTATCTATATTTAACTTAAGAAGTAAGTGGTTTAAATGGAATAAATGATTTTATAGAGCCATCGTCATGAAGAACTGGATTTGTGAAGATAAGTACTAACCCGCATAGTTCCACTCAGGATCCACAACATATGGCTCTAAGTTTGCCATCCAGTTGTACCAGAAAGGGTTCGCCGGCTCGCCGTCTTCAGTCGGGTCAGTGAACCCACCATCGTTGAGTCTGATACGAATATCACATCAAAATTATGAAATTAAAAACAAAATTATCACAACATCAATTTTTTTATTTTTATTTTAAATGGGTTTGCTCTTGACTCTAGTCTAGTTTAGAGGTGACAGAGACAAAGTAGACGATGGAGTGAGCTTACCCAGAAGAAGCCTGTTAAATATATAAAAAAAACCTGTTCTAAATCTAACTTTTCCTGCGATTTCGCTCCCGTGGTCAATTCCACAGGAACCACGCAAGTTTTGGAACTAAGGTCTTTAAAAATTAGCTCTGCCATACATTTGGCCGCGTATGTATTGCATTTTTTTATGAAACAGCAATTTTTCTATTATTTATAACCAATGAAAAAAATCTACGCTAGGGATTCTAGAATCGTGTGCTGAATTCTAGGTCACAGTTCGCGCCTCGATTTCCCTGCCACCTGCGTTCGTGAATTGAATTATCAATACTTACGTGTAATCATAGACTCTTCCTGCGGCTGGGAACAGCGGCTTCAATCCATTTGCGGCGGTGATTTCTCTGATGAAGTTGGAGAAGATCCCGCGACTGTTGAGGTCGCACGTCGCGCCGACCGACCAGATTATTGCCCACACCACCCATAGAGGGGCCAGGCGAGCTGGTACACAACATAAGCACAGCATAATCAGCTTATAATTTTCCCACTGCTGGGACACAGGCCTCCTCTCTGTGTGAGGGAGTGGGCCATAATCCACACGGGGGGCCAAGTGAGAGTTGGCAGATGTCACATGTCATGGAATTTGGTTCTCGGACATCCTGGTTTCCGCACGATGTTTTCCTTCACTCGTGAATTTTGAGCATCGTACTCAAATACACGAGCGGCACGTAGTTGCCTCTACCGTTGAAGCGTGTCGCTCGAGTGTATGCGCACTAAAACATACGACGCGCTCAGTCACGTCCCGCATCAATTTAAATAGAGCCTAAGTTCATAGCGTGTGTGCTTCTTACAAAGTAAGACGTGAACAAAACATTAAAGAAAGGAATAGGGAATATGCATGAATTTTTTTCATGGCATTTATTAACAAAATATGAAAATACCGTAGTAGAGATGACAAAAAGTGAAATTAAAATTAAAATCGGCCAAGAAACACGGCCGATATGAGCATTTAAAACTATTGATTACACACCAATTAGACAGAGTGATCCGACATAGACTGTGACGTCACATGTCACTACGGCCATATAAACTCCGTGTTAAATTTCGTTTTGCGAGAAAGAGATAGAAACAAATCTTCGATGGCTCATATCTTTTTTAATTTCATAGTTATCCGAAAAACAGTTTTACTAAACTGTTTATTACATGAATGAGGATTATTTTTTTAAATAAAAAAAAATCATGCATATTCCCTATTGATGTGTTTAAATAATACAAACTCCTAACTATTATTACACGATAGGCTGAAAAACCGAGAATCGAATAAAAACCATGAGCTGTTGAGCTGTGAACCATACATTTTTGTTTAAATAAATGGATAAAACGCATGGAACAACTTATTGTTAAAAAAAAAAAACAAAAAATTATAAGTGTAAACAAAAATGTATGTTATATTGTGGATACGGTACTTGATGAAAACTCACGCATTAAAGCCAAGAAGGGGGCTCCTGGCGGAGGCCTATCGTCCTTCCCAGTGAGAGGCCTCAGGCGGTAGTCGAGTAACTCCAGAAACTTCAGTACCAGCGAGCAATCGATCGACACAACGATCTCCGTCAGTTGTGAACGCAGTAGTTCCAGGGCAGGGTACAAGTATGTCGTTATTAAAGTTGGCAGGATTTTGCGGATGGAATCCGCTATCTGCAGTTGCAATAAAAATATACTATACTTTAAAAACACGTTACATGATTTAGCATAGTGTTGCCCAAAATCGGTCTTGGTCTTGCAGTCTTGGTCTTGTTCTTGCATTTTTGCAAGACCAAGACCAAGACCAAGACCAAGACCGACTTATTTTAGCAAGACCAAGACCAAGACTGAACCCTGCAAGACTTGATCAAGAACAAGACTAAGCCTGCAAGACTCTTGCGTCTCGCAGTTAAGTCAAACTGAGATTTGGGCGTTATAGTAGGTATTTGGTTTCAATCCCGATTATGCGAAAATGGATGTATTTTTTTTATGAAACAGTAAATTACATTGTTGAATTGCATTCAAACCTAAAGTTATTGTTGATAATAAAAAAATATCGAAAAATTACGTGACTAGACTATCAATACACTTCTGCACGTTTTTTTTAATCTTCTTTACTTAAGGCGAAAGCGGTATTAGGTAGCCCGCGAAATTCACTGACCAGCAAATTGCAAAAAACGTAAGAAAATTTTAATTTCGCGGGCTACCTTAGCGCTTCCCCCTTAAATCGATGAAGCCTTAGAAAAATAATTATCCCCTCATAACGAATCTAAAATAAAAGTAGTAAATGGGTCATTCAATTATGTAGATGATTAAAATGCCTCATGTGACGCGTCTGTTAGATTCATTGGGATTCATGGCCGACTCGACGCCGCGCGGGGATTCCCGCAATCTTCCGCATTTTTTGTCAGGTTCAAGCATTTATGCACTTTATTGTAATAATTTTAAAGTTTATTTTCAAGTGCGTTAATAATAATACGAGGAGACCGCTTGGCACTGCGGTCCCTTTGTCGCGGCATTTGAAAGCGAATAGCGTGAGCGCGAAGACAGTGTTGACCTCGTAAATGAACTTTAGCAATACAGCTGATCAGGTAGCCCTTTCGAGTTTTATTTACATTGCTGTTTTAAGTGAAACAAGTGAATTTACTATTTTTTAATTAAAAATCTTATTGGGTCAGATAGAAATAATGATTTTATACAGTTTACAGTAAAAAAATTGCAGAAAAAAACGTAACAATTAAGAAAAAGCCGACGAAAAATTTCAACGCAGGGGGGTCCAGAATCATGTACAGACGCCAGCACATCAAGCTACCCGAAACTGTCAAATTTTCCCAATCAATTTTGAACCTTATGCTTTAGCGATAAAGTTGAAAATCTATTAAAGAAATTTGACAGATTGTAGTAGGTTGATGTGCTGGCGTCTGTACCTACTGAATCTATGGTAAGCGGTTGCGCGTCGATGTCCCTGCCACCCTGAGCAATAGGCTAATAGGTATTTGAATGTAGTCTAGTCTAAGTAGTAGAGTCTCGCAAGACTTGCGAGACTCTTGCTGCAAGACCAAGACCAAGACTGAGAGCGCAATACCAAGACCAAGACCAGGTGTATTGACGCAAGACCAAGACCAAGACCAAGACTGGCTAAGGTCTTGTCTTGGTCTTGCATTTGGGCAACACTAATTTAGCAGAACAACGCGGTCACACAGACACGAAAAGCAACTTTAGTTTATTTTTTGTTTGTTTTTTTATTAATTTGTATGTATACTATGTCAGTAGCGAAGGTTCCATACTACTCGATTTCTACCGGCTTCCCTTTAAAAAATGGCAGTCGGTATTCTATAGACAAATAATAAAATCATATTACCGATATCTACTCCGACATACCTCTTAAAAAAATTGACCCTTCGCTACTGATGTATGTACAAGCTCGAGGTTTGCCAGCGAGCCATGGAACGCAGTATCCTGGGGGTTCGTATTTCTGACCGTATAACGAACAAAATACTGCGCGCCAAAACCAAGATAACAGACGTTAGCCAGAAAGCCGCTAAAATTAAGTGGGACGTGGCCGGACATGTCTGCCGCATGTCAGATGACAATTGGGCTAAGAGAACCACCGATTGGGTCCCACTAAACGCACGACGCCATCGCGGCAGCCCAAGACGAAGATAAATGATAATGATAAATGATTTTATTTTTGCAAGTAGGTTTGCACAAACACTTTTACACGTCAATCATATATTTTTTAAACTAGATGAGATCGGCGTTTCCTATCTGACTACTCTGAGAAGAAAGGCC
Source organism: Luperina nickerlii (assembly GCA_963855955.1). Taxonomy (NCBI): domain Eukaryota; kingdom Metazoa; phylum Arthropoda; class Insecta; order Lepidoptera; family Noctuidae; genus Luperina; species Luperina nickerlii. The sequence goes on from OY979671.1 coordinate 5,273,604, forward strand.
GAAACAAACTCAGTGGTCACAGTCTCTTTTTCAGTCCAGACAATCTTGGTCAGGTTATATGAAGACCATGTAGTTCGATGTCCGAGATGGTCTTTTGAGGAAAGAACCACACAGATTGAGAGGACCTGTCCAGTCAGTGCACGCATTTGTCAGAAATCGTGTAGCTCAACTCAAGACTTAAGTAGCTCCACGATTCGACGAACAATACCAAAGACAGGACATTTGGGTAGGCCACATAAATTACTCAAACTGCCAGACCATGGAGAGAATTATAAAAAAATATAAAATGAATAAAATAAATGACCCACATCTTCTTCACATTCATGGCGGATGGCGGAACGAGCTTGACTCTTACCGTAAGGTCTGGCCGACACTCGTAAAAGACAGAATTGTGTGGAAAAGGGAGAGGGAAGCCTTTGGCCTGCAGTGGACAATACAGGCTAGTTATATTAGATTATATTAGATGTATGTATAAATGAAATAAATTATATCCAAGATAGACAATACAGGCTAGTTATATTAGATTATATTAGATGTATGTATAAATGAAATAAATTATATCCAAGATAAGAACCCTTGGAAACATGCTGGTCCTGCTCCATAGGACAATCTAGAGTCTAGACCAAATCAAACTGGTTGCTATTTTAATTATAGAATTTATTCTTTTTTTGACATTGATTTACATTTGACTTATTATTTGTTAATTTTTTTTAAATGAAAATCGTTATTTTTACCATGTTTGTAAATATGTGAGCACCATGTGTCTATCAGATAATTAATTTATATGTCATGGTTTCATTTTTTAATTCTTTTACCCATTCTGGCACCTATAGTAATTTTATTTTAGGTGGATCGTCTTCACATATTATTATTACTTTTAAATGTATGCAGAATATTGTAAAACATTTTAAAAGAGTAACGGTGGAGTTTCTTGCCCATTCTTCTTCATACGAAAACTAACTTTTGGAAGGGGCGATTAGAATCAATTCTATTTTATTGTAATTTTTGACGTTCAAAAGTGCCTTTTACGTGCCTATTTGAAATAAATGCTTTGACTTTTTATAAATATACTCACCGGCGGCAGGTTACTCTTGATCCAGGCATTGACGAGCGGTGGCAGCCCTACCACCTGTGAGTCTAGATACACCATACCACACCGCGACACAGTGGCCGGAGACGCTACTATCAAGTCTGCTACCTCGAAGATCATGCGCTGACGTTCAGTCAGTTTCATTATCTCACCGCTTGATAGGCACAGTTTCTTGTTGTCGTCTAAAACCTGAAATATTCGTGCAAAAGCTTAATGTTATGTAGCCTGATGATGAAAAAAAAAAATGATTGCAATGGAATTTGAACTTTTTCATCAATGGCATTGAGTTTATTGATTCAAAATTTGATTATATTTTATATAATTTTCAATATCAGATTCTGATTTCAAATATTAGAGTATGTAATACATAGTGCGAGCCTAGCGCGGTTGCGACGAAGGGCGCGAAGTATTGAACTTATGAAATCGCCGTTTGCGTCCATAGTGTAGGGACTGAGGCTCAATTTACATTGCTGCGGAACGGAGTGGAATCGAGTTTTCGTAACAATATTGTACATAGCAAAATGAACTTTATGTCAATTGTCTAACGTACAAACTAGATAGAAGCTTGTTACTGCGGGAATTCCCGAGAATGCGCGATAATTCTCCAGAAGATGCGCGACCTGTGCATATTGGTATCTAATTTGTGTGTATAGGTGTATCTAATTTGTGCGTTACGGTATTGACATAAAGTTCATAATGCTTTGTACAAAAAAATCGCTTCCATTTCGTTCCACGGCAATACAAATTGAGCCTAAGGCGGGCGCTTAGCGCGACGGGCATGAGCGAGGTGGCGCGCATAGTTTTCAAACGTTCCTATCCGCGCGTTATGGCCACACTACGGGCCCGGTTGATGGCAATATACTAGTCCCCTGTTAAATGCTTATTATAAAATTACTGCCGAAATGTAGGTGTAAACTACACCACTGCCTAACAGCAGGTATTTATATTTTTACTAAAAATGTATCTTACAGTATTCATGTTCTCAATCCAGACGGCATCCACGGGCCCGTCGAACACATACCAGCGCCTGTCCATGTCTTCGACCGCGATGCCGGCGCGGACCAAACTCGACAGAATGCCGTCGGTCCTATTGTAAAATCAAATGGAAAAAGCCGGTTACTAGTAGATTGTTGCATCGAGCGCAAAGTGGGTTGTTAATGCACAAGTGCATTAATTACTCACTTTAGCAAGGTGCGTAATCTACTTTTCTTTCAACTACCAATCTACCTACCGTGATAAAATACGTACTCAAAATAAAAACTCAAGTTAATGAAAACAAAGCTCAATTCATCTTCTCAAACAATGAAAACTTACAATTATTAAATGTGCAGTTATTAAAAGTGAAATTTGCACTTTTACTTGGAACATTTATTTTATATCTTAAAATGTCAATAAAATATTACCATTCATGAGTGAGCATGTCGAACTCCCCATAGAGCTGCCCCATGGTGATAGATTTGGGGTTCACCACGAACGTATGCACGGGGGTGAAGGGGAACCCGTCGGGGGCTAACTTGCCCTTGATAGCTGTCAGCGCGTCCCGGAGGGTTTCATAACACTGGAGGCGAAACGTAATAAAGGTATGGGGCTATCACCTAAAAAGCTTTCATAGACGTTATATTCTCCAACTTTACTCCAAAATAAAAATTAACGAAGCTGCTTCTATCAAGTGTTCTAACCACCGTCTGTAGGCCTGCTTTTTCCTTACGGATTTTGTAAAAAAAAAATTTGCAGCAGTAGTCTTTGGGCCTAATATCAGTAGATTTTTAGTTTGTCAAGAATTTATCACAAATATTTTAATTTTAAATACTGACCAAAAGAACTAATGTACCGAAAATGTAATTGAAATAGATTAGCTTTGGACTGCGAAAAAACAGCTTCAACGTAAAAATAAATGCACGTGCAGCATCGTACTCGTGACAGAAGCAAAACTTCTTAAAAACTAAAGAATAAGAGAGATTTAGTGTGCATACATACGAGCGACACGTGTCGACAACAACGATTGCCGTCGACGCGTCGGCGGGTGTCGACGGCTGCCGTCGACATGTGTCGGCGGGTGTCGACGGCTGCCGTCGACATGTGTCGGCGGGTGTCGACGGCTGCCGTCGACATGTGTCGGCGGGTGTCGACGGCTGCCGTCGACATGTGTCGGCGGGTGTCGACGGCTGCCGTCGACATGTGTCGGCGGGTGTCGACGGCTGCCGTCGACGTATCGGCGGATACAGTTGCCTCTGTCGTCAACGCGTGTCGTTCGTGGGTATGGGCACTTAATTTGAGAGACAGAGAGAGTTGTGCCTTTCGTCTGTCTCAATTCTCGAATCGCCGCCTAAGAAGTTTCACTTCAAAAATGGGTTTTACCTTTGTTTTCCCAGCACCAGCTGGCCCAACCAACATAAGTCCGTGTCTCACGACTGTCGTTTCATACAATTGTATCACTTTGAATATGAACGCTGCAAGAAAAATAGAGCTTTATTCCGAAAAGAATATGACAGACCAAATTAATGAATCCAGTACGAAAAAGAAAAAGGGATGGTGCTATCGGTCATGTACTCGTATAGCTCCGTCTCTTTCTTACACTGGAATCATGATGGAATCAAACCGTCATAATACGGCACCTGGATATAAAAAACCGGGCAAGAGCGAGTCGGAATCGCGCACCGAAGCGAAGGTTCCAAGTTGCAAACTTTTTTTTTCTTTCTTATTTGCAAAATAGTTAGCCAAACGTCATCTAAAACTATTCTAAATTTCAAGTTGATAGCATTAGTAGTTCTTGAGATATCCAGCAGTGACAGACGGACGGACAGACAGACAGACTGAGTCGCACCATAAGGGTTACTTTTTGCCATTTTGATACAGAACCCTAAAAACGCTTCAGTGGTTTGTCTTAAACATTTGTGAACTAGTGGAATAGGGGTTCTAAAGTCTTTAATTTTATTAATTTACCTACTTATATGCAAATAATACTAAAAACGGTAATATCTCTGCCTGTCCGTCAATGTTCTTATAATTTAAACCATTCAGTACCCGAGTTACTCATTTTAATTTTTAGACAAATATATGCTATATTGCATTAGACATAAGGTACATAAAACATTAGCTAAGAGTAACTTACAATATAGATCGTCATATCCTTTCTTGGTAAGCATATTCCGGATGGATGTCTCCATGATGCCGTAGTCCACGACGGGCACCTCCACGCGTGGGAACAGGTCAGATATTATACCTGAATACGACACAAAATTATACAGTGGTTTATCCGTGTTATAATACCAGCCAGAAAATATTTCCCACTGCAGGAAAAAAAACCCCGTGTCATTTAAAGAATAAGCGAGTATATTGATCACCACGGTCGTTCAACGAGGAGGTTGCTCTTGTTAATAATGGTATTACAACTATTTTTTTTTATGAATAGTATCTCGCAGTTGCAGGCCTAGGAAGTTGTCGTCTGCTTAAAAGGACTTGCCTGTCGATGCCTCTATAAATCTAGGCCTCCAGGCAGGGCTTAAAACACTTAAAAAACAAGCGACTACACGCTAAGAGCACCCCCTGTGTGATACGGACCTCGGTTTAGGGCGTCGCTGGGACAGGGCAGCAAGGGACAGGCTAGATCAGAATTAAACTTTAATACAGTCCATTTCTTTCATTATAAGGTCCCAATTGAGCTCAATTACATAATTGGTGTGCATACACTTCGCACTTACCATTAAACAGCAGCAGGTCATTCGCAAGGAATTTGGGCACGTTAACATCTCTAAGCGCTCGCAGTACGATCTGACGCTCATCACCGTCCGGCATTTGCCGGATCAGGTTTCCGGCAACCGTGATTACGGTCTTCACGGCACGCATGCCAAAGTCGTAATGGTCCTAGAGAAATTACATAATGCTTTCAGAAACATATTATTTTAAGATACTCTCGACCGTTATCTAGTTGCACTTATTACACATTTCTTTTTTCATAAATACGTACAGCTTTCCAAAGAAAAGTATGCGCTTCGGGAATCATCGGCTATCTTCGGAAATGTGAACGCGCGAAGATGAGAACTAATATAGAGCTGTTAAAACCAAATCATGGTTTTAACAGCTCTATATTAGTTTGCCTATTTTGTCGTACTTTCCTATTTTGTATTACCTATCATGTTTACAAAATTATAGATTAACAACTCAATGTAATTTTCAAAAACTACGACAAATGACGATCTGAGACCAGAGTAGATAGCTCGAAAGAGAGAAAACTTCATACAAACACGAAATGATAGGAGCTCTACTACAGAGCGCGGTAGTACAAAACTTAAAAATATTGCCTCTGTAGGAGGGTTACTCAGTGGCACGAAGTTCATGCTAAATCGGAAACAAGAAGATTGCCAAAGCGCATACTTTTCCTGGTTTACCTTTATGTGTACACGCAGGTTGAGAACTATAAAAAACAAATAACCCTTTCATATTACTAACATCAATTTTTTTATAATGTACCCTCATTTCATCGACTTACAATACCAATCTTGGACTAAAATTTACACTAAAACTGAATAACAAAATGATCAACTGACCTGAGAAGACAGCTGTTCCGAGCTCAGCCTGAAGGTGGTAGTGATCTTGCCAGCCAAGATCTTGGCCTCAGAGAAGCCGAAGGAAAACAGAGAGATTTCAGCGATGAGCGCGTAGTCTGGCACCATCATAGCGATGGGACGGAACAACGCTTTGAGGTTGTCTGGCAACTCCGTTCGACCTGAGAGACAAGTTTTTATCTTTAATTTCCAAGCTTTTCTTTTTTTTCCTTTTTGCCCGCTAGTCAAAATCAATCTAGTTGTTTAGACAAAACCAATCTGGATGCCTAGACAAAATAAATCTGGTTGCTTAGATAAAACCAATCTGGTGGATCCTTGACAGCGTTACTATCGCTCAGAATATAGGGAGTTCTTTAAAAAAAAAGAAACCAGGTTCATAACCCGGTAAAGTTTTTTTTATTGATGAATGGGCCTGCTCTTAACCACGATCACGCCTGATGGAAAGTTATGGATGAGGTCTATGATGGAACGAGCGTGCCCAGAAGATGCCTGTTTGAAGATAATCATTACCCGTTATAATCACAGAACAGTATTATCCACAATCTACATACCAGCGTATCCTGGGTTCATCGTGATGAAGACGGAGCAAGAGGCTTTGAGCGGTAGGTCCACGCCTTCGAACATGAATCTGTCCTGTTTAGCGATCTGCGCTTTCTGGATTGTCACCACCTTTAGCCAGAAAAAGATAAGCATCATCAGCCTATAATATTCCCACTGCTGGGACACAGGCCTCCACTAGGTGAGAGGGAGTGAGTCGTAATCCACCACGCGGGCCCAGTGCAGATTGGTACAGACGCCAGCACATCAAGCTACCCGAAACTGTCAAATTTTCCCAATCAACTTTGAACCTTATACTTTAGCGATAAAGTTGAAAACTGTTAAAGAAATTTGACAGATTGTAGTAGCTCGGTGGTGTGCTGGCGTCTGTACATGTCACATGTCTTCGGATTTTTGGTTCTAGGACATGCCGATTTCCCCATGATGTTTTCCTTTGCCGTTTTGAGAGCAGTGGTGATGAGATAATTTACAGAAAATAAAGCGCCTATCTGGCAACGTATGTGAACGTGGGCAAACGCTGCTTTGCGGTAGACATAGATATTTATCTGTTAAGCACAATGAGACTCTGGTCATAGGTCTTATGTCAGCCGAAAGAGGCCTACATGCTGAACATAGGCCTCCTCTAAGCACCCGCTGCCTGCAACAGCGGCAGACACCGCAACCTTTTTGTATGATAAACTAGCTTCTGCCCGCGACTTCGTCCGCGTGAAATTTCACCCTCCCCCATTCACCCTATTAGGGGTGGAATTTCGAAAAACCCTTTCTTAGCGGATACATACTCTTCACAAAGAACACAACCCCCAATTTCATGTCTCTAGGACTAGCGATTTAGGCTGTGCGTTGATATATCAGTCGGTCAGGATTTTGAATTTTATATATTATATAGATGAATAGATACCTGTTGGGCCACCACGGAAAGCACTTCAATGTCAATGCGGTTGAACTCGTCGAAACACGCCCAAGCGCCGGACCTTGAACCAAAATAACATAACATCACGCCTATGTTCCCCAAAGGGTTAGCCAGAGCTGTACCTATAGTACCCCCACTTTTCGCCAGTTGTGTAATAGGGGGCGAGCCTGTTGCCATCAACCAAATCCAGACTCCAGGCTGCTACTGAGAAACTCCAGATGGAATAACCCAATAACACTTTGCCCGACCCGGGAATCGAACATAGGACCTCATACGACCACTAGACCAACGAGGCAGTCCAAATCCAAATACATCGTTTTTTTTTTCTTTAGCCTATACTGTCCCACTGCTGGACAAAGGCACCCCCCCCCCAATCCTTCCAGGAACTATATATATGGAAATATATATAATGAACCAAAATATAATATATTTATACTACGTATAATAAAAGTCAAAAAATGTAACTCAAGCTCAAAAATGGCACCACGCAAATGATTACCGCGGTGGGCGTTGCCGAAAAGGCCACCGCGCACCAGAACCAATCAGGGCGCTAGCCGGAATACAACGCTTTACGCGAGCGCAGCTGATTGGCTTATTTGCATGTGTGTTCTTTCGTTCGAATACTCGAGGTATTTTGTCAATGTAGCGAAGTTTGGAGCCGAATTTCTCGTTGATTTTGTTCATAGTTACGCTTCCAGACTTTTTATTATTCGTAGTATGTATATAATAACAGTGCCCAATATTTTAAGGGGTATTTATAAATCAAAGAAAAACTTTATGGAAAGACAAACAGGTGTTTCATACATTTTAATGGGGTAGTTGTTGCATTAATTGTGTGAAACAGCTGATTAATTTTGAATAGTCAGATTGTTCCGATATTATTTATGCCGACTGTATAATGTGTACTTACGCAGCCAGTCCCTTGAAGAACTTCCCCATAGCCATAAAGTCGAGCTGATCAGAGCAGTTGAATACGACGCACTGCACCGCCACCGCCTTCGCCAGATCCTGTACAGAATAATGAAGTGGCCAGTAAGAAGAACGAAATTGATCAGTAAAAAATGTCGTATTAAGGTCATAGCACACATATCAAATAGGAAAGGGATCGTCATTGTATCGCCTTTCGCCTCAGCATCAAACAAGCGTCAACCTAACGTAAGCACGTAACCAAAGCGGATCAGAAGCTCCGATACGTCGACTCGGCTACGGCTAGGCACCGCCGCGCTTACGGCTCGCCGACAGCTGGTTGATGGTGCTGTAGGCAGGCCGCGGGAGGGGTGAGAGGGGCAAGAGGGGACGAAGAGACGTAAGCGCGGGGACGACGAGCCGTAAAACACCGCACCGCGATTCGTGAGCTTGTCCCGAGACGAGGCGATTACGTTACGATTCCGATTAGTGTGCGTTGCAGTAGGGAGTTTCATACAAAGAATACTGAACGGCTCGAGTTGATACGGTGACGATCCCTTTCCGATTTTATACGTGTGATATCGCCTTTACGCAGCTTATTCTAGGTACTTTATTGTTTACCTTGGTTGTCTCAGTCTTGCCGGTACCGGCGGGCCCGGCGGGGGCTCCACCGAACTTGAGATGCATCGCGCACATGAGAGTCAGATAGCAGCGATCCGTCAGTGGTGTTATCACCAGACGACCACTGGAATTGTAAAGACAGAAACGTATCACCACGACTATATTCCGCTAAGACATGAGCATAGGTGTATCGTATATACCTACATTTCGCAAATATTTTAAGTCCCATATAATAAGGGGCGAGGCTAGGGGGCATCCATTAATTACGTGAGGCGATTAGGGGGGGAGGAGTTCAACACAATTCTCACCCAATCTCACGTAGGCGAGGAAGGGTTCTGGCAAGTATCACGTATTTCTTTTTTCCGCAAGAAACAGTGTAAAATTGCGAAAAAACTGGGTTGAATTGAGCAAAACGTGTTTCTCTATTAAAATATGACTAAATTCTACACAATGATATTTATCGCAATCATAGATATTAGTTAATTATATTATTAAATAAAAATAATTAAACAATTTTTTTTTATATAAATCTAACACAATGAAGATATTAACGTAATTACACTGAAAATACTCATTTTGAACAATCTCACGTGAGATTAGTGGGAGGAGGGAGGGGGTCAAGCCAAATCTCACTGAAAGGGGAGGGGGGGTCCAAAAATCGCCAAAATCACCTCATGTAATTAATAGACGCCTCCTATTGACCGCAAATCCATTTATCCGGGCTGCTACTGAGAAATTCCTAATGGGAAAAAGATCCCCAACCCACCTCAATAGAATTATATAAACTTTGTATTGATGATTTTAAAGATTATAATTCTGTAAAAAACCTGACACTGAGCTGCAAATTGCAAAAAACGTAAGAAAATTTGAATTTCGCGGACTACCCTGGGGCTTCCCCCTTCACACACCTGTTTCCCAGATATTCATTCTGGTACATCAAGACGGAGTTCAGAGCCTTAACATCGCAGGTGTTTAGGCTGAACTGGCGGTAGAACCTGCTTGTGTCCAGTGTGGTCTCGTCCTGGTAGATCTCCGGCGTCTCGTCGGGTTCTAGTGGCCACATCGGCTTTACTGCTTGATAGTACCTGCAATTATTTATTTTATGGTAAATGCTTGTTTTGAAAAATAAAAATTACAAGTTAAACAAGCGGCCAAGTGCGAGTCGGATCCGCACCCGAAGGGTTTCGTACGGTCGTACAGTTGTATCGGGATCCCCTTTAATATTTAACGTTATTTAATTTTTATTATTTGTTGTTAAAGCGGCTAAACTACATATGCGGCAAAACTATTTCTTTAAAAAAGTTACTTTGGAGTTCCTTGGCCATTTTTTTCCATATGAAACTACATTTTGGAAGGGGCAACTAGAATCAATAATATTTATTTTCTTGTAATTTGTGATGTTCTTAACTGCCTCTTATTGTTCTAAAGGGTATTATTTGACTAGATTTTTTCTTTGTTTTTTCGAAACCTAGAAAAGAATTAAGCCGAAGTTGTTTGCGCTTTAGTCTTTGCTGGACAGAGACAACACTGCTGTGATCTGACGTCACAACACAGGAACGCCATAGTAACTTCGCGCAATTAGTACAATGAACGTTTTACTTGACAAGGTTAGAAGAATAATTTCAAAGGGGTATCACTTCTCCATTTTTCCACCCATTTTATTTATATCATAATCAGCCTATAATGTTCCCACTGCTGGGACACAGGCCTCCTCTCTTCGAGAGGGAGTGGGCTGTAGTCTACCACGCGGGCCCAGTGCTGGCTGGTAGAAGTCACATGTCTTTGAATTTTTGGTTCTAGAACATGTCGGTTTCCCCACGATGTTTTCCTTCGCCGTTTTAAAAGTGCTAGGGTACTGGGGATTTTATATGCTTTGTCACAAATCGTCATGTTTAGTAACATTTTTAATTCTTTTATATTTTTTATATTAGTCAAATATCCTATTGAAATATACGATTTAACTTTGACTAACCGCAGCTGGCAGATCCACTGGAAGTCGGACATGTTGCGCACGCTCTCGTCGACGAGCGAACGTGTGACGTCACGCGCGTGCACCTCCACCACGATGAGCGCGCACAGCACCTCGCGCTGGAAGTACGTCAGGTCGCCCTTCACCAGCGCGCGCAGGCTGTCCAGCTGCCGAGCGACCGAGAGAGTTAGGCTACGTACGCACTGACAGGTGGCTTACTTAGCGTCTAGTAGTGATTGGGCTGGCACAAAGCCGAATAATCATGATAGTATTGCCTAAGAGCGCGATAGTAGCGCGTTTTTTATATAAAAATAAAAAAACAGTGGCACTCCGGGAGTGCCGCCAAAAGTGAAAACTTGAACAAATACGTGTGTATTTTTTTAATCGTCTTATAAACAAAACAGGCGCGGTGTCGGTTACGGTAACAGTGTCGCGAGTTCAATGGTTTTTTCCCATCTCAAAAAATGCCCAACGCGCCTAAAGAAGTTTTTACTTCAATAAACTCTTCAGGTAAGCTGAAGCTTATCTGTTTGATACACGCTACGCGACTAGCGAAGGCGCCAAGCGGGCTGTGCGGCCGGTTGCGAAAATTCTAGACACTTCGCTACTCGCAAAATGACTCGCTAGGCTCTAGGCAGTACTAGGCACTAAGCGAGCCACCTGTCAATGCCTTACCGCGACAATTGATGTTCGCGCACAAGATTGTTATTTCTGTTTACATTTCTAAATACTGTTACGAGCTTGGGGTTCGTGATAATAAAAACTGCCGATTTAATAACCAAAAAAATGACACTTTACTCACCAACACTAATTACAACTCAAACACTAATTAGAAAACACAATTGCACTTACTGATCACTCTTAAGTCGCACTTGAATATCGCTTCGATGTATTCGCATGTATCGCTTATTCAAAACTATGTGTCTCGCGGCTCGCGCCCGCCTTATATAGTGCCACAGAGCTATTCTATAAACATCTAGTATGTTCGAGTACATAGCGGTCCCGACTGACTCGACGTCGATAGTTCTCGGAATTACTAGTACTTAGAAAAAGGTCAAGTAGGATCAAGGTCCTAGTACCAAGGTACTAGTTCCGCTACCCGATACTAGATGGCGCTAGTGGTAACTAATGTCGCCATGTATCAAGCATTATTTGTGGCGCGCAACAATACAATTCAGCATACCACTATACGAAGAACTACTAATTGTACCAGAAGCAGAGTCTACACAAACCCGAGGAATCGTGATAGTGTTGCCCAAGAGCGCGCGACTTCCATTTTTGATATAATAACAAACTTTTCAGCTTACTAATCCTTTTTTTTATAAAATCATTAATCACCTGCATCAAGTTCTCGTCAAAGAAGGTCTCCATGCGGTACTCTTCGATGGCGTTCTCGACGCCGGCGGTCCACGCGGTCTGCGACCCCGCGATCACGACCTGTCCGGGCCAGTTCAGCACCCACTCGGCGCGAGGAATCTCCCACAACTGTTGGAGGCCGTCGATCAGGGTCAGCCGAACTGGGGGAAAAGAATAACACATTGCACAACGAGTAACGAGAATTTGAGAGAGGTTATTATAAAAGTCGGTAAAAATAAACATTTTTAGGGTTCCGTATGTCTGAATGTAAAAACGGAACCCTTACTCGTATAAAATCACTCGTGTGTCTGTCTGTCTATTCGTCTGACACAGCAAAGGAGATTGAAGATTTTTATATGGAGCCTGGCACACATACCTACCGTCGCGCCATTATTTTTTCAAAATGGCGGCCACGCATGGAACCTATATAAATCAATAGCTAACTTCAATGGAAACGGAAAATATAATAGGATCTAACCCCGTAAAGTGTCACGTTTCCGATATTACCGTTCAAAGTTGATGGTTGAATCACGTGATCAGCTTGGCCAATTTTTTTAAATACATGTATTTTGTTTTTTTTTATTTTTGACTGTGTTTAGTTTGTGATCTTCTAGTACGAGTCGCAATAAATTCTTTTTCATTTGGTCGATGTGTTCTATTGTCGTCTAGGTACTATAGATGCTTACTTGAATGCCTCATGGTGTCTTCGAGCAAAAGCAGCCATTGTTCCACATTGGAGGTGGGGTAGAACTTGTACTTGAGCTCAACAATCTCACCCTCGCTGGAGTGCATGTGTGTGATCTGCAAGTCCGGTTGGAATGTCACCTGAAACCACAACATATCCTTGTCATTAATCATTTCATTGTATACCTTATTACAATGACGTAAGAGTCACATGTCACGTGAACGTGAATCGCATCATAAATTTAAGTAAATTTTCGTGTCTGTCTGAGTGTTCGCATTGTTCTTCTAAGCTCCGCAATGGATTTTGATACGGTTTTTACCATAATTTAAAGCATTTATTCCGGAATGTTAAAGTGTATAATACATAAATAAAGAAAAAAAGAAAATACATTTATTTAGCACAGACTAAGAGACACACAATACACCAGATAATTAGATAATAGTCGTACATCAGATAAAAATAAAAAGTGCAAAGTTCGATGTAAGAAATTAGCAGGAAAGTGTGCCTCACGGCTGCGCCAAAAAGGCCCAGTTCAGCAAAAATGCCAGACAACTACATCAATATAAGACTTACATATAATAAAGAAATCTCGATATTTTGTTAAAATAAACCGTGCGAAGCGCGGGGGTTAATAGTGTATACTAAATGTAACACTTGTCCTGTTCGACCTTACATACAATGTTGAATACACAGTTATGTAAATGAGATCACTTTGCGAGGGAACAGTAGGTTTCCTTCAAAAGTTCATCCGTGTGCAAAGAGGTACAGGCTTTACACGGGTCGTTTTTATAGCGATTTCTCGCCGCACGATGAAATTGGCAGTAATTATAAAGTCGACTCAAAAAGCAAGTCGAGCCAAAAACGCTCATGTAGACTACTTTTCTACTTTTCACCGTTCGGCGGCGGACCGAAGCATGGGGTGGGGTCACTAAACTCGACCATGAAAATTGACATTCACAGGCATCCTTTTAACCAATAAAGGTATCTAATTTTATCTAAGCTTATGTAATACTATCTAATTTTTATCTAATCTTGCCCAATTTTGTTACATTTAATTTAATTTCATCTTTTGTCCAGTTGTTATTATGTGGTTTAACCTAATTTTATGATTGTATGACATGTGTAATTACAAATATTGACTAATAACTTGTATTTGTGGTGTAAACTGTAAGTATAAGTTGGTTACTAATAAATAAATAAATAAATAAAAACATTTATTCGTCAACCTTATTTCAACAGACGCAAAGTCCATAATCGTTTGTCAGACTCGCCTTGGCAATATTCTCGAAGCACTTTCTCAAATGAGGCTGCACGGCTCTAGGATTTCGGGACTGCGACAGAATCTCCAAGAGCTCATCATCACTTAGGAAGAAGAACCTCGGGAACCGCAGCCGCTTCAGTTCCATGTACTCGTTGAGACCGCGGGACACCACGGCCAGCAGGTGGATGGCTTCCTGAAGACTGTCCAGCAAACGACTGTCTGGGCATATTATCATTATCTGCGAATTTAGTAATAAAAGTTTTTATTAAAGATTCATAAGTGTAGAAGTATTATAGCTTGTATTTTATTCCGTAGTTATGTGGGAATAACACCGAAATCCGTCGTCGGTCGAAAGTCTACGACATTGGAGCACAGAGCGATACGCATCAAGTGGAGTTGACGTAGTCGAAGAGATGTCCGATGGAGTAAAGCTGCAGGCGAATGGCGGCCAAGGCTAGCCCAAATAAACCAGGGCTGCCCAAAAGCGCGCTGGGTTGACGATATCGTCAAAGTCGCGGGAAACACTTGGATGACAAACGCACAGAACCGGGAAGTGTGGCAGAAGAAAGGGGAGGCCTATACCCAACAGTCGGTGATTCCGGGCTGAAATGATAATTATGATGATGATTTTGTGGGAATGTAAGATGAATAAAGTGGCAACAGTTAATATGAGGGAATGTTAGAAAAATGTAATGATAACACATGACAAAGTATGACAGGTAAGAATGGGATGGAAGACCTCAATAATTTTTGTCTGTCTGTGTGTTCCGGCTAATCTTCTAAACGGCTGGACCGGTTTTGACGAGTCTTTCGCGGGCAGATAGCTGATGTTATAAGGAGTTACATAGGCACGTGGGATAAGGAGACATCCGCGCGGGCGATGCCACGAGCAGATACTATCATATGATAGGAATCAATAAAATCAGATTGGGGGCACGTCGCCGGGATCGAAAATAAGTAAAAAACTATATACAATTCCAGAGTCGACCTACCTTTGGACAGGCGGCTGCGCTGGACATGATGCGTCTCCAAATCCTTTCCATGGTGCCATACTTCTTGGTTTCCATGGGCAGCTGTCGCGCTATGTCTTCCGATGTGAAGATAGGCTCCAGATACATCCATTCTCTGTATGAACGGTAATCTTTAAGAATAAAATACTGTAATATTTCAGACAGCTGTGCTGCTGGGGAGTTTGTCGCGCCACTTTTTCTTCCCAGCGAAAGCACTAGGAAGTGGTGAAGGGCGGGCGTTTTGGGGGACTGTCTTATGTAATTTTGACGTTCGAAAAGAGCTGATTCTCAGCCTAATTTGAATAAAATGACATTTGATTTTTTATTTTGTTTATAATGTAAGGCAAAAGTCTCCACACACAATAGGTGCCTGAAGATGGACGGCGCCGCAGAGGCCGGCCCAGAAAGAGATGGCGAGATGACTTGGACGCGTACTGCGAGGGCTGGTTCGGGGTGGTATGGGAAGAGTTCCTGTAAAGCTTTGCTCAGGAGAGGGACAAGACAGGCTAACAAAAAAAAATAGAATCTATATACCTAATTACAATTCAAAGTCCTGATTGACTGATATGTCAACGCACATCGCTGATCCTAGAGACATAAAATTCGGAGGGTGTATCCTTTGTGAAGATTAGGCATCACCACCTTTTTCAACGTTTTCGATGTTGCCAGATATATCGTACGACGTCGCCCTACATCGGACACGCGTTTCGGAAAGCTTTACCCCTCGGCGCCTGTCTGACCGTGCACGATGCACGACGCAAAGCCACAGCTGACCTCCACAACTATTACTACAAATCATTCAAAGATTTTCACTTACTTCTGGCACTCGATCCATTCATCCACTACCTTCTGTGTAAGGCGAAGCTTATCATCCCACTCCTGGATTCGAAGCTCGAACGCCGCCTTGAAGGGACTGAAGCCTAGCTGCTGAGTCCCAAGCAGATGTTCATCCAGTAGCTGCAAGGTTTCGTCTGCAATCTTCATGATAAAGGTACCTGAGAGAATACACAGTTATATTGCGGCATTTCACAGCTTTTGGCATGGCAATAGGCTCGCCTCTATTACAAGGAACTTGAAACATAACTGGTGAAATAGGTGAAAGAGGTGTACTATATAGCAAATATTTATATAATAGGATTATAAGATTTTACTCTCTGCGATTTTCATTAAGGAAATTGCATTAAATTTAATTTATTTGCATTAAATTTATAAACCGGTTTTAATGTCATGTAATACTAGCTGCGCCCCGCGGTTTCACCCGTAAATGTCGATCCCGTGGAAATATCGGGATAAAAAGCCTATGTGTTAATTCATCAAGCTACCTCCACACAAAATTTTATCAAAATTGGTCCAGCCGTTTGAGCGTGAAGAAGTAACAAACATATAAACACACACACAAACTTTTACCTTTATAATATTAGTGTGATTAAAATCGGTTTATAAATGACGGAGTTCTGAGGTAACAAATATTTAAAAAAATTACAATCGAATAGAGAACCTCCTGCTTTTTTTTTAAGTCGGTTAAAAAGACACCGACTTCCGAAATTATAGTTATTTTTCAGTTTGTTTTCTTCAGTTTTGTTTATCTATAGGTACTCGTACATAAAATTCAAAGTCCTGACTGACTGATATATCAACGCACAGCCTAAACCGCTGGTCCTAGAGACATGAAATTCGGAGGGAGTTTTTTGTGAAGAGTAGGTATCTGTTAAGCAAGGGTTTTGCGAAATTCCATCCTTAAGAGGGTGAATGGGAGGTGGGTGAAATTTCACGCGGATGAAATCGCGGGCAGAAACTAGTTGTTGATAAAATTGTTTTTATTTGTCACTTATGTTTAGCACAAAGGTTTCATATTTTCCACTTTTTTGCTGTGTACCCCACCCCTACCCCACACACAAATTCATATACCACTACTTGCTATGAAAACAACTGTGACAGGAAGTTTTGTAGCATTATTAGGATTAAATGCTTATTATTGAAGCTAACCCAAAAACTCAAACCATGTCAATAATAATTTATCTAGGACCACACCGCGAGCTTAAATTACGTGATTCGGGCCAGGTGCAGTGATCACTGAGAAATCGGAAAAGAGAACTCACCGAATGCAAAATCTCCTCCTTTTTTGGGAAAGCGGTTTAAAATATTAAAAAAGGTGTCTCGCAGTAGGCGCTTACCGGTGTTCTTGTAGGGGTTCATCTCCAGCACCTTGTTGGCCCACTCTGCCTGCATCTTGTCCAGAGACTGCTCGATGACGTACTCCTTGCTGGCGAGCTCTCCGATCTCCGCGATCAGCTCCCCGTGTGCGGCCACTCCTTGCTTTATACACATTTGGAAGGTCTGCTTTTCGTTCATTGTTACGGTTATACCTGAGGACAAAACGGGGAGTGTTATAGGTACATGGAAAACAAAGTCCACATGAAACTTTTCTTGTGACCAGCGTTATTTTACCAGCGATAGTAAAACATGTTGCAGAAACAATATTGAGCTATTGTATACAATTTGCATATGCAATACGGAGCAGTGGTGAAGCAGAAACAGCTGCGAGTCGAGCTGGAGGTCCTGTCCTAACCCAGATAGGCACTTTCATCATCATCGTCATTTCAGCCGAAAGACGTCCACTGCTGGACATAGGCCTCCCCCAAGCACCTCCACTTCGACCGGTTCTCTGCTTCTTGCATCTAACGGGTTCCTGCGGCCTTCACGAGGTCGTCGGACCACCTTGTGGGAGGCCTTCCAACGCTTCGTCTTCTGGTACGCGGTCGCCACTCCAGAACCTTTCGGCCCCGTCGGCCATTTGTTCTGCGAGCAATGTGAGACTGACAGGCACTTTGTGTAAATTATTTCATCACCACTGCTCTCAAAACGGTGAAGGAAAACATCATGAGAAAACATATTCGATGACATGTGACATTCACCAACCCGCACTGGGCCCGTGTGGTGGATTACGGCCCACTCCTTCTCACAGACCGGAAATATTATATGTTGATTAGGTTAGGTTATAAGAGGCTTATGTTTTCACTAACAGTAGGGAACACCTATACGAATGCCTAAATAAAAGCGCACTATTAGATTTTCAACGCTCAGAGGAATGAATGCACCAGAAATTACGCAGCAGTCGTAATCTGCGTTGTTAATCTTATGGTCGCAAATGCGATTTTTCAATCCGGCGTTCCCGCGTTTCTCTATCAGGAAATTGGCAGTTGAAGCCCAGCGTCTAAACATGGGTGACAAAGTTTGGAAGGAGAAAAGAGAGGTCCTTTTCTCCTTCCGAAATTGAATAACTTTCCAATCTTTTGCAACTTCTTGTCACGTCTGCCCAAAGAACTGGTCCAGATCTAAAATCTTCGCCGCGAACGACCTCGACGGCGATATTCATCCTGTTGAATTGCTCCCTATTACAAAAGATGAGGCTGGTGAAATGTGGGTGTTCCGTAGATCTTACCTGCACCACAGGGATTACAGAACGCGTAGCATATCCATAGAAACGGATTTTGTCGACGGAAGAATAGACAAAATGACAGATTGTAGAAATATTTCTACCGTCTAAGTATGACGATGAAGAGAAGAAATGTTCCTATTCTTCACTCGATAAAAGTTGTCTCTACTTTTGACACTTGGGCTTCCCGTTGCCAATAAAAAAAAATCATAGAAACGCGAGTCTACGGGTCACCCCGTGCTTGCGCAGGTATCGAGTTGGATAGAAAGAACGTTTGTCTATTGGTGATGCTAGGCGAGTAGGTGTAATAAGATATGTGTTATAATTACCCGCTTTTTCCATGAACTCGTTCCAGTGCCGCTCCTTCATGCCAGGGTTCCTCACTGCTTGTATTATGGGTATCAGTGGTCTAAAGTCATCTATGTAATCCTGTAAATACATACTTTTCAACTTAATGCCTTTTTTTGGAGTAAAGACACACACACACACACACAGACACACTTAAAATCACAATCTGAATCGTTTTGAAGGATAATGCTAATCCATTGCTTCATATGTTCGAAAACTTTGTCTGCTCAATAACGTAAATAACGCAATGAATGTTGTTGAACTGTCAAAATGAAGGCCATTGCTACTGTTACTGTGTTAGAGATAAACTACGATAACATGGCGCGCCCCTCCAAATTACTGTTTCGATGTGTTTAGCCATATCCTTACGAAAGTTTTTGTATGTAGTTGTAAGTGTTCGTCTTCAGTAGCAGGCCGGCAGCGGTCTGAGACAGTCAAGTTGTTGATACTACATCGCTCAGTGACACGAAAGTACTGATTGCAAAATAAGTTAGTCATGGAAAATTTGGGGAGTGTTAAAAAACTATGTTGCAAACAAAAATATAGACCATAACTACACATCTATAATGAAATTACTTCATGAACATCTAGACATGATCGATTGCACAATGTGGACCAACACTTGCAGACATGTGGAGGAGACGGAATCCAAATACTGGGATAACTACGACGACGAGCAAGAATTTATTATTCACGTAGGAGAATCAGATTCTGAAAACGACACATCAAGCTTCTATGACAGCGATGAACAAAATTTTAGTTCCTGTGCTAATAGAGATAATTAAGATTTTTTATTTTATATAAATGTTGTGGGCCAAGTGATTAATGAGGGTATTATTAATAACGCCCGGGCAGTATGAATAATGCCCTCATTGTCACTTGGACCATAATGTATATTATGTACTTTTTTATAATAATTATGATTACGTATTTTTGTTAATTAATGATTTTGATGTCTTAGTAACTAAAAATAAATGTGTTACAAATATGTATATTATAAAGGTTTCATTTATTAAATATTTATTTTATAAAGCATTAATGATTAATATAATAAACAGTCATAAATTATTAATATGTATAAAAATAATAAGAGTCACATTTCATTCATTCATTCATTTTATTGAAAACATTAAACATCAAAATATTAGATTTAGAGTAAATTAAATTTCAATATTTGAACACAATAAAATTTATTCATAGTTTTGTGCAATCGGTACTCGTAATATCTCACTTATTACCAGATTTGTTGGTCAACTAATCATAACTAGCCGACCGCGCAAGACAACGCACGTGTTCGTTTCATAGAATACCTCAGTGCAGCGCCATACTAATAATAATGAGCGATTAATGACGGCACTAGTCGAGCAACATATCCGTGGATTTGTTTTTGTTTGACGGTTTTTGCATTACACACACATGCGTTGTGAGTGTTGGTGGTGCTTTGTAAATACTTACACAAATACTTTCAAACGTTTCTGAATTTTGGAGGGGCGCGCCATGTTATCGTAGTTAATCTCTACGCAATTACCCCGCCGATTGGATGCGTAACAAAACAGTCTGCATCACTAAGCGACTTGCTTCAAGTAATAATAGGCATTGTGTCCTTAACTAGATGTACAGACGCCAGCACATCAAGCTACTACAATCTGTCAAATTTCTTTAATAGATTTTCAACTTTATCGCTAAAGCATAAGGTTCAAAGTTGATTGGGAAAATTTGACAGTTTCGGGTATCTTGATGTTCTGACGTCTGTACACTGCACAGATTTTTAACAGACGAAGAAAATCATTTAATGCGCACAGCTTAAGTGTGGAACTCTCAGCCAGCGTCTGTGTTATTCCACATTTAACCCGTCTGTCTTCAAAACAAGAGTGAACAGGCATCTTCTGGGCATGCTCGTTCCATCAAAGACTAGGGGTGAGGCATATTTATCGTAACAGATAGAAATAACAGATATTTAAAAATAACAAATAACAGTTGTTCCTACCAATATAACTTATCTGTTACTTAAAATAACAGACCCTCAAAGACTGTTACCACGGCTGTTACTGATAATTCAATATATCAGTCAGTCCCACACAGGCTCATGGACTGTTACCACGGCTGTTACTTTTATACATACATACAAGGTCTCTCTCTTCCTCATTAAAGAATGACACTTGCTAAAAAGAGAAACACCTATTATTTATTCCGAAATCGGAAATACGTTTACTTCTCACTCTTACTAAAGCGGTTAAACTACGCTAAAAAGAGAAGCTCCTAGTATTTATTATCCGTAAAATACAGTTGGTGGTCTAACAAGAACCAACATTTTCGAAAAAGTGACTCCTAAATTAGGTCGTGTTACCTACCTGTTATCAGTTAGCCAATTACCATTATAAAAAAAAAACTTTTTATTATATTTTTCTTTATGGCAATGTCCTTTGTGATGCAACCAAAATTTGTGAATAAAGAAGATACTCAATTGTTATTTTAATACGTATTTATCGTCGGTACAAAAATAACAGGCTGTTATTTAATAACAGATATTTGGATCTGTTATTTTTGTGTAACAGTAACAGTGATAACAGATATCGTGTTTAACCTGTTACAACCCATCTCTATCAAAGACCTCATTATACGCTTTCCATGGCATGATCGAGGTCAAGACCAGGCCCATTCAGCAATAAAAAAAATTAAAAAGAAATACTGAACTGAAAAAGATTTAGTTTAGCAGTTATGTAAGTAGCTTTTAAAATGTGTAGTATTTCTTTCGTAGCGGCACGGAGTCTGGACGTTTTTCCGTTTAATGCCAATAGGCTCAACTCAAACACATTCTACAAGACTTATAGTGTAAATGATGAAAATCGTGCAATATATAAATAAAACTTAAAACCAAATACTTAATTAAATAAAATATAAATACCATAAAAGCAAATGATACTATTTTAATTTAATATTATTTTTTTTTAACAGCGCCTTCATCCTCTCTCCTATTAAAAATTAACTGTGCTGTGCCCGACAGGGTCCATAATTGATTCGATGCTTTAAAATACCAACTATCATTTACTATGTACAGACGCCGGCACATCAACCTACTACAATCAGTCAGATTTCTTTAATAAATTTTCAACTTTATTGCTAAAGCATAAGGTTCAAAATTGATTGGGAAAATTTGACAGTTTCGGGTAGGTTGATGTGCTGGCGTCTGTACACATTATGGAATGCAATAAAGTATTGAGTAAACATAACTGGCAAAATTTAGGTGGGTACTATACACCTTTGCATAACCCTTCAGGCAATGCAGGCGTGATATTCTTACCCGTATTGTAACAGCAACGTGCTGCACTTTGGGCATGTCCTGGAAGGTGCGCACGCACTTGATGATCGTCTTGTAGTACTCGTTGACGAGCTGTTCAATGGTGTCCGCGTCCACGTACATCAGCGGGTTATCCAGCCAGATCTCGCGGGCCTTTAGGAAATCTGCAAACAACAATATTTTGAAGAAGGTAAAAACACAAAACTATCTGTTTTTTTAAACGCACCTAAGTACCCGCTGCAAAGAGAATTTAGCAGAATGGTAATTATAGAACCTTCGTGCGAGTGTGGTGCGGACCTTATAGGATACTATCTTCTGCCAGCAACTTCGTCAGCGTGATATTTCTTGCTCCCCTTTCCCACCCCGACGCCTGCCCCCGCTATTCGTTTACGCTAAGCGTTCTTTCTTATTGTTTTTCTTTATTTCTCAGCTCATATGGGTCCTACCGTGATGTTAAGTAGCCTATAGCCTTCCTCGAGAATTGGGCTATCAAATGTAAATTTTTCAAATCCAACTGGTACTTCTAGAGATAAGCGCGCTCAAACAAACATACAATGCGTGCCACGAAAGATGAGACTTGACACACCACGTGGTTTGACATGCGCAGTACACGATTTTAGGTATCTTTAGCGGTATGAGGTCTGAGTGCGGGACGGGACCGGACGTCATAGGGGCGGCGGAAAGAGCGGGGGAGGCGGGGTCAAGTCTCATCTTTCGTGGCACGCATTGTACTCTTCAACTTTATTATTAGTATAACTTACGAATAACGAGACATGTCGCAGAAACCTGGCGAAGGCTGCGAAATCAACACTGCCATAGAATGTACTAGCAGCGCCCCGCGGTTTCACCCGCATAAGTGTCGATCCCGTGGGAATATCGGGATAAAAACTATCCTATGCCCTTCCCCGGGATGCAATCTATCCCTCTGCCTCTTTTTTATCGAAATCCGTTCAGTGGTTTAGGCGTGAAAAGGTAACATACAGACAGACAGACAGATAGACAGAGTTACTTTCGAATTTATAATATTAGTATGGATTTTGTAACATTTTTACACAAAACAAAGATTGCAGCTGTACAATATTGGCAATACGAGTTTGTAAGACAGGAGTATTGTTAAGTTGTTGGAGAGCAGTGGTGACCCAGTGGTTCCATCCCAGACAGGCACTTTACTTTGTGTATTTCATTACATCACCAATGCTCTCAAAACTGTGAAGGAAAACATCGTGAGGAAACCAATAATTCGTAGACATGTGACATCCACCAGCCCGCACTGAGCTCGCGTGGAGGATTACGGCCCACTCCCTCTTACAGAAAGGTGGCCTGTGTCCCAGCAATGGGAAGATTATATGCTGATTGTGATAGTGTGACTGTGGGTATTGATAAAGCAACATTGACCACCTGTCAAGTGAGCGGCCAGCTAAGGTTGCTATCAAAATAAAACGACAAAGCGTATACCCGACGCGGTGATCCACAGGTTCCTATAGGGCTCGAACTCCTTCACGAGCTTGTTGAGGTCCGTGAATGGTATAACGGGCTGTGCGAACAGTTTCTGACGTTGGTTGAGAATGCGGCCCCAATCCTGTGCGTCCTTCATCGCTTTCCATGCCTTCTTTATATCGTTTGCTATCTCGTGTACCTGTGGGAGGAAACAAAAATATTTTGCTTTAAACTTTCAACACAATGTTATAACAATAATGCAGCATCATCATCAGCCTACAGCAAGCCACTGCTGGAAATGGCCTCCATTGCACGCAATTTAGCTCGATTCCTGGCAACTCCTATCCAGCCGCTACCAGCCATCCAGATGATCCTTCCACCTAGCCTCAGGTTGTTCTACCTTACGTTTGCGGATTCGCGGTCTCAACGGTCATCGGTTTTACGGCTAACATGGCCGGCCCATTGCCATTTCAGCTTGCTTATTCTGCGAGCTATGTCGACAGCTTTAGTTCTCTGCCGGATCACCTCATTCCGGATTCTATTCCTCAGAGAGACTCCAAGCATAACTCGTTCCATAGCTCGCTGAGCGACATAAAACAACATATTTTAGTAAAACCTCGACTGCCAGGTAACTCTCGTTGACTGAATAGATTAGACTGGACTGGACTTGGGTTTCGTTAAAGGCATCAATATTTTTGATTATAATTGATTGATATTTGATTAGTTTTGTATTTTTAAAGTTTAGATTTTTAAGTATTAGCCGTAAGTTGATTTTTCATTTTATTCGGAAAATAAAATGAAAGATGATTTGATGATATGATTTAATTTGGTAGGTATGTGTTTGCAAACCACTAGTGTATTGGGAACATCCTGTAAAGATAGTGTATGTAAGTTTAATAAATAAATAAGTAGTTATTTATTTTTGGGGAAGAAATATTTTTTTTAAAGTGCAATAAAACTGTGGGAACTTCAAATATTTGAAGAACAGCGCCACTGCTCAGAGCGAATGTGACGTGAAAGTTCATGACAACAATAAATGTCAATGTGTTTTATATAAGTGTTTGAAATGAGTACTTGTCAATGTCATGAACTATGACGTCACACCAAGCGCACCAAAATGGAGGGCCTTTAAGGGGGAAGCGCTAAGGTAGCCCACAACTCTCTAAGACCACGTAAGTCCAAAGAATGATGATTTCATGAAACAGTTATTCTTGGGACTTACGTGGCCTTAGAGAGTTGTGTTGATGACTTTAATGATTATAATTCTATAAACACATATTTCTTACGGCCGCGATTCATATATTAATCAACGTACAACTTAATACTGTTACGAGCTTGGGGTTCGTGACAATAAAAACTGCCGATTTAATAACCAAAAAATGACACTTTACTCACCAACACTAATTACAAGTCAAACACACTAATTAAGAAACACAATTGCACTTACTGATCACTCTTAAGTCGCACTCGAATATCGCTTTCGATGTTATCGCTCGTATCGCTTAATCGAAACTATGTGTGTCTCGCGGCCCACCCGGCCTTATATAGTGCCGCAGAGCTAGTACATAAACATCTAGAACGTTCGAGTACATACCGGTCCCGACTGACTCGACGTCGATAGTTCTCGGAATTACTAGTACTTAGAAAAAGGTCAAGTAGGGTCAAGGTCCTAGTACCGAGGTACTAGTTCTGCTACCCGATACTAGATGGCGCTAGTGGTAACTAATGTCGCCATGTATCAAACATTATTTGCGGCGCGCAACACTGCCCCCTCCTTAGACATGCTCGTCCCGAGCATTATTGGCCCCATAATAACGCGCCAGTCGATCCACATGGACGATCTTAGGAGTACCTCTTACACCTTTCTGTATCCGGTAGGTTACATCATTGATCTTTGTCACAATCCGGTACGGTCCGTCCCATTTAGCTTGAAGCTTAGGAGATTTCCCTTTGCTGCGGACTGGATTGTGCAACCACACCAGTGAACCTTCGTCGAATCCTTTATTGTTCATTTTGCGGTCATAACGGGTTTTCATTTTTTCAGACATTTGCTGGCCCGATTGTCTGACGTGCTCATAAATGTCATTCATTTTGTTCCGCAAATCATTCGCATAATCAGTTACACTGCGTGGGGCATCAGGTGGTATTCCGGTGATCAGGTCTGCAGGTAGCCGTAGTTCTCTTCCGAAGTTTGCGAAAGCTGGTGTCACCGCTGTACTTTCGTGGACAGCACTTCGATATGACAACAAAAACGGTTGTATGTGCTTGTCCCAATCTCGTTGCCGATTTTCCACAACTTTCGCTAGGTACCTCTCCAGTGTCTGATTAAATCGTTCCACCATTCCATCGGATTGTGGGTGGTAAGAAGTAGTTCTTGTTTTATGAGTACCCATAACTCGACAAGTTTCCTGGAATATTTGGGACTCAAAATTCCTTCCTTGATCACTGTGAATCTCCAAAGGTACTCCAAAACGACAGAAGACTTCATGAACCAATTTATCCGCAACTGTCGAAGCTTCTTGATTTGGAATGGCGAAGACTTCCGGCCACTTCGTGAAGTAATCCATCACAACCATGAAATACTTGTTACCACTTTCACTCTCCGGAAACGGCCCCGCAACGTCAAGGGCTATCCTCTCCCATGGTGCACCAACATTGTACAATTTCAATGCACCCCTACTACGAGTCTGAGGTCCCTTTACAGCTGCACAACTTGTACATTTGCGACACCAATCCTCGACATCGTCCCGACAGTGGACCCAGTAAAACCGTTCTCGTATCTTCAGTAGAGTCCGTTTTACTCCCAGATGACCTCCTGAACAACCATTATGGTACAGCTGTAGAACATCCGGTACTTGAGCTTTAGGGACAACCATTTGCAAATGACAGCTGTCTCCCCGAGCATTTTCCCATTTACGGCACAGGACTCCATCCTGAACCACAAAGCTGTCCCATTGAGCCCAATAGCTTTTTGTGACCGAGCTCATCGCTGAGACGTCGCTCCACCTGGGCTTAGGAGCTCTGGCCTTCATCCACTCCAGAATCGGCTTGATGTCCGAATCTTCCTGCTGTGCACGTTTTAGGCTTTCCTTCCACTCGTTGTTGAGGTCTGTCTTGAGCATCCTCACAGGTACCACTTCCTTACTCTCTTGCTTAGTACAATGCTTGCAGTCTTCAGGACAAGGTCTTCTTGACAATGCATCTGCGTTGCCATGAGATTTTCCGCTGCGATGTTCGACCACGAAGTCGTATTCCTGCAGTAGTTCAATCCATCTCGCTACTTGTCCTTCTGGGTTTTTGAACTGCAATAGCCATTTCAGTGCAGCATGGTCAGTTCGTAAGTGGAATTTCCGACCCAGAAGATATTTGCTAAAATACTGCAATGACTTTACCACAGCAAGCAGTTCCCGTCTCGTAACACAATAGTTCCTTTCCGGCTTTGACAACGACTTGCTGAAGTACGCTATCACAACCTCTTGATCACCATTCCGTTGGGACAACACACCGCCAAGTCCTATATCACTTGCGTCTGTGTCAACTATAAATTCCTTGTCCGCATCAGGGTATCCCAAAATAGGTGCATTGCACAGACGGTCCTTTAGCTCCTGGAATGCGATGTTGCAACTATTATCCCAGCAGAAATGTCGCTTCTCCTCGGTTAGCTTATGCAGGGGTTTGGCTATATCTGCAAAGTTCTTGACAAATCGCCGATAATAGGAGCACAAACCCAGAAACGCTCTGACCTGCGTCTTGTCCTTTGGAACTGGCCAGTCCTTGACAGCAGTAATTTTCTCTGGATCTGTGCGGATACCTTCTTCAGACACGACATATCCCAAAAAGCTAACTTGT
This sequence comes from Luperina nickerlii, assembly GCA_963855955.1. Taxonomy (NCBI): domain Eukaryota; kingdom Metazoa; phylum Arthropoda; class Insecta; order Lepidoptera; family Noctuidae; genus Luperina; species Luperina nickerlii. Next base: position 5,300,903 of record OY979671.1, read on the forward strand.
CGTTTGAATAGTGAACACTTCTTCGGACTTAACTTGAGGTTGGCACTCTGGATCTTCATGAGCACGCGTTCCAGATTTTGTAGATGTTCTTCAAACGTGCGGCCTACGATGATGATGTCATCCAAGTAGACCAGGCAGGCATCGCCAATTAACCCGGTAAGTACAAGTTCCATCAACCTTTCGAACGTTGCCGGAGCATTGCACAATCCAAACGGCATAACTTTAAATTGCCACAGACCCTTTCCTGTCGAGAATGCCGTTTTCTCCCTGTCCTTAGGATCAATTTCGACTTGCCAGTAGCCACTTTTCAGGTCCAGCGTGCTAAACCACTTTACGCCAGTAAGCATGTCCAGCGTGTCATCGATTCTCGGCAAAGGATAGCTGTCCTTCTTCGTAACGTCGTTCAGACGACGATAGTCAACACAAAACCGCATGATGCCGTCCTTCTTTCTTACCAGCACTACAGGTGAACACCATGGACTAGATGAAGGTTCAATAACACCATCCTTCACCATTCCCTCAATCATGGTTTCCACTTCCTTTTCACGTGCTACCGGCATTCTCCTTGGCCGCTGACGGATAGGCAATTCTTCTCCTGTGTTTATTTTGTGTTGAACTATGCCAGTCTTTCCGATGTCAGCATCGTTTGACGAGAAAACATTGGCGTACCTGAGTAACATCTTCTTCGCTTTGACCATTTCATTTTGGGACAGAGCGCTGCGGCAGTCTTCTAAAAGGGTGGTCACTCTCGTTTGTGCATCCTTGCTGAGGGTCCCAGTCGATAGATATTGGCATCGACGCAACCAATCCACTTCCTCGCAAGTACCGAGTAGTGTGCCTTTTTCTATAATCTGGTCCTGATCACAAAGGTTCAGCACTCGTACCCCTGAAATGTCGGTGGTTCTGACCAAAGTTCGTGCCACTTTCCATGGAAGGTCATTGTCTACCCTTTCCACGAGTACACAACGAGGAGTTCGCCCAGGATTCCGAAGAAGACTAACCGGCACAATCGTTTCCGATCTCGGCGGAAGAACAATCTTCTTAAGGCTGTACACATTTCCTGGTAACGCCCCTTCCACGAAAAGTTCCTCTTGTCCACATTTCAAAACACCTTGCTTGACGTCAATCTCGCAACAATTCTTCCTCATAAAGTCAAGGCCCAGGATGCAATCGTCCATTATATCAGCCACAATGACATTATGCAGGTAGATTCTGTTGCCTAGCTTCACCTCCATTTTCTTCTGTCCATGGACGGGTATGCGCTGACCGGTGGCTGTAACCAAATTAATGTGTTCTCGGTTGTGTGCGGAGTCCCCAAGGAACCGACTTATAAGTTGGGAACTGACGACCGTACGAGAGGCTCCAGTATCTATGGTCAGCTTACACGGCGTTCCGTTGACCTCGCCCTTGATGATTAGGCTATTCCCATCATGGGTTTGTGTGATCGAAATCCTTGGGGCTCCTTGAACATCAGCCAGCACCCGCCCCGCAGTCCTGGCTATTACTCGTTTCCCTGCTGCTAGTGTTGGGCGGTGCTGTTAGCCGCACTGCCCTCTGGAGATCTGCTGTCTTCTCTTTCTGCAGTTCGCTTAGGGCAACTGGATCGAAGGTGGCCCCTTTCCCCACAGCCGTAGCACCTAGGGCTGTATCCTTTACTGCGCTCGCGAACTGTAGCCGCTGCAACCTCCCTGACGCGATGGGAACGATGATCTTGCCGCACAGCTTCCACCTCCAGTGCATGGGCCAAGGCGTCCTTCAGCGTCCCGTGGTGACCGAGCCTCACAGCAACTCTAACTTCAAGGTCGCGGATGCCGTCGATGAATGCCTGCACCAGGTTCCCATCAATAAGTGCAGGTACGGAGTGGTAAGCTTTGCGAACCAGCTTCTCCACTTCCAGGGCCCACTGCTGCAGGTTTTCATTGCTGCGTTGCACGCGATCCTTGAGCTGCGCACGGAACACGTGTTCTAGGTGAGCGTCGCCATACCGAGCCTCCAATGCCTCAAGGAGCTGCTCGTAAGTCACTTCCTTACCGAGAGCTTCCAGAACAGTTAAGGCCTGGTCGCGCAAGCCCAGGGTGAGGGCAGTCATGGCCTGACTTTTATTCCACCCGTTCGCCTTCATGACAGCCTCAAACTGGATTTTGTAGGCCGACCAGGAAGAAGTTCCGTCGAACGGTGGCACTTTGAATCCACGTAGCGAAGGTGTTGTAGCTACGGGAGCTGCGATTCCATCACCCAGTTTCAGGTAATCCAGCGTTTTCTTCACGTCAGCCATCACGGTTTCCTTCACGTCAGCCATCACGGTTTCCTTCACGTCAGCCATCACGGTTTCCTTCACGTCAGCCATCACGTTATCAACCCGATTATTTACTTGGTCGATTCGGGTTTCGGCTTCCGACAGACGGTTGTCATGTTGAGCAACCTTTTCCTTCACCTCCTTCATGTCTTTACCGAAGGTAGCGTGAAGGTCCTTTATAAGGAGCATCTGCTCTTCCTGGCGGCGCGCCTGCTCCTCCTTATCCCGCTGGAGCTGTTCCTCCAACCGACGAGCCTGTTCCTCCTGTCGGCGGGCCTGCTCCTCCTGTCGGTGGGCCTGCTCCTCCTTGTCCCGCTGGAGCTGTTCCTCCAACCGACGAGCCTGTTCCTCCTGTCGGCGGGCCTGCTCCTCCTTGTCCCGCTGGAGCTGTTCCTCCAACCGACGAGCCTGTTCCTCCTGTCGGCGGGCCTGCTCCTGCAGCATCATCATCAGAGCAGCAAAATCTGGTGCTGGTGATGCTGGAGCAGCTGTGGACGGGCCGGCCTCCGTGGTCGGTAGCTGGCCTTCCGACCCCTGTGGCATTGCTCCACCAAATCGCCTCTGATCCGTCTCTTGCTGGCGTTGACTCCGGGTACGGATACCCTCCATGTCCTCTTTGGGTAAAATCGGCATTTTAAACCTCGCTTCTGACACCAATTGTTACGAGCTTGGGGTTCGTGACAATAAAAACTGCCGATTTAATAACCAAAAAATGACACTTTACTCACCAACACTAATTACAAGTCAAACACACTAATTAAGAAACACAATTGCACTTACTGATCACTCTTAAGTCGCACTCGAATATCGCTTTCGATGTTATCGCTCGTATCGCTTAATCGAAACTATGTGTGTCTCGCGGCCCACCCGGCCTTATATAGTGCCGCAGAGCTAGTACATAAACATCTAGAACGTTCGAGTACATACCGGTCCCGACTGACTCGACGTCGATAGTTCTCGGAATTACTAGTACTTAGAAAAAGGTCAAGTAGGGTCAAGGTCCTAGTACCGAGGTACTAGTTCTGCTACCCGATACTAGATGGCGCTAGTGGTAACTAATGTCGCCATGTATCAAACATTATTTGCGGCGCGCAACAATACTGACCAGCAAATTCCAAAAAACCTAAAAAACATTGAATTTCGCGGACTACCCTGGCGCTTTCGCCTTAAGGCGTCCGTGTCGGCTGGCTATTAGTAACTTTTTTTAAGTACTTTTTATTGCTTTTTTTTGCCGTTGAATATTTTTTACTACTATGTGGCGATATAAACTATCGAATAGAAATATAACAGAATTACATGCATATTAGCCTCACCTTAGAGAAGTCATTTTGCAGCGTGAGAGTCATGCACTGCGCGGTGAACATGTCAATCTTATCGTATAACGTCTGTTCATCTTGTTGGTGCAGCTTCCAGAATTTCTCCTGTTCTTCCTCCAAGAAGAGAATCGTCTCTTCCACCTACCACAGAACGTGGCAGTCATTTAATTTTCCAAGATAATTTTTTCATTCATATATACATTCTATTTTCCAAGGTAGTGTGGTTGGACATTTACTTTAACTAATTTTATATCCTACTTTATTTGTATACTTTTTATAGTTTCCCTTAAGTATTTCTTAGGGAAACTATAAAAAGTATACAAATCTATAGAAATAAAAATCATTGTTTGTATGTTTGTCCTCTATGCGTTCCGAAACCATTTGTCAGATTGTGATGAAACTTTGGTAGGGTGTTCTGGGGAGCCCGTGAGGGTTCCTAATTATGGAAGAAATAACAAAAAAAAATCTGAGGCGGTACGAGGTTCGCCGGGTCAGCTAGTAAATAATAAAAGCCATCAAATACCCTCAACGAGTAGCTATACTGAATGACTCGTACCGCAATCATAAATGTAAAAAACTTACTACGAGTATACACCTATGGGAAATACTAGAAAGACGTGATGTTATTTGTACAACTTTGAAAACTTCTTTTAAAATTGTTTTTTTTTAACGGAAAAAGTACAGACGCCAGCACATCAAGCTACCCGAAACTTGTCAAATTTTCCCAATCAACTTTGAACCTTATGATTTAGCGATAAAGTTGAAAATCTATTAAAGAAATTTGACAGATTGTAGTAGCTTGATGTGCTGGCGTCTGTATATACATATTCTTAAAAGTATGTACAGACGCCAGCACATCAAGCTACTACAATCTGTCAACTTCTTTAATAGAATTTCAACATTATCGCTGAGCTTCGTTGGTAGTGGTGACGGCTAAACACATGCTTTTGTTAGTGCTACGAATATTTTCGATTTTAGTGAACTTTTCTAGTGGGAAATTCGATCGAAAGTGTTCCTTGTGTTTGTGTTCGTGGTTTAAGGTTTGCTTTTATTGTAATTGTCCTCTTTTTAACAATAGTTACTCAAGATGAGCTCCAAAAAGCCCCCTGATGAACTTTGATCTCTCCCCCGGACTAACAGTTACCCTCCCCTATGGCATTGAAATAACCCCACAGGACCCTAATATGGATACGGACATCCGTAGTGGTAAGAGGGTCGCTGGTTCGCCCCCTGCTATTTCAAATATTAAACCCAAGATTGCAAGAAATATAATCGGCAGACTTTCATATACAGCTAGAGATAAGATAATCCACCATACAATGTGAATGTTTCGCTTAAAGACGAACAAACCTCAGGCACCGTGCTGCAACCTATCAAGTTTGGTATGTTTTTGATGACAAACAACGTAAATAACATACGTTTCGATGGGATTAAGCGTATAGGTAGAAATCGCGTGTCAGTCGAGTTCAAGTCGCATCGGGATGCAAACAGTTTCCTTAACAATAAAATTTTATCCCAACACAATTATGTGGCTACAGCTACCATTCCACAATTCAACATCACAAGAAAGGGTATTGTAAGGGATATACCAGTGGCGTGGTCAGGAAGAGGAAATAATTAAAAATATTCAGGTCCCTGAGGGATGTGGCTCTGTTATTAAAGCCAGAAGGATGAGCCGTAAGGTGTCCTCTTCTGGTGTGACCGAGTGGAGGCCTACACAGACTGTTGTGTTAACTTTTGACGGACAAGTCTTACCTAAGCGTGTGTACAGCTTCTACACGGCTCTCCCAGTTGAGCGTTACACTTACCCAACTATTCAATGCTACCATTGCTGTCGCTTTGGCCATACCCGCACACTTTGCAGATCAAAACCTAGGTGCTTTAAGTGTGATGATGATCATCCAGGTGATGGATGTGAAGTCACCCCTAAAATGAGTTTCTGTGTTTCGTGTACTGGCAACCATTTCGCAAGTGATAGTGCTTGTCCTGAATTGGGCCGACAGAAGAGTATCAAAGCTCTGATGGCGGAGAAATCGATTTCGTATGCGGAGGCAAGTCAGGTTTTCCCACCTGTTTCCAGATCATATGCTGAAGTCTCCAATATTGAGGATTGTTTATCTGTGTTGTTATTGATATGTATTCAAAATTCATACCATAAAACAGTATTTTTGAAACCCAAATCCGGTATCCCCCTTTCACCTGGCTATGATAGACAAGCTCACCTAAACCTCACTCAAAATTACTCCTTTTCCCCATCAAAAAATGGCTGTGCCCTTCCAATGGAAGCTGCAGAGTGAATATGTTACAGACAGGAAGATAACTCAAAAAATATCTTAAACTTAATCACTGACATGCTAATGTCTGTTCTTGCAAGCCCAACTCAATCTATACCTGACCACGTTGCATCAAAGTTGACCTCAATATTAAATTATATCCACAATGTTCCATCACCTGACAATTCCTTCAGTGGAACGTGTGGAGTATTACTCCCAGAAAGCCTGATCTTTCTTTTTTAATTTAATTAATAAATTTAAACCATCAATCTGCGGCATTGCTGAGACATGGCTATTGCCTGGAAGCATTGCAGGTTGCCATGTTTCGACAGTGTTCGCAATGATAGATCTGATGGATATGGAGGATGTGCCTTGCTCATCATTAGCAAGGTATCATTCACCCAGATTCCTCTAACCTTTGTAGGCGATGACATAAATGTTGTTGCTGTAAAGGCTGAGGGTATAAATATTTTTTCTTTTTATATTGCGCACCCAAAACTCGATCATCTCTCAGTAATTAGAAATTTATTATGCAGTGTTAGTGGTCCAATACTCGTCATGGGTGATTTTAATTGTCACCATTATCGATGGGGATCGGATACTTGCGATAACTTTGGCATAGGTTTACTTGACATGTTGGATGATCTAAACCTTTGCCTAATCAACGATGGCAGTCCTACACGCAGACCTGCACGTCCTGGTCAGAATAATAGTTGTGTTGACTTGACGTTCTGCTCTCCCAATATATCTAGTCTCCTCATTTGGCGGCGCTTGAATATGACCTATGGAAGTGATCACTACCCCATCATAATTGAATTCCCTTCCAAAAGTATTCCTTTTAAAGTTTCCCCCCTCTTTTAAAACATCAACTAAATTCAGCTGACTGGGATTTATATTCTAAAATCGTAGACCTAAGAATATCTTCCCTTCCGGAAGTTAACAGGGATAGTGCCCAGGATTGTTTTTTGCTCTTCTCCTCCACGATTGCCTCCACTGCTGATGATTGCTTCCCGTCCAAAAAACCTCATTCCGGTAGACTTCCTTCCCCGCCATGGTGGGATAGGGAATGCACTGACATGGTCAGGGCCAGGAATGAGGCTGAAGAGACAGTCAACGACAATATGAATCTGGATAATCTCATTGCTTTCAAACAGATTCTTGCCAAGTCCAGGAAATTCCTAAAAAGGAAAAAACGCGAAGGTTGGTCAAAATATTGTAGTTCGCCGAGTCCGTCCTCCCCGATTTCGGTTGTTTGGCGGAGGGTGAAACGCTTCAGGAGTAGTTTAGCACCTGCCTCCTCATCTAACAACCTCACGGAAGAACTGGGATACCAGTTTTTCTGTAAAGACGCTCCAGCCTATGTCCCAAGTGTTGAGGAAATCAGTGTTGACATCCATGATGCAGACAACATTGACGACCCAATGGACATGCCATTTAGCATGGAGGAACTAAAAGCTGTGCTATCCCAAGCCAAGGATTCCGCGCCGGGAGTGGATGTATTCCCGTACTCTTTTATTTCTGAAGCTGGTCCAAAAACTCACAAATATTACCTGGACCTAGCTAACTTCTGCTTTACTTCTGGATATATTCCCACAGAGTGGAAGGTTCAGGTTGTCATTCCTATTTTAAAACCAGGCAAAGATCCTAATGATCATTGTTCATACAGACCTGTTGTTGTTGGCCTTATCGTCCATACTCATAAAACTTTTAGAACACTTGTTTAAAAACCGGTTAGTGTGGTTGGTGGAAAACAGAAAGCTGCTCCCTATGACCCAATTCGGCTTTAGGAAAGGTCTGGGCACTGCTGATAGTGTGGGTATCCTGATATCAGAAGTCCGGCTGGCCCTCAGCAGGAATGAGTCTGTGGTTGCGATCTTTCTGGATATATCAGCTGCCTATGATTCTGTTCTCCTCCCTAATCTCAGGCAAAAGCTGCACGAGCTGAGAGTCCCGATATAAACATTAATGGACAAACCATTCCAGTCGAAGATAAGGCTAGGTTTCTGGGAGTAACTTTGGACACAAGATTATCTGGGGTCGATCACATAAACAACACGGTCAAAAAATGTGAACGTTCTGTATCGGTTCTAAAGTCTTTGGCCGGGGTATGGTGGGGTGCTCACCCCTACACCCTCAAACTGGTCTATAAAGCTTTGACCAGAAGCGCTTTGACCAGAAGCGCTTTGAATTATTGCAGCTACCTTCTTGAGCCCTGCAACAAAGAAGCGCTTAAAAAATTAGACAACATCCAGTCCAAATGCCTAAGAATTGTCATTGAGGCCATGAAATCCTCTCCTATAAACGCGCTTCAAGTGGAATGTGCAGACCCACCCCTACACCTTAGAAAACAGTATTTAGCAGATCGCTTCCTAACTAAAGTTTATCCCTCTCATCTCATCCCTTGCTCCCAATTTTAGAACAAATTGACCTCTCCTTTAATGATTCTTCCTATTGGAACCATAAAGTAGTTCCTCTATTGATAAATAGGTACAGAGAGCTTAAACAACTCTCCGCGCCTATTTGTCGATATTCTACTCTTCCGGTCTTTTCCGCCGCGTACGAGGCGATTTATTATGAACCAAAAGTCGTTTTGGGCCTTGGAATATCAAGGAATCCTCAAGATGCTAGAGATGACTTTGAGTCAGCTGTCAAGCGTTATTGGGAAGGTTGGAACCTATTCTTCACAGACGCTTCAAAATTTTCGGAAAGTGAATGTACTGGTGTGGCAGTCTATTTTCAAAATTCTAAGATAGTTTTACTTTTTCAATGCCCACCAGAAGCATCAGTCTTTACAAGGGAGTGTACTGGTATTTTAGAAGCCCTATGCTATATTAAGTCCCATCAAATAACAAGATCAGTAATTTTTTCCGATTTCCATAGTAGTATTCAGGCCCTAAAACAAAACCAACTTCACAGTAACATTAATAGTCATATCATTATGGATATAAAGAGCTTGTTGTTTGATCTCTCCCAAAACGGCTTGGACGTCGAGATAGCCTGGATCCCCGGTCACTCGGGTATTTTTGGCAATGAATGCGCTGATTCGTTAGCAAAGTATGCCACATCGAATCCGGCTGATCGAAAACACTATGTTGCGCACAACTACGATTTGCGAAACAGTGCCAAACACAAGCTATTTAATTCATGGACGGAAACATGGAAGACGACTTCTAGGACCAAGGGCCATTACTATGCTGCTATACAGCCTGAAATCCAGCGTAGGCCTTGGTTTTTTTAAATGCCCTAAATTGTCGAAGAGAACTGTTTCGTCCCTCTGTAGACTGAGACTCGGACATTGTTGTAGCCATGTGTTCCCGCACAAAATCCATGCCCGGGATAGTTCCCTGTGCGAGTGTGGTCTTGCGGAGGGTACTTTAGATCATATTTCTTCTCCTGCTCCCTAAATAATAAATCCGTTGACCTGTACCAAAAAATTTCCAAATTCAATATACCTCTCCCAACCAACTTCCATACCCTTCTCTCCCTCTTCTCCCCTAAATTAATCAACATTTTGGCAACATTCCTAAATGAGAATGATTTAAAATTTAAGCTGGTGCGCAACGTTTATGTAATTAGTCTGTATATAGTTTATATTATTATGTTTATATTCTTGTAAGTTAGATTATTTGTTCCACTAACCTATGTGTTCGTCCTTACAGCTAGACTAACACCTACCACGAAGTTCGACGGCCTGCCTCTCTGTGCTGCCGTCACGACGTGACATTGGCAGAATAGTCGGAACCGGCTCAGTTGCCACAAAAGGAAAAAAAACATTATCGCTAAAGCATTAGGTTCAAAGTTGACTGGACAGTTTCGGGTAGCTTGATGTGCTGGCGCCTGTACTAAGTAAAAACCATACCTGTTTAGATATTTGCAGAGGCCAACCAATAGCCTCCCACAGGGCTCTAAAGTCATCGTTTTCTAATGGAAAGAAGAACGCGTCGAGAACTTCGTAGTCCTGTTAATTTTGTTGAAGTTAAGTATATTATATTTATGTATTTTAAGCCTATGTTGTCACATTTCAGGGCAATGGCCTCCCTTTCTCCTTTCCAGTTCTTCTTCAGTCTTGAGCTAGTGCGGACCAATCCTGTCTGCAGGCATCAAACTCGTCCGTTCATCTTGGGTCTGCCTTGATGTCGCCAGACGTTTTCTGAGGCCCATGCCGTGGCAGATTTGGCCCATAACTCATTCGACATGCGACATAAATATCTTTGAGCCCTCTTATTTACTTAACCATGTAAGGGAAATTGAGGCCATTCGTGCACTATTTAGACTACTCCCAAATTGTTAGATCCGAAAACACAAAAAACAGGGTATCGAGGTGATATAGGGTGAATTAGGTCAGAAAGAGGTGAACTTGTAATATTCCTTTCTGCTATTGGAAATATCAATCCTACCCACGATAAAAATAAGTGGACTTTGTATTGCCATCGTGGTGAAAGGATTAGCCAATCAGCGTGGATAACTCGCTGATTGCCCAGGGTGCGCCGGACGTATAGTGGTTCTGTAAATACGTCGCTTGGGGAGGCTCTTTTCGTGTACTCCTCCTGCTCCTTTCATGAATAATCGGGAAATATTTGTCTTTGTTTTAAGATATTCCTATACAGGGTGGCAGGAACATTATGCGCAACCTGACACCGTGGATTCAGTACATTATTCACCTACGCTAGGGAGTCTAGAATCATGTGCTGAATTCATGATAACAACTTGCGCGTCCATGTCCCTGCCACCTTGTATAGAGGCATGCTCGATAAGTCCTTCTCCGAGCAAGATATATTATCGTGTAGTAGCGTGGGATTGTACAGACGCCAGCACATCAAGCTACTACAATCTGTCAAAATTCTTTAATAGATTTTCAACTTTATCGCTAAAGCATAAGGTTCAAAGTTGATTGGGATAATTTGACAGTTTTGGGTACCTTGATGTGCTGGCGTCTGTACCAGCGCGGTCACAATTAATTCAAAGCTAAAATAAAAAAAAAACAAAACGTGTTCCCCCATCGGGCACACTGTACTGTCATTTAATTTAAACCTAGTTATTTTAAACAACCCTATATAAGGAAAAACTTCAGTAGGGTTGGGTTGGGAGACCTGTCTCAGAGAAGGAGCATCGTATAATTATGACAGAACTTCACTTAAAGTAAGTTCGTTTAATCACATAATTCTATTGCTGTGTGACAATCACGAAACCCACATCCGCTTGGACACAATGGAATAGTTTATTTATCTTTTCCTACTCATACATCACAGCTCATCATCTGCAGGCATTTGATGAAAGCGTTTTCGACCCAACTAAATCTAAATTAATTACAGTCTTCAATAATTGAGTAGTCCACTTGCAAACACCGCTAAGTTAAAAAAAAGAAGAAAATCAGATAGTGCGGCCATTTTATTTGTTGTTTAAAATGCTTTCATAAGCAACTATCAATCTTGATCAAAACTTCGCATGTTACGCATAAATTTCGATTAAATATTCAGTACTCCTGCAAAACTTGCTATATTGATTGATAGTTAACTTTCAAACAGCCCTAAGTTACAGTTAACTTTCAAAACTCGCCATATTACGCAGTGACTCGTGCAAACGCCGCCATCTTATTGGTTAAAAACCAAGGCTCCAAGTAATATAAAAAGAATTACAATAATATTTCCAGTTTTAGGGCATTCATTTTTGCCTCCTGATCGTATTTTTGGAAATATTGAAAGGGCTACACGGCCTCTAGAAGTCATAGCAGAACCAGAGACCTATTTTGATATTTTTCAAAAATACGGTACGGTGCTGAGACTTGGCAAATATTTCAATTTTTATGATTGGAAATCAAACACCAGAGACGTACTGAAATTGCCTGGATCTTGGCATTTCCAATTTAATGCATCCAAGAGGTTTTTTTTTGAGAAAAGACAGGAATGGCAAAATCGCCGTTAAAGGGGAACCGCATTATGTATCGGAGGTGGTGAATTACGGCAATGTTTGTAAAAGAGGTAAATCGTTTGAACAGATTGAACCTACTTTGATCAATTTAGGCGTTCCTGTAAAACCAGAAAAAATAAATGATGTGAGAAACTTGCTGATTAAACATTTTGGACAAGATTGGGCTAAGGGGGATAGTCTAAAATATTATAGATTTCTTGAAGAAAACCAAACTGAAGCTGTTTTAGACGAAGATACCGATACTGAGGAAACTTTGATGGATGAAGACACAGAAATAAGAGTATAATTTTATTGTAAGATGATTATTTAGGTTTAGGATTTAATTTTGATACTGTTTCAAAACTCTTCATGTTAATTTCATACTATTTCAAAACTGTTTATGTTAAAAATACTTTTGCAAAAGTGGTTATGTTTAATTTTTAAATACTAATAAAATGATAACTATGGTATTGGGATTTTATTTACTACAAGAAATTAATTCTCTGTGACCATAATTTTCAGTAATGTATTGTAATATGAATTTTCATAACTCCATTTTAACACTAGAGGTTTTAATCGATTTTCCAAAATTATTATTCTTTCAACATAGCGGACTTTGCAAGTGGACTACTCAATTAACCCCTACATAATTTAAACAGCCTTACCGCGTGAACTTTTCTCATGATATCATCCTGCGTCTTAAGCGCAAAAGGTATCGATTCCATCCACTCCCTGATCTCGAACACATGTTCTATAGTATTAGGCTTCTCCCCTAACTTTCTCATGATGCTCTTGTAAGCCATTATGACGTCTTCCACCACAAGACGTACTTCCTCCGCCCACATAATCAACAACGCTTTGATTATGTCCGACCGCTTATTAACGAGAATTTGCTGGAATAAAAGAATATTTTTTTTGTATTATAGCTGTGGAACCACTTTAGTCTGGGACGCCTTTCTGATAGGTGCTGGCCGCTAGCCTTCACATGCATTGACATGACACCGTAAAGTCAAACCCCACTGCCCAAAGATTTAAATCAATAGATTTGCCCTCACCGTACTTAGTCACGCAAGTGTCCATACAGAGAAGAGTGAATAAACACATTATTATACATCGTTTCCATGACAATTAAGTAAGTCACTGCGATATTGTGTGTCAGAGGTATTAAAACGAAACAAAAACGCGACTATCTTTTGCCACGGTAAGGCGTATCTAGCGAATTAAATCTTTGCCGCCGTCATCATTTTCATGTCAGTCGTCACTGCTACAGCCGTTATGTGCGTAGCTTAACCCAGAGTTAAGCGACTTAACTCTCCCATACCGATAGGAATATTTAAAAGTTTCTAACGCTTGGTGGCGCGAGATGAATTATTTTATTAACCCTGAGTTATCTGTTTTTTGGATAATAAGTTTAGGCCCATTTGCACGTTAATGGGTTCATTATCGTGCAAATGAGCCTAAACTTATTATTTATTTGTTTAAAGAAATATACATATTTTCGAACTCGAATTTGGAACTCCAATGTCGGAAAAGCCCGAAATAAATGTTTATAAAAACGCACCCACACAAAGCATGACGCACCTTTAGAGAGTCAACGTTGATGGCAAAGGGTCCGATATTGATGTATTGAGGTAGCCTCCATATGAGATCCTGCTTCTCATCATAGTGTATCTGAATCTCATCCTTGGTCTCTGAGGCGGAATGTTTCTCAGTGCGGTAGTTCCTACAACAGTAAAAAAGAGTTGATTCAAGCTGCGCCACGCTGTTTTATTCATCATCATAATTTCAGCTGAAAGACGTCAACTGCTGGACATAGGCCTCCCCCAAGCACCGCCACTTTGACCGGTTTTGTGCTTCCCGCATCGAGCGGATTCCTGCAGCTTTCACAATGTCCGCCTTGTGGGAGGCGTTCCAACGCTACGTCTTTCGGTACGCGATCGCCACTCCAGAACCTTACGGCCCCATGGAAAGCACGTTAACCCGTTGGTCCTGCGCCTGATCAGTCTCTGCCGTTCCATCGGAGTATGAGAATGAGGGAAAAGGGAGTGTACCTGTGTCTGCACGCACACTTGTGCACTATAAAATATTCCGCGTAAATGGCTAGTCTCCACTGAGATTGGCCGCCATGGGTAAAATTCGGTCTGGAGGACTATTTTGTATCAGTGAAAATATGGTAGACACAAAATATTAAATACACTGCTGCACGCCTGCAATACCATTTAATGCAACATAATTTCGGCATAATGTGTCGTCAGTAATTCAAATAGAATTGAAGACGTAATATCATGCCGAACTTCGGTCGTGTACCTTCGGCATATGTTCAGACACTTAGCCTATACTATAGGCGACACTAGTCGGATTTGACGAAGGCTATAGGGCCTTCGTCAAATCCGACTAGTGTCATGTCCCATAAGCGGTGGTGACCTCTTAACATCAGGTGGACCGCCTGCATTTTTGCCAGTAAAAACTTTTCTTCTGCCAGTACTTACTCTACATACTCCTCAATGTCCAGCGTGAATATGTCTCCGTAACACTCATACTGCCTCATGTAAGCTATCAACGGGATGATGGCTTTCCTGTACGCTTTTAGTAGCCTCTCCCGGTAATCCACCACATTTGGCTCCATCAGGCCTGAGGATTACAAAGAATTTTAAACAAACGTTGTTCTACTCTAAATATTGTTAGTGTATTAAAAGAATCGATCTTACAAAGAATGTGCTTAGGCAGCCCGCGAAATTTTATGAATACCTCGTTTCATTTTGATCGCTTTAATCTTTAAAAGGGGTCATTGTACTCATTATTATGAACAACTTTTACTATGGGACCAACCCTGAAATCGTGAAAAAAAAATCAACTGATCTATCATTCATTTGTATGGATCAGTTGATTTTGATTAAAAGTTGTTCATAATAATAAGTACAATTAGCCCTTTTATGGATTAAAACGATCACAATGTAACGGTGTATAACTCTCTTAGTAGTAACTGATTGAAAAGGGTGTCAATTAAATGGTTAGCATAGTATTGTTATTTCTGTGAGCAGAAAAATATAATCGGTGAGCAGAAATAGCTAATTGGTCAGCAACTCATGGTCAGCAAACATTTCAAAATCAATCAGCAATTTATGTCATTCTGGATGGCTGTAATTATTTTTGTACAGCATAAGGTGGTCGATAATAATAACGACAAACGCACATATAAACTTTTATTAGTGGAGAACGTGCTGATATTAGAACAAAAATGAGTGACTACGAAAAGAAAGAACTTCACTCGCTCTTGCATCCAATGTCGACGGAGCCCCGCTTCGCGGGGCTCCTATTTCTGTGAAAAGGGTTTAAAGTAACCTAACAAAACCGAACCTCGGGGTGGGAACATCATATGAACATTATACATTTTGATCAACAGCGCAAATGTTGTTATCGCAAATAAATATTCGATGAAATGAAAATTATGTTACCTTTTCACGCCTAATCCACAAAATCTTGCCGCTCAAGTAGTTATTTTGCGGACTGAATGTTTATTATGCAGACTCATGTTATTGTTGGCTGCCTATGTATGATTTAATTTTTGACCATTATCAAAATTAGTTGCGGAACAAGAATTGCTGCCTGATTTTTTTTATTGCAAACAAAATCTTTGTATGCTGACCAAATTATTTAAATGCTGCTTTTGGGTGGCTCGCCAAATTTTATAATTGCTGACCCATTTAATTACATTTCGATTGAAAATAAAAAACATCACGTTTAATACCAATTTAAGCTAAGAGAGTATTAGTGATTTTAATTATCAGTTGATTGTTTTCATTACGTGACTAAAGTTGAAGCTGTTCTGTTGTTTCTGATACATGCTGTAAAAATAAACCCGCGCCATTCTCACCGTGTCAAGACGCAATATTGACTCACCAATGGATGTGAGGAACAGCTCCTTATCGAAAACCAGGCCGGTCATGATCATGGGGTGCACTTGAGCGATGAAGTGACAGCGGTAAAGCATCTCGCGGAACAGACGCTGAATCACTACCTGAAATCCATGAGCCTGGTCTTACACAGAATAACACATACCAAGAGGTATTACAAAACAAGGTTTTTCTTTTGATCAGAGGGGCAACCTTAAAATTCCCTACATGTTTAACATTGATCGTCACTAAGATGAGATTGCGACTAGATTTTAAATGTTTTTTATTGCAGGATTGTCTTTCAGATTTAAACTACAGAGACAGTTATTGGATTAAGAAGCTAACTGTTATACAAATGCAATTCTTATTTCAGTATTCATCATTTTGTTTAAATCGAAATAAAGTTCGAAATACCCTAACTGGCCCAAAGGTTTAGGTTAGAATTAAAGTTAGATTTCGTTTTGTAATATTAGATGTGTAGATCTGTAGATGGTTATTGTATATTACCTAAGTTCTACATAGTTACGTACTACAGCCCGATTTATTCTCTTTCAGGAAGGCAGAATTGACAGAAAGTCACGATTCTTACATATTATTTTTGCCTATATATATATATATATATATATATATTTTATATTATCCATATATCCTCGAATTTAATTTGTAAAAAGACAGGCTTATTAGGGTTGTAAACAAGTCGTAAAGTCTAAAGT
This sequence comes from Luperina nickerlii, assembly GCA_963855955.1. Classification (NCBI taxonomy): domain Eukaryota; kingdom Metazoa; phylum Arthropoda; class Insecta; order Lepidoptera; family Noctuidae; genus Luperina; species Luperina nickerlii. Next base: position 5,317,301 of record OY979671.1, read on the forward strand.
GAACAACGCTTAGCAAAACCCAAAATTTATACAAAATCCTACCTCAAACTGCGCCGTATCCGTAGTGTAGAAGGGTCCTTCTTCCGACATCATAAGACTAAAGTAGAAGAGGGTGACAGTGGGGGAGCGGAAGGGGGAGTTGATGAGGTCTGAGGAGTCCCACTCCCAGTCCTCTTCGCACCAGTAGGTGCACAAGCATGGCGTCTCGCACATGTACACGAACATAGCCATCGACTGCTCTATGCAGAAGCGGAGAGCGTACTGACATGCAAATTATAAACGTTAGACAGAACATGAGCAGTGGTGGCCCAGTGGTAACGGCCGCGAGTACGAGTTGTAGATCATGGGCTCGCACCCAGGGAGGCGCTTTACTTTGTGTAAATTGCTTCATCACCACTGCTCTCACAACGGTGAAGGAAAACATCGTGAGGAAACCGGGGCTGTGTGTACGTGGTACAGGACTTGGAAAAAAAAATATTTAAGGGTTTTTCGGAAGATTTCGGTTAGTAGTAGATAGTAGTGAAGCTATTTTCGTTAGTAGTAATGCCAAAAATTTTTTTTTTTTAATTAAAACATGACATCCCCGAAATTCGAAAAATTAGTTTTTTCCGATTGTTTCTCATAGATAAACGTTAGTAGTGGATTGTAGTGCAATTTTTTTCGTAAGTAGTAAAACAGAAAAAAAAATATATACCTATATTTTGGCGTAAATTTAAAACGATTTTTATAACTTAAATTCTGTTCTGAAAAGCCTATACGATTACTACAAACGGTAGAATTGACTGACGAAGGTTCGTAGAGGTAGGTAGTGGAAGAATTTTTGTTAGTAGTTGAAAAAAAAATTTGATTAGAAGCGATACACTCAAGAAAAACTTTTTTGGCGTCATTTTTATTGAATAATTCTCGTTCAAAAGGATATAAGATTACTACAAACGGTAGAATTGACTGAGGAAGGTTCGTAGAGGTAGGTAGTGGAAGAAATTTTTAAAGTAGCTGAAAAAAAACTTGATTAGAACTGATAAACTCAAGAAAAAAATTTTTAGCTCATTTTTATTGAATAATTCTCGGTCAAAAAGATAAGTACACGATTACTACAAACGGTAGAATTGACTGAGGAAGGTTCGTAGAGGTAGGTAGTGGAAGAATGTTTGTTAGTAGTTGAAAAAAAAACTTGATACGAAGTGATAAACTAGAGAAAAAAAATTTTTGCGTCGTTTTTATTGAATAATTCTCGTTCAAAAGCATATACGATTACTACAAACGGTAGAATTGACTGAGGAAGGTTCGCAGAGGTTGGTAATGGAAAAATTTTTGTTAGTAATTGAAAAAAACTTGATTAGAAGTGATAAACTCAAGAAAAACTCGTTTGGGCGTCATTTTTTCAGAACCGAATTTTAGAGCGCTTGAAAACGTACAGTCGTCCCGATAATGCTAACAAACTCGACAACGACCAGGACTAAAAGGAAAGTTTGTTGGAAAGATTTAACGACGTTGACGTAGAAATCGAACTAGATTCGAGTTCTGCAATCGAAGCTATTTCGAAAAAAATCGAGTCAGATAGTAGAAGTGACCTTAAACACGGACGACTGAATCCTTATCAGTGCTCTGCGTTCGGTGTGTCGAAATTGGTAAACCAGTTTGTTGTGTGGACTGCTGTTATGGTTGTCAATAATCCTAAAAGCTCAACTCTCGTACAGTTATCAATTGACAATGACGCACGACTTGTTTCCAGTTCAGCACGCAGCGAAGAATGTTTTCGAGATTTAAAACATCTAGTATTCAAAAAAGAAAAATCAATTAGGATGGACAAGTTCCTCGTTATCCACCTAAGGAACCTGGTAGGCAATACTATTTTGTTGAATGCCGACGCAAAGAAAAGCAAGAAAAAACAGCCCAAGGTAACACATTCAACGCCTCGAGTAGCCGATCCAGTTGAGGAAAAACGACCATCCTGGTCGGAAAGTCTCAAACTTCGCGAATCGAAAGCGAATTTCACCAGGAAAACCTGAATCTCTCAATGCCAGACGAGCTGGAAGAAGAGCAAGGATGTGAAAGTCAGCTGGGACGTGAGTTTGATCATGGGACTGATGGTGAAGGTAAAGGTGGATTTGATCGTAAACGTGTACGTACGTACGTGATGATGACGGTGACGGTAATTGTGAAAACGATCTGAAACAAAAACAACACGAGCTAGGCGGTACGTCTCTTGTGAATTCATTCGATGATATTTCGACCGAAACGGGAAAATCCTCAATGGCTTTTCTCAATGAGAAAGAAGATTGGCGTGCCCTTACAAAAAAGACTGAAGCGATCCAACCGAAAATGCATGGTCGACCCAAAAAACGAGGAAAATTTTTGACACCGTGTCATGATATACGGATAATACGCCAGCGGCTGAAATTCAGTTTGACTTTTCCTTTACTCGTGAATGGTAACAGTTTGACCCCTGCAAAAATCGGCATCCGAAATATTGCTGTGTGGAATACGTGCGCATTCGACTCCATCGTGCAGAGTATGCTAGCCGCATACCACGACTTTGCTCCGTATTACAAAAACATCACAAAGTCGAAGAGTGCTATGCATAATTTTGTAGAGACGTTGTCGAAGTCTGGCGTTTGTTTGAAACTGCACAACCAACGAGGTGAAATTTTACAACACACGACAGTGATAAAAAATAGAGTGTTGGATTGCGAGATCAACGTCGCAACTTTGATAGAATCACTCATTCTGGCAAACACTCCGTCTCTTGAGATAAAAATACATTACAGTGATTGTCAGTTCGAGAAAACAAGCAGCATCCCAGTCCTTGATCTAAATCCAGACCCCATTTTCGAAGAAGCCATGAGGGGCCTACAGGAAGCTGTAAGTCAATCCGCTGGACACTACGTATCAAAAACTCGAAGCGAATGTCTTCGTAATGTGAGTACCTTTGCATAAGGAATGCAAAGGTACTCACGTTACGAAGACGTTTGCCGAAAGAAGTCACATTTTCCTAAATCTCGAGGCTGCGGAAATTGGGTTGCCGCACGGCGTTGTCAATTTTACCGAATTTAAGTCATAAAAATCGTTTTGAAATTTACGCCAAAATATTTGTTTTTTACTACTTACGAAAAAAAATGCACTACAATCCACTACTAACGTTTATCTATGAGAAACAATCGGAAAAAAACTGATTTTTCGAATTTCGGGGATGTCATTATTAACGTCAAATTAATTTACTAACGAAATGTCAAATTAATTTACTAATGCAAATAGCTTCACTACTATCCACTACTAACCGAAATCTTCCGAAAAACCCTTAATTTTTTTTTTTCCAAAGTCGGGTGCCAAGTTCACACAGCCGGAAACCGGCATGTCCTAGAATCAGCAATTCGAAGACACGTGACATCTACCAACCCGCACTGGGCCCGCGTGGTGGATTACGTCCCTCTCCCTCTCACCGAGAGGAGGCCTGTGTGCCAGCAGTGGAAACGTTATAGCCTGATTATGCTAGACAGAACAAAACTCAATTCCCAGGCGTTAAAATTACACGTCGAGTTTTGGAATGAGACGGCGCAGATCTTTTCTGAAGCTCGATGTGCCATATTAACGGCCGCGCACTGTTATAACAAACTCAAATCTAACTAATGCGTGACGTTATGTTATGTTTTAAATATAAAGATACGCAATATATACCATCATTATCAGCCTACAGCAGCCCACTGCTGGACATAAGCCTGTCCAATTGCACGCAATTTAGTTTGATTCTCAGCAACTCTTCTCCAGCTGCTACCAACCACCCTGTGAAGATCGTCGCTCCACAATATTTAAACTTCTTGCGGTCGATACGCTAAGAAGCTTTGGTTCTCTGCTTGATGACCTCATTCCGGATTCTATACCAATAGCTCGCTGAGCGAAATTGAATTTATGGACCAGCCGTACCTTGAGTGTCCACGTTTTGGCTCGATCGGTCATAACGTCTCACACATATACCATTATGATTATTAAAGAGGTCCGCATAAGTTGCTAGCTAATGAAAAATTACCTGCATTCGAAACCTGACGAGCTGCATGAATCGGGAGAGCTTACTGACACCATAGAACTCCCAATTTTTCTCGTATATATTGAACCATCTGTGAAATAAAAACACTGTGACATGACAGATGTACTTAAACACGTAACCACATGCAGAAAAATTAAATACACAGTATATATACCCTTTTCCGACGTCTCGAAACGACATCCTTATAGCGTGCGCAGTTTGATTCAGCCAAGAAATATTTAGATATTTTAACATCTGGAATAAAACCATAAATATGGTAAAAGGTAACAATGGGTATATTACCTTTGTGACTAAATTGTAGTTATATTAGAAAAAGCTAGGTCTGTATTTTGATCCGAGGTGCAATTTTCGTAATTTAAAACTTTCAAAATCTAGCCTCATCTCGGCGACAAGAAATGTCAAAAAGATGGCAAAAATTTACGGAAATTAGAGGTATTTTTGACAGATTTAGCAGTCTAAATCTACGATCTCAGTAGATCAGACTTTGAACGTTCGTAAAATTACGAGAACTGCCCCTTATTTTGTTCTGTTCAGTACTAAAAGAGGCTTTGAGGCTCTTTACGATGCAGATCTCTAGTATCAATGATATAGGTAGCATATAGACTACAACTTTGTTTCCTACGTTACTATAACAAGATGAACTTATAAAGAAATACTTGATACCCTCTAACATCAAGCTTCTAGATGCACCAAAGGTTAACATGGAGCTGGAGGGACTATTAAATGTTGAAGAATGCCAACAACAGATTGGTATTGCAACAGCGGCCTTGTTGTCTGCTAAGTGCTACAGACAAATTGATTAAAGGTGATGTTGACGATTGATTTGATTGTTGAAGTCACACGCTTATTGACAGACCTCGATCATCAAGACACAGTCACCAGAAAAAAGCTAGTAATTCCCAATCTTGATAAAAATATAGGAAAGACAGTTGAAAACCAAGAACGTGATCAATTCCTTTTTGGAGAAAAATTTAATGACAACGTCAAAAGTGCCACAGCAATTAAAAAAATCAGCTAGCACCATCTTAAAACCAAACAATCTTAATCGGAAAAATATCTCATCTAATCGACCAACTCAGTCTCAAAATAATCCCAAGAAACATGGGAGCTTCAGAGGCCATCCTTGTACGACTCACTTCAAACAGGGAGGGGGGGAGGGCAGATATCGCCAACAGACAGCATTGCAAGCCGAGACCCCCACAACGTCCTCCCGCCAAGGTGTCGACAATCTTAGAGGAATCAGATAATTTAATAATATTGAAAGAAATAAATACACTTTTACAACTAGGAGTACTTACAAAATGGCTAACAGTTATAGGACAATAACTTTTCAAAGATTTTTACTATACCTAAATCAAGTTACATGTTCAAATAGATTTATTTCACCAGAACATTTTAAAATTGAAGACTATGAGAACACTTTGTTTTCGACTATTTAGAACAGATTTTTATGGTTCTATGGAAAATGTGCAATCCTTTATTGTTTTATGGCTTTTTAGATTTATTCTAGAACTTTTTTTTATATTTCACTAGGTGCCCGCGACTTCGTCCGCGTGAAATTAAAGCCCGCGAACCACCGCGTCGTCGCATCGCATTGCCCGCTCGTGTTATTACCTCGTTTTTGCTTAACTTTTTTGTTTTTTTTTTTCTTTAGCTCGTCTCCCAAAGGTCGTAACTTGATGCTTATAGCCTATAACCTTCCTCAAGAATTGGTCTAACAAATTGCAAAAAGAGTTTTCAAATCCGACCGGCAGTTGCAGAGATTAGCGCGTTCAAACAAACTTCAATCGTCGAAAAATGATTCTTCTTGCATTTGCTATAAGCTATTTAACATCACGCTACAACTGGTAGGAGCCGAGCAAAAAGAGAAAAAGGCAGAAAACACGCTACGCGAAGTCACAGCGCCTGCGGGCGATGCGATCCGATGCGGTGAGTACGGGAATAAAATCTCAGTCGCGGGCGGGCGATGCGACGCGATACGGTGGATAGGGGAGCAAAAATCTCAGTCACGGGCAGAAGCTAGTATTATAGAATAGTATAGATTAAACGTACCATAGACGTACAATGTTGTTGCGCAGCGTCGAATTCCGCCAAACTCGCGTTCCTGCCATAGTTAGCAGTGAAGAACAACATCGACTCTACCTGAAATTAACATGTACAACTTTGTCAGATTTTTGTTTACGCACTGTAACACTCTTCGAGTCGAAGAGTAGGCATAAGTGTGCACAACTTACAACAGTTAAGGCCTGCGGGGTAATTGCGTAACATGTTGTTGAACTGTCAAAATGAAAGCCATTGCTACTGTTACGGCGCGTTCACACGAGCGCGATTTTTTAAGCACGCGCGTCGCGTAGGTAGGTACTACGCATCGCTACCTCTAAAAACATTGTAATTACAAGTATGTACTAGAAAAAAATTGTTTGTCTGTAAAGTCGATTTACGGACGATAGTTTAACGTGACAACATCATGACAAAACATTAATGAAATGATTGCATACTTTTATGAATAAAATTAATTATTTTTATTGAATTATTAATATTTTGTATGAATACAAAGAAGGAGTGAAATGAAATCTACAATTTAATTGATAAATTTACTTTTATTTGCACTCATTAATTTAAATATGTGTAGGGACTGTGTCTTACGTACCCATCCCTTGCATAGTTTTAAGAATGTAATATTTTTATAGAGGAACTTATTGTAATTATTTTTAGAAAGTTTAATTTTTGTGTTTTTCCCACGTTCCCACAGCTGCAAGCGATTTAAGTTATAGGTACTATTGTCTTTCATGATTCTTTACTTTTAGTTAAGGTTCTTCATTGTTCTATGTTTAGTTATCTTGTATTGTACCTATTTGCTATTTATAGTTAAGGTTCATTGTTCTGTTATTTTCATTTGTCTTGTATTGTACCCATCTGCATTTCTCGTGTTTTATTATATTTTTAAAAGGCAGATGTGGATTTGCCGCGTCCTTTGTTTAGTGAACGGCAGATTTGGGAGAGTTTTGGTTCTGAGCTTCAGTCTGTGCTGAACTACGATCGTGCGAGGTCCTCTCTGACCCCCGATCATGTTTTACTCGCCGAAGCTCGCCGTAATAGTTTACGGCGAGCTTCGTGTTTCTAGTAGTTTTACCATTCATGTAACCTTATTTAATTTTACTTTTTCGTGTCAAGTGTAACTGCTAGCTTTAGTTACTTGATATCTTAAATAAATTAATCGTTACTTATTTACAACTAACTTCTGTGTGTTACTTGTCCACGCGGTCACGAATTCCCACATATGTTTATTACTTCAATGAACAGATTATTTTAACCATAACTTTTATACATGTTTGCTATTTAACTTCTTCCAATCTGTGTTATTCTCTTAAGGATAATACGATGATAGGAAAGATTAAAAAAACATTAATATACAATTTTGAATTTTATTTGTGGTTCTTGAACGTTTGGTTTAACTATAATAATAATAATAATTTAACATAATTTGTTTAAAAATACACATGAACAAGTTTTCATAGAAATAAACTGTAATCAGATTAATGTTAAATAAATGGTTAATTGGACGAATTATTTTATTATTTATGTACACACAGTAAAATACAATAACAAAACTAAATGGAAACACAAAGTAGGCAAATGTAATTAAAATGCTGGAGGCGGGCAGCCCTATCGCATGTTTACGTACCGCGCGGCTGTAGGCATTTAATTCAAGGTTACGGCCCAGATACAATACTGTATGTCTTTATACTGTGACCGTACTAAGTAGGTGTGAAAATGCTGCATTTAAAGCTTAGTATCACCCACCTTAAGGCACTCATCGACGACGAGATGTAAACAGGCAACCGATTCTGTAAGCACGTAAAGCGAGTACCATTGATTGTAATCGAGACGCCCACGGAAATCCTCCATCACGCATGGGTGTCTACCTGTAACGGACCAATTCTCAAATCGTCAAAAGGATTTATGCTCAATGTTTTAAGGGGGATACGCTAGGTAGCCGGCGAAATTCAAATGTACAGACGCCAGCACATCAAGCTACCCGAAACTGTCAAATTTTCCCAAGCAACCTTGAACCTAATGCTGTAGCGATAAAGTTTAAAATCTATTAAAGAAATTTGACAGATTGTAGTAACTTGATGTGCTGGCGTACAGCTGTACCTTACGTTTTTTGCAATTTGCAGGTTAGTGTCATATTGAATGTTGATTAAAATATTATGATTCTTGAGCGTAACAAATGTAACTTTACAGAATTATAACAATTAAAATCATCAATACAACCCCCGTAGTTCATATAATCCTACTGAATGACTATTGACTATTTATTCAACGTTACAACCTGACACTGATCTGCAAATTGCAAAAAACGTAAGATTTGAAATTCGCGGGCTACCGGCGGGCTAGGGAGAGACGAAGGTTTGTACGGTCAGCATAACTGACTAATTTCAGTATCAGACAATTGACTAAACAATACAGTCGAGTTTTGTTAAATAAGTTAAATTAAAATTTTGAATATTTTCTAACGTACACGCGTCTACAGGAAATCATCTGAGCAACTAGATCAATGCTCAGAAAAATTTGAAAACAAAAAAAAATAGTATCTTGTCCTAAAAGGAAGAGATACTGTTCATTCTGTAGAATATATTATGTAGGTATTATACCATATTTTGGCACCGGAGCTATGTAGTCTGGTGTAGGCACATCGATGAAATTATACAAATCTTTGCACTTTTGTATAGTATAAATTATTTTCATCTTCCCTTCCATCTTTTTATAGAGAAGTTCCGCCTGAAATATAATAGAATTCCTCTGATTCACATACCTCATTCATTCATTTTACCAAACGAATGAGATGATAATAAAGGGGATTGAAGATTTTTATATGCGAGTCTGGCGTACCTACCCGTCCGCAACTTATTTCTTTTTTTTCAAAATCGCAGCAACGCATGTATCCTATCTAAGTCGATAGCTGTTTATATAGGAGCCATGCATGGCCACCAATTAAAAAAAATAGCGGACAGGTATGTATAACACGGATCTTCAAAGCCCTTTGTAATATTCCAACCCCACACCTGGGATAGACGTTAAAAAAACATCCCCACTTTCGGAGTACGGGAGGTGGTACCCTAAAAAAACTTTGTCGACGTATTTAATATGTATACCCATGCCAAATTACAACTTTCTAGTACTAAGAGTCTCTGAGCTAAGCCGCGGAAAGAAGGACGTACTGACAAGGCGAAACTATAAGAATTCCTTGTTGACTACGGTACCATAAAAATCAGGTAGGTACGTATCTTTGCAATGAATCGAGCACCTGCTTAGTATCCTCTGTGAGCGAGTATTTTGTATAGGCAATGAATTCAACACATACTTAGTATTATGGTAGTACATTTCACTTTAATTACGGCAACAATGTTCAAGGGTAGGTACCTACTGACAGTAAAGGCAAGCACATATTAAAGCCGCGGAGAGTCGGAATGCCGTAGCGCCGCATTGGAAAATTGTGCCAAAAAAGCATCTTAGAAGTTGGGTCGGGCCTCGCTGCAACGCAATAATTGTACGAGTTCGCTTATGACATCGAGTGTACTCAATTCAGTGCAATCGATATTTCCGACGAAGCCAGTAGCTGTGTTTATTGAATCTTACGTTTGTCGAAGAGTAAAACAGACAAACTTAAAAAAAAAAGTATTATCTCTTCTTCTGATTTACTATTTATATTGTCTATACTTCTCAGAGGGGCCCGTGGCTAAATAATAACAGCCGCACAGGTCGATCGATCAGGTTAAGCTACGCTTGCCGCGGTTGGTCTGAGGATGAGTGACCATCTTTACATACCGTGACCCCTCCGTGCCTCGGAAAGCATGTTAAGCCGTTAGTCCCGGCTGACATTCGTGGATCTTTGACAGTCGTTACGGGTAGTCAGAAGCCCGAAAGTCTGACCAAGGGGTTTAATATTACCCAGTAACTAGGTTGTGGAGGTCAGATAGGCAGTCGCTCCATGTAACATACTGGTATTCAGCTGCATCCGGTTAGACTGGAGGCCGACCCCAACATAGTTGAAAAAAGGCTAGGCAGATTATGACTAGTGTAATTTGGAAGAATCATAAAAGGATAACATTATGAATCATAATTGACAGTTAACTGTTAAGTCAATCGTATCAAATCCCATTGGTGATGGATTTTTCAGTAATTTTTTTTTGTCTGTGCTAAGCTACCAATCAATCCAATCCAAATCCAATCCCAATCTCTTTGATTATACCTACGTAGCGCAGCGAAAAAAAGAAAAACACGGACTGTCTTCGCCATATTATAATTCATAATGTTATCCCTTTATGATTCTGCCAAAGTGGCTTTTTTAGGGCCCCAAGGGTCGCAAAAATACGAACGATCCGCCAGTGTATTGTGCTGCGGTGAGGTGCGACCGCCTGAAAAGTGCGATGGTTCATAAAAAATGTACGAAAGTGATGTAAGAGAATTTTTGAAAGCTTTGCATTGCATTGTATCGCGGCCCTAATCTGCGTTAGCCTTAAGAGAAATAATGACCTCTCGCGTCAGGGCCTGGTTCGAGCCATGGTCCGGGGCGAGAGGGAGTGGGGGGCAGTCGCCTCCTTCTGCGAAGCAGTCATGCTAGCGAAGGAGGCGGCGGGATGGATGAGGGAGAGAGCCTCCCGTCCCAGCCGCCGCGGGAGACGCTCCGGGCGTCGGGAGCCGCGCGACGACTCCCGGCCACCGTAGGCGCGGGCCTGCGGGCGGAGAGTAATGGGTAGCTCACCGTCCGATCAGGACCAGGCCCGTGCCGGACGGCGCATACGTGTTCCACGCGCGCCTCAAAGAGATGTCAGCAACAATGGAAGGGGCCCGTCAGGGCCGAAGCCTGCCGGGTCAGCGGGATTGTCCGAAAGGGTTACCGCTGGCCCGGAACATAAAGGGCGAAGGAAGGAACACGGGTGGGTTTTAGTCAGTAAGAGTCTGACACTCCCTTCCGCTCCACCCAGAGCGGGAGGAGTCATTTGATGATTTCCCATACTGAAAAAAAAAAAAAAAAAAAAAAAAGGGTCGCAAAAATACGAACGATCCGCCAGTGTATTGTGCTGCGGTGAGGTGCGACCGCCTGAAAAGTGCGATGGTTCATAAAAAATGTACGAAAGTGATGTAAGAGAATTTTTGAAAGCTTTGCATTGCATTGTATCGCGGCCCTAATCTGCGTTAGCCTTAAGAGAAATAATGAAATTAATGACTCCAATAATGTATGATTTAACCTCATTTTTCAGCGAGTCCATGTGGTCCTCGTCATACTCCTTCGCTTGTTGGTGAATGAGCACCATTTTTACAATTTTCGGCATAACGTGTAAAGGCATGTCCGGCAATCCATCCAGTAATAAGCAGTCCAAATACAAATAGAATCTAGGTCGAAAATAAAATATAGGTCACACAAAACGTTACGCACGAATTTTTACTCTCACCCACCGACTAAACTCTACAAGTTAAGGGTCCTTCAAACAGGCGCGACACGCGATATAATAGCGCACGACACAAAGGCACCGCAAGTCGCGCAACAAGCGGTGCCTTTGAGTCGCGCGCTATTATATCGCGTGTCGCGCCTGTTTGTAGGAGCCTTTAGTCTGAATAGTTTCAATCCGTATATAAACAGGATAGAAATCGTCATAATTATATAACATTAGCAGCGGCCCGCGGTTTCACCCGCGTAAGTCTCGATACCGAGGGAATATCAGTATAAAAACTATCCTATGTCCTTTCCCGGGACTATATACCTAATTTCAACTAAATCGATTCAGCGATTTAAGCGTCAAGAGGTACCTAACAGATAGACAGACAGACACCACTTTCATATTTATAATATTAGTATGGATGTATAGAAAGATGTGGTATATACCATCAAACTGAACAACTTTCTGCATAGGAACAACACCGTGATCGCGAAAAAATAATCAGCAATCCCATACATTTGGGTCAAGTAGATATTGAAGCTTCGTATGGGAATGTTGATTTTATTTTGAAAGAGTGGGTTAGTGACAGGTGTTTTCTAATCTCTTTAATACACACAATATTTGTGCAGTATATTATATTATTTTGTAAATTATCTTCAAAACAAACCTAAGATTATTTTCTACTTCCTTTCGAAGATCGACAGCGAATTTGACACGTTGCGCAAATGTGTCGGGGTCATCCGCTTTGAACATCAAACGTACACGAGGTACGCTGCGAAAAAAAATCTAGTTTTAAATGCAGCAGATGACATCAAACTAGTCCATGAACTTGTGTTTGTGCCATGTCTGCCTACAGTTTTTTCAACAGAGATTGCCCAAAAATAATGTAAGAAACATTTTATTTGGGACACGTAAAAGAAATACAAGCAATAAAAAAGGAACATTTTAACCGAACAAAAGCAAAGAAAGACGCTAAAAGGCAAAAGTCATTGTTGCGATATTAAAAAAAAAAATAATCCAGCGCTGGTATACTATATTATGTCTAATAGTAACAAATATTTAATTAACCTTTCATTTTCATCAGGTACTTTTCCTGATGCCTTAAAATAATATCAGTCGTAAAACCACTTTGCAAAAAAAGGAATAAAAATGACGTGAAAAACTATCGCCCGATTACTGTCCAGTGTTTTTGTCCAGACTGGGATGCGGACACGGGGCGGGCGCGGCGCGGCGAACTCATACATATGATCTTCCTTTGAGTGTCCATAATGGGCACGCGGGCGCGGGGAGCGCACGGGCAGCACACTATAGCTCGTTCATACAAGTGGCCGCAGTGGGTGCGCGGCGCGGGCGCGGGTGGCCCGCGCGTTGACCGGGGTTCTCAAACTAGTTCGAGCTTTTTTCTAGTGAAAATTAACTGCAAACTAGTTCGAGCTGACCGCGCGCGTTGTGATGGCGTCTAAATATATGTATAATATATAGCATATTTTGCAAAGGAAAGAAAGAGAACATGAATATTCCATCATTCGATTTGACACATAAGCAATATTAAACATATAACAACATACAGAACAACATAATTATCACCGATAATCAAGATAATAATAACATTTAACTTACATGAACATTATAGGTAGTCAGCCAATCTTTCAGAACAAGTGATCTGATGATCATATTTCAATCCATTTCTAACAAATAATGATTAACAGAGATAGTATTTTGTTGAGGTCGGGGTAACACGTTTGTTCGTATTTTTGCTGTTTTTCTGTGATATTGTGCTTATTGTGATTGTTTGTTTTGTTTCGTTTCAAGATGTATATGGATAAAAATAAACCCCATACCCTCCTGATGATAGACCCACTACCCCCCCCCCCCCAATCCGGATTTTCTTCATCCAACCTAAGTCCCACTCCCAACCCATTAAGCCAGTTTACAGATGTGGTCTGTAACCTGGAGTCACAAATCCTTCCTTACCAGACTAACATTCGCAAACGCTGCGGTAATGAAGAGGATATACCAAACAACCGCGAACCCATGTAGGGCGTCTTAGGTACTAAGTAACAGATAAAGGCCCTTTCATCGTTCATGTTTCCTGGCAGGAAACTCAAACTAATTCTGGTACCACCTTACCCCCAGTTACATTTGGGCGCTTTTTGTCAAATCAGAAAATTTCAAATATTGCTACAGTCAAGCGAGTTGGTAGAAACCGTGTTTCAGTTGAGTTTGCATCCCATCAGGATGCAAATGCTTTTATATCCAATAACACCCTAGCGACAATAGAAAAAGCGAAATCTCTATGAAGCCGTCATTTGATCCTTTAATATAACCCGTATGGGTGTTGTAAGTGTGCCGAATTCCTACTGACTTTTCAGAAGAGGAAGTGCTATCACATTTAAAAGTCCCAGTAGGCTGTGGTCCAATTATAAAAGTTAGGCGATTAAACAGAACTGTTCTCAAAGACGGTTTAAATGAATACAGGCTCACAGAAACTTGTGTCATCACCAGAGGCGGCTCGTCTTAAAGAGCGCTGGTGCAGTGCACTCCCACGAAAATAGCATAATCTATATTTCTTTATTATAATCCTATACATACATTCTTTCTACTATGCCCATACAATAGCAGTTTACTAGAAACTTAGAAACCATTTCCTACGCGTACATTTGGCGTCAAGTTGTAACGTGTGTGGAGCGCCAGCGATTGCGCTCCTATGAAACAAAGTTCAGTACGATTTCTAGCACTGTATTCAATGAGTGTGATAGATTATACTAATTATAGGTATTGTTGCGCGCCGCAAATAATGCTTGATACATGGCGACATTAGTTACCACTAGCGCCATCTAGTATCGGGTAGCAGAACTAGTACCTCGGTACTAGGACCTTGACCCTTCTTGACCTTTTTCTAAGTACTAGTAATTCCGAGAACTATCGACGTCGAGTCAGTCGGGACCGGTATGTACTCGAACGTTCTAGATGTTTATGTACTAGCTCTGCGGGACTATATAAGGCGGGCGCGAGCCGCGAGACACATAGTTTTGAATAAGCGATACGAGCGATAACATCGAAGGCGTTATTCGAGTGCGACTTAAGAGTGATCAGTAAGTGCATTTGTGTTTCTAATTAGTGTGTTTGAATTGTAATTAGTGTTGGTGAGTAAAGTGTCATTTTTTGGTTATTAAATCGGCAGTTTTTATTGTCACGAACCCCAAGCTCGTAACAATTGGTGTCAGAAGCGAGGTTTAAAATACCGATTTTACCCAAAGAAGACATGGAGGGTATCCGTACCCGGAGTCAACGCCAGCAAGAGACGGACCAGAGGCGATTCGGTGGAGCAACGCCACAGAGATCGGAAGGCCAACTACCGACCACGGAGGCCGGTCCGTCCACAGCTGCTCCAGCATCATCAGCACCAGATTTTGCTGCTCTGATGATGATGCTGCAGGAGCAGGCTCGCCGACAGGAGGAACAGGCCCGTCGGTTGGAAGAACAGCTGCTGCGTGACAGAGAGGAACAGGCCCGTCGATTGGAGGAACAGCTCCAGCGAGACAAGGAGGAACAGGCCCGTCGGTTGGAAGAGCAGCTGCTGCGTGACAGGGAGGAACAGGCCCGCCGACAGGAGGAACAGGCTCGTCGGTTGGAGGAACAGCTCCAGCGGGATAAGGAGGAGCAGGTGCGCCGCCAGGAAGAGCAGATGTTCCTCATGAAGGACCTTCATGCAACCTTGGGGAAAGACATGAAGGAGATGAAGGAGAAGGTTGCCCAGCATGACAACCGCCTGTCAGAAGCTGAAACTCAGATCAGCAAGTTTAATGACGTCATTGCTAATGTGAAGCAAGAGTTGGGTAACCTTAAACTGGGTGATGGAATCGCAGCTCCCGTAGCTATAACACCTTCGCTACGTGGATTCAAAGTGCCACCGTTCGACGGAACTTCTTCCTGGTCGGCCTACAAAATCCAGTTTGAGGCTGTCATCATCGTTCCCATCGCGTCAGGGAGGTTGCAGTGGCTACAGTTCGCAACCGCAAGAAAGGATACAGCCCTAGGTGCTACGGCTGTGGGGAAAGGGGCCAACTTCGATCCAGTTGCCCTAAGCGGACTGCAGAAAGGGAAAGTGGCTGGACTCGAGAGGGTAGTGCGGCTAACAGCACCGCCCAGCAGCAGCAGGACGGCTTTGTGGTTAAACACCGCAGCGGGAAGTCTCTTGGCAACACAGATGCATTGTCAAGAAGACCTTGTCCTGAAGACTGCAAGCACTGTACTAAGCAGGAAAGTAAGGAAGTGGTACCTGTGAGGATGCTCAGGACAGACCTCAGCAACGAGTGGAAGGAGAGCCTACAACGTGCACAGCAGGAAGATTCGGACATCAAGCCAATTCTGGAGTGGATGAAGGCCAGGGCTCCTAAGCCCAGGTGGAGTGACGTCTCAGCGATGAGTTCGGTCACAAAAAGCTATTGGGCCCAATGGGACAGCTTTGTGGTTCAGGATGGAGTCCTGTGCCGTAAATGGGAAAATGCTCGGGGAGACAGCTGTCATTTGCAAATGGTTGTCCCTAAAGCTCAAGTACCGGATGTTCTACAGCTGTACCATAATGGTTGTTCAGGAGGTCATCTGAGAGTAAAACGGACTCTACTGAAGATACGAGAACGGTTTTACTGGGTCCACTGTCGGGACGATGTCGAGGATTGGTGTCGCAAATGTACAAGTTGTGCAGCTGTAAAAGGACCTCAGACTCGTAGCAGAGGTGCATTAAAATTGTACAATGTTGGTGCACCATGGGAGAGGATAGCCCTTGACGTTGCGGGGCCGTTTCCGGAAAGTGAAAGTGGTAACAAGTATTTCATGGTTGTGATGGATTACTTCACGAAGTGGCCGGAAGTCTTCGCCATTCCAAATCAAGAAGCTTCGACAGTTGCAGATAAATTAGTTCATGAAGTCTTCTGTCGTTTTGGAGTAGTACCTTTGGAGATTCACAGTGATCAAGGAAGGAATTTTGAGTCCCAAATATTCCAGGAAACTTGTCGAGTTATGGGTACTCATAAAACAAGAACGACTTCTTACCACCCACAATCGGATGGAATGGTGGAACGATTTAATCAGACACTGGAGAGGTACCTAGCGAAAGTTGTGGAAAATCGGCAACGAGATTGGGACAAGCACATACAACCGTTTTTGTTGTCATATCGAAGCGCTGTTCACGATAGTACATCGGTGACGCCAGCTTTCGCAAACTTCGGAAGAGAACTACGGCTACCTGCAGACCTGATCACCGGAATACCACCTGATGCCCCACGCAGTGTAACTGATTATGCGAATGATTTGCGAAACAAGATGAATGACATTTATGAGCACGTCCGACAATCGGGCCAGCAAATGTCTGAAAAGATGAAAACCCGTTATGACCGCAAAATGAACAATAAAGGATTCGACGAAGGTTCACTGGTGTGGTTGCACAATCCAGTCCGCAGCAAAGGGAAATCTCCTAAGCTTCAAGCTAAATGGGACGGACCGTACCGGATTGTGACAAAGATCAATGATGTAACCTACCGGATACAGAAAGGTGCAAGAGGTACTCCTAAGATCGTCCATGTGGATCGACTGGCGCGTTATTATGGGGCCAATAATGCTCGGGACGAGCATGTCTAAGGAGGGGGCAGTGTTGCGCGCCGCAAATAATGCTTGATACATGGCGACATTAGTTACCACTAGCGCCATCTAGTATCGGGTAGCAGAACTAGTACCTCGGTACTAGGACCTTGACCCTACTTGACCTTTTTCTAAGTACTAGTAATTCCGAGAACTATCGACGTCGAGTCAGTCGGGACCGGTATGTACTCGAACGTTCTAGATGTTTATGTACTAGCTCTGCGGGAGTATATAAGGCGGGCGCGAGCCGCGAGACACATAGTTTTGAATAAGCGATACGAGCGATAACATCGAAGGCGATATTCGAGTGCGACTTAAGAGTGATCAGTAAGTGCAATTGTGTTTCTAATTAGTGTGTTTGAATTGTAATTAGTGTTGGTGAGTAAAGTGTCATTTTTTGGTTATTAAATCGGCAGTTTTTATTGTCACGAACCCCAAGCTCGTAACAGTATTGTTATTATTATCATAAGTATTCCCAACAGATATCCACCTTCAATATCCTTTAAATGACGGTAGATGGAAATGTCAGTTATTTATTCACGACTATAAAAGGGGGAGCTTTGAGTGGCAGGGATGATGGCGTCATAGAACGTTTGTCACTCGCTCGAACCGGTTGTCCCTAAACTTCCGCGCCGAATTAGTGGCCTCCGTTCTTTTTCGTTGCTTTTACGTAACGAGCTCTGTAGTCGCCCTGACTACGACCGATCGCCGGTGGATATTAATTTATAAGCCGATTAAGATCACATGAAAAAACTGCCTTTTTCAAGGCTACCTACTATTTCTTTAACGTTCGCGTTTTGAATTAGAGTCAGTTGACCCCTTCTGGGTTAAAACCACAGTTTCGTGGTCGCTCGGTGGATACCTTACGGTGCCAACGAAACCGAGTGGGGTGTTGACCCAATACACCCGCTGAACCCCTTCAGGGCTAGGCAGTCAATTGGACGGGTCCCAGCCTCGGCCTTGGGGGGTCTCCTAGTCGGCGCTGGATGACAGTTTTTCTTCACAGCAACACACCTAGTGTCTTTAGGGTGTCTCTACACCCTTCGCACTAGACTGGTCAGGGCCCCGTACGCACATTAAGACTGGCGTCGGGTTACAAGCTTAGGGCTCACCCTTAGGCACTCACCTCCCTGTCTATACCCGACAGGGAGGGTACACACCCCCGGGCCTATCCACCCGGGGAGTTAGAGTTAGGGCTCTCTGACTAATGTTTTAGTCTCCCCCCCCCCATTAATCAAGATGGACGCCATTATAGTGGCGTTCGTCAAGGACGTCCTCCTAAAGGACCCCGACTTCCTCCTGAAATACGGAGAGAAAATCGCTGCTCTGCAGCAAAAGTCGACGCCGGCTGAACCCGGCAGTGCCTCACCCGACTCCGTGCCCGACTCTATGGACACAGAGGACTTCTCGGTGAAGAGGCTTCACTACCCGCCCTCCGACGTGGAGTCCCAGAACTCCACCAACTCATCTCCCTCCTCCGACGACGACGGCTTTACGCTGGCGTCAGGGAGATCAAACAAGCGTAGGAAGAAGTTCTCTTCCGCGCAATCAAAGAAGGTGGTCGCGACCGACGCGACCTCAACCCCTCCCACCCCCGCCCCCGCTCCCTTGGTTACCCCCACCAATGCCCCCGCTCCGATCGCTTCGTCCTCTCAGAAGGACTTACCTCCCAGCTCCAGCGCTGAGACCTCCTCCGCCCCGAGGAAAATACCCCCTCCCCCCCCCCCGTGTTCATCCAGGACAAGGGAAAATGGACCGATGTGTCCAAATGGTGCGCCGATCGAAAGATTGGCTTCACCAATGCCCGATCCACCCAACAGGGGATCAAGGTGCAGATCCCTACGTCGAAAGACTACAGGGATCTGACTAGCCTTCTTCGGCAAAGGAACGTGTCTTTCCACACGTACTCCCTCCCCGAGGAGCGCATGACCCGAGTGGTGATCCGCAGGATCCCCAAAGAAATCGCCACCGAAGACATCAAGGCGGATCTGGAAGCCCAAAAGGTTCCAGTGTCCGAGGTGCACCGCATGCACCGTTCCAAGGGCCAAGTCGCTTACGACATGGTCCTGGTAGTCTGCCCCCCTTCTGAGGGCCGCCACCACCCGATCTTCACGGTAAAGTCTATATGCAATCTCACAGGTATCGAGATTGAAAAGCCATGGAGGAGCGGCATTGTGGGCCAGTGCCACCGCTGCCAGCTCTATGGTCACTCCCAACGGTTTTGCCATGCAACACCCAGGTGCGTCAAGTGCCTGGGCGCGCACGGCACCGAAAACTGCCCCCGACCAAAAGACCGCACTCTATGCACAGAGCCGCCCAGCTGTGTGCTATGCGGCGAAACAGGTCACCCGGCCAATTACAGGGGCTGCTCCAAAGCCCCCAAATCCTCTTCCTCCAAATTGGCCAAGCGTGCAGACGCCCGCCAACAAAGAGAATCCCCCTCCCAAGGGACTGCGACCGCACCTCCAGCGAGACTAAGCCCTCAAAGGCCTAGCCCCTGGACTCTTCTAAATCATCAAAGAGCCTTCCCAGCTCTGATGGCCACATCACCCCCTCCCCCACCCACTCCCGCTAGGATGGACCCTCGTCTCATCCGCTCCACCGCGCCCACCACCGCGCCCCCCGCCACCCCTGCGCCCACCGCAATGGCCGCTACGCCCACTCAAATGGCCGCTCCCGCCGCCTACACTACAGCCCCGGTCCCAAC
The DNA here is from genome assembly GCA_963855955.1 of Luperina nickerlii. Taxonomy (NCBI): domain Eukaryota; kingdom Metazoa; phylum Arthropoda; class Insecta; order Lepidoptera; family Noctuidae; genus Luperina; species Luperina nickerlii. Next base: position 5,337,135 of record OY979671.1, read on the forward strand.
TGTCGGTCCTAATCCAATGGACTCTTTTAACATCATAGCAGGCACTTTCACGGCCTTCATGTCCCCCCGCGCCAGGAAAATGGCAAGCGAACTCCTCGCTGCCAGGAACTCCTGCGACTTGAACAGGATTCAGGCAATCTACAATGCCTATCCTGACATCACCCGAATCCTCGCCTCTTTCACTGCTCAGCCCAACAATGGATAGAGGAATCATTTCACGAACCAAACTCCGATCCCTAAACTTAGCCCATTTCAATGCCAATGGCATTCAGGGTCAAAGAGATGAGATCGCCACCTTCCTACGCGACCATCAAATTGACATTTTCCTCGTTCAAGAGACTTTCCTAAAGCCCCACCACCGTAACCCTTCAATTGCAAACTATCGCATGGTTCGCAACGACAGGGTGCGATGTCACAAAGGAGGCACACTCATTTATTACAAAAAGGAACTATACTGCATTCCAATAGATCCTCCCCCACTCTCACGACTCGAAGTGTCCATCTGCCGGCTAGGCATGTCAGGGCACCAACCGATCACCTTAGTCTCGGCCTACCTCCCCCCCCAAACGTCGACAGAGAACTCCGAACTCTTCTCTAACGACCTCTCCACGCTCCTAGGCTTGAGTGACTCCGTTATCATAGCGGGCGATCTCAACGCAAAGCATCACGCCTGGAACAGCACCAGGGTATCGACCAGAGGCAAACAGCTGTTTGACCTTTCCCCCATTCTGAATTTCGATGTCATCGGACCAACGAGTCCTACTCATTTTCCACACGACCCCAACCATACCCCTGACGTCCTCGACGTGGCACTTCTAAAGAACGTCAACCTACGGTTGACCGATATAGAAGTGGTACAAGAGCTCTCCTCAGACCACCGACCAGTCATCATCAAAATGGCCCCCCGCATTGGTCTCCCCGACCCCAACCAACCCCCTCAAACTAAAGTGGTAACGGACTGGAGGAAAGTAAGCGAATGCCTGAAATCCACCACATCCCCCCACTTAGACTCCATCCCCGATCAGTTCAACTCCATCGCGGACACGACGGCGGCGATCGACTCGCTCACGGAACACGTACAGTCAGTCCTGAACGACTGTTCAAGGGAAATTCCAGAGATGGACGACCATCGCTGGAAGTTGCCTGACGACTTGCGTGAACTGTTGAACGAGAAGAACGCGGCTGTCCGTGCCTACAGCAGCTTTCCATGTGGCCCAAACAAAGCCCATATGCTACTTACAGAGAACTGTGAGGACTCGCATATCGGAGTGGCGTGAAGTCAAATGGAATAAGACGCTGAGCGATCTTGAACCCAATCACCAGGCCTTCTGGGAACTCCAAAGGAGACTTAGATCTCGAGACATCGTCTCCATGCCCCCACTGATCCGCCCCGACAAAACCATCGCCTTTGACGACGATGACAAGGCAGAATGCTTGGCTGACAGCCTCGAAGCCCAGTGTACACCCAGCTCCCTACCCGTAGACCAAGCTCACCTCTCTGAGGTCGACGCGGAAGTCGAGCGTAGAGCCTCCCTCCCACCAGTAGAAGACCCCGAAAATCCTCTACCCCCCGTCACTCCAGACGAAGTACAGGACATCATAAAGGGTCTCAGACCTAAGAAAGCCCCCGGTTCAGATGGAATCACCAATAGAGTGATTCAACTCTTCCCTGCCCAATTAATTGTGCTACTGGCCACCATCTTCAACGGTGCCATGAGCAACAACATTTTCCCACAGAAGTGGAAAGAAGCCACAGTCATTGGCATTCCCAAGCCCGGCAAGCCCAAGTCGGAACCCACGAGTTACCGCCCCATCAGTCTGCTCAATGGACTAGGCAAGGTCTACGAGAGGCTTATTTATAAGCGTCTCAGAAACTATGCCGAAACCAAGGGCCTAATCCCTAACGAACAATTCGGTTTTCGAACCCAACATTCTAGCGTCCAGCAAGTCCACCGCATCACCGAACATATCCACGCAGGGATCCTGCGTGGATACTTGACAGGTGTGATATACTTCGACATAGCAAAAGCTTTCGACAAAGTCTGGCACAATGGCTTACTATATAAGCTATACCAACTCGGTGTGCCCGACCGTCTCGTGCTCATCCTTCGAGACTATTTGTCGAACCGCACCTTCCGCTACAAAGTAGAAGGAGCTATATCCTCTCCTCACCCGATCCGAGCAGGAGTCCCCCAGGGCTCTGTGCTCGCCCCGCTCATATTCACGCTGTACACCAGTGACATCCCAACAAATAGAAAGACCCAGTTGGCTCTCTTCGCAGACGATACTGCCATTCTGTACACTGGCCGACATCCCAACAAATAGAAAGACCCAGTTGGCTCTCTTCGCAGACGATACTGCCATTCTGTACACTGGCCGCAGCCTAGTCCAGATCTCCCACATCCTCCAAACTTCAGTCAACAAGCTCGCTGACTGGTTTAGGAAGTGGAGAATAGAAGTAAACCCCGACAAAAGTCAAGCGGTTCTCTATTCGAAACCGAGACACAAACCCATCCCCCCCCGACCTATCACCATGTTCGGCAAGCCGATCCCTTGGGAGAAGCAAGCCAAATATCTCGGTGTTATCCTCGACAGGCACCTCTCCTTCGCAGAGCACATAAAGGCGGTTCGCTCGCGCGCCGCCTTCGCTCTCGGTAGCCTCCACTCGATGCTAAATGCACGCAGCAAATTGTCACTTAAGTGCAAATTGCGCATCTACACAGCGTGCATTCGCCCAATCATGACCTATGCCTGCGTAGTCTTTGCACACGCAAAGCCCCACCACATCCACAGGATGCAGACCCTCCAGAACCGTTTCCTCCGAAAGGCTACGGGAGCCCCTTGGTTCGTTCGAAATGAGATCCTCCATGTCGATCTCAAAATTCCCACTATCCACCAATTCATGAAGCGCCTTTCCAAGCACTTCTTCGACTCCGCCCCCAACCATCGAAACCCGCTGGTTGTCGAGGCCGCCAGATATACTCCCTCCCAAATCAGTAAACTCCGCCGTCCAAGGCACGTTCTCACTGACCCAGATGACCCTATAACCGTCCTCCAAGAGAGCAGTAGGGCAACCAGCACGCTTAGGAAAAACAGATACAAGAAACCGACATACCGGCCTCGCCGACGAGGTCCCTCGCGACGTCCCCCAGTAAATGCCCCCCACCGACCCTTGCCCGATGTAGTGCCAGCCCGCGCCGCAGCTGAGCCTGTAGATTTAAATTCCCGACTCTGACCTCTGAGTTTGTTTCGGCATTTCTTCTCAGAATAGTCAATTAGGAAATGCCGGCCCCATCGTTCGTTAAATAATCATAATTTGATCCAGCCTGTCCCAACTTGCTGTCCTCCCCCCAGCGACGCCCTAAGCCGAGGCTCGTACCCCACAGGGGGTGCCCTTAGCGTGTAGTCGCTTAGTTTATTTAGTTAGTTTTAAGCCCCTGGCTGGAGGCTTTGAGTTTTCTCAAGGCAGCCGCAGGATTGTCCGGTTAAGTAGTCACGACCTCTCAAGGTCAACTGTTCGAGACGTTGACCAGGACGGAGCTCCGGCCTATAGATGTTCAGTTGATTAGTACTAGTGACGTTATTATGTGGAATAGATCGACCAGATGTCACGTAAGTTATGGCATTATTATAAATCTGTTGTTAGAATACTTTAATACTGTTTCCGTGGAGTTTCTTGTCCTTCTTCTCCACGAGGACCTAGATTTGGAACGGACGACTAGCTTTCTGATTATTTACTGACAAGCCTTAATTGAATAAATGTTTGGTCTTGTCTTTCTGTGCTTTATTTATGAAATCCTTTCCCTAGTTACCATTCTGATATTCAAAGCTTTATATTTGGGTTAATATATATATATATACTTAAAGATAGATTATACTTTATTCCGCTAACAAGTGCGAAAGAGAAATATCGACACAGTCCGACGCGTGAAACAAAAGATTTTGTATGAGAAATTAGCCTAATCTGGAGCGCCGCTCACGCGCGACGTTGCCAAACGGCGCAAGGCGGCCGCGCGCGTATGCGATCTATGCCTATGCGCTGTTGCCGATCTTATGTAAACAAACGGTCGGCTCAACTCGGCTGTCAGTAGATTCGCAGAGTTTATTCTAAATAAGAATTAAAAAATAGTTTGTGCGCGACATTTGTGTTAAAAATGGAACAATACAGTGTATCTTTTATTAAAAATTGTGAAAAGACTCTCGAAATGCGTATCGAACTGAAAGCTAAGGGACCACCACGTCCCGAAATTGCACTTACTCAAAAATGTGTTACGAAAAATAAATCTTTTACGCGTGGTTTTAAATCTGAACAATATTTCAAAACACCTTGGTTGTGTGGATGTGAAGAAAGCAACAAATTATTTTGTTTCCCGTGTCTGGTGTTTGGAGCTGGCGCCGGCAATGGTGGTGAATCTGCATGGACGGAAACGGGTGTTGACGATATAGCGCATCTTTCAATAAAAGTGAAAAAACATTCGCAATCTCGATTTCATATGTTATGTGAAGTGCAATTGGCATCTATCGGCCGTCAAGATATTCGTAAGGCGCTCGATTCTGCGTATCGAAAATCTATTAGAGAGTTCAATGAACGCGTTGATGAAAATCGATATATTTTACGGCGTTTAATAGATTGTGTGGTATTTTGTGGTGCATTTCAAGTTGCATTACGGGGCATGATGAATCTACGGAATCCTTGAATCCCGGAATCTATAGAGGTTTGGTTGATTTCGTGTCAGAGATCGATTTGGCTATGAAACAGCATTTATCCAGCAGTTCCATTTTTAAAGGAACATCTAAAACCATTCAGAATGACATTTTAGATGCTATTTATGAAGTTTGTAGATCAGAAATACAGATACAAATTAAAAGTGCAGAGTTTGTTGCAATTCAGGCAGATGAATCAACTGATTGCTCTACTGTTCAGCAGCTGGTATTGATTATTAGGTATTTACATGATGGTAAAATATATGAAAGATTTTTGAAGTTTATACAACCTAAAGGCTATACAGCAGAAGTAATAGCGGCTGAAATCATGAAGGAGCTTGATTCTTTAAGTATTGATAAAAATAAGTTAATTGGTCAGAGCTACGACGGAGCTGCCGTCATGAGTGGAAATACCAATGGTGTCCAAAAGATTATTAGAAATATTTACCCATATGCTTATATGTACACTGTTACGCACATCAACTTAATTTAATTTTAGAAAAATGTGCATCGATTTATCACACAGTACGAAGTTTCTTTTGCAATTTGCATGCATTTCCATCGTTTTTCACGCGTTCGCCGAAACGATCGGAAATTTTAAAAGAGATCGTGCATAAAAGAATACCTGCTGCTCCACAGACGAAATGGAATTATAATACACGTACAGTGAAAGTTATACACGATAATTTAGAGCCCCTTAAAGAATGCATGCAAGCAATAATGGACAATCATAACAGTGACCCCAATACCTATAATCAAGCTCAATCGCTCCTTTCATATTTATGTGATAACAATTTTTTGTATTGGCTGAACTTTTTTGGGACGCTTAAGCCGCACTGTGAAATGCTGTTCAAATTTTTACAGTCTTGATCACTTGACGCGATTAAAATCGCAAATGAAGTCAGTAAATTCGAAAAGGTCGTAAACCAGTTACGTGATACTGTTCCACCCCCTTCGCCACAGAAAATACGTCGGCTTAATAACTTAAACTATTCAGTTATGAGGAAAGAAGTATGTGACGTATTAAGAGTGCAGATTAAAGACAGATTAGTACACACGGACCATTTGTTGGCGTCTAAATTGTTCTACACAGACAGATTTGCGGACTACAATAAGAGTTTTCCGGAGGATGATTTTAAAAAAGTGGTAAACACTTACAATTTCCTGGAAAAAACAAACTAAAAATGAGTTATTAGTAATTTATAGCAGAGAAGATTTTCACAATGCTGATGGCGCCGTCGCTTTGCTTCAACATTTTTTGGAATTTTCATTAGAATCTGTATTTGCTGAAAGCATAAAACTTCTAAATATTGTATGTACCATTCCTATGACCTCAGTAGAATATGAGCATTGTTTTTGACGTTAAATAAAGCCAAAACTTTTACGCGAAATACAATGGCGCAAGACCGTCTCAATGCATTATGTATGATAAGCATTGAAAAACGCTTAATTAATTCTATAACTGATTTTCAAAAGAAAGTGATAGATGTCTTCGCTCGCCAAAAAGATCGCCGAATGGATTTTCTTTACAAATAAAATAAATGGTAAGCTCTAGTTCTAAGTTTCTTTTTTTAGTGAACCCCCACAAATAAATGTCACGAGCCGCCTCTGGTCATCACGTTTGTTGGCCAAGTTTTACCAAAACGAATTTTCTGTTTTTATACTTCTCTTGCCGTAGAACAGTATGTCTACCCCACCATTCAATGCCGCAAGTGTTGCCGATTTGGTCATGTAGAATCTCTTTGTCATTCCAAACCCCGTTGCAGCAAGTATGGCAATGATCACCTTGCTGATGGTTGCTGCATTGCTGAGATCGAAGCTTTCTGCGTGCTGTGCTCTGGAAGTCACTTTGCAAATAGCAGGGCATGTCCGGAGTACAGCAGGCATAGGACTATTAAAACAATTATGGCTGAGAATATGATTTCATATTCTGAGGCAAGTAAAACAGTTCCCATTTCTACTGGTAGCTATGCAGACATTGCTAAATCAGACTCAATCATACCAAAAAACTGTGTTCCTTAAGCCAAAGACCCATGCTCCCCTTTCTCCCTCTTATGATAAAACAGCTCATCAGCAGCTTACTAGCACTCCTCAATCTTCTCAGCCTAATGGCTGTGATCTCAATAGTCAACCAGCAGAATCTCCTGAAAACTTGTCTTCAATAATTGAACTTCTTAGTAAACTCTTGCTAACTTTAATGTCTTCATCTAATAAAATTCAATTACCGTCCAACGTTGCTACTACACTTATCAACTCACTATCATCCTATAATAATGCCTCGGTTCGTGTTCCTTCAGTGGAATGTGAGGAGCGTGTTTCATAAGAAGCATGAGCTCGTATTCCTATTGAACAAATACAAACCCATAGCTTGTTCCCCTCGCTGAGACTTGGCTAGTTCCGAGTCTTAGTTTCCGTGTACCTTCTTTTAATCTTCTCAGATGTGACCGATCTGATGGCTATGGCGGGTCGGCTCTCTACGTGAACAATCGTGTTCCACTTGCGGCTATATGTTTGCCTTCTTTAGGTGATGATATTAGCATCGTGGCTGGTAGGGTGGAAGGTAGTTATACCCTCTTATCTGTCTATATTGCTCACCCTCACCAAAGTTTCCTTCCAATCTTAAAGCGTACCTTGGAAAACATAGAAGGCCCTATAATTGTTATGGGGGACTTCAATTGCCATCACTTTAGGTGGGGTTCTGAACGTTGCGACTCTTATGGGGAAGATTTAGTTGAAATCTTGGATTACCTTAACCTGTTTCTCCTAAACAATGGTTGCCCAATCCGTAGGTCTTTTCCTGGACAGAATAAGAGTTGTGTTGACCTCTCTTTTTGCACACTGGATATCGCAGTATCGTGCCATTGGGAGTGTACCAGTTTGTCACATGGCAGTAAACCACTATCCAATTATAATATCTCTGGCCGATAAAACTTAGAAAAATCGAGCCCTCCACTCTTGAGGTATAATTTGTCTAATCCTGATTGGACAAAGTATTCCTCATTATTGGAGGATAAAATTGACTCACTTCCAAATTTATTTTCTGGTGATTTTGATTCTCTTAGTCCCCTCCATGTGTCAAACTATTATAATAACCTCATTTCGGCCATAACAGCTAGTGCAGACTCGTGCTTTCCTGTCAAAAGCTCAGCACGTGGTCAGATCCCTCCTCCACCATGGTGGGATCAGGAATGCACATCAGCCATAAGAGAAAGGGATGATGCTGAAATGATGTACAATGGGGCGATGAATAGCGATAACTTAATAACATTCAACAGAACCTTGCCAAATGTAAAAGATTCCTTCGAAGGAAAAAGCGCGCTGGTTGGGCTGCCTTTTGTGGTTCTCTGTCCCCCTCCACTCCTTTATCAGTTGTATGGAAAAAGATCAACAGTTTTAGATCTGGATGTTCCCCTTCAATTTCTGCTCCCATCCCCCGTGAGGCCGCTGAGCAGTTCTTTGATAAACTGGCTCCTCCGTATGTACCATCGGAAACAGAACATAATCAGCCACCTTTCATTCCTTCACAGGATCCTCTCGATGCACCATTTTCTATGCAGGAGCTTAACTCAGTTTTAAATTACGTTCATGACTCTGCCCCGGTATAGACGGTATTGTCTATTCCTTTATGTCACACGCAGGTCATAGAGCAAAAAACTATTTTTTAGACATTTTAAAATTTTATTACACTAATGGCTGGGTTCCCGATCAGTGGAAAACTCAGATCATCATACCTATTTTAAAACCTGGCAAACACACTGATGACCCAAACAGCTTCAGACCAATCGCTTTGTCATCAGTCCTTGCAAAAATATTAGAACACCTAGTGAAGAATCGTCTAGAACATTTAGTAGAATCCAGAGACGTACTTCCTAGGTCACAATTCGGTTTTAGAAAGGGACTCAGCACCATGGATAGTGTATGGGTTGTGGTGTCAGATACACGCTCATCGTTTTCGAAAAATGAATCCGTAGTCGCTGCCTTTTTAGACATTTCCTCCACATATGATAGTGTTCTTCTTCCCATTCTCAGGCAAAAATTGCTACAGCTGAGTATACCGGACAGAATGGTTCAGTGCATATGTATTTTACTCATGTCTAGGTCTTTGGTTTTGAGAGTGCCGGGTGAAGAATTTGACGTCAGGATGTCATGGAAGGGTCTACCACAAGGCTCATTTCTTAGTCCTGTACTGTACAACATATATACAGCTGACATCGGTTCACGCCTTAAAACTGTCAAATTCTTCAGTATGCGGACGACTTGGCTCTATATGTCACCAATAACTCTATTGGCGACACTGCAACATCTCTCTGCGTATCCCTGGACTCTCTAAACCATTGGCTAAATTCTCACGGTTTGAAGGTGCTTGCTGGTGTCTGGTGGGGTGCACATCCCTACTCCATGAAACTGGACTACGGATCTTTTCTTTTAATTCCCTGTAACAAAGGTGCTTTAGCAAGGTTGGACAAAATTCAGACTAAGTGTGTACGAATCATATCAGGCTGTATAAAGTCCTCGCCAATTAATGCATTGCAGATAGAGTGCGCAGAACCACCTTTGGCCTTGAGAAGGCAGTATCTAGCGTCGAGATTTTGGGCTAGAGTCATTTCCAAATCCTCCCCACCCTCTTGTCCAAAAACTTGTTGACCTAAATACCACATGCTGAAGTTCCAATTATTGGAACCATAAAGAAGTCTCTCTGATTTTAAATTCCTTCCGTTGTTATCAAAATTTAGATTCCCCCATTATTCAGCTTCCGAAACTCCCCATTTTCACTTTTGATTATGAAGTTTTAATGTTTTAATTTTTTTTTTTATTGGTATTTCGAAAAGGTCACCTTCGCGGACTCTATTTTTAACACGGCGGTTGGTGAGCGATGGTACAATTTCGAGAGATTTTTCACGGACGCCTCTAAATTATCAGATGCAAGTTGCACTGGTGCTGCGGTATACTACCAAAACTCTAAAATTGTTTTGAAATTCAAATGCCCTGTACAATCATCGGCGTTTACGGGTGAGTGCGTGGCCATATTAGAAGCGTGCTTATTCATAGAAGCCCATAGCATAAGTTTTGGTGTGGGGAGGGTCTGTATGTATGCTTTTGCGGTTGCACAACGACACACTTTGCTTTGCTTGGTAGTATAGATGCAGGCCTACCAGGCCGTCTCCTTCAGAGACGGTAGGGTGGCGGGGTCTTGAGGAAGAGCGCCACGGTCGTGTAGATCCTCAAGGCAAGTCTGGCGGATGCACCTTCCCGAGGTTGCCACCCCGTTCTTGGTCTGATTCCTTATGAAACAGATACAACAAAAACCACCAGGCGCCAGCGTATCCTTAACCCAGTTCCCTTTACCCCACTCTCTCCTGCCTCTCACCTTCCTGCCCCACAACTCTCACAATCCTCTCACACTCCATCCTACCCACATCCTCATTCCTTCCACTACCAATGTTCCAAACTCCACTCTTACCCACAACCCCGTGTGACTGGGTGGTGGCGGGCTCGCCCATCACTAAAATCGGTGGCGAGTAGGAGTAAGCAGTCACCTGCGCTAGGACCTGCGCAGTTGAACGCCGTAAGCGGGGATGAAGGAGTCCTGGGGGGTTGAGCCGAGCGGCTCTGGTTGTAATGTGCCCGTAAGGCAACACGCCTCCTTTGGTCTGGATTTCAAGCGAAACGGTGGCCCTACCCAATAGCCAGGGGTAGGGAAATGGTCATGGTGTCCCGTCAGTGGGCCACAGGCGAGGTGCGTGAGGTCCGCTGAGGTCGTTCTTGGACGGCCAAAGCGGTAGGCAAAGGTCATGCTGACGGTGTAAGTGAGGGTTGATCAGTTCGTGGGGGGTTTGGCCATTTGAACCTTCCACGCCAACCCGATCGAGCACCCGATGTCGCACTGTAAACCAGCCTTGCGCACCTATATCACTTTGGAAATCCTAACGTTCGAGCTTTTTATTAGTGAGACGTTCCCAGGTGCGGGCTCCATGGAGGGTGGGAAGTCAGAGAGATGAATTTTAAAACAAGATTTAAGATGGATAATTTAAGGCCAATTAATAAACAACCAACTGGAGTGGAGGCGAAAGCCAATGAGACTCCCAAGGGAAGTGCTTACACTTCTTTTGCCCCTGGTGACCTTGCAGCTAACGCTGCAGGCACTAGCGCGGGCGCTGGTCCGGCTGTGGCGAGAACCGCAGCCAAGACCAAACACAAAAAGTCCCAAAACAAACAAAGGACGTCGGCGCTGATTGGGACCAGTACCGACCCTTCTAAAACTCAGGCGAAGACCAAGGCGACGACTAATACCACTGGCGGTCTGACCCTCTCTACACAGACCCCGGTGTCGGGTAACTCCGGCGCCGGGCTTCCTAATAAACACCCTCCTTCTCCGCTAACTCCTCAACCCACTTCCCATCAGGCGGCCGTCACCGGTCAAACGGAGATGGTCGGCTGCACTGAGGACACGTTTTCACGTGCCTGGCAAGTGCAGAAACGCAAGGGCAAGGGTAAATGCTCAGATATCATATACGTACAAACTTACCGTAACGTTATGAATAACTTTTCAATAGGTTTTTAATGCTTCGGCGAAAGTTGATAATTTTTTTTTATAAGACAATTTTCTATATTTTTTAATATGTAGTCAAATTCTTCCATTGACATTCTTGTATATTCAAAAAACTTAGGTTGCTTTCGGAATTTTTCATACAGAGTGTGAAATTCTCCTTCATTTTCTCTGGTTAAATTAATTTTTTCATAAATTAATTCCATTTTTTACTTGTAGCATTTGCCATTTAAAGTAAGAATTTTCTAGTAAAAATAAGTCTTCTTTATCCATATTAGATTTTTTCAAACACTGGACACTACAACACGCAGAACGCAGATGCGCTCCATTGCGGACAGGCAGCCCGCCGCGCGTTCCTGCGCCCGCGCCCCAGTCCGGCTGTCTGGCCAAACACATATTCCTATTTTGTCAAAAGTATTCGAAAAATGTATGCTCACCAGACTTGTCAACTTTTGTAACAAATAAACATAATAGCAAATTAACAGTTTGGAAGCAAAAAAAACCAGCGCCTTACTTTTTACCGGTCGGAAAATATTCCACGGGAACGTACTACCGGGATAAACGTAACCTATGTATTAATCCAGGTTATAAACTGTGTGCCAAATTTCATCCAAATCCGTTCAGCCGTTTTGCACGGAACCCTTATAATTTTTCTAAAATAAAAGTTGCTTAAGTTACTTCTTATAACATCATCTATCAGTCAGTGAAAGTCCCAAAAAAATCGGTCCAGCCGTTTCGGAGATTAGCCGGAACAAACAGACAGCAAAAATGTTTAAAATTATATTTTTGTTATAAGCATCGTATACATATGTATACTTTCATATGCATTTAGACATTTTATTTATTTGTATGTTTGTATAGATTACATACAGACTCTTTAATTTTATTTATTTGTATAGTTGTACCAGAAGCTAATATAGCATGGAGGCACCAAACCTCTTTGCTTGCATTGAGTGTGCAATTCTACTATAGTCCGACTTCTAATTAGCTGCAGTAAAATGACACTTCTTAATAACTCATTTCGGACTGAGTTTAGAGATATGCATGTCAAATAAGTTTTTTACACTATTCTGTACTAGAAAAAGCTTGTAAAAAACAATATTTGGTTGATGGCCGTGAAAAAACAAAAAAACGCCAATTTCAGTCACATAAGCTGTCATTTTACTGTAGCTAATTAAAAGTCCGACTATAGAAAACGGTAAGTATATTTTCGGTTTAAAGGAAAATGTACTTACGTGTACAGTCTTTTAGTACCATCCAGAGCCATGATTTCCCATTTGTCAGTATTTTTATCGTAACTTAAAGCTGCTACGTTTGTCCACTGCAAATATAAGACTTCAATCAATAAATACGCATATGGTATAAACATAAAGCTTTCCCGGATAAACTTTCTAATCAATTTTGATACGACTGCTAGAAAGATAGGGACATCAATCCTGCAGCTACGCAGAAGTGGTCTGAGAGAGAAAGAAGATGCATCTAAGGATTGTCCCATCAACCCATATAACGCCTTTTATTCTACACTAATATTAAAAAGAGGTATTTTTTTTTTGTTTGTGTATAGGAGATAATCTCTGGAACTACCAGTCGGAATGTATTATTTTTTTTTTGCATTTGACGGCACATTTCTTGAGAAAGGCTTTAAGGCTATTTAACATCACGCTATCACCCTTAAGAGCCGAGCAAAAAAAATCAGAAAGAACGCTAATCAAAAACGAAGTAATAGTACGGGCAGGTGATGCGATGCTACGGGGTGGGTGGGGGTAACAAGAAATTTCGCGAGGACGAAGTCGCGGGCAGAACCTACTTTTTAATAAACTCGATTGTTCATTAATTGGACTACCTGCCCAGCGAGGGACTTCACACTTGTGACCAGGTACTTTAAATGTAAACAGTATGGACATGCTGTAGATTTTCAGAAAATAATCCACAAGCAGCCTTACCTCATACAAACCGTTTAACGTTTGAATTATATCACCATTGTGCTTGGTGGGCTTTGTATCATCCTTAGGGATGTAAGCCAACCCGGGACATGGATACTGCTCCCCCTCTATCATGCCCAAAGACATCCATTCGTCGGGAACACTGAAAAAAGTTATATGTACACGCGTAAGTGCAAAATCTGTTCGTCCTTGACAGTAATCCGGCTGCCAGATTTTTTTGATGCGACTTATTTTTTTGACGCACCCACGATACAGGAGTAATTCCTAATGTGGGGCAACGTTTTTTTTTTTTTTTTAAATAAAATAAATAATAAATATTTTTGTTATGGAGTTTTCCCTTTTGAATTAAAGAAAATTTTAAATCGCTTTTTTTTTAGTAGTGACCTGACGGAATAGCTCATGTTTATTAAGCAATCATGCCATAGATTTTCTGGTTACCATATGTTGAAGAAGATCAGAGGGGCAATTCTCGTAATTTTAAGAAAGTTTGATCTGTCTCAATCTGTCAAAAATAGCTCTCCCTACATTTTTGACATTTATTGTCGCTGAGATGAGGTTGCGACTAGATTTTTAACGTTTTTAATTACGGGAATTGGTCTTCTGGGGCTCTGTTTCGCATAAGGTTTAAGTGTCATACTGAGCGATGGCCGTTTTGCGTGGATGTAACGCATCATCATCAGCCTATAATGTTCCCACTGCTGGGACACAGGCCTCCTCTCAGTGAGAGGGAGTGGGCCGTAATCCACCACGCGGGCCCAGTGCGGGTTGGTAGATGTCACATGTCTTCGAATTTTTGGTTCTAGGACATGCCGGTTTCCTCACTATGTTTTCCTTCACCGTTTTGTGAGCAGTGGTGATGTAATAATTTACACAAAGTAAAGCGCCTGTCTGGGTTCGAACCTACGACCTACAACTCGTAAGTCGCGGCCGTTACCACTTGGCCACCACTGCTCGCATATTTTCATGTAACGCATATTTTCCCTCAACTTGTTCTTATTTTTGCGTTTGTGTTTTTCTCTGCGTCAAGTTTGCTCAAATAAACGTATTTTATTTTTTTTTATCTGCCTTTGAAGAAAAGGGGATAACCACTTAATGCAGCCATCCGTATTATAAACTTACCGGCAGTCAAAATCAGTGTTGTCAAAAATCTCCAAATCTAGTTTAGGGAAAGGGCTGTAGAGAGCATAGTGCTGCATGTCAGTGAGTTTGAACTCCTCCACAGGCAACAGCCAGAAAGGCTGAATGCCGAGTTCACGGAGCATCTTCTGCAACACACAAGTAATTCTATTAATTATTAAATAAATTAGATTTTACCTCAAGTAATGATTTTTCGAAAGAATTTTCATTTCTTTGTAGATGACATTCTGGAAGATAACGGGCCTTTTTGTGTGATTGAGATTGGACATTCATATCACAGTTTCAATTCCCAGAATTTCACGAATATGTTTATTTTTTTATATTTATAGTGGCCTCCAAAAGTGTTACAAACTGTGTGAACCTACCTTTATTAGACATTTTTGTTTATGGACCATGCCAACACTATTGTAAAAAATTAAGAAAAAATAATAATAACTCTATGTTTTTTTTTTGGTTAACAAAACCGGCATTTTTAATTCCTTTTAATACCCCACGTTTAATTAAATAAAAGTAGAAGAATCTGCAATAAAATACGACCGGCATCACAAACCCGGTCATTTGGCGACCGTAGGAGCATATTATTCGAGAGAGCGGAAGTTATTGTATACGAGATTTCCCAAGATGGATTTTTCGAAAAAGTGCCGGCGTGCTACGAGGGCACAGTTCACTAAAATCGCAAATTTACTGGAGGCAGGCGACGCCTCTACCCCCGAAGGTGAGGCACATTATATTATTCTCGAAGAAATTGCCGCAAAGTTGGCCTCATTAGACGGCGAAATAGAAACATTCTTACTAAACAAAGATGGCGAGGATGCCGAATTAGAGAAAGAATTCGACGATATAGCTACATATAAACTACGGTGGCTATCAATACAGAACGCCAGAAGAAAGCCATGGTGGGAGTTTACAAACAAGATGAAAGAAATTATAAACTGCCTAGGCTGGAACAAATAAAGTTTAATGATAATTTAAAGAGCTGGCTGCCATTTTGGGCTCAATTTGAAAAGATTCACTTGGATCAATCGATGAACGAAAATGACAAGTTACAATATTTAAAACAGTCCACACCTGGCAAAGAAGTTAGTAGATTCATTGACAGCTACCCAGCCACAAGCAAAAGTTACCAGCAGGCAATAGCAGGTCTCAAAGAAAGATATGCACGCAATGATCTTCTCATACAAGTATACATTCGAGAGCTACTCACCATGATATTGCACAAAGACAGCAACAGCAACAGTTTGACTTGCCTGTATGACCAAATCAGTACCCAGCTCAGAGAGCATTGGAAATACTCGGTGTAACGCAAGAGAGATACTCATCATTTATTCTGCCGATGGTTGAATCCGCTATTCCTCTAGAAACACTGAAGGCTTGGGAAAGAGCGAGACCAGCTGTGATGAAGAATGAACTCCAGTCATTACTCGAGTTTCTGAAGAAAGAAGTTGAAAGCGAGCAGAGAATTCAGTTAGCTACAACAGCATTTTCACAGGAACAAGACACACCAGTGAAGGAGTCCACAGCAGCAGCATTGGTAGCCGCAACAACATCAACATCAGGCGCAAGCGAGTCTAAAAAACAAGTGACATGTCTTTGTGACAAGAATCACTCGAGTATTGAGTGCTTTTGACAACACTGATTTTGACTGCCGGTAAGTTTATAATACGGATGGCTGCATTAAGTGGTTATCCCCTTTTCTTCACAGGCAGATAAAAAATAAGAAAATACGTTTATTTGAGCAAACTTGACGCAGAGAAAAAACACAAACGAAGAACAACTTGAGGGAAAATATGCGTTACATCCACGCAAAACGGCCATCGCTCAGTATGACACTTAAACCTTATGCGAAACAGAGCCCCAGAAGACCAATTCGGCATTCGGGCTGTATCGAAGGCTTTAATAGATCTCAAGTCTAATATTCAATTTAATGATGCAGAGTTACTGATTCTCGCTGAATTAGCTGATTCTTTAGCTGTCATAAGAGCTACTGTAGAAGCTTTATGCCAGCGTAATGCTAATTTAATTACAGCAGTAGCAGCAATAAAATTTATGCTTAAAAAATTGCAAGAAGATTCCTCTTCTATCAGCACTCAATTGGCAAATTCGTTAGAGTCAAGAATGGAACAAAGATTGACAAATCTTACCGGAGTACTTCTATATTTGCACAGCCCAGCTTCATACTACAAAGATCTTTTGGATGGCGTAAATAACGCGATAGCTCACGATAACGAACAAATTCGAAGTTTCATAGTGACCATTATAAATAAACATTTTTCGACTACTACACCGACGACAACTACAACTCAGGAAAACGTAGAGCATACAGTAGTAAATGTTTCACGGAACATCAAGGACCAACTCTGACAAGAAATAAAGAATGCGCTCAAACAACATACTTCTGGTGCAAGCCCATCTACAGAACTTGATTTAGAAACTAAGATCAGGGTGGAAATGGCACTTTACGACGGTGAAGGAAAAATGGGAGAGCACTTAACAAAAGTATATAAAGCTTTGCAATCTATATCTCCAACAAGTGTAGAATCAGAGAGAGCCTTTTCATCACCGGGTCTAATGTGTAATAAAATCCGTAGTACTCTTAATGATGACTCTCTTGATGCACTTGTATCCTTAAGGTCATTGTATCAATGTAAAAAATAGTAATTCGATTTAGCTGTGTAATTTTAATTTTCAATTATTAATCTATTATAGCTATAAGAATGACCGATTTATTTTGTTTTGGTTTAGTAGGAATAATGCCCGTTTTCACCAGTAGCCCCTAAACAGTAACCTAAGTAAGGTTCCCTTATCTTACGAGACCCTTCAAATCATCCCCTTACCTAAATTCTGTTTCACCATCCTAAGGGCTACCTATGTAAGGGTCCCTTAGTTAGGTGACGTATATCGAACTATGTCAGGTGGGGTGGAACTCTGTCTGATGCACGGATATCGGATCGTCGCATCGGATATCTATGGTCTGATGTGTATGGGTTGAAGTGCGGGGTGAGGCAGGGGGGTATTACCTCGCCTCGTCTTTTTAACCTTTATATTAATCAGCTTATTGTTGAACTCAGCAGCACCCGTATAGGCTGTCACATTGACGGAGTTTGCGTTAACAATATAAGTTACGCTGACGACATGGTGCTGCTGAGTCCATCAATAAGCGCACTCAGGCGTCTTGTTAAGATCTGTGAAGACTATGCGGTCAGTCAGGGACTCAGGTACAATGCAAAAAAATGTGAATTATTGGTATTTAAGGCGGGCACCAAATGTTACTCTAACGTGCCGGTTGTGACCATAAATAATACTCCGCTAACTAGAGTAACAAAATTTAAGTACCTGGGTCACTGGGTCACTCATGACCTGAATGATGACCTGGACATAGAGAGGGAGCGCAGGGCGATGGCTGTCCGAGGTAATATGCTGATCCGCAGATTTGCACGTTGTACGACGCAAGTCAAAATAACCCTTTTCAGAGCATACTGCCAGTCTTTTTACACGTGCAGTCTGTGGGTCAGATATACGCTGAGGGCATACAACGCCCTGCGTGTCCAGTATAACAATGTATTCAGGATGCTGTTGGGTCTACCACGATTTTGTAGCGCTTCCGGAATGTTCACCGAGACCAGGGTTGATGGTTTTCATGCCATTATACGGAAACGGTGCGCTTCTACTCTCGGTAGATTGCGAGCTAGCTCCCACAGCATTCTGAGTGTGTTGTGTGATAGGTGGGACAGCCCCATGCTGGCGCACTGGATTCGGCTGCACACGTAGGTGTCAGTCGCTTTAATTTTGTGTGTTTACTAACATTAGGTTAAGATTTTTTACTAACAACATATTATATTATTTTTTGTTATTTTTGTTGTTATGGATTTTTAATCTGAAATAAATGTATTATTATTATTATTATAGTCCGGAGGTACTGCGGAAACGTTTATCGATACACTATTCGAATAAACGATTTTATTGATATTTAGCTTAAAAAACAAGATAAAACACGTAATTTGACTTAGTTTATTTAGAAAAAGTAGGGTCTGCACCTTTTAAATATTAGATAAATAATAAAAAGTTAACATTTTACTTTTTTGGCTGTATGGCGTATCCCATTGCCTAATAACGTCGCAGTGACATTTTGAAGTCACATGACTTGACTTGAGTGACATTTCGTTTGTTTGTTTGTTCTTGCGTGATTGCGTGTGTTTTTCTTTGGTGTAAGTTTATAGTATTTTGTTACTTACAAAGAATAATGGCAGAAAAGAGGAAACGTGGACAAAATTTTTCACTCGAAGATAAAGATAAGCTGATAAAGTTACTGCTCCATCACAAAGAAACTATTTTAAATAAAAAAGACAGATGGGGCCACAAATGAGATTAAAAACAGTGCGTGGATAGCCATAACAAATTCTTTCAATTCTACACTCAGACCAAATAAAAAAGGTAGACGTAGCGCGGCGCTCTCAAAGAGAAGCAGGGTACAGGAAGCCAAATTTGAAATAGGAAGCCGACCGTGTTCCAGAGCGACGCGCGTCACCGAACGCGCTAGACATCATAACCTTGAAATTGCAAATTTTGTAAAATGCCTTCCTGTGTCGTAAAAGCTTGTAAAAACAATTCCGAAATAAAAAAAAGCCATCTGGGATTAAATTTCACAAGTAAATGTTTCATTTGATTTAATTTGATATATAAATACAAAAATATTTCATAAAGCGTTTTTGGAACACAACCTCGCATAGTGTCGTCCGTGTGACCAGTATATCCGCAAATAAATTCCCCAAAACGCGGGCAATGTTTGGGAGTGTTAGGGATTATTCATTTTAATATTACTTTTCGTAATGGTTAAATGCTTTTAACTATTACGAAATTATAATATTAACTATTTTGAATGTCAAACATAGGTATCCATAAATAACTCGGGTTTAAATAATTATGTTATAGTATAACGTGAATACAATATGATACTGTGAGCATTAAATAGCACGTGATTATTATTATTATTTCTATATACAAGTACATACAACATAATATACAGTTTTATGTAAAAGTAATTTTTGGATTTATTTATTTCTCAACTTCGACCGAAAACAAACTGTTTTAATTTTAGATTCCCAAGAGACCTTAATTGGAAACAAAAGTGGATTGAGGTTATTAGGTTAAGCAGAAATCAAGAAAATTGGTTGCCATCAAAATTTTGTGTTGTGTGTTGTATGTTACCAAATGTGGGCTGCGTCGTGTGATGAAAAATGCAATACCAACAAAAGTATAAATCCATGTTGCTATTATGTTAATGTGATGTTTGTACAGTCATGTACTTACCTACTAACATTCGATAAATATTCTTTTTAGGATATTATTGACCAACCTGGCAATGATATTGATATTGGCGTTTCTGAAAACGTTGATTACTCCGTTCCTAGCTCATCTTATACTAAGTCACAAAACATACGTATAAATGTATCTGTATTATTACTTATTTAAAATAATATTTTATATAAAATCCAAACATTGAAATGGCTTATTTACAGCTAACTTGTGACGGTAATTTTGATGTGAATGCAAGTACCAGTACATACACATGCCTGTCTAGAGAAAATGTAAATATACAAACTAGCAATATAACAATACTTGAAGATGCAGAAATAGAATCAATATTTGAAACGCCAAGGAAAAGTAAACTAAGGAAGCAACTAAGTAAACAAATAAAAATGGTAGATATTCACAAAAAGATGATTAAATTTTTGAACCAAAAAGTACGACGTCTGTAAAGTCTACAGAAGCATTCAAAAATATTATAAAAGAACTTAAAGAAAAGAATAATGTTGACAGTGATGTATATAATAAACTTACCGACAATGTTGTAGCGGCTGATATTTTTAATAATATATGTAGGTACATAGAAAGAAGAAATCTATCAAAAAGTTAAAGTACACCGTAGCTATAAAGAAATTCTGTTTAACTCTAAATTTCTATTCACCGAAAGCCTATGATTTTGTACGAAACCCTTTAAGACATGCCTCCCACATCCTAAAACTATATCAAAATGGTACAGTCATATAAATGGAGAACCAGGATTTACAGAAGAGGCGTTTGCCGCAATAAAACAAAAAGCGCAGGCTAGCGAACATCGCCTACTACGCGTACTAATTTTTGATGAGATGGCCATACGTCAACAAAAAATATGGGATGGGAAAAAATACCAAGGTTTAATCGACATGGGTACTGGCACCTCTGATTCTGATGCTTTGGCTTCTCAAGCATTCGTCTTTTTACTCGTAGCAGTAAACCAGCGGTGGAAAATTCCGTTAGGTTACTTTTTAGGCAATAGTATAAGTGGTGACCAAAAGGCTAATTTAATCAAAATGTGTTTAATAAAATGTTTTGAAGCCAATGTCGACGTAATTTCGCTGACATTCGATGGTCATAGCACAAATTTTACTGCTATGGAAGTACTTGGCCGCAATATAAGAGACATCAAGTCAATCAAAAGCACTTTTAAACATCCATCTTGTGACAAGGAAGTAGCTTGCATTTTAGATCCCAGCCACGTGATTAAATTACTAAGGAATCAATTAGAGAGCAAAAGAGAATTTTTAGACATTAATGAGGAACTTGTGCAATGGAATTATTTAGTCCTACTTTACGAACTACAGAGTAATGAAGGACTACATCTTGCAAATAAATTAACAACTAGGCATATTGCTTTCAAAAATCAAATAATGAAAGTAAAATTGGCTAGCCAGTTGCTAAGCAGAAGCGTAGCCACGGCGTTAAAAATTTGCAGGGAATACCCGGGGAATGAATCAATTCGGATTCAAAAAACCAATTTTCCAAGGAAACAAACACCAGATATATGAATTTTTCGATGAGATGAAAAAAATTATAACTAAATTAAAATTCAAAACACAAACTAAGAGGAAAATAATGAAATTATGGTAGACAAACTTTCGACATTACTCGATATTACAAACCAGTTGTCGAAGCAAAGTGTAAATTGGGATTTCTAGAAGTTCTTATAAACATAGAAAGTTTAAAGTATTTATACGACAACATAGTGCAAAATGAAGATCAACTGGCATATTTACCAACATATAAATTTAGCCAAGACCATATCGAGATATTTTTTGGTTCAATTAGGATGCACGGGGGACATAATGATAATCCAAACGTCAAACAATTTAAAGGCATTTATAAGAAACTACTAACGCATCTGGAATTGAAATGTTTGGCTTCTGGAACTGCATACCGCTGGAAAATATTGCAATTTTAAACTGCTCATCAGCAATGTAAGTTATTAATACGACTTCAAGTTCGTATCGCCATGATAAAGATAGTGAAGAATTATCTGCTTTTGATTTTATGAAACCACTTTAAGCTGATATAGAAGAAATGGTCAGACGTTTAGACGTCCCCGACATTAACAACTTAAGGCAGTATATAAATGGGTATATTGCTGGTGCTGTCGTGCATTATTTATCAAAAAAGTTAAAATGTGAAGCTTGTCTCTCGAGACTTTTATCCACTGAGACACATAATTTTCATAAATTAATTACGCTCAGGAACAAAGGTGGCTTACATTTTCCGTCAAAAGATACTTTTGGAATTTGCTGCGCTTGTGAAATAATAATAAAAAAAATCATCAAAGAAGACATAATAATAAAGTCGGAACGACAACATCTATATGTCGTTTCTCAAATTTTAAAAACCTTTATAGGTACGGATAATATATTTTTGATTTGGAAAACGAACACAATTTCTCCGGCATGGATCACAAAATAAATTTAATACGTACTGTAGTTGAAAAGTATCTAAATATAAGATTCCATCATATTTCAAAACTAGATACTATGTATATCCAGAAGTCGGGATACAAAAAGACAGTACTACCGGAAACTAACGCAACACAAAGGTGTTTAAAATTTCTCTTTTATTTTTTACTAGCGACCCGCCCCGGCTTCGCACGGGTGCAATGCTGATACTAAATACACTACAGACGCGCTATTTATAGGCACGCTCTTGCCGCACCGGGCGGCCGGCCGGTACCGCCGCAAACGCTACGTCCCGCAATTTTTAAATCTGTAATATCTTCGAAAATATTCACTTAAATCATACGGTGTAAAGGGCCATATAGATCTATATTAAATGAACAATGTATTCATGGTATTTAATTGGTTAAGGATTAATGCTGTATTGGTTGAAATTGCTTCGAAAATTAGCCATTATTTGTCGTAAAAAGTAAATGAAAACAAAAAGTTATTGTGGGTTATCCATAAGAGATAGACATATACCATCACGGACTTTTCTGTAGACCTTTTCAATGTGTACAATACTTAGTACATTATTTTAATAAAACTCGTAGGATTCAGCCTGCGTTTGCAATGTAAGCGGAAAAAATGTAATTATTTACGACATCACATTAGAAACCTCAAAAATAACAGTACTTTTCCACTATTTGATGGATGTTATTATACATACAAACCTTCCTCTTGAATCACTCTGTCTATTAAAAAACCGCATCAAAATCCGTTGCGTAGTTTCAAAGATTTAAGCATACAAAGGGACATAGGGACAGAGAAAGCGACTTTGTTTTATACTATGTAGTGATTAAAGGTACCTAACAGTAAAAAAGTGTTTTATTTATAAGAATTTATTTTATATGAAAAATCAAAATTATTTAATCAAAATTGGGATAAAAAGTTTTTAGTGGCATCATTTTTTACTTAGCACACAGACGCATGGCAAGTGTTGCGACACGAGGTCACGCACACAACTCTGTACATGACGCTTCACTTTTTTTTTTTTTTTTTTTAATGGCAATTTGCCGAAAACTACGGCAATTTCTGCCAAAGACGCATATTTAGTGATTACTCATGGGTATTTAATTTAAATATATTTATTATTAAAAAAAAAACTTTTTGTGGTGAACTTTTGAGGTCTGGAACAAACACAAAACATAGAGATGTTAATAATTGTTAGTAAAATAATATAAATATGATTATTAAACATTTAATATAATACTACATAAACTTTAGACTTTAGGAATATTAACTACTTGTTAAAGTTTTATTTTGTTAGTGGAAATAAATTTAATAAAAGCACAGATAATTTGAGGGTTAGGGAAGAATGAAAGAAGGTGGCGGACATTGACAGGTTTTTGAATTTTTAATTTTGCAATAACATGGTCGAAAGTAAAAGCATTGTTCAAACTGCAATTGAGGAAGATATGGTCTAGCGTACCTTCGTCTAGACCACATTCGCAAAGCGAATTATCTCTG
Organism: Luperina nickerlii; assembly: GCA_963855955.1. Taxonomy (NCBI): domain Eukaryota; kingdom Metazoa; phylum Arthropoda; class Insecta; order Lepidoptera; family Noctuidae; genus Luperina; species Luperina nickerlii. Next base: position 5,360,729 of record OY979671.1, read on the forward strand.
ACTCTAATTTTGTTCAAGAAAACCGGGGTACAACAGTGGCCAATACGTATCCTGCATATTACGGATGTGACAGTCTTAGAGGCTTTTTTAAATTTATAAAACCAGGGTTTAGGAGGAATAGAGGGTTGGATTGAAGCAAACAAACCACCCTTTACTTTGGAGGATTCAGACCAGTTTGTTTGCCAGGACTGGTAAAGGTCTATTTTAGCCTTATGGATAAGGTCATAAATTTGGACGGAGTAATGTTTTTTGTCAGCCAGACTACTACTGATAGCACCCTTGGCTGCCACATCCGCAAGCTCGTTACCCCTAATACCTACATGGCTAGGAATCCATACCAACACAACCTCAACGCTCCTTATAGAGCAAGAAAGTAATACTGATTTGATTTCTATAATAATTGGGCTACGGAGGTTATCTTTAAATGAATTTTTAACTATAGCCTCCAGGGCGCTTCTGGAGTCTGTGAAGATGACTGCTTTTGTAATGGTAGTGTGAGAGGAAATAAATAAACATGCCTCGAGGATCCCAATGCACTCTCCGGTAAACACTGATGACTCAGGAGGGCATTGAAATTGGAGAAATATCTGAGAGTTGGAGTTATATACAGCTATACCAGTTTTACCATCAGTGGTTAGTTTTGAAGCATCTGTATAGAATTTATGGTGATCAGGCCACCTGTCATTAACAATGGCGAGAAAATGGTCATTAGCATTTATGGTGTCCTTATGCAAGCCAATATATGGGACAACACTTGGAACAAAATTTAAAATTTCATATGGACTTGCATACAATGGGAATTTATTTTGCTGTAAGATTTTAGAATTTTCTTCTACAGAATGGATTTTTCTAAATGAATTAAGGATTAAAGGGGGGTCTTTATGTCTCCAATACTCACTTTCCCTACATAAATTATCAAGGGTTGACAGCTTAGGCAGGATCATGTGGTTACTGAGGAAATATGACTTGAAAATGAATTTGTCAGCTAAATATTGTCTACGGAGAAGAAGAGGGGGGTCACCACTCTCAATTTGCAGGGCGTTTTTAGGGGTGGACCTCATACAACCTAGTATAATGCGGAGGGATTTTGATTGGATGGTCTCCAGTTTAGCTATTGCAACTTTACTGCAGGGTTCGAGCAGAAAGGAGCCATAATCTAACAAACTCCTTATTGTGGCATTATATATGAGTTTTAGGGTGAAGGGGTGAGCACCCCACCAAACACCCGCTAGAGCACGTAGCATATTAAGTTTCTTCTCGCATTTGTTGACAATATAACTGAGATGGTGGACACCAGATAGTTTAGAGTCCAAGATGACACCAAGAAATTTCACATTATCTTCAACTTTGATAGGAAATCCTTCAATTTCAAGGTCTACATTTGGGATAACACGTTTACGTGAGAAAATACCAATGGAGCTTTTAGGAGCAGACAAGTTAAGGCCGTGTGAAATTAACCACTGATTGAGGGAATTGAGGGATATCTGCATGGAGTCCCTAGCATGTACAATGGAAGAAGTAGGAATATATAAACACAGGTCATCCGCATACTGCAGAATCCGGCAATCGGAGTTGAGGGAGTCATGAAGGTCCGAGGTGTACAAGCTGTAAATTATGGGACTAAGCACCGACCCCTGAGGAAGCCCACGCCAAACAGTTCTGGAGTCAGAACCTTGGCCCGGAGTGTGAAGCTTGATCCTACGACCAGACAGCAGGTTACAAATGCAGTTCAGCATCCTTACCGGGATACTCAGCTGGCGTAATTTACTTCTGAGCACGGAAAGGAGGACATTATCGTAAGCCGCTGAGATGTCGAGGAAGACCGCTAAAACCGAATCATTTTTGCTAAAGGCAATTCGGGTGTCAGTTACTAAAATGCTAATGCTGTCCATAGTACTGGCTCCCTTTCGGAAGCCAAACTGAGACCTAGATAGGAGCCCTCGGCTCTCGACAAACCACTCCAGCCTGTTTTTTATAAGATGCTCAAGTAATTTACCTATAACTGGTGAAAGCGCAATCGGCCGAAAGTGGTCTACACAGTCCGGGGATTTACCGGGTTTCAATATGGGGATGACCAATTGTGTTTTCCAACTATCGGGGATGTGTGAAAATTTAAAGCAGGTATTCATAACAGACAATAAGTATCGGCGGCCATTGCCACCCAGCTTCTTAAAAAAAGAGTAAGGATGACCGTCAATACCAGGAGCAGAGTCATGGACATGCTTGAGAACTGCCTCCAGTTCGCTCAACAAAAAGGGAGCATCTAAAGGGTCGTCAGAGATTATCTCATCAACAGGATAGGAAGGGCATTCACCCCTAAGAGGGGCGAAAGGGGGGGCTAATTTATTAAGAAAAGGTTCTGCTAAGTCCCTGGGTATAGAAGAAGAGTTTTGACCAGAGCAGCCACGTTTGAACCGTTTAAAATTTTGCCAAATAAGGGAAGAAGGGGTTAAAGGGGAAAGTGAGAAACAGAATTTCTTCCAACCTTCATATTTTTTTTTCCTCAAGATACGTCTGGATCTCGCAACAATCCGGTTATACTGCACCAGGTTTTCAACGGACATGTCAAGAATATAATTTTGTTCAGCTTCATTCCGGGATTTGATAATGTCTGTGCATTCCCTATCCCACCAGGGAGGAGATGACACTTTGCCAGAAGCTGAATTCTTAAGGGGAATGCTATCATCAGCGGCTGATGAAATGACATCGGAAAATTGCGAGATACAGGCGCACAGGTTATCTGTGGTAACTTGGGGCAAAGTGGGAATTATATCCTCAACAGTTTGAGTGTACAAGTCCCAATTCGCACCGGAAAGTCTATGCTTTAGGAGTGGGGGATTATCTCCATGGGGAAGGGATCTTGTAGTCAGAGTGGTACAAATTGGATAGTGGTCGCTACCGTAGGTGAGGTTCAGTCGTTTCCACTCCAACTGGCCGGTCAAGCTGGCAGAACACAGGGTGAGATCCACACAGCTTCTATTATGGCCAGGTCTAGGTAGGCGGGTGAAGGAACCATCGTTGACAACACATAATCGTCGAAGGATCGTCGGAGGTTGGTGGTGAACACATGTGGAGTTGTTTTTAATATAGCTTTTTGGCTACCTTAGGGCTTTTTTTGGTAGTTTTTGTGTGTCTTTTACGTGTTTGTGCTTGTTTCGTACTTATTTTTGTGTTTGTTGTATCCTAAGTTGCATTAGGTAAGTTTTTTTTTTAATATTTTCCCGCGGCGTATGCCGAGTGATAATGGAGGATGAAGATCGGCCTCCGGGCCGCCCTCCAGATCCCTCGCATACGAACCACCTGCAATCATTGGATTTCTTTGAACACTCACCGGTTTTAACCGCTCCATTGTCTCAATTTGAGACAATGGAAACGGAAGTTGCATCCCAAAAAAGAAAGCGTTCACAACCAAACAGCGACTCAAACGACTCCGCAGGCGGCATGGACGTGAATGCTTCTGCATCCAAACGCGATCGTGTCACAGCCCCATCGTTGATTTCACGATCCAAGTACTCCAATTTAGATAAGGAACCGTATTTAGTTTATGCGTCACTTATCGAGTCTTGTCCAACTTCGGGTACTACCCTCAATCCTATTATTTTTGGTAAATTGATGCAGAGCCTAAATATTAAAAACATAAAACTGGGAGGTATTAAGAGAATAGGTAGAAATAGGGTTTCCCTTGAATTTAAGGGTCCTGAGGATGCCAATGCCTTTATTGACAACTCATCCGTTAAAGACAGGGGGTACTCTACTCTGATCCCCACTTTCAATATCACCAGGATGGGTGTAGTGAAGGGTATCCCAAGTGATTGGACCGATTTAGAGGTCATGGACAACCTGAAGTCCCCACTTGGTAAGATATTGAAGGTGAGGAGACTTAACCGTAGGGTTGTTAGTGAAGGTAAGGCAGAATGGGTCCATACAACCAGTGTTGTTCTCACTTTTGATGGTCAGGTCCTTCCTGAACGAGTTTTTTGCTGCTTTAACTCCCTTCCAGTAGAGACTTATAACTTTCCCACTGTCCAGTGTTATGGGTGTTGTAAATATGGACATACCCGGACTCATTGCCGATCCAAGCCACGATGTTTCCGTTGTGGCGGGGATCACTTTGGGGATGGTTGTTCCATAGAGGAGCCTAAGTGCTTCTATTGTACGGGTGCTCACCCCGCAAATAGCCGACATTGCCCGGAATACATGCGACAGAGGAATATCAAGGCCTCTATGGCAAAGGATAATATTTCGTATTCTGAAGCAGCCAGAATCCACGCTCCCTCCTACCGTTCCTTTGCAGATGTCATGGCATCAGCTTCTCCTCTACAGACCATTCACCAGGCCCTTATACATGAGCCACGCCCTCCACGCCCCCCTCCTCCTAATTACATTTCCCATTCCCAACCTTCCACCTCTACCTCCTATAGAAAAACCACTGTGTCCCGCCCAAAAACTCATGCTCCCCTTCACCCTGGCTATGACCGTAATGCCCACCAGGACATTATTAATAGTTACTCTTTCCCCCCTTCTCCTAATGGCTGTGCTATAAGTGAACACCCCCCAACTCAGAATGAGTACACACACACCATTCAGTCAATAATCCGTTTACTTTCCTCCTTACTTTCCACCTACCCTTTACCAGACCACGTTGCCGATAACCTAGTCAAATCCATTCAATCCCGTCACATTCCATCTTCTGCAGTGGAACACCAGGAGCTCCCTTCCCAAAAAACATGAAATTGCCCACATTATTAACCGTTACAATCCTGCTCTATTTGCATTATCTGAGACGTGGCTAAAGCCACATCTCAATTTTAACTTTTCTGGTTATAGCACGCTCCGGGATGACCGATCTGACGGTTATGGCGGAGCTGCTGTACTAGTGAATAATGTTCTTTCGTTTTCTCCTCTATCCCTGCCTCCTCACGGAGATGAAATTAATGCTGTAGGCGTAAATATCTGTGGCATTAATTTTATATCTGTTTATATTCCCTCTCCCAATTCCTCATGTTTTCAGTATATTCGTACTCTATGTTCTTCCTTTATACCAGTAATATTTCTTGGCGACTTTAATTGCCATCATCCTCTGTGGGGATCTGACCATTGTGATAATGCAGGGTCTGAACTGGTTGATCTGTTGGACGCTTCACTTATTTGAACGCTATTGTTGACATACGCTCCGTCTATTTTTTTTATTTGGTCTGAGATTCTACATCAAACACACACATTTATGAGAAATATACTTTCCCTAAGTACCTATATTGTTCCATACGATGGTCATAGGTTGACAACTCGTAACCCACATTTTTTCACAAAATGAGTATGGTACATCAAAAATTTTGAAATTAACCGCCGAACCTTTCACAAAAAATGTCGCTCGAACAATTTATGCCAGAGTTGACAACTCACAACGAACGAGTATCAACTTGAACTCGCTATTGCGCGAGTTACGAGGTGTCAACGCAAAATGCAGTTCGCAAAATTCACTGACAGAGTAACATTACGGCGTGGGTTTTAATTGTTTAAAAATAGTTTTACGTTTAATTACAACTTTAAATACGTCTATTTATTTCCGAAAAGTGTCCTTGAAGGTATATTGGTAAGTTTTTATTTTTATTTTACGTAGAACGCTCAATAAAAGCTCACTATTGAAATTTTAAGCCATCTTATCATCGATAACTTAATATGTAAAACTAATTAATGAGAAGTATTGAGTTATTTAACCATATTTTATGTAATAATCGTAATAAAGTAGCAATTTATTCTAAGTATATCATCTAAGATCTATGCGATAAAGTTTCAACATGGATTATTTAGGCCGCTATCCCACTGGCGTTTTACGAGCGTTGACGTCAACGTCGCGTCTGCGCGGCGTCGACGCTGCGCAGACGCGACGTTGACGTCGCGTCATCGCGTAACAAGCATAAAACGTCCGCTGAACGCGACGTTAACGTTGCGCAGATGATACTATTGCCAACAAACGCGACGTTAACGTTAAGCAGACGCGACGTTGACGTCGCGTTCAGCGGACGTAAAACGCCAGTGGGATAGCGGCATTAAGCAGGCAATGGAATAATTAGGTAGGTACTTATCTCGACGTCTTTTGTTTTAGTGTTATCATGGAGAAAAACAGTGAAGAAGAGCTTTTTAATGATGTTGTAACGGGCTTGAAGGAACAAGGACTAGTTTCTGTTAACGTTTATCGTAATAAGAGGAGTGAGTTTGTCTACGAAAGTCAATCACAAGAATCATTACAAAAGTCATCGAGCTCTTCCGAGTTACAGTTGTACAACTACGAGGTAAATGGAAACGGAGAAATGATACTTTTGAACACATCAGATCGACTTGAGAATGTTCTCCTGGAACATTCCCAAGTCTGTACGCCTGTATTTAGCGCCGAACAGAGCTGTCAAGATAATGGCGGGACAGCTAGAGGTTCATCAATTACTGTTTTGAACGATATTACCACTTCGTCATTTTTAAACCAGCCTCAGATACCTTCCAGCCCAAGTCATATTTAACCCGGAAAACATTGTCGAGAGTATTTTAGAAGTTATACCTGATGCAGAATCTCCTACAATTTTGAATTCATATGATTTTGAAATTGGAAATTTTCATGTTGTTGAGGAAACACGAACTGATACAGACTCTCCTACTATTTTGAACTCGTATGATTTTAACTTAGAACCTGGATTATCAACTTCTCTTGTAGTAGCCACGAGTAGTAGAACGAAGGATGATGATAACTATGACCCGGATCAGACGTCCTGCTCTTCTGAAGATGAATACAGTGGTATGATCGAGGGGAATAGTACTGGAAGGAAGACAAAGAAAAGAAAAGGCTTAGCTGATGCAGAGCATTGGAAAGCCCGCATGAATAAAAAGTTAAGAGAACAGGGAAAAGACTACATAGGGTGGAGAAGAAATGAAAATTCATGTAATACGCATAATGCACCACGATTAGCAAAAACATTGAAAGAGACTTGCAGTTCTGCTTTCTGTCGCGCGTCCAAAGAACGCCACTGCCACGAATTTACATCAGAATGTAGACAGCGATTGTTTGATCTATTTTGGAGTTTAAGTTGGGATCAAAAGAAAATGTTTGTGATTAACACTACCGATAAAATAAAAACTTTAAGACCCAAAGGAAATACCAGAAGAGAAGCGTCGCTTCAATATTACTTGAAACAAGGGGATATAAAATTGAGAGTTTGTAAGAAAATGTATTTAAATACTTTATGTATTGGAGAGTGGTCAGTAAGGAGCTGGGTAAATAAATCCGAATGTGGTATTTTCGCAAAAGAAACTGCTGAGCAAATAGAAAAAAAAGAGGGGAGAGAAGAAAAGACTGTCACGTGAAATTTTAGTCGAGTATATCGAAAATTTACCAAAGCTCCCATCACACTACTGCCGCAAAGATACGTCAAAGGCATACTTAGAACCGATTCCTGGAGGTATGGCGGAAGTGTATAGGACCTACACTGAAGCGAGCACAATAAAAAACCTGGTTCCGTTATGTAGAACTATGATAACATTATAAAAGAAAAAAATATTTGCTTTCAGCAGCCAAAAAAAGATTTATGTGATACGTGTCTAAGTTACCATACTAAACAAATATCGGAACAGGAGTATAAAGATCATCAGCTCAGGAAACAAAATGCAAGAGAAGAAAAAGAAAAGGATTTAAAGGAGGCAGATGAAGGAAAATGTATTGTCTTAGAACAGGATGTTCAAGCTGTGAAAGTATGTCCATATATAAGAGCCAGCAGTGCCTATTACCGAAGAAAGTTGATCAACCATAATTTTACGGTTTATGAATATCCATCCAAAAAAGTAAGATGTTATTGGTTTTCAGAAGTCGACTGTGATACTCAGGCATCAGTCTTTATTAGTTGCATATTAGATTACCTACGTGATATGATTTGCAACTCTGAAGGCGAATTTGTAACAAAGCCTATCATTATTTGGAGTGAATTGCACCTATCAAAACAGGAATGCAGTATTAGCAAATGCTTTATCCAACTTTGCTGCTGTGAATAATGTGGTCATTTACCATAAATATTTAGAACCTGGCCATACGCAGATGGAAGTGGATAGCGTTCATGCTGCCATCGAACATGGCATTAAAAATATGACGCTATTTACGTTCCATCACAATACGCAGATATAACTAAGAAATCACGCAAAGATCCATACGACGTCAAATTGTTAAAATATGACTTTTTCAAAAAATATGATGATCCAAAAGTGATGCGTTACGAAAGTATTAGGCCTGGAAAGAAAAAAGGAGATCCTATTGTCACAGATCTTAAAGTTTTACTGTACGAACCAGATGGCAAATTTTTTTATAAAATTGACACCTGCAATGAAAACTATTCTTTGTTACCAAGTAGACCAAGAAAAATTAATTTTCCAATATCAACCTACGAGCAACTTTTTGAGGACTCGCCTAAACTTACTTTCTGCAAATATAATGATTTGCAAGCTCTTAAAACTGTAATACCTTCTGATTATCATTATTTTTACGATAATTTGCCGCACATGTAATTTGGTTCAATCTAATATAATAATGTTTTTTTTTTTTAAATTGACAGCTCGTAAGTAAATGTTGACTACTTGTAACACGTTAGTAGTGAGGTATTTTTAATATTGATAACTCATAACTGTTTGTTTATTGATTATTTAATGAAAAACCTATGGGGACAGTTTATTGTTTTAAGCTATATCAATAAATAATTTGATTACCTACCAACTACTTTTTTGTTTTATTTTTATTTAATTTTTTTTCGAAATTAAGCAGTTTTTTTCCCCTCCTGTAAAATATGACACATTGCAGTTACGTGTTGTCAACCTTTGACCATCGTAAGTTGTACTTATTACCTAGATTACTCTTAACGATTTATTTGATAAAAGTTACATAGTAAACAAACACCATTTAACCTTAAAACCTAGGTACTAACTATTAGATCTGTGTTTTTTTTAGGAGTCTTAGATGAAAATGTGGGAGAAATTAAAAAGCGAGAGCAAAAAATATTATGCTCAAATTAAAAATAACACCACACAGACCGGAGGTGGTCCATTAATTTTAAAAATTGACCCTTTACTGGAACAGGTGTGTCCTGTTCTTGGCCGAGGGTGCACAGGAATATTAGGGGTACCAGATTGTGACGCTGAGTCTGGACCAGAGACAGAAAAGGTGCATGTAAAAGGTATTTGCACTCAAAATGATTTGTGGCAAACTGCGGATGAAGCAAATGTGCAAATAAGTGAAGCACCAATTAACTTGGAGGTATATTTAAGTTGCTCTTATAACCTGTATCATATTAAAATTGTTGATTTTATTGCCTACATTTTATGGAAACATTTATTTTTCAGACACAAAAAGAAGAAATATCAGATAGGACCCAGCCACAAATATATGAGTGTATCAATATTGATGACAACTTAGCCGAAGAACCTAAGGCTGATGGAAGTGGAAAATACTCTTTATGTGTCTTTTATAACTTTTTTCCATAAATTCATCTACAGGTACATACATAATCATAATTATTTTTATTTTACTTTTTAGAACATACAAGAACTTCAAAAGTTGCCTATTAATAAAACACCACTGTGGTCACGAAGGCGGCCATAGATATCAAGAATCAATGAGCGGAGGCATGAGGCAACTTCGTCAGTTTCCTGCAGCATACAAAATGTGTATAAAAGGAAGGAATCTGTCGAGGACCTAAAAGAACAGATATTGAGGGAGAAGTTAGAATTTAAAAGAAAATTGTATGATTTACAATTACAAGCAGCAGCCAAAGAAGTTGAAATTAAAACTGCAATTTTTTATCAAATAAGAGGTTTTTATTTACTTTATTATACATACTTAAACTTAAAATTACAGACTATCAAAGTATTGAGTCATTTGACTTCTTTCGAATCCATAGACTGGATCAGTTATGGTAATCGGTGGAAGGGGAATTTGACCGTTGTTAATTAGTTTTTCTAAATTTGGAATAGAGCCGTCATTTATAGGTTCACATTCTTTACGAATTATACATATGTTATGTAAAACACAACATGCCAACATGACATGGATAGATGTTTCCAATCGCAGTCTGATACCCACTGCTAGCACTGGAAATCGTCTTTTCAGAACTCCATATTGCCGCTCGACTACATTTCTTGTTTTGATGTGAGCATCATTATACTTTTGCTGACCATGGGTTACAGGATTTAGATATGGAGTCAGAAGATGACTCTGAAAATATAAATCATGACTTCATACATTTTGTATTTCACTGGCCGTTTGGCTCAGAGGTAGCTCTCCTGCCCATTTTTGATCATTTTAATTTATCAGTTGCTTTGAAATATTGCAGAAATTTTATTAATAAATCCTTTATTTGTTTCAGGTGGAGGCTTCTCTTTAAATAATTTATTTGGGGTTCAAAATGAAAAAAAAAGGATTAATGCAAGTAACAAATTTCACTTTCATATATTTTCATATAACAAATAATTTCCTCTGTAGTCACCTCTTTCAAACTTGGAATACCTACGACTACTTTGGTAAATAGTAGCATCATTAGTTGATACCGGCCAGCGTGCCACCACATCAGTTATCGACAATTTTGCAGTACTTATTGTTTGAATATTAATAGACATATAGCCTTTTCTGTTTCGAAATAGTTCGGCATCATCTGTGGTATGTAAATGTAAGGTGTGGTCATGGTAAAATTTTTTTACGCACGGTATAGCGTGGGTTGAATCCGAGTAACTTTCCATTACGAGCTTAAGCATGGCTACAAAGGCAGAACTGAAGAAGGCTATTGGACGCATCTGGGTAACTCGCTCATTGTACGCGCACGATGCTGCGAATACTTACTATAACGTTACGACATACCGGAACGAAGGTTCCTACGAAGACTCGGTTGGTCAAGTCGACAAACTTTTACTCGTAATTTTTATATTTGCCTGGGTGATCGGGATGTCTTCCCGATAGAAAAGACGAGGTGTGGATACGACACCAAAGCTCAGAAAGTCGTCTATCTGAGTGAAATATCGAAGGCTAGCATGATGATGATGCGTGAGTCCACTGAGAAATCTGTCCTCCGCTTCTTCAAAGTGCAGATGACTGATCCGCCCTCTCCCCAGAATGGAGAGAAGGAAAAAGATCTCATAATAAAACATTTCCCTGTGTAGAACGACACTGTTCGCAAGGAAAGAAAGGACCACGCCTTAGGTAATACGGGCTGGTGTCCGCAACTCCACGTCAATGCGCGTATTTTGCGTACGGAAGGACCACGCCTTACCCGCTATCGGGGTGGTTAGATAAGACACAGATGAGAAAAATAAGACAGTGAATGACCAGAAAACCCCAAAGAAGGCAGACTCTACGCCAAAGGCGCACCTAGAACAAAAGAAACATTCCGCACTTGAAAACTTTAAGTACTTATGCACTTTCTGGCCTGAAGCACAGTGTAACGTCGTACGTTACATTTTGCATAATTAAACACATAATAACTAAACAACAAAATCACAGCAACATTCCAATGTTTACATACATTCAACTGTCAAAGAGCCGCAAACGTCAAAATATCTTACCATAGAAAATAACAAGTAGTGCGGTAGTGAATAGTAATGACTAAAAACACAAAATGTTCAGGTATCGGCGCGCGAGTGAGAATTTATCTATGGCTCGCGCATGTCCCATCTCTATCCAACGCGTCTTTCGTTTGGCATTAGGAATTTTGGTTTTTCCCGAAGCGGTCACACGTCTCACCAGATTAATTTTTATCAGTGATTTCACACGTGTCTTAACTCGCCATTATCCGGGCCTAAAAACAACTACCTAATCTAAATAATTCTCCGCCATCGAGCAATTAAATTCGGTGATTTTGAAACCCCCATACTGGGTAAGTGTTGGATAGCATTTTCATGCGTATATTTTGTGTTCTTTTTTCTTGCAGGTTAACTTGGCATGTATGCTTATTTTATCTGAATTTATTATACGCTAATTCATGTATTTCATTTTAATCTAAGGCCTTCAGCTTAATGCATTTTGACTTTTCGTGCTTCACACTCAAAATGTATTGCATCATGCCTTTTTTCACTCTTGCCATTATTGTAAACTCCGTCTGATTGTGACAATCCACCATCACCTTCATTAGCGCACTGTATTGCTACTCGCTCTGCTTAGCTTGGTGTCGCAATCAGCGGAGTTGACCAATGGTCATCTCGTGACACGCTGGACGTCATGTTCCAGGGTCCAAAGTTCCGACTAGAGGAACACCTCAAGCTCACGGCAGCACAACAGAGCTACGCGGCAGATTACGTCGTGCGTGCCTGTAACTACCGGCATCGGACTTCCCTTACGTTGGCCATCCTTGCCACGAGGGCCGAGCCGAGTAACGACGGTCGGCGCGGACACCTGTCGACCGGCACCCCTACACATCCAGCGTGGCACCTCGCTGCGGTCATCGCCACGCCGGCTAACAGGGCAGTACAGCGCTACCCACAGGGTGGACTCTGGGAATTGTGAACCGTAGACCTACCCACACCTTTATTTAAATATATATTTTTTCATGTTGACAAGGTTGCGTGGTCTTATTTTATAACCTGCGCCACGCAAACCCCTTTTCGTCACAACGGGTTCAACCTAGTTCAGGCAAATTAGCAACTGTGCACTATTTTATTTTAATTGTTAGGCTATTCATTGTAAATGTATCCCTCTTTTTATAAATAAACGATTATTATTATTATTATCTCCTCCTAAAATTTACAATAGGTAGGTAAAAAAATGTAATTAAGTTTCTAGGTCATAGAACTAAAAAAACAGAAAACGAAAAGATAACCCCACCTGGCGATTGAATCTTTATGTGAGTACACTCTATACATCCTAAAACATTCGGAAATCTAGCTATTCTGTAAAATTCTTCTTTTACTATTTGTTGATCTTCTTGATTATCTGGAAATTGTATAAATTCTTTTCGCAGACTCACAATAGCTTCAGACACTCTCTTTATAATTCGGCTGCAAGTAGAAATACTGATGCCGTTTAAATCTGCTATTGATAATAATTGATTGTCTGTCGCATAAAATCTAAGGGAACACAGTAGTTGGTTAATCGGTGCCACAGATTTATTTCTGTAAATAAGATACAAGTTATTAGTACAATGTTACATAGACACAAAATTAGCAAGTAGCAGGTTACTTACACGTAAGTAGTAGTAGACACTTTACCCATTTCACTATAAAGGTACGTACTTGCCTGTCTTCGTGGAATTCTAATAAATGTTAAATTTTTTGCAATATAAATAAAACACTCTCCTTAGATAACCTATATCTTATGAAAAAGTCTTTGTCATCATATTTGTTAAAATCCTTCGATCTTTCACGGTAAATACGAGGTCGCCCTAACAATCTTCGGTTATTTATTAACTCTATATCTTCAATTGCTTCTAAAGCTTCATATTCATCGTGGTCACTATCCATTTTTAGCTCGTTTATCTAAGAGTAATCTTGGTCGGTTGCAAAATAACCTAAAAATATGTGTCACCTAAGTGTTACGGGGTCGGCAATTCATCCCCTAAATTATAGGGCCCCCTCACTCACTGTGTGTCACTTAACCGTTGGTGAAATCAAAACTTGCGTTAGGTGCCCCTTATATTTGTTTAGGTGACACTTAAATTTTAAGGGCTATTGGTGAAAACGGGCATTAGACTTCTATTTTATGCGATTCAAACAATCGATTTTTTTTCGTTTCTTTTTCAAACATTAATTTGATCTCATTTTACGTACTGTTGATTTTGCCTGCTTGTATTTTATGACAATTCAATTATTATTTAATATTCTGTGATTTTAGACCTTTGTATACCTACCAAATGTTCCTAATTGTGTATGTTGGTACCTTAAATTTTAAAGAATATGTTATTTTGCTAAATAATAAGCTTTATGATTATTATTCTATGTTATGTATAAAGAAAAGAAACTTTTTGTATTGTTTATTAGACACACATTTTCGGGTTTGTTCACAAATTAAAAAAAAAATGCGTTATACAATTTAATTATTTCAGAATAAATTATTTGCACAGTAAATATTACAAAACTTCAGTCACCGGAAATCTGGTTTATCATAAATGCAATATGCATCAAGAGATAATAATAGATTGTTGCATCGAGCGCAAAGTGAGTTATTAATGTACGAGAGTTATGTTGGTGCCCGAGCGCAGGCGAGGGCACTAAATTAACACAAGTGCATTAATTACGCACTTTAGCAAGGTGCGTAATCTACTTTTCTCTCAACTACCAATGTAGCATGATAAAATATACCTACTCAAAATATAAACTCAAGTTAATGAAAGCAAAGTTTTCCTAAGCTATTAAATATTTATCCCGCGACTTTTGCGGCAAAATGATATTAACAATTTCATTTGCAGCTGTTTTTATACTTTCAGGAGTTGCATTCATATCGCTATCGCGATTTCCATTTTTTTATCTTTTCTTGCTAAATAGGAAGTATCAAAGTTTTACAATGGTACAAAATGCGCGCCATTTAGTAAATTAACCCTAATGGGAGAATCTTCTAGTTCTATGTTTGATTACATATATAACCAAAACAGTAAACTACTTGTTCGTGCGGGACATCAATAATGTCTTAAAAAGAAATATAAAAATGGTGCAAATATATGGGAATGTGTAAAAAGAAAAAAAGAAAAGTGTAATGGATCTATTACTATTCAAATAAGTTCATAGCGGGCAGGCGATGCGATGCGACGGGGTGGGTTGGAGGAACAAGAAATTTCACGCGGACGAAGTCGCGGGCACAAGCTAGTTGATAATATTTTTGGAAATATTTCTTGTCAAACTGGAATATATATATTAGCTTGTTTAGCTATCACAAGCCTATATGGGCTCGCATATAGTTAGATATAACCCTAAAAATAACTATTAGGTAATAGGTAATACGGGCTGGTGTCCGCAACTCCACGTCAACGCGCGTATTTTGCGTACGGAAATAAACTATTGTTAAAACATCGATCAAAGTTACAACGAACTACAATAACTTTTATATTATGTTACTTGCTGCTACGGAACCCTCCATGGGCGAGTCCGACTCGCACTTGTTTTTTATACTTGTAATTACAAGTAATTCATGAACACCTAATTAATGATAAAAAATTCCTTGAAAACTTTTTGTCACTACTGGTGGAAAAAAATCCAACTACCTATCCCAATTAATGCGGATCAGTAGGGATATATGGAACCTTGTGCTCCATATATCAGTAGGGATATATGGAGCACAAGGTTCCATATATCCCTAGCGATAGCGATAATTGGAAAAAATCTCCAAGTACCAGTGGAGATATATCAATAGGAATATAAAGAACAGGGAAACAAAACGCTCTTAAGATTACCTGACATTTTTTTTAGATCATAATGGAGGCAACTGTATGTGAAAACGAGTAAAAACTTAAGAAATTAAATTATAATCTTATTGAAATAAAGAGATATTCTGTACCTTCATATTTGCAGCAAGGAATTTCCTCCGCAACCTCTCAATCTTGACCAACCGAGGCAATTCCTTGGGCAACACAATGCTGAGAAACTGCAGTTTAGGCACAAAGGTCTCGAATGGAAATTGCTAGAAATAAGAAAATATTCGAAATAACTGCAATTGATCACAAATAAGGCTCTTCGACACATTCGATAAAAAAATTCCAAATTATCTCGACAGATTCCGTTTAATAAAGCAGAAAACTATGAAAGAAATCACATTGTTACGATAACGACACCGACACGTCTATATCGTATCGTCAGCTCGGACGACAACGATATCGTCTGACGATCTCGGTATGTGCCGCGATGTACATTTGCTTATAATTAATATTTACGGCAAAAAACGATATCGTAAAAGAACCTTTTCGGGTGATCGTATTTTACAAGTGCGATATTTAGAGGTTCTTTTTTATTGCTGAATGGGCCCACTCTTGACTTCGATCACGCCTGATGGAAAGCGATGGATGAGGTATATGATGGAACGAGCGTGCCCAGAAGATGCCTAAGGCACTGGAACTCCCACGCATCGACGATGCAGGCTGCTTGACGCCGGACTCCGGTGGGAGGGTGGTCGCAAACCAGGCGGACGTTAGCCCTACCACCGCAAGGGAAGAATTAGTCAGTCAAATAAGGTGTTCAAAAATCCACGAAGTCCGTAAATTGGAAAAGGCAATCTAATTTATCGAATTTTTCCAAATTTCTTGCGCATGCCATATTGTTATTATGTGCTATAGTTCCAAGATCACCAAGTAGAACCGAGAATAATTATGTATCTCGACCGATAAAAAGTTACATTGACTACACTTACAATGCTTTCATCTTCTCTGTAAGTTGTCCACCGGCCGGGTGGTAGAAGAAGCTTTGGTTTCTGAGGTTTAGGCAAAGAAACCAACATTGGAGCCAGCCTGTCGGTTTTAGCCTGAAAATTAAATCTTGTTATAAATATGTAATTATATAAATTATGGATTTTTCTACCGGCCCAGGTTTGAAATGGAAAAGATGCTCGCAGTGAATTCGAACACATTGTCGGAGAGTATAATTTGAAAGGTGGCACACTATAATAATTTAAATCCTCTGTCCCACTCCTGGGCAAAGGCCTGCCTCCACGCCTTCCGTCTTTCGCGAGCCCGAGCGTCCTCCTTCCAATTTTGGCAGAACCTATCCAGCTCATCCCGCCAGCTCCTACGAGGTCTGCCGCGACCGCGCCTCACTATGTCAGGCCACAGTTCTGTGCTATTTGGGCCCAGTTTGTCTGGCATGTCCCATTTCAGCTGGGCAGCCTTTTGAACCACGTCAGCTATCTTTGTTTTGGAGCACAGTATCGTGTTTCGAACACGATCCGTCAAGTGTATAATTATAACTTAACAATTCGGTATTAACCAATTATAAGTCCTTCCACACGATTTATTCCTAGATTTTGTTACAGATCTCAGATACTGTTTTCCTTTGTTGCCCTAGTTACTACCAATCTTACTAACAGTTTTAATAACGTTAATTTTGATTACCCTTCCACTCCAGTATCGAGCTGTTAGAAGGGAAAACAATAAATATCCCGTGTTACTACCATAAATACCTATTTTTTATTTAAAAAAAAAAATTAAATACGTACAATGCATGGATTAAAAAGAAATATTTGGATTTGCTCAGTGTTTTCGGTATGAGAAACAGAACAAATAATATTCTTGAGGGCTATCATGCCAAGTTAAATAAAAATAAATAAGAACAATAAGACGTTTTTACGGCTTCTTAATGCTATAAATGATGACAGCCTTGTCAAAATTATTGCACAGAGTCAGCAAATTTAACAAAAGAAGAAGTCGCGATATTGTAAACGACGACAATATCCGACATATTCAGATGCAGTTGTTAAATGCAGAAATCTCAGTAGGGTAGACGCCCTTAAGAAATTGCGCTGATTTTCGTTTTTTTATTTTAGTATAAATTGTTTTAAGTTCAAGTTATAATAACAAATAAATTAGTTTAGAAATAAACATAGTTTTTTTTAAGTGTCTTGGTATTTACGGTAGTAACACGGGCTTTTTAATTTTTACTTCTAACTGCTCAATACTGGAGTAGTAGGAAAGGTAATCAAAATTAACGGTATTACAACTGGTAGTAACTAGGGCAACAAAGGGTAGAATTCACTTCAAGCTCCAGGATAATGATTCGAAAAAATATAACAGTCTCCAATAGAATGTTTATTTAGTCATTTATTTATTCAAAGTTACAGACAAAGACTAGGCTTAACTTAGGAGTGCATGACACTGTTAAGGTTAATATTATAACATATAAATAACTTATCAAGGTGTTTGTAATCAGTGGACTGAAGATTTACCAAATCTTTTAACAGAATATCATCCAAAGGACATTTACAATGCAGACGAAAGAGCTATATTTTTCAAGTGTCTTCCGGACAAAACCTTCACATTTAAGGGCCAAGAGTGTCATGGAGGAAAACTCTTCAATGTACAAACATGACAGGAACCGATAAACTGCCGCTTCTTATCATCGGGAAATCAAAGCGACCTAGATGTTTTAAAGGTGTAAATACTTTACCCGTTGACTACGATAGCAATACGAAGGCTTGGATGACTAGGATAATTTTTAAAGTATGGCTAAAAAAATTGGATAAGAAAATGAAGAAGAACGGAAGAAAAATCATGACAACTGCTCTGCTCACACAGACTTACCTTAAGTAAGGTAAGTCTGGTAAGTACAAACGTGAAAATAATGTTTTTACCTGTGAATACCACTAGTAATCTACAACCTTTGGATCAGGGTATAATTCAACGTACTTTTAGCTATGAAATTTGCACGAAAAGCCTGGTACACAGTAAGCGATACCACCATCAATAATTGTTTTATGAAAGTCGGGTTTCGATTGATCTCCGAATGCCAAGATGCCGTCGTTTTAGAAGAAAATTATGGGGTTCAGGGGCCTAGTGTTGAGGAATGGAACAAACTTATTCCTTGTGAAACAAACATGGATAGACCAACTTTTGAAGACTTTGTGGGAATCGATGACGATTTGCCGGTTGCTGGAGAGCATACTGATGACGACATTGTTGCGGATTGTGGTGTGAGCACATTGACGGATAAAACTGAAGGTGATGACGAAGATAATCACACAAACGGGGACATAGATTTAGAAAAACAGCCTATTCCAAGAAAAGACGCCTTAAGCGCAATAGAAACGCTCCATAGTTTTTTTGAGTATTGCGAAATTGATCCTTCAATGTTTGATAAACCTTATGAAACTGAAAAACAGATCCATAATTATAAGTACGACACTCAGAAAAAAAAACTGATTTCTTCGAATAAATAAAATATGTAGGGTCGCTCAGGGTAATTGTAAACTG
Organism: Luperina nickerlii; assembly: GCA_963855955.1. Lineage (NCBI taxonomy): Eukaryota > Metazoa > Arthropoda > Insecta > Lepidoptera > Noctuidae > Luperina > Luperina nickerlii. Next base: position 5,379,622 of record OY979671.1, read on the forward strand.
GGGTGATTGGAAACAACTCCCAATAAACTTTTAATAATGCATTTAGGTTGACGGTCGTGAAACGGAACTTTATTTTAATCTGTTGTCTATGACTACAAATGTTAATTTATCCATCTGAAAGAAAAGTAACCTCAATTTCAGTGTGACGAAAAGTTGTCTGCAGAAAAATCGTTTTCAAGTTTTTGCAAGAAGTTGATAGTAAAAGATTTTGTAAGAAAAGTTGATAGGTAAGTTGATTGTTTTTCGCTATGATTTAATGGAATTATCTTTGCATTTTTCAAGCTTTCAATCAATAACATAAATCTAACAAGCAGCAAAGTAGTGTTTACATTTTCCCATACGATATACTGGGTGGAGGTAATTGTAAACGGGTTAGGGGATGATTGTTAACAGTGAGGTGATTGTAAACTCTTATCATTTCTGCTACTAACATAGTGATGGGTAAACGTAAACATTTCTTTTCAGGTACTTCTTCAAAATGCTACGCGTTTACATCCGAAAAAGAGAGACAAAATATACCTCCTATCTAATGAGATTCCTGTTGCTGCGTATGAAGAGTATCAAGAAAATTATAGTGCTCGTAAGATACGTTACTAAAAAAAAGTAGTCTACTTTGTCGGGAAAGTAGTGTCAAAGACCAAAAAACGAGACAGTGTACATCCTGTGTATACTGTCTCGTTTTTTAAAAAAGTAGGTAGAAATGATAATACAAGATTTCTTGCCACAACCAAAGATATTGACACTATGATTGATTTTATTGATTGATTGAATTATTATTGATTACTATGATTGTGAAAAACGTAAATTTGCTTACTTTGAATGAAAAGGAAACCGAGTTTATATTGATGGATGATGAAGACTATGTTTATTTTGATTACTAAGGCATTATGTATGGTTGCAGTTAATTTAAAAACAAACAATACACAGCGCTTCTATATATTTTGTTTTCTTTTATCCCCTTTAAAAATGTCAATGCAAAATATCGAAGCTAGATGATTTGTTTACATTTACCCCTGTATATTGGTAGACGCTCAGAACAAAATCTTTTGCATTTATGAGACTCAAAACAGTGAAAACGAGTTAGCGGAATTATAATGCTTATCACGTAGGCTTACCATTGGTGTTCACATTTACCCCAAAATATCATTTTTTGTTTTAAAGTCAGGGTAAAATGTAAACACTTCATTTTCAAAACCGCTAATGACGCAGTTCAAATGGTTGATGTTGCAGTTTTTAGACAAATTACTATACAATCAAAGTAATTAACTATTCTTTTCTAACTGCCAATGTTTTTTTTTTACAAAGCCAAAAGTTTATTAGTTCAAAAGGTATTTTTCAAAAAAGTTTACAATTACCCTGATTGACCCTATTTAAAAAAAAACACTGGCACTCCGGTAGTGCCGACAGAAGTGAAAACTTGAACAATTACGAGTGTATTTTGTGAATCGTCTTATAAACAAAATGTTATATATCCGTGGTTCAGCGCCATCTCGTCGTTGTTGGATGAACTACGTAGTTAGTACGCGAGGCCCTCGTAGTTCTTCCCGATGTGCATAGATGGCGCTGTCTTACGTTTTACGTCTTACGAATTTTCGATCAGGGTCACGTGACCTGACGCCAGTTTAGAAGTTTTTACCCATTCCAAAAAAAGTACACAGCGCCGCTAAAGAAGTTTTCACTTCAAAAAGTGTACTTATTATGTATTTCTCAACGCTCTAGCACCATTTTTCTCGACTTTTGTTAACCTCTATAAATGAGTGTAACTACACTCAAACCTTCGTAAGTGACAAACTGCTTTAGTGAGAAACCTCTATAAGCGAGAATAACATTCGGGTCCCTTGGATTCTCGCTTAGCCAGGTTCGACTGTAATATATTTTGCAACGTGGATTCGCAAAAATTATCTTCTATTAAAACCGCTTTAATGATTATCCCTAAATATGATGGGAACCCGAACCAATTACACAAATTTATACAAACATCCGAAACTATATTAACATAGTTTTATAACAGATCTACTACAGATTGCTTTAACAATTTCATTATTTTACAAAATATGTAAAAAAAGTATATTGCTTATTATTTAATTAAATACTCTTTGGTCGGTAACACCAAAAAGTTTATTATGATAGATGTTGTACTGTACGTGTGCAGAGAGAGATGTCAAGATGACATAGCAGATTGTAAAATAGATGTTTTTTGTTGCAATATATTTTAATTAATAATTTTATGATAACAAGAATCGACTGGTGTAATAAATCGCTTAACATGTCGTTTCTTTAATTACAACAACACATTTTGGTTTAATTGTTACACCTATGATACGAAAACAAATATCTTATAAAAGGACATTTTTTGTTATAAAATATGTCCGAAATGGCGAAACTTCGCTTTGAATTCACACTATTGCCTGGAAGTGATGGAAAAACAAATGTTTTGTCTATAAGCGCAATAGGCACAAGTGATAATAAAGTATACGCAAGACCAGAAGAGTTACAACCAGTGCTTCTTTTCATGTGGAAATAATAAAAACAAATGCGTATCGTAAAATTAAAAATAGTTAACAGCCTTAAAATAAACCACAAGCTCAACCATTTCCGTTGATTGATGATCTAATGATAAAAGCGAAAATTTGTAATTTTTTTTCAAGTCTAGATATAAATTCTGCATTTTGGTCGATCCCTTTACGAATTGAAGACAGGAAAAAGACTGGATTTGTAACACAGGACGGACATTACCAATGGACCATTTGGATTAAAAACCTCACCAGCAATTTTTCAGAGGATATTAAGCAACATATTGAGGATATATAAACTTACTGATTTTTCTGTAAATTATATCGATGACCTTTTATTATTTTCTAAAACATCTTCTGAACACATCAATCAACTAACACAGTTGCTGGAAGCCATCAAAACAGAGGGGTTCAGGTTACGACAATGAAATTAATCAAACATTGAATGATATTATAAAATGTGGTCGTCCAAATCAAAAGGGACCTTATGGCGGAAATGAGTTATCTACAGAGCTGAAAACTACATAAATGTACCGAACTATAGACCCAAGAACCAACCTTCTAACCACTACCGTTATTTTTTTACGAATTTTTGAAGTTCACTGATCGAAGGTATAAGTTTCGAGAAAATCGCAATTTAAGTATGCCGTACACTAAAGTTATGTTTTAGTGTGAAGTTATGTAACTGATGGTATACTTTGATTGACTATGATTATTACTCATGGAAATTCTTACAATCCTTGCATATAAACTTGTTTGTTGTGGGAACATATTAAAATGTCGATATAATATATGGTTTGAATTACAAGAAAAACGATTTGTTAGGTCTTGCCGCGATAAGGTTCCTTTTTTACTAAACTTTAGATGAATACAAAACTTTTTTATATTGACTTTTCGAAAAGTTGAACACATCTACATGTAGTAAATACAATCAACTTTTTAAAAATACAGTTAATAAAAAAACGATTTTTTTGAGGTATTTTACAAATTTATTAATATCTCGGAAACTAGTTATCACCATAAGGTCCCTTTTGATATGGACGACCACAAATGGTTAGACATTAATAAACTAAAGTTAAATATTGCTAAAACGAATGTACTCCACTTTGTTTGTATATTAATTTTATTGTTTCGATTATTTATTTTAATTTTTTATTTTAATTTGATTTATTTTAATTTAATTTGGTTTATTCTATGTGCATTTAATTTGATTTGTATTGATTAATTTGATTTGTATTGAATTTAATTTGATTTGTATTGATTTTATTTAAATTTTATGTGATTTTATTTTATACGTGTACCTACTAATAATGGGTGTTATTTACCTGAAATAAATATTATTATTATTATTATTTAAAACATGGAAAAGTAAACCCGTTCATCTTCATGTTGCGCATAATAATATTAGAGTAAAGCAGGTACATAACACAAGGTTTCTTGGTGTAACACACTTGATGAACACTTAACATGGAAGAATCATATCGAGATACTCAGCAAGAAAATCAACCAATTTGTTTTAGCTCTAAGAAAGGTAAAAAATGTAACGTCGAGAGAAACATCGATAATGGTGTATCATGCTTATGTCTGTTCAGTCATTCGCTACGGCATAGTTGTATGGGGAAACTCCTCAGAAATAGATCGAATTTTCATTGCTCAAAAAAAGTGTATCCGCGCAATTTTTAATATGAAATGGTCTGATTCGTGTAGACCTATATTTAAGTCACATAACCTTTTGACTGTACCCTGCATATACAATATCTTTGAAGTTGCCAAGTTTCTAAGATCCAATCTTGCATTATTCAAAAGAAGGGATAATACAAATAAGAGGAAAGCTGCACATTTAGATTTCGAGATACCTGTTCCTAAGTTGCAACTCTTCCGGAAGAGTTGTATCTACATGGCTCCCCTAATTTATAATGCTCTGCCGAAGTCAATTACCCAACTACCCTTCAAAAAATTTTGTTCGGCACTACGGAAGTGGTTGTTGCAGGAATGTTTTTATTCAATTCACGAGTTTTTTTTTTGTAAAATGTCCCTGTAAATTTTTTTCTCTTGATCTGGCATCAAAATACAGGCATCTACAGGCAGACAGGTAATTATTTAAATTATGTGATAATAATTGTTAAATGTATTGTTTTATTTATTAATAATAATGTAGTAAAAATGGAAGTATGTAGTATCTAGGTATTATATAGGTAATATACTAATTGTAATAATATTTCATTTTAAAATGAATGTAATGCAAATGCACTTAAATTGGTATTTTGTGCCTGCCTTTAATTGTAACTTGTAATTTGTTTTTGCATACCGTTAAAACGGTGAGACATGTAGCACTATGCAATGTTATGAACACCTATGTAAACACCATGTTTCTGGCAAATAAATATTCTATTCTAAAAAAAAAAAGTTTACAAAGTGTACTTTTGCGACAGACCAAGTTAAATATCTGGGTCATATAATACAAAATGACGTTTGTGAGGCGGACTCAGAAGCCGAGGATCGGCCGGGTGAAGGTAGGATGGTTACTGAAATATTGGACGGAAAAACACAATCTGTAGCTGATGCATTAAACGATGCAATGAGTTCCGTTGGGCCAGACGACTTGTGCCACACCATGGATTGGGATCTCATAACAAACACTCACACCGGATCTCGAGTGGTTAATGACCTCAACCATTTGTTGGCATGGGTAAATCGCACTAGCGGAACCAGGCTCAAAGCATGCACGGATAGGCATGGGGTCATAACGGTCCTTAACATCGACAATCCGGCAAGCATAATCTCCAGCATGTCTAAGGCTGAAGCTTCACAAACCAATAGAGACTCTCCCAACCCGCTATCCCCGGATGAGCATTCAACAGAAAACATTACTATTATTAAGGCTTTCCGTGCGGGCTTATCATTCCCTTGTAAGAGTCCGGGAGGAGCCAGGTCAAAAATAATAAGTACAAAAACAAAAGGTTTCACTGAAACAGATATTAAGAAAGCCTTGGATCAGTCTAATAATTGCTCCATAAAAAACACTGTCCTCTACATATTGAAACGTGAGAAGAAGCATAGGGTGAGATGTCCAACAGTGAACCAGTGGTACACATTAGCCACCCTTCCTATTTTGTAAATGCGACGTTGCCAAACCGTGTCGTGGACACGAAAGTACTCAGTTGTAACCGCGCCGCCCGCTCTCCAGTCGCGAGCGAGCTAGCGCCAAAGACGCCCGCCGTGTGGCGGACCGCATTATACTTTTCGGCGACAAAACAAAATAAAACGTAAGTATTATCTTTTCTTAATACTTCTGTTATGTATAGTTTTTCTGTATGACATTTATTATACTTATTATAGTGTTTATTGGGGTATCGTATAAAACTGAAATTACTACGGTAACTCTTCTTGTTTGTTTTTAACATAACCTTAAATATTGAATGGTGGGTGTAGTACACAGTGAACCACGAACGTAGATTGAACAGTGAACCGGTTCACTGTGTACTACCTCTATATCGCTACTTTGCGGGTAGGTTTTGAATTTTATACATAATTTATATTGAGTTGAAACATTACATTGTATTATAATGTTATTGTTTCAGCATGGGGCGAATTAAAACGGCGCAAAAGCGCAGTGCTTGTAAAAAATGGACAATCAATTCGTAAAGCAGCAATAGAATGCGGATTACCGTACCCTGTACGGAGATACGTAGAAAAATTTAAATCTGACGAAACCACAAACTTAGTAACCAATTATGAAGTAAATGCTGTTTTTACTCATAACCAGGAAATAGAATTAAAAGAATACCTTATAGATTGTTCGCTAAAATTTTATGGGCTTACTGCTAAAGATACACGAAGACTAGCCTACCAAATGGCATTTATTAATAAAATAAAAGTTCCTTATTCATGGGAAGAGAAACATATTGCTGGAAAGGAGTGGTTAAGGTCATCAAAAAACACACGGATTTAAGTCTCAAAAAACCTGAACCGTGCAGCTTGGCACGAGCCTCGGCATTCAACAAATAAAATGTTCAAACATTTTTTTAAACTCAAGAGAAGCTATGCAACGGTCTCCTAACTTCGGTAACGGAACACGTGTCTATAAGTTGGATGAAACCTCAACCACGACAGTACTAATGAACAGAATTTTATTCAAAATTTTGATATTGTAGAAGCTAATGAAAACGAAAAAACACTTGACATCGAATATTGTGGAGATCTTAATTTCTAAACGTAAAAGAAAATCTAAAGGTCAAGTAAAGTCAGATAGCAAAGGGGAGTGGACTAAAAATATATTATGCAAAAAAACTAAGATTAGAGGGAGAGCAGTACATGGGATATCAACGAGATAGTAAACAAGGAAAGTTTAAAGTTTTACATGATGTTATGCGATCTGCGCGTAAAATAGGACCTCGCTGTTCTTCTGAATTCTATACAAAATCCAAACTTCGTGGATGTAACAACATAGTAGAGACAGAAAGACAAGACATTTTTACTTTTTTTTTGGAAACAAATGGACTGGTCTCAGAGGCAGCAGTATGTTGTTTCTAATGATGAATGTGGAAATAGAAAACAAATAAAGAAGTCAGAGTCCGACTCAAGACGAAATTTAAGCAAGCAATATTTTTAAGCACCGAGTCTCAAGGCCGTGTTCAAGTATGTATGAAAACGTTTTTAAGTACTCTAGGTATTACAGAAAATTCTGTGCGTTATTGGATTGAACATTCCGAAAAAGGCATGACAAGCAAACAAGAAGTGGCACGTCCACGTAAGGAGATAAAAGACTGTGTGATCTTTCTAAATAAGTTTTTGATGATTTAGCCAAAATGCCATCCCACTATTGTCGGGCATCAAGTACAAAACTTTATTTAGAACCAATTGTACAGAGCAAACTGAAACTTTATAAGTTATACTGTGAGAAATGTAACGAACAGCAGGAAAAGCCCACCTCTCGATGGTTGTTCGATCAAATATTCGACAAAAAGAACTTAAGCCTATTTTCGCCTAAGAAAGACCAATGCGATTTGTGTTGTTCTCATAATGTTCCCTACATTATGAGAACAACACAAATCTCGCATTGGTCATATCAGTGAAGTCAAATATCGTGAACATATGTATATTAAAGAAGGATAGAGCTAGACAGGAAAAAACTAAGATAAATTAAGAGCAAACCAATAAAGAAGTGCATGTCTTTACACACGATCTACAATCGGTACAGCTGTGTCCTAAACTTGAAGCCAGTGCATTATATTATAAGACTAAATTATGTGTACACAACTTCACCATCTACAATCTTGAAAACAAAGACGTGCACTGTTATTGGTTCGATGAGTGTATTGCAGGCCTGGTGGCTTCTGTGTATACTACCTGCATTATAGACTGTTTGAAAAAAACGCTGTCTAAGAAGCTGCTGCCTATAATTCTTTATTCTGATGGTTGCACAGCACAAAATCGCAATGCTGTTTTATCCAATGCATTGCTGGAATTAGCGATGGACTATAACATCCAGATCGAACAAAAAATCCTAAAAAAGGGAAATACCCAGATGGAAGTAGATTCTTGTCACAGTGCCAGAATAGAATGTCAAATTAAACACAGAGACAACCACTTGCCTTCGCAGTACGCATCAATTTCGAAGGAAGCTCGTTCTAAGCAGCCCTACAATGTACATTTTCTAAATCATGACTTTTTCTTAGACTATTCAAAATCTCTCATGTATGATTCGATTCGACCAGGTAGAGTAGCTTATGACCCAGTAGTTACAGATATCAGAGCATTACTTTATGAACCTGAAGGGCTTATAAAATATAAACTAAGCTATGATGACGACTACGTATTATTACCCAAAAGATATAAACAAGAAGCTTTCTGCCAAAACCAAAATTGTACCAAAGCAGAATAAGTACCAATTTCTCAAATAAAATGGAGCCATTAACAAGAATTAAAATGTGTCATACCTAGTGATTGCTTAGCTTTTACGACGGTTTGCCACATAATTAAGTAAGACCTTAAATGCTAGATTTTTTATTTTATTATTGTGAAGTGTTGTGTTGTATTAAGTTTATTTCATGAGATCTTTTCGACTTTCATTTTGTTTACTACTATAATATGTTAAATATTTAACTAACTAAGACTGTTACATTATAATGTTATTACAGTATAATTATCTAATGTAAGAATTTATGTGATTTAGTCAATATCGATGTCCTCAAGTACAAAGTAAATTTGAGAATGATAAAAGTGCAATTAAACTTAAAATACTTACTTCTTCAGTGTAAATGTTCAAATACTTAAATAATAGGTTTATTGTTTAATAAAAAAAGACTGATTGCATTGGAATAAAATAATTAATAAACATAATATTTTTGTTTTTTTTAATTCCATAAAGAAAATGACGTGTCATGTCAATTTGTGATATTAATGTGACAACACAATGTATGTCATTATATTTGGGTTAAATAATTGTTTTTTATAAACAGTTACTGTTTCTACATCAAAATAGAATTATAATTAAGTATACACAAATAGTAAATTTGTAATATCGCACACCTAGATCTAAAGAGAGCTAACTCAAAAATCTCAATTTTTGAGATAAGCATACCATTGAATTCCTTAACTCACTACCTAGCGACCAACAAAACAGATTCAAAAATAGTTCCACTACTCAACACTAGATGACGCCGGAACCCCTTTTTGATGAATTAGCGAGCCCCGCTCCTCTCCCACCAACACAGGGACATCGCTAGTTGCAGTCAGAATAACATGCGGAACGCACGTACCCGTCTTAAACAAATTATAGTTATTGAAAAATTTTTGAATTTGTAGTTGAGTCTGTTTTGTCGACTCATTTTTTTAACTCTTTTAAAAACAAATGAAATTGAACTCTTTTGCTACTGGCGATTGGAGTCTTTTCATCTTAATTATTATTTTATTTTCGTCCTAGAACTACACAGCTTAATACGTTTTTACAGAACAGTTTTTAAGTTAGACCTGTTTAGATGGGCTCCGGTACGCCACATCAAATTTCATTACATCGAAGCTCATGAAATCGAACACGTTTCATCGATGAATTAAATCTTTCGGTTAGTGAATATTACATTTTCTATTTCAGAAAAAGAATGAATCGTGAGCGATTTTTAGTAAATATGGTTGAAGAAAGGGACAAAGAAAACATCAGCCCTAGTTTACTGACTCAAAATGAAAATATGCAATCAGATACTAGACCTTTAGAACAGGAGTTTGAATAAATAACACAAAAGGAGATGGTACTAGAAAACAGGCCACAGCTAGATGATGATCTCGAGATGTTATTAAGCGATGAAGACTCATAGGAACTTCAAGTCCCCTTATCCGTGGTTGATAAATCTACTCCGAGCACATCTAAACAACAAGAGTCTGGTACACCTAATTATTACATTTCACCAATCCAAAGTGACGAAAGTGACTTTGACAACTCCGATGATGATCCCCATTTCCGATTGATTCAGAAAAGTAAGACACCAGCTAAGGTTGTACCTAGTAGTTCATCGTCTTCATCCAACACCAGCAGTAGCAGCTCTGAGAGATCATCAAGCTCTAGTAGTTCGTCGGACACCGAAGATGATAGTGTAAATGTACAACCTCAACCTCAAAATGCTATGGTTGCTGAAATTAATGCCCAAGAACGCGGGATAGAAGAAAAAAAAGGTAAAAAGAGAGTACGAAAACCAACGATGTGGAAATCGAAAGTTGCAAAAGTGTTGAGAAATTCTGGTAAAGCCTACCAGTCTTTGTCGAAATCGAAGATACAAGTGCCAGAGAGAAAAGTTGGACCCCCCTGTGGAGAAAAATGTCGGCTAAAATGTAAAGATAAGATCGATGAAATATCAAGGCAACAGCTTTTTGATGCATTTTGGGGACTCAGCAATCTTGAAAGGCAGAGAGAATTTGTAGTACGACACTCACAAAAAATAAAGCCCAAATATCGATACTCAAGCACACAAGATTTTAGAGCTCTTAACACCGCCTTTTATTTTGAGGTTGATGGATCCAAAATTAGGGTATACAAACCGTTTTTCAAATCATTTATTTGAAGTATTTACATAATTAAGGGGCATAAGAAGCTGTTTGTAATAATAAAAAATAAAAAAAATAAATATGAATGAATGTATGATGTTATAAATGATGGATTATGAATGTGTGTGGTACTCCAAATAAATAAACAATAAGTAGAAGTGATAATTCGGGCGCCAGGAGTACACAAAACTATGCCAAGGATAGACTAACCTGCGGGAACTGGAAACCTTTAATCTTCAAGCGGGGAGTATCAATAAAAATCGACATAAAAGTTATTGAACGATTTTATTGCCCGAAGGCTGCTGGTCTCAATATACAAGAAAATTCCTTTCTATAATTAACGGTTCTAAGGTGTAAAACTAAGATGGAATAGAAATTAATTTTTGTCCTGTCATTATTGCACTTTTGTCAATATAAGTTATGTATTATAAACCATACCACGTTCCGTCGAATAAACTAACAACCGAAAGAGCAAACCACGCTCATCTTGGTGATTTTGATCTTCGCGGAGACGTCAAAGGCGGTCCATGAAATATGCTGGTAGGGGCTAGCTTTCAAACTTTAAGTTTCAAAAGAAAAAGAAAGAAGAAACGCCTCGCGGCTGAAATCAAACATGAATAATTGTTAGCTGATATCCAGCGTTGATAAAAATGGCGATCGAAATGGTTATGACCAAATACAAATTAACTCACCGTTTCTTTTAAAAAAAAATGATGTCATCAGTAGATGAATTAATCCAAAATATATAAGGTTTAAAAGATCCTGAAACAAATATCGGAAACTATTAACGTCTGCCATCAAAATAGCCATGCGACAACGTGAACATGAAACCACGAAGAATTTTACCTACCTTTATAAAAAATATGGGCTATCCGATCAGGATGCCGGCAAGGGCAAATCGGCTACCACATAATGGGGACTAGATGCCATCCATCTGAAGTTAATACTTCAAGATTTAATTCGGAGCCCTGAAATTACTCCCTTCTGTGCAAAGCTTGAGTCGAAAAGTGAACCTGTCAAAATCAACTGACAGCATCAAAAGAAAAAATCAGTGTGACCACTACACGATTCCGATTAAACCAAGAAATGAATTTTTTACATGGCAACACCACCATGGTGCCTACAAATTAAAGCAAAAAATCCGCTATCATGTAACAGGCTTAAAAGAATCGTTACATGTTATTAGTTAAATATTCTTTTATTAATGATTAATAAAGAATAATATTTCATTTGAGTACTTAATTCACCGTTTTCTTGCTAGTTCATCAACCAATATACCCCTAATGTTGAGAAAAAAGCCGTCTATGAGTTGCATTATTATAAAATAATTCAAAATGCTGTTACATTTAAATTTATATTGTATCTTCAAAAGAGAGCCAACTAAAAATTAAATTCAGCAACACAGGTTCAACTCCAAATAACAAAAAAATAAACAAACATTTGTTTAGCAATACGGAAATAACTACAAAATATCAATTTTCAGCCCCATTAAATGATTAAAACACAAAATTCTTCTAACATCATTCTTCTATCTCATTTAGAAAGCATTGATTAATATAGAAAACTCCTGCAGTGCACAGGGAGACGGTAATCAGTTTTTCAACTTATTTGAAAAAAGTGTTGTTTTGAGTTAATAGCTGTTTAGATCTAGGTGTGCGATATTATAGTATCTATAAAACATTATGCAGTTATTTCTCTCTCCTGAAAAGTTGCTATTTTTTACTTCCGTGGTATTAGAACTTCAACGACGATATGGTCCTGCATTTTCGACTATTCAAAATATTTGAATCAGCAACACCCAAACAAATATAACTTTTTACTCAGAAACTGATACTTATATTTTGTTGTGGCTATTCTTGAAAACATTAAAATGTTCAAGTGTTTAATTAAGAGAAACACTCAGATTGAGGTTGACTGGGACATTCACTCCCTGTCAGTGCAGTATGTAGACAATAGTGATTTTGAGAAACAGTGGGGTACATGTGGAAAGATGACCGCCTGACCAGACGAAATCATCCAGGGAATGGTTACTGATCATTTTTCATGTTGTATTTCTTTGCAGAGGCATGTTCAGTACTATAAACAATGAACATCTGAAGCAGAAGTACTGATTATGTCTCAAAAGATAAAATACGATATACAAATAATGCCCTAATAACAAAAATACAATTCAATACAAACTTCCTACATTTTTGGCTTTTTTATGCGTAACACCACAATTTTGATTTGCCAATAAGTGTAACACGTAGGTACATGTGATAGAGATTATCAGTTTAGTTCAGTTCAGCGAAATACGGTATTATTATATTAATAAAATTCCCAAGTTTGGGTAGCTCATGGCTGAAGCTGAAACTGTCAAGTGTCAAGTCAAAGTCATCTGTCAGTGTCAACTCACTGCTGGTCGAGTGTTGACAGTCAATCAAACGTCACGTCAGTCAGTCAATTTAGGGTTGTCAAGAAGAATAAATTCAGTCTTTCAAAATACCACCGAACGAAATTCACTAAGGCTAAATGGTCATAGGGTGTATTCCTGATACACGAGACGAGTGATGCAAGAAAAGATTTTGCGAAAATCAACCCTTGTGAGTATGAAATGGGAGAAATTCCTTTACATGAAAAATGCATATTCCTTGGGTTTATAAGGTTGAAACTTTGATACGAATGGGCACCTAAGTAAATACAAAAGTTTGACTTTATTAGTATTTCAAAACTACCTCTGATGGGGGTTTAGGGGGTGTTATTTTGCAATTACATATTTTAAGATTTTTCAAAACTCAACCCTTCTTCTTTCTTTAAATAGGGTACACAGTATTTAAAGTCTATATTACCAAGCCGCGCACAGAGGCTTGACCGCGGGCGTCTTCCGCAACACGCGATCGTAGCCGAAAGTATGCTGCGACGCGCGATCGGCTTCGTATCCGTTCTAATCCTGGCTGTCATCGCGTGCGCACAAAGCTGTGGCCGGGCGGCACCACTCATTCTCGAAAGTGCATGCATTGCAGATCTATGTTTTATGATTATTTTCTTCTTTTTCTAATGCAATAGGCGACAATACTACGTCAACTTCAACCATTTTCAAAAATCAGAACACGTCGACACGGTAGGAATGAACCTATTTGACTAGGCGCAGAAAAGGATACGTTCGCAAGCGACGACGGTACGGAGCCGATCGTATGCGTCGATTTCCTGCCGGACGCGATCGGATGTCGCCGCATCCGTTCGTATCCTTTCCGATCCGATGCAATGCGAGCCGTTTGGTGGAAATCATCTTTAAGTATCATGTAATAGGGGCCAAGTGCCGTTAACGAGGACCAGAACTCGGGCTCATACTACGATTTTCCTGACGGGTAAACCAAATGGCGGGGAAGCGAACCGGAACTGATGCTCTTGCACGGCAGTCGAATACTGCATATATCTGTTCTAATCAATAACATAGTTCTAATAGGTAATTATTATTATTCTAATTTTATCGTCTCTGAACCTGTGGTACGGACGCCAGCACATCAACCTACCACAATCTGTCAGATTTCTTCAATAGATTTTCAACTTTATCGCTAAAGCATAAGGTTCAAAGTTGATTGGGAAAATCTGACAGATTGTGGTAGGTTGATGTGCTGGCGTCTGTACCTTGATGATTATTGGTGGATCACCAGAAGAGGTTCGCAAGGACCTGAAAGTTCTTGTTCCTCAACTTAAGGAGCTGGGTCTGGAGGTGAATCCCTCAAAGTGTGAATTTTTTCCCTGTAGCGTTGGAGTTCATACACACTTCTTCAGTGAAGAATCAACAAAGATCAACAGTCATAGACTTAATAATGCGCAGTGGAGGCAGGCGGCTCTATCCGGTACGGGGGTCTTTGGGTGCGGTGCGTACATGATGTGGGTTGGCTTTCCTGGCGTCGACACATGGGGTGGTTGACCTCGTCGCTGTAATTCTAGATTCCAATGGTGACGGATCAAACATACCATTGATGTTGCATCAGGTCAGCTTGGTCTGTCCTCAACATGGTGGCAGCAAGTCATGACGCAACACATGTTCAGCGCGCTTAGGACGACGTCACGCCTAAGCTGATCCAGGAACAGATGTTGATGGGTTCCTCGGGGGCTGATCTAGCCAGGGCTGTATCGCAGCTGGAATTGGGGGCATGGTTGCACGAGCTTTCTTCGCCTAACCTGGGCACGTTGCTTGATGACGACTCATTGCGTGTGGCGGTGGCCCTCCGCCTGGGCTACAAGGTGTGTGAACCCCACAGATGCACCTGCGGTTCCAAGATAGAGGCCGATGGCCATCACGCTTTGAGTTATCTTCGTTGCTCGGGGAGATTCCCGCGTCACCATGTACTCAATGATATTGTATGAAGCGCTTTTGTGTCGACTGATGTACCCTGCGTGTTGGAGCCTCCGGGTCAGTGCAGAACTGACGGCAAGAGGCCGGATGGGCTGACCCTGGTGCTTTAGAAGAACGGCAAGTGCCTAACATGGGACGCAACTTGCGTCAGCACTCTTGCTGCCAGCCACCTTGGTCGCACCGTCCGTGAAGTACGCACTGTTGGTGGTCCGTTACTATTTTGTGCCCATTGCCCTTGAGACCATGGGTGCTTGGGGCATTGAGGCCAAGATGCTCATCAGTGAGATAAGGCACAAGCTCTGTGACAAAACGGGTGACTTCCCCTCCGGATCGTTCTTGGTGCAAAGGTTAGCCATTACCATCAAACGTGGCAATGCAGCAAGCGTTTTGGGCACCTTTGCGCCGGGAACAGTTAGGGGCGGGTTATTTGACTAGGTTAACGTCTTGTTCTTACAAAAGTATAATTATGATTTTCAATATTTTCGAATAACATTATGAAGATATTGTAAATAAATCAATAAATAATTATATATATTTCTAATTTGATTACCTGTAATATTAATTTCATTCGTTTCTTAGTACCAATGTCCCTAGTCGGGTCATCCTTAGATAATTCTGATACCAGCTCGGAGTAGTATCCCCTTTTAGGGATATCATCCCTTGATTTATTATTGTACACGAGATCATGTTGTTCTATCTTTTTCCTTTTGCAATACATATTGAAAATGTAATTCTAAATAGCACACACAAACGTTGTGTGAAATAATAAACGTCAGGTTACGTATTAGTTATTTTTTTTAATGTAAGTTAAATTCATAGTGTAAAATAATTTCGACCAGTTTTCGCCACAAATTCTTATCGTTGGAAACTTGTGAATTTTTGGTTCATAACTTCACTCTTCAAAGAATGCAACCAGCTTAACCAATGTTTTTCTGTCAGATAATACTCTTTTGGCGGGAAAGTAACATTGAATAAATAAAAATTGAATAATTGTGTTTTATGTATTTTTATGTTGTGACCAAATTATTATTAAAACTTGAACAATTCAAGCGCGTGGCCAAAATATAAACTACAGTACATTTCCCAAACAATTTTGACCACAAGGCGTGTTAGTAAACAGTTGTAAGTCTCCTGTCGACATCACTCGAGCGCCAAAAGATTCATGAAGTACTGTACCAAAAACGCGCTATTGTGAATATTAAGCACTTCACACACGGCAGCTACATATAATGTAAAGATGTATATTATAGCACGATACATCTCAATACATCTTTCCATAGAAATCGTCAGGTGAATACACACGACAGCTATAATGTAAATTTATAATGTGGAGACATTAACTATATATTATAGCTGCCTTGTGTGAAGCGCTTGAATCAGACGATCAAATAACGTTGTCGCACTGTATCATGGAATTAGTATATAGCACTCATTAGTCAACGCAAGAAGCTGGCCGGCAAAGGGCGGGGACCGTCGGCTATTGTTAAAAAATGTTGCCACACTATCTCTACTAGTGCCATTAGTGATGTTGATGACTGATCATACTGATGATCAAAACGCACTGACCTCTATTAAGAGGGAAGCGCTAAGGTAGCCCGCGAAATTCAAATTTTCTTAGGTTTTTTGCAATTTGCTGGTCAGCATTAAGTTGTACGTTGATTAATATATGAATCGCAGCCGTAAGAAATATGTGTTTACAGAATTATAATCATTAAAGTCATCAACGCAACTCTCTAAGACCACGTAAGTCCAAAGAATGATGATTTCATGAAACAGTTATTCTGTGGACTTACGTGGTCTTAGAAAGTTGTGTTGATGACTTTAATGATTATAATTCTGAAAACACATATTTCTTACGGCCGCGATTCATATATTAATCACCGTACAACTTAATACTGACCAGCAAATTCCAAAAAACCAAAAAAAAATTGAATTTCGCGGGTTACCCTGGCGCTTTCGCCTTTTCGGGGTGGAGACCAATCCAACAAATCAAATATCATAAAAGTCGGTCTAGCCGTTCTTAAATTATAAACGGTGTAACTAACCCGGCTTTGTTTTATTTAAGTTTATAGATTCGAATTTGACCAAATGTTGATTTAACCGTAAACAATCAAATATTCTTTGTATTGATCGGATAAAAATGTATGTCGTAGTTTCATCAGCGTAAATACATAGTCTTCTAAAGAAAATTTTATTTCGATCTAAGAAATCTTTATAAATAAATTAAAGTTTTCTTTAGGAATTTTCGTTTACTCATGGAGAATAGAAGTAAGGAGAACTAACTCTGTTGTGAAAAAGTGCCCATCAAACTGCGTTAAATTAGGATGGCACTACAGTAGCAACAGGGTAAATGTCTCACAGCAGTAATTTTAGGCTATGTATACAAAATTATTTTGAACCACGTAAATAGTTGAGTTTTGGTATACTGGGCTGTCACTAACTACACTAGTCACTGAAAATATTAAATTTTCTAAGTCGGCGTACTTCAATCCGTCAACAAATGCTACATTCATACCATACCATTTGCCTACGTTAGCGCCATTGGCGGGCGTGGCGCGGCGAACTCAAACATATGGAATTCCATTGAAGTGTCCATAGTGGGCACGCGGGCGCGGTGAGCGGCGCGGGCTGCTCATATATTTAAATATGCTATACCGGATACTATAAGATACTCTAACCCATCTTGCAAAACTTCATATCATCGATTACCCCATTTGCTTGTGTGGAACAGGTGTAGGCGACCGGCGACGCCGACTTAAATCATATTTTTGTCTCCTGTCCCTTATATGATCGTACATCCTTTCTCAGTAACCTCTTGTCCCTCAGTACTCGGGTCAGTCCATCTAGTTATACTAGTAGTTATACCCTTTTCCTACCTCAATATTTTCTTTACTTTGTACAAATAGCTTCTGTATATAAATGTATAGTCACATTCATTTCTTTAACTAATATTAAGTTAGAATATTTCGTCATTGTAATTGGGAGCAACACGCAAAGCTTTTTGTAGATGGCGCTCTGAGCGACTGTACTTTGTTTATGTTAGATCTCTATCATAACATTGTGATTTTTTTAACAAATTACTTGTAAATGAATACAAAATGTTCTCTCTAATGACTGTATCTCAACTTAAAGATGAGCTTCGAAGAAGGAATGCGTCAATTGCCGGAAAAAAGGCTGATTTGATTGAAAGGTAAGCATTTTAAATATTTGAGGTTATTTTCCTTCTTCAAGCTTATTTAATATGATTTGTAGACTAATTAAATGATATCTTTACAGACTAGAGGCGTATGAGCGGAACCAAAACTTTGGTACGGATTGCGACATCCAGGATGATAGCATATATCAGTCTCCAGCCTCGGATCAATTCAAAGACATAAATGCGGATTCGTCACTTCCAAGTATTAGCAAGCAAGAAATACAAGAATATTTTGAAAGATACAATGCCAAGCCAAACGGAGAGCTTTTATATGAATCTCGCCATCTTATAACTGCCCGTTTTTGCTCGGACAGTGTGCACACATTTTTAAAAGGAGAATGCAAAGCTAGCATGAAAAAAGTGGCATATGTGGTTGATGTGAAATTGAGCTGTGATGGTGTAGAAGAAAGCCATTGTGAATGTGCAGCAGGGAGTGGTATCCATGCATGTTGTAAACATGTAGCTGTCCTTTTGTGTGGTGTGCATGATATAGTGCAGAACAAAATGATTAAATTACATCAATCAAGTACACAAAAGCTGATGATGTTTAATAGACCCAAGAAATTATTTTATAACTCTCCAATTGCTGCTCAAAATTTACCCCACAAGAGAAAAAAATCTTGTAATTATAATCCTTTACGAGAGGAAGATATAATAAATAATTACACAGATTATGTAAGTAATTTAGCCATAGGTTATGGGGAAAGTTCTATGCCTATTTTACAGACCCTAGAACCCGCTAATCCTCATGGTATCGAATGGGACCATTACCCATGTTTGAAAGAGACTCCACATGATGTACTTTTAGAGAATTTACTTTTAAGAAATGTGACCTCTGCAAAAACTGAACAAGTTGAAAAAACCACAAGAGCGCAGGCTGATTCTCTGGAGTGGCATGAAAGGAGATCATGCAGAATCACAGCCAGCATGTTTTATACAGTGTGTCACAGTAAAACATACAGTGACTCCTTGATACAAAGAATTTTAGCACCTAAAGCTGTCCATACCAGAGCAGTAGTACATGGAAAAGTTCATGAACCTATAGCAATATCCCAATATGAAGAAAATTTTGGAATAATGGTTGAGAAATGTGGTTTATTTATATCAAGTCAATATCCTTTTTTAGCAGCTTCTCCGGATGGATTAATAGGACAAGAAACATTAGTGGAGGTAAAATGCCCATATGCATCAAGAAATAGCCTTATTAATGAAGTGACTGTACCATACCTAGAAAAATGTAATGGACAGCTTTTTTTAAGGAAAACCCATCCATACTATGCTCAGGTTCAAGGACAGCTGCTTTGTACAGAGAGAAAGTACTGCAATTTTATTGTCTATACATTTAAAGACATGAAGGTAATTTTTATTAATAAAGATGATGTTTACATAAGTGAAATGTTAATTAATTTAATAAATTTCAACCTTCATCATTTGGAGCCTGCAATTCTTAAGAAATACGTTTATAAAAACTATTTACAATTAATTAAAAAACAATAATGATGTAAAAAATTGTTTTATTTCACTTTTTCATAATACATTCCCTAAAATTACAACACATAAAACATATGAAGAATATCTTAGTTGCAATAGGAATGTAGCTATGGTCTAGGTCATTCTTTAATATTTTATAAGTTTTTGTTAATCCTAATATCCGTTCAATATGGACCCTCTTATTAGCAAGCTCCCTGTCTTTGATTAGGGTGAGACCAGGTAACTGAGATTTCCCTTTTAAAAAAGTTGGTATTTTGACTGTCACATTTCTGTCTGCAAACATGTCTTGAATTGTGAATCCTCTGTCTGCAAGGATGCTGTCACCACTTTGGCATTTGGTCTTAAGGTCACTTCGTTCAACTACTTGTCTATCACTTACTGATCCTGCATATGCCTCGGAACAGTATGATAGCAGTCCGCCAGGTGTAGCACCAACTAATATTTTCAGCGTATTTGCATGTTTATAACTGCTCCATGAAGCTTGTTGTGATTTTGGGTTCTTTGGTTTTTGAACATTGATTTCAGTGCCATCCAAAATCACTCTGACATTGTCGTCATAATGTTTAAAGCTTTCTGGCATATAATACTGCACCATTTCTTTACTTGGCCAAATATTTATTTTTGTCCATAGCTGGTAAATAAAGTTAACCCATGTTATAAATATATTTGAAACAGTGGTCGGACTTACATTGAAAAATTTGCTAAGTTCAAAATTACACTTATTCTGCCTTAACTTCATCATGGTTAAAAAGAACTGATTTTCTGTACTTATATTTATGACATTACTGCCATAGTATTTAATTTTGTGAGCCATAGGACTAAGAGTAGAGTAAACAAAATAAAATTTTTTGTAGGTTTCAAAGCCTGTGTAGAACTTTATAGCTTCATCATCTTCTTTGTATTTACTTATTGATCCATACATATGCTCATGGTCAACTTGAGTGTGTTTTGATAAAGATGTAGTTATACTATGTGAACATTCTATAGGCATACAATGTGTGCTAGTGTCTATTGTTGTTACAATTTCTTCACAAGCAATTTCTGGCGTCAAATCACAGTCCTTTTCGTATTCAGAGACAGCTTTGCTGGTTGAAGGCTGTGGTTCTTCTTGAAAAAGTTTCCTCTGACTTCTTTTCTCCAGACGATGCTGTCGTTCAAGAGCTGCTGGATTTTCAGGTTTCACCTCAGTAAAACAAAATATTGATGGTACAGCTGACTTCCTAAGAAACTTTGCTAGTGGTTCATAAGCTGAAATAGCAAACAGGCACTTTTTAGCTATTATGTATTATCGAAATTTACAGTACAGTATTAAAGTTTAGGTTACAAATTTAAGTAAGTATCTTCCTTTTGGACGAATCAGAAAATAGGGCTCAATACAATAGTAAGTCCCTAGCAGTGCTAGCTTACTTGTATAATTGCTTTTTCCAAAATAATCTTCTTGTTTGAAATGTGCTGCACACAATCGTGCAGTATGGCTTGCTTTAAAGTTTTGGATCCGTAAAGCAGATTCCCATTGTTTTCTTCGTGTGGCATCCTTAGGGAACAGATGAATCCCTTTATTTTTGCAGTTTAAAGCAGAACATTTGGGCATTTTAATCTAAAATAAATAACATGTGAAAAGTAAACAAACAAATCCATACAATTTGACAATCGTTCGTTATGTCAAATCAATGACAGCCGGACAGTTGATCATGCGCCTCCTAGCGTGATAAAAAGTTAGTTTTCCTCCCCATTAGCTCATTATCCTATCCGATAAAAATATTGATCCTATATTAGCCCGTTATAATGAATTCGAATAATAATACATATTTTCGTTTCTCTACCTTTGTTTCCTTCGTGTTAGAGAACAAAACGTGACATTGGCTGAATCACTGACCTCTAATAAACCAGTTCAGTGGGCTGAATCATCATCATCATCATCATCATCATCGATCGTTTCTCAGCTTGTAAGTGTATAATCTATGGGCTGAATGCACAAACCGTGCGAAGCGGAGTTTTTGGCGGGATTTCTTCGAGTGAAGTCTAGTTGGCTGTTTTAATTATTCGCAAATTGATTCCTAGTGGATATTGTGATGTAAAATTGGTGTAGTTTTGTATCTCAAGTGTCTGCGCAACTGGACAATATGTGTAATCATTGAAACAGATGCGATCCCGGTAAAATGGAGCTGAGAATTTTTTTGTAGTTTTGGCTACCTCAGCGAAGTTTACCGGGAAACTTGATTCGATACATTTGCTGCCAAATACTCCTAATACATTAGAATGTGTACACCCATATTCTAATGTCATGTTAGACTCAAGATATAAATAAAATGAAACAAAGACGTGCCTAAAAGGTCTTAGCAACCAGGCCATAAAACAAATAAAAAAAAAACCGTGCGAAGCCAAAAGAAAAAAAAACGTGAAAGTGAATTTATTTAGTGAATAGAATAGTGATTATTTATAGTAAATAGTATCTCCGCTAGGAGTACAAATGTTCTGTGAATAGTATTCCGAATTCACAATTATTTACAGCACATAGTACTTTTTGTTAGTATTTTAGTCTTGTAGGATGTAAATCCAATCCGCATTTCCGGGAGATGGGATTCTTCATTCATATTTTCTTTGGAATTATTAAAAACGTGAAAGTTGTTATTGTGTATGAGTAATTGCGTACCACGCTAGTAGCCACAGAATGACTATTACAATTTAGACTATTACTACTAGCGGAGAGGAATGTCTACCACAGAGTACACTATAATACTGGTAATGTCAACTTCAAATAAAAACTGGCCAAGTGCGAGTCGGACTCGCACCAGGGTTCCGTACCACAAGACAAAAACGCCGTAAAAATACACGTTTGTTGTATGGTAGCCCAATTAAATATTTATTTTATTCTGTTTTTAGTATTTGTTGTTATATCAGCAACAGAAATACATCATCTGTGAAAATTTCAGCTGTCCAGCTATCACGGTTCATGAGATACAGCCTGGTGACAGCCAGACAGACGGACAGTAGAATTTTAGTAATAGGGTCCCGTATTTACCCTTTGGGTACGGAACCCTCAAAAAGAAATAAACGGAAGTCGCTGCTGGCGACATTTAGAGTTTGCCCTTAAAACTATCATGCACTATCAAAACGCAGGAGTCCTACTTTCTTTTGGACAGTATGGCACTCTCGCTTTTAAGAAAACTCTATCGCTCGATTCGAGTTTTCTTACAAGCGAAAGTGCCCAGAGTATTAGAAAAATTAGAAAATAAAACAACAATAACAAGATAATATGTTATAATTTATTTACCTTTCAATCAGACAGGTTTGGGAAATCGAAACAACTTCACGCTGTCTAGCAGGTCACAAGCTGCACTGCCCGCACTTAAAACATTTTCTTTTGTTTTCCATTGTCACAAATACTTATTACTTATGGTTTATTTTTGTTCATTGATTATAGTCACTTTCTTTTAAGAGTCACTTTCTCACCGGAGTCAATTTCTCATTCAAACAATTATTCGCTGAAACGAGGAGCTTTAGCTCTACTCAACGTTGGTAAGATCAGATGAAGATCTTCAAATCTCGACACAAATCCGAAAATAACACGAAATTAACGCAGAAACAACAAACAAAACAACCGACGCTATTTTGCCGTTTTGCCAAACTCGTATTGTCAACTTGGTGTTGAACTGAAAATACTTCTACAAAAAATAGTTTTATTCCATTTCATTGTTGGACCTATCGCAAAGAAGGTAATATGACGGTTTTATTTACGTTATTATTGTCATTCTCTAATATTTTTTATTATTATTCCAATAAAAATTAATTCATGAGGTATGGATAAAAAACGATTACATGGAAGTTAGAATAATTTTATGGCAACATTTTGATTTGTCAAATGACGCTATTGCACACAAGCACCAAATATTTTTTTTACTTTTTAATGGCAAGTTGGAGGGTTTGTCCACATGTAGGTATTTCGTTCCATCCATACCATACATTATATTGTAGTCTGTGTTCCATACAAAATTGAAAGCCCGCTAGTGGCAAACGCATAACAATATATAGTTCCTTCGTAATAAAAAACGTGACATTGGCTGAATCCACAAAATACATTGTAGTCTTTGAAACCGTGCAAGAAAAAGAAAACTTACTTTTAGGCCGCATTCCGAATTAAGACAATATCGTTTACAGCGCTCATAGCAATAATTTGCGTTCCGATTTAGATACCACGTCAACAATTCGGAACGCTCGTGAAGCGCTAAGGTAGCCCGCGAAATTCAAATTTTCTTACGTTTTTTGCAATTTCCTGGTCAGCATTAAGTTGTACGTTGATTAATATATGAATCGCGGCCGTAAGAAATATGTGTTTACAGAATTATAATCATTAAAGTCATCAACACAACTCTCTAAGACCACGTAAGTCCAAAGAATGATGATTTCATGAAACAGTTATTCTTGGGACTTACGTGGTCTTAGAGAGTTGTGTTGATGACTTTAATGATTATAATTATCTAAACACATATTTCTTACGGCCGCGATTCATATATTAATCAACGTACAACTTAATACTGACCAGCAAATTCCAAAAAACCTAAAAAAAATGAATTTCGCGGGCTACCCTGGCGCTTTCGCCTTAATGTAAAAATGATATTAATACAGTATTTCCTTGTATAAACACCACATTTCTTTTTCAGTTCTTCTCCTTTGGATAGGTGGCGACTGTCAGCTAAAAGTACAATTTCGAAAATGCCACGTTAGTTTAATTTAAAGATGATGCAACTCAAAACAAAACACACACTGACAGATCCTTACACACACACTGTCATTTTTGACAGCGCTCATGGTGATATTATTCCAAGTCATGGTCGGCATTATGAGCATTATCACAAGATGGCGCATGTCACATCGTTATCGCGCTCACGCTAATTCGGTACGGGTTTGTAGCTGCACGCTCAATCGATTATTTCCTAACTCGGAACGCGGGGTGGTTAGTTTAGTGTTAGTCTGTGTTAGTCCCACAGAGTACATTATGTTAGTCCCAGGTCTATTTTAGACAGTTGCAGTTTGCAGTGGTATTTTATTGTTGGAGTTTGGAGTATTGCGTTCATTTTCGATCTGTGTACCTTGTTCTGGATTGGCCCATAATGCGAATGGTGCTCAAAACGGTGAAGAAAACATTGTGAGGACACATGTTCTAACAAAAATTCGATGAAATGTGACATCTACCAATCTGCACTGGGCCCGCGTGGTGGATTACGGCCCACCCTCTCTCACCTAGAGGCCATTGCCCCAGCAGTGGGAATGTTATGGGCCGATTATAATTCGATGAGTTGTTGAATGTATGTCCTCAGTTGTCGAAGAAACAGGGAAGGCAGTGGGTTTTGCAAAAAAAGTCTTGTTCTGTTATTTATTGTTTATTTTCGATACATTAGATTGTTTTGTTTGATTTCGTAAAGGAGCCTTATCTTATTCAAGACGTGTTAGCAAAGAAAATCATCTTCATAATTCTGACAAAACAAATAAAATACCCTACTAACAATATCAATCATCTCAGCCGGCCTACTAAGAATGAATGTAGGTACAATATATTGTGTTGGTCTGAAAACCTGAGTATTGTTTCGTTATAATTTTCTTTAGTGAGTTCTTGACTAAAATGTGGAGAGTTTCTGTACTTAAGTGTGGTTGGTGGGTCATTGGGCACTTAGTTCACTAAAAAACCTGGGTCAGTGGGTCGTCTTAGGCTGTCTTTATGAATGTTTTCATTGTGAAAGAATACCCAATTAAGGCTGCCTTTCCACCAGGGCGTAGCGAGGGATGTGAACTCAGGTGGATTTATTTTTTTTTGCTATTTTTGGTATCTAGCCACTTCAGCAACATCATCTTTTATAGGCCACTTGAATTTCTTGTCGTCAATTTTTTTTGCAAATTTTATAATGTAAGTAACCAGAATCTGTAACAGACTGAATTTGTCCAACATAACGATGTACCAAACTTTTCATTGATATTAAATTGACAATAACCAATCGTTAGTTTCTGGTGGCATGTCATTTCCATGATCATCTTCAGATTCACAACTAGATTAAACATCATATTCGTCATCTTTTTCATCTTCAGACATATCATAAGTGGAATCTGGTGATGGAGGCAATTCATCATCATCTTCCGATGAAGATTTTTCCGTGTGCGTTCGCGCAGCGGAATGTTGTTGAATTTAAAGATATTAATTATGCAGATATTTAGTGTATGACGTCGTATAATTGTGTATGGTAAAAAAAAAATTGTGTACGCAGCCATTGTGGAGAAATTCACCAAAAACTGATTCCGCTGGGCGAACGTTGTCCTGGCGGAACTTATTTTAATCCATAGACTTTAGAAGAAAAGAGGTGTGTCCAAAAATTTGTGTGTATTTGTGTGTAATTGTGTATGTATGAATAAAATGAGTGCATGCATAAACTTCGGAGAAATTCAAGTTTCCGCTACGCGAACGTTTGGCCATTAGCTAGTTTTCATATAAAGCGCTTACATAGAGAGCTGTAGATTTTTACATACGTTGTTTTGAATTTGTTTATATTTGTTTAAAAAACAGATTTAGAAAAAATCGTAGGGCTTAAAAGATAAAAATATAAACGTAAAATACACTTAATAGGTCTTAGTTCTTAAAGTATGCACTTTGGGGTCTAGATTTTCACGTTTATACAAACCTTGTAAGTATCTGAAACATGTTGCCAAGTATCAATGATGTTCCGTTAGTAATTAAAGAGTTAAAGGACAATTTTACCATGAATAGATCACTGTTTACAAAACAGTCAAATATCACGACGTTCTAAAGGAATTGCATGGTAAAATGTATGCCAAAAATTAGTTTATTCATTCAACTATTCACATGCAAAATTTCATGTCATTAAATTTAGTAATAAAAGAAATCAATTAAAATACTGACGAAGCATCGAAAACCTACATAACCCGACCAAGTTCGGATAGCTTCAAAAAAGCGGCCCAGATATATCTAAGAGACGTTCTTAACCTTCCAATATAGTATTTACTAATATGGTACAGTTCCGTACACAAGCGTTAGGAAAAAATAAAACAATTGCATTTCTTGAATTAAAAATATTTTTTTAATAATAACCCAACTATCTACGATAAAAACAAATCTTCAATTAACAAGTACTTTTCTATTTAAATATCCGTGTACAAAAATTTTTTTTATTAAGTACATACTTAATTATGTTTCATTACACACTTAAATAAGTAATTATAATAACATTAACAAACGCTTGCAACGACAGCAATAAACTTAAATGTGTTTTAACTAACATAGGTTTAATAAACGATTATGAATATAAGGGTAAGTAAAATATTTAGAGCTTCAATAATAAAATCACAGATTAACAATCTCAGATCACATAACTAGACTATTCAGTTGTTTAGGTTTGAGAGTCTGCCTAATATAAAAATAAATCAACATTTAAAAAGTACTTATAAAATAAAAAAGGTATTTACAACTCAATACCAATTATTAAATGAGTAGCAAATACAGAAAAAGACCTCAACATTTCTAAGTATAATGTACACTAGCTTAAAAAAAAATCACAGATTAACAATCACAGATCACATAACTAGACTATTCAGTTGTTTAGATTTGATCAACATTAAGAAAGTGCTTATAAACTAAAACATTGGTATAAAAAAGGTATTTTCAAGAAAATATTCTTAAATGAGTAGCAAATACAGTAAATAACCTCAACATTTCTAAGTATAATGTACACTAGCTTAAAAAAAAATCACAGATTAACAATCACAGATCACATAACTAGACTATTCAGTTGTATAAATTATTGCATGAGGCATTATGTTTTTGGAACTATTTTGAATTTTGCTACATAAATCGTCGTAACACTGAAATGATTTATTAGTGTACGGGGGTCTCGAACAATGCGCCTTGTAATGACCAATACCTGGCATTTGTAAAGGTGGAACATATTCAATAATAGCCAATATTAAAAATAGCTTATTATTTATTTCAATATTACGAGGTATGTCCTCTAGATTTATGTACAAATTATGTAGTTCAAAGATAATTAAATCATTTAAATCATATTTAAAATCGACAGTGCCTATTCCACAAAAATTACAAATAGGAGGATTGTCACTCCTCATACCAGATTCTACAGACTCTTGCAATTTGGCAATGCCTTTACACTTAATGATATCAATGTTTAAAGGTAGGTATTTACATTTAAAATTGCTGTCATTTATGGAAACAAGGCATTCTTTATTTGAACAACATTTCTTTCTGTTTCCAGAAAAGTATGGCAAACAGATGTCTTCAATTATTTTTGTGACATTGCATGCACAATCTATAATTTGGCACTGTCTTGCATCAAGTGTATTGTCATTAACATTAAACAATGGATTTAGTAAAATTTCTCGTTTTGCGTATAACGTTTTGCAATAATTCTTTTTCGTATTAGATAATAGGATAAAAAAACGAGTGAATGAATCTTTGCTAATCAAGGAATCTATAAAATTACGGAAAGAGATACGGTCAGTATATGCGACTGCGAAAGCTTGAGCCACTGCGTCAAATGCACAGGTATTAGTCACTACATTTTTGATGTCTTTCGATATTGATACGTTACCATTTTGTAAGATGTAAAGAGGCTTCGACGAGATAGTTTTTGTGTTGGGAATAACTAGACCTCTCCAGTTTTCTATTTCAACAGGATTGTCTTGAAAAATAGATTGCTCCTCGAAATCACCTATAATTTTCGTCTGTTTAACTTGATTTAAAATCATATGTTCATTCTTATTCTTAATTATCTTAGTAGCAGTTTCAGAATATTTAGCTTTATTTAATTTGATCATTCCATTAATGTAAGTGTAATGTTGTATTAAAAATTCGTCTAAACGTATTCGCTCCTGCTTTGTATTGAAATATATGGTCTTTATATCTTTGAAATGATTTTCAACATTTGAGCTACTCCCAACATTTCTAACATTACGAAAATACTTATCCATAACGCCACTCCACATTGGCAACTTTCTCAATAGTCTTTTTAATGTATCATTTATTTCTGGTAGATAATATTCGGTTTTATGTTCGTTCGGGTCAATTAACATTAAATACAATTTTTCGGTTTCTAGAATATTGTCGTAATATTGAATGAGTGGGTTTGTACCTGCATTGTTGGTGTCATTCTTTTCATCGGCTAATACAGAACATAATGCCTCATCATCGTTACAGTTATCTAAATCTTGGATGTCAACCTTATACTCGCTTATATTCGCTAAACACGCTACAGCTTGATCATATTTCTTGCATGAATGCCCATCTAAATCTAGGGTTACATATTCATGTAAAGATACAGTAACGATATCTTTGATTACTGATTTGACTTCGTCATAGGACTTAAGCAAGTGAATTTTTTTTATACAATTTATATAGAAGTATTTACATTTTTCTGTCGCTTTATCGAAACAGCTTTGTTTGTATAATTTTTTGAAAAAATGAGACTTATCCAATCTAATGTAACATGCTGGTATAGAATTATGTTCACCTTCTAATATCGAAAAGCACTGCGCTAAATATTTGTTTGTGTCGGTGTTTAAAAAACTGCGACATATTGCTCCTAATAGGGCAGACGAATCATCACTGATAATTTCATTCGGCGTATTACGGTTACGCGCCCATGTGCTTAACCACGTGGCTATGGTTTCAGTAGTATGGGACTGGGACGCCATATAACATAAAGGTATACTTGTGTTTGCAGTGTATGCCACAACGGCATACAAAAAGGTATGTTTGGGTTCTTTAGTTCTTAAATTATCGTTAACATTTGGCGGTGCAATTACTTGAAAAATCGAACCGGTTGCATCGATGGATAAAACGATGTGTGTATTTTTTAATACTTCATCATAATATTTACCTTGTTCTTGGGTCCAAAAATATAAAAAAAAACGGGACTAAACTAAATTTTTGAACAAAAGAATCAAAAGGTGGACTTTGTGACATAGCCTAAATGGAGAGAATTGTATTCTTATCGAATTGGAGTGCCCTTTTAACTTCGTGTCGTATACGCCTCAAAGTACTTAATTTCGGAAATGTTGGAGGTTCACATGGATCATTTATGCCTATAATTTTGTCTGCCATCTTGGCTCTAACTGCTAATGCCTTATTATGTTTTAACATTACTGCTAATTTTTGTTTTCTTACAGAATTAAGTTTATTCTTTATAGTCGAATCATGGACAAAATCTTTTTTATATCGGCTTAGCAAACAAGTAACATCTATGAAATTACTAGTTATTGGATCAATAGTGACTAAAATATTTGCTCCACATTGGGTACATTTGCAATCACATTTGATATTATTTAGCTTTAAATTTGAAGGAACGTAATTGCTTTTAAATGAAAAAGTGCATTGAATATCCGTTTTTGCCCATATGTGGTCTTGTAGCTCATTCGTCCAATTATTTTTTAACAACTTGTGATTTGTTGGTTCTATATTTCTGTACTCATAATAATCCATTAGAAATTTTACTTGAACTTCATCAGATTCGTCTGTAATATCAACATTGTTTTCATCAGAATCATCAAAATAATGTTTACTGGTGGGTATGTTTTCACAGTGGTCAAAAAAATAATTATAATGGCGTTTAATTGACAATTGTATGGCAGGTTTCTTCATGTGGTAATTAAATAATTCAGCTAACTGCTTTTGTATACTGTCATACACTTCATGGCTAACAGGAGGAACAGATTTAACAAACGTGTCTTTATGTATTCGTACTACTACTTTCATATTATTTAACGGTATAGTACTTTTTCTGCCGGCCATTTTAAATTTTTCCTCCCGTCGGCGTCGGTAGCGCCGCGCGATGCGTTGGATCAATTGGTTTGGTTTGTAGAATTAGGTCGTTGAGGTGTTCGCTTCTAGTGAGATTAAGACGCCATTATAATCTGAAACATTAATAAAAAGTATACATTTACATAGGTACATGGATTACTACATAAAGATAATGAAAAATTGTGATACTTTATTAGTTGCTTTCCTTTTAAGGGGAGTATGTCTTAGTGATATAGAATCATATGCATAATTAATTATTGAAAAACAGCCGTTATTGCCATCTCTACACATAACCCCACAAAAAGAAAGTCAATAATAAACATCTGCCTTATACGTATATGTATTTTGCATATTGGTAATAAATATAAGGTGATTATTCAATAACAATATTTATTTTCAACATTTCGTTACAATCTAGTCGGTCGTTTAGTTAATTCAGTAGTTATTCTGTAATTTTCTATTCAGTAGTTTGTCTTTAACCAGGAAAAACATCTACTTGGTTACGATTTTATTATAATATATTACTACTATTACTATTATACTTTAAGGTACACACACCAAAATAATACATAAATTTTACAATAAAAAAATATAATGTACAAAGGCGAGCTTAACTCATTAATGAGTTCTCTGACAGCAAACCTAGAGCGAAAGAGAGATAGTTCTTAACAGGACAGAAAACAAGTGTACATAGTAAGAAAGGGGGAAAAAAAAAGATAAACTACTCTAATTATAATATTATAGGTACCTACATAAAATAAACTACAGATAGAAACTAAACAAATAACAAATACATAAACATAATATATACTCAAATGATACATACTTATAAATATATACTTAAACTACAGTTTATATTGACAAAAAATGTTCCAAAACTACCAACGAAGGGCTATCGCGTAACGAATGAGTGAGTTCCACAGACGCACAGCACGAACAGTGAAAAAGCCATTATAATATGTCTAGTATAATTTATTATTATGAATTTAAATTCTAAATAGAATTAGATCAATCTGTAGATATTAACTTGGGTTTATGGTGTCTGTCCAATGTTAACGTAACACAATTATTATAATTTATATGCCTCATAAACTACGTAAATGAATAAGTGTATAGTTATTAATTTATTATAAAATCTTACCTTATATCTGTGATCAGCTTCTCACTATCACTGACTCAATATTCCTACTACATAATTACCTATGTTAAGCTTCACTGTTACACTATAACATTAATAACACACCTTGTCAATATTATTATTATCGAGAATTGGCGATGCATAGCAAAACAACAGCGCATACGCACATTGTCCTTGACTGCACATTTGTTTGTGACTGGGGATAAAAAACAAAATCAGGTTCAAGTTCAACAGCAAAAACGAATACGCGCGGGCCGCGGCCAATGAAAACATATTATTGCCCTCTCTTTTCTTCAAGGATGGAAGTACCGTTTCAAGCGGGAAGCCGCGCGCGTCCTGTTCGACTAGCAGTTTGTGGAATATTCCACAGACGTTAAATTACGTGCGTTCACAAGAATATAATTAAATCAAAATATTAACTTTTAAAAAATGTGAATACCTATCGGAACTCCGGAATTATTCCAGTCAATTCTGGAGCTGAAAAATCAGAACAATTGAACAAAAATTTGGTGTACAAAAATAAATGAACTTTAAATTATATCGAAACAACAATTGTGTTATCACCTATACCAATTCAATACCGGTATTATACGGTAAATTTTGGGATGTTACCTAAATATATTGCATGGACGCTTTTTTGTAGCTATCCGAACTTGGTCGGGTTATGTAGGTTTTCGATGCTTCGTCAGTATTTTAATTGATTTCTTTAATTACTAAATTTAATGACATGAAATTTTGCATGTGAATAGTTGAATGAATAAACTAATTTTTGGCATACATTTTACCATGCAATTCCTTTAGAACGTCGTGATATTTGACTGTTTTGTAAACAGTGATCTATTCATGGTAAAATTGTCCTTTAACTCTTTAATTACTAACGGAACATCATTGATACTTGGCAACATGTTTCAGATACTTACAAGGTTTGTATAAACGTGAAAATCTAGACCCCAAAGTGCATACTTTAAGAACTAAGACCTATTAAGTGTATTTTACGTTTATATTTTTATCTTTTAAGCCCTACGATTTTTTCTAAATCTGTTTTTTAAACAAATATAAACAAATTCAAAACAACGTATGTAAAAATCTACAGCTCTCTATGTAAGCGCTTTATATGAAAACTAGCTAATGGCCAAACGTTCGCGTAGCGGAAACTTGAATTTCTCCGAAGTTTATGCATGCACTCATTTTATTCATACATACACAATTACACACAAATACACACAAATTTTTGGACACACCTCTTTTCTTCTAAAGTCTATGGATTAAAATAAGTTCCGCCAGGACAACGTTCGCCCAGCGGAATCAGTTTTTGGTGAATTTCTCCACAATGGCTGCGTACACAATTTTTTTTTACCATACACAATTATACGACGTCATACACTAAATATCTGCATAATTAATATCTTTAAATTCAACAACATTCCGCTGCGCGAACGCACACGATTTTTCCTTCTGCGTAAACCCTTTAAGGTTCCGTTTAACTATATTCACCTTTTTGTCGACTGGTTTATTTATCTTTTTGCTCATTTTTTCTCTTCTTATTAATAGTTTTCTTAACCAACTTTTCTTTTTCAGGTGTATCAGTCAAGATTTTCATTGATCCTTTTTTACGACCTTTCTGGGTTACCTTTCGGCAACCAGCTTTCGGGAATGGTTTTATTTCCTCGGGAGTCTTAAAACATTTCAAGATTTTTGAACAGCCTGGTTGTGGACTTGATGGAGCAGCTCTCTTTGTAGGAGTTTTGTGTGTACTAGATAT
Organism: Luperina nickerlii; assembly: GCA_963855955.1. Lineage (NCBI taxonomy): Eukaryota > Metazoa > Arthropoda > Insecta > Lepidoptera > Noctuidae > Luperina > Luperina nickerlii. The sequence continues at coordinate 5,412,920 of OY979671.1, forward strand.
CAGGATCTCATTTGGATTGACAGAGTTTGATGTGCAGTGTTCCGGTATAATCGCATCTTGTGTGGTATTTTCAGGTACGGTCAGCATCAAAAGTCGATTAACACTTCAGTTTTTTTAATCTTAGTTATTGAGCAAAATACATATTAACACTTCAGTTTTTTTTTATCTCAGTTATTGAGCAAAATATTTGTTGAAAATTGCATCTTACTTCTGCTGCAATTTTGAATAAATAATTTGCTCAATAACTGAGATTGATAAAACTGAAGTGGTAATCTAATTTTGATGCTGACCGTACTTTCGGGTTAATCTCAGTCTTGACGTGTCAATGTTGCGTCGGATAGAATCGATGGTGTAGCTGATCGTTGTGGATACAAAAGTTCACAGTTTTGTGATTGGTCACTCTCATCAGTGCGTTCTGGATTTGTTTCAGTAACTAAAGGCCTGTCCATAACATAGGACGAGAGAAATTCATCAGCGGTGAAAATGTCTTTATTGAAAGGATAAATCCCAGTTACTCGAAATCCACTCAGAATATTCTGAGGTGTAAAAGGTTTTGGAAATGCTTTCCCAAGTAATTCCGATGTTTCATAAATCGTTAGTTTTGGCAGGATTCTGGTCCATCCAATATCTACAAGCAGTATAATCAGTAGGCTTTGAGTGGTCCAAACACTGTTCTGTCTAAAGGCTGTGTGTTATGAGACGTGTGGGGAGGTATTGTCAAAAGATTTCTACCATTCTCTTTAGCGAAGTTTAATGATTCTATGCTAATATGTATGACTGTCATGATTATCCATTATAATCAACATCGGATAGGGGAGAGTGTGCATGAAAGAGCTAGTTTTAAAAAGTATTAAAAAACATCATTTTAGGCTGATTGATTTTAAATAAAAATACTTTTTTTCAATAATCAATTAATAGTTATGGTAATAAAATAAAAAAAAAAAATAGGTAAGAAATCGAAAATATAGCGACTTAAAAAAAGGGAAATTGGCTCTTTCAAAACAACCTGTCAATGAAAGAGCTACCGTGTGCTATGAAAGAGCGAGATTCCACTTTGTATAAACAAACTAGTTTTTCAACAATTTTAATTTCTCTTAAAATACTCAAAAATTAATCAAAATTAAACTTTGTAATAATCACAGCTTGATCAGTCTCAATAATCATCTTACAATAATCTTAATCATTAATGATAGTTTTATAAAACTCTGGTAAAACAATTAAAAACATTTTTGGCAGAAGAAATTAATCACTCCTTTGTTACCACAAGACTCATGTCATCCTCCACATATTTTTTAATACAGTTGCTCAAAAAGTGGCGTATTGCAGGGACGTATGTTGCCTCGGTCAAATAAAGGGAAACCGCAACCGTAACATTGGTTAAGAAGAACATAATGAATATTTGCCAGGGCCACACCATTGTTTTCAGTTGCTTGAGGCAATTTTTTGTCAAAAATAAATCAATATCCATTACAAGTTCTATCATTTTGACGATACCCTTTGCCTGGAATAATAAAAAAAAAATACTTAAATGAGATTGTACTCGACTCCTAAATGGAATTTGGAAAAGGCTAGGCGGAATATATTTATATGTACATATTAAAGCTTAAATTATCAATCGGAATCCGATCCCAATAAGCAAGAGTCGCATACGAAATCAAAATGAATATCACCATTAGCACATTTTTCGCAGACCGATTTTTGACAAGCCATACATTTAGCCTTTCGGCTCGAGATTATTTCAACATTGCATTGATTACATTGGGGTGTCAATTAAATGGTTAGCATAGTATTGTTATTTCTGTGAGCAGAAAAATATAATCGGTGAGCAGAAATAGCTAATTGGTCAGCAACTCATGGTCAGCAAACATTTCAAAATCAATCAGCAATTTATGTCATTCTGGATGGCTGTAATTATTTTTGTACAGCATATTAATTATATAAGCTGCAATCAGCTGCTCATGTTTAATAAAATTTTGGTAAGCACTCAGAGTGTAAGCAAAAAAATGCATTTTGTGCTGCATATAAAAGTAGCAAAAATACTTTACTTGTCATGCGCAAAATGGGCGCATTCCTTACAAAGATTATTTAATTTATTTACTCTCTGAGTGGATGTGTTTTTTTGGGTATTTATTATTTATAGAAGTGTAAATTAATAAAAGATTTTTTTATTATTATAAAATATAATTGTAACTTCTTATACAATGCAACTTCTTATACAATGTGTTAAAATTAAATATAGACAAAATGTTTCATTCTTATAATTATAAATGAGATCAAATCAAAAAGTTATCAAACGATTAGGAAGGTTCTTGAAATCAGCGTATTATTATTATTAGCTTAATAATTTTATTGTATTATCAATGCTCGTTTAGCTTTTGACGGACGGCCACGTTTTCTTTTTTCCCCTATGGGAATATTTTTAGCTTCAAGTGGAGGAACCACATACTTTAAGCGAATCGCCAAACCAATCACGTGCTTGCATATATATAAATTAAAAAAAGCTGGACAGTCACATCTCCCTTTTATCCAATCGTTTCTTTTAATTGGCAAAGTGACAAGCCACTTGCTGAAATTTTGTTTCTTGAAATCGTCAAAACTTTCCCATTGTGCGTCGAAAACTTCACAATTAGTTGCTTGAGCAGCAGGAATTTGGTAATAATTGTATTTGTCGTCTTTACGTAGCAGGGTCACCATTTTTGGTTTTTTTGCCCTCTGGTAAGCTTCAGTCCAGTGCTTCGTAGTTAAAGAGGGTACGTTGGCAATGTAATTGTCTTCTGGGTTAGTAATATATTTATTAGACCACTGGTTTACCATTTCTTTTGCAACCACCAAAAACCTGGACAAAGGGAAGCGTTCTCGGAGTGTATTGCTATCCTTTATTACTCTGTTAAAATACTCCAAAGCGTTATTGGTTGATGGAGAGTTGGGAGCCGCTCACAGGAACCAATTGCGGTTTTGTATTAACCACTGTGCTCTGAAATACGTGACAAATTCAATCTGATCTTTATATTTTTGCAGAAATGCTTCGGAAGCTGCGTCAAATATATTCTCATCTGTAATAGAATGCAATGAATCAACATCATTTAAGATATTATCACGCAGCACCTTGTTCTTAATCCTTTCTATCCTCTCTTGAATTTTTCTTTTTGCGTGTGCCCAGCACATCCGAACTACGACATGTTCTCCAAAAACTTCTAGAAATGCATTTTGTATGCTTTTAGCAGCATCACAAACCAATACTTTTGGATTCCAAGAACTTTCAAAAATTTCTTGTATTTTGTCCTTGGAACATCAATTTGAAATCTTCTTTTTTTTCATTACTTGAAACCGTTACACATAGAGGGTGGAATTTGCGGTTTTGGTCCGTGGTTCCACAGACCAATACAGGAAAACCCTGCCAGATGAGCTTGTACGTGGCATCTGCATGAACGACGCTGGCATCTTTGGAAATTTCAATTAAATATTTAGTAGACATAACAAACCGAAAAGTGGGATTTTGTTCATCACTGTCATCAATTCGGTAACAAAGCACAAAAACTTCATGCGGATCCAAAGGAAGACTTGAGTGTGAATGAATCCAAGCTTCAAGCTCTCCTAAACTTATGGTAGATTGGCCGTATATAGTACGACGACGATCACTCAGATAATTTCTTAACTGAGACATTTTAGGAACTTTGATATTTTTCATTTTTAATAGACTTTCCATTATAGCTTTTGGTTTCATTTTTAAATCAAATAATCGATTAATTTCGTTCTTCACGGTGTCACTCAAACCGTACGACGAGGTAAACTCCTTCTTTTCATCATGGTCATGATCAGCATTCGTTTTGAACATTAACACTGAATCTGAGGTGCTTTCGAATAACAAATACATTCTTGTAGAGCACTGTGGACCACGACGTTTCAATTTATTGCACCTATAGTATGTCTTTTTTCCTTCCTCTGTTTGATGACAATAATTTTTGGACCAAGTACCTTCAGCTTTCACGAATGTTTTGGCTTGTTCGAAGTTATCAAACTTTTGAACTAACTTCCAGTCCAAAGACAGTTTTGGTTTCTTCTTAGCCACCAGCACCGATTCTTCACTGTCAGTGCAGCATTCCGAATCCGATTCGTAGTCGGGAACTAGTTGTATTCCTTCTTCATTACAATTATTATCCATTTTACTAGGAAAACAATCGCAAAATCACAAAAACCACACAAATCTCTTTAAAACACGTTGTTACCACTGCAATTTGAGTGTTAATAATCGCCGCATAATCATCGAATGACAATACTCGCACGCGATTGGTTGCTCGTGTCACGCGCCTGCTCTTGCTCCGCCCACTTTTAACGTACATTGCCGCTTTTTCAACAAAAACGCAATCCAAGTAGTTATTTTGCTCACCATGTTTTAAATATGCATACAAATCAAATATACTGCTTATAGACATGTTTTTCTGCCGCTCAATCATGAAATCTTGCCGCTCAAGTAGTTATTTTGCGGACTGAATGTTTATTATGCAGACTCATGTTATTGTTGGCTGCCTATGTATGATTTAATTTTTGACCATTATCAAAATTAGTTGCGGAACAAGAATTGCTGCCTGATTTTTTTTTATTGCAAACAAAATCTTTGTATGCTGACCAAATTATTTAAATGCTGCTTTTGGGTGGCTCGCCAAATTTTATAATTGCTGACCATGTAATTACTTCTCATTACATTGTAGAGATTTAGATTTCCCTGGAACACAGTATACTGAATCCTTAACATTGAGAACCTTAGATTTTTTTTAGGGCTACTTATGTTGTAAGGTTTGTTAACCTCTGTAAGGGGAGTCGAAGATAAAGCATCTGTATCTTGAATTTCTATAACTATAGGTAACACGTCTATGTCTATCAAATCGATGTTTTGGTCAGCAGGGTCTCCTTTAACGAGGTTCTGAATAAATTCTAGATCTTCCGGATCGTATAATGAAAATGATATTGAATTATTTGAAATTTCTGTTAAAGGCTCTCTAATTGGTTTCTTGGATAACAGTTGCGAACATAAATCTTCCGTCTCACGATTTTCACACGAATGGCTTCGAATCACATTTCCTGATATAGATGGTTGGTTTGCAAAATTTTCGACGTCTGGTGCTATACAATGATATTGAGGACAGAAACATAAACAATTCCCTCGAACAGCCCCACAAAAGCAGCTAATATTCTTATACTTCAGCATATTATTATTAGTTGTCGTAATTTGATGTAATAGCATGGTACCTTTAAGAACAGGTACTTTGTTTGGTAACAAGGAAAACGCTTCCGTAATTCTGTGTTCAGGGATATAAAAAACTTTTATACTACACTTGCTTAGTAAGTGTACCAATACTACCCCACTAAAAGGCTCGAAAGCTGTTCAGTAAACCTTCTCAAAAATCTAGGCAGTTATATTGTATGGAATTTCATTACTGCCCTGAAAATCAGGGCAGTAATGCGTTCATTCGGCCACATAAACAAACGGTAAACAAACATCAGGAAAACCATGGACGAAATTATGAAAGCTCTTAAAAATATTCAGCTGGAATTAGATGAACAAAAGAAAGCGATTCGAGAAAGTGGAAACAATGTGACAGAACAAGTTACACAAAATATAAATAAAATGTTAGAGGAAAAAATTTTTGCACTGGAAGAGAAACATGAAAAATTAAACGAAATAGTAAACAACCAGGAGAAAAGGTTATATTTTCTCGAAAGGCAGTCGAGACATAGAAATATAGTATTCTTCGGCATCAAAGAATTGGAACCTTCATATGATACACTAGAAAAATATGTATGTGCTCAAATGGATAGAAAAACACTTCTCACTCAAACTCTCCTACAGCGACTTACAAGAAATTGAAAGATTAGGGAAGAAAGGCGATAGACCACGCCCAGTAGTGGTAACCTTCTTGAACCTGGGCATAAAGATCAAAATATTAAAGCAAAAAAGAGCACTACAAGACACAAGCTACTATATGAAAGAAGACCATCCTAAACACGTTTTAGAAAAGAGAAAGCAATTACAGGACCAGTTAAAAACAGAGAGAGAAAAGGGAAATAAGGCTATCTTAAAATATGACAAACTGATCATATTAAAACAAACATCCAAAAGAAAGCTTTCTCCTTCACCTATTAAACCTACCGTGGACATATCAAACGGAGGAAACACACAGATAAACAAAAAGAACAAATCACAGCAGCATGACCTCTCGGTGAGAAGATCAAACAGCATCTCAGAAGGAGTAACTAAACCGAGCATGCTAAACTTCTTAAAAAATAAAAGCATTGTAATTACTCAAGGAACTTACAAAGATAATGCATAGCAATCAACTGCCCTCCTCCACCCACACAGATTCAACAATAAAACATTTATATAACAAAAACGTACCAAATCCTCCAACCCGGTTGGTCACCGTGGGGGATTATGACCATAACCCTCCAAAGAAAAAAAACAACATCACCAAACAAAATTACCAGCTAAAATTATTAACATACAATGTTAAAACTTTATCTACATATGAACGGTTACTGGAACTAGAAAAATGTTTAAGTTCTATAAACTATGATATAATGGGAATATCAGAAGTAAGACGTCTAGGTTGTGAAATTGAAGAATATGAGAACTTTATACTTTGCTACATGGGTCAAACAGCTGGACAATATGGGGTAGGCTTCATAATAAACAAGGCTATAAAAAACAACATAGAGAGCTTCAAGGGTATTTCAGAACGCTTAGCCATACTCAATATAGACATAGGAGGCCACAAGATATCCATCCTGCAAGTATATTTCCCTACGACTGAGGCAAATGAGATTGAAATTGACGAATTATATCAGTCAATTGAAAAAGCACTAGAAACGTCAAACACACGTTATACTTATGGGCGTCTTCAACGCTAAGGTGGGAGCGCCTAAAGAAAACGAGGATCTGGTTGTGAAACAACATGGATACGGCACAAGGAATAATAGAGGCCAGAAACTTGTAAACTTTGCGCTTGAACACAAGTTGACAATAATAAATAGCTGCTTTAAGAAAAACCCCAACCAAAAATGGACTTGGAAGTCGCCGAACGGACTCCACAAAAACGAGATTGACTACATTCTTACAAACCGACCAAGATCATTTACGAACCTCGAAGTTTTGAACTTGAACTACCCATCTGACCATCGTACTATCAGAGGAACACTAATACTTTCTAAACACAAACTAAGCAGAACCCGATTTAATATAAAACAAGGATACCAACTTAAAAGTGAAGAGGAAATAGCAAAGTACAAGAACATGCTGACATTAAAACTATCAGAGTCAGCAAATTACCTAGAAAAAGAAACGGTACATACTTGTTACGAAAAAATTATAAATGCTATGTCTGAAAGCCTAAAATATGCTCAATTAAACAAGGGAAATCATAAACAAAAAATAATACAAGAAAGAACAGAAAAACTACTACAAAGAAGAAAAGTACTACAGTCAACTAAAAACAAAACTCGTTCCATGAAAAACGAACTCTCTGCCTTATACAAAATAGTCAATAAATATATAAAAAAAGATTATTCTAAACACAGACAAGACACTATACTGAGACACCTACAGCTTTGCGGCAGCACGAAGAAACCTTTTAAGGAACTTCGAACAAATACTTCTTGGATAAAAGAATTAAAAAATCGGAACAATAATGTATGTAAACGAAGCGACATTATAATTACTGCTACGGAGTTTTATCAAAAATTATACAGTGACAACAATAACATATCAGCACCAAATATAAACAAAAATGACAAATTTAAAGACTTCATAGAGATCAATGAATCCGAAGTTATAGAAACAATTAAAAAACTTAAAGTAGAAAAAAGTCCAGGCTCCGACAACATCACAAACGAAGCGCTAAAAACTGCTCAGTTAATTTTGGCTGCACCGTTAGCCAAACTATTCAACTTGATACTACAAAATTCTGAAACTCCTCAGAATTTTCTTCCAGAGAACAATTTATAGAGGTTGGGTAGTAACCCAGCCTCTATAAATTGTTCTCTACAATTATTAACAAAAGAATAAGTACAATACTAGAAACTAAACAACCTGTAGAGCAAGCGGGATTCAGGAAAGGCTTTTCAACAATCGACCATATCCACACAATTGAGCTAATCAAAGAAAAGTATCAAGAGCAGCAGAGAACTCTATATTTGACTTTTATTGATTACCAAAAAGCTTTCGACTCGGTTTCACACAACAGCATATGGGAAAGCTTGGAAGAGCAAGGAGTGGAAAACGTATACATAAAAGCTATCCAAAATATATACAATAATAATAAAGGAAGAATCAAACTTGAGACCATCGGCCCGCCTTTTCCTATAAAAAGAGGAGTAAGACAAGGAGATCCACTCTCCCCCATACTATTTATATCAATCCTAGAAAGCATAATTAGCAAGTTGGATTGGCACAGATTGGGACTCTATATAAAAGGTAGTTATTTAAGTCATCTTAGGTTCGCAGACGACCTAGTCCTTCTGTCAGAGACGGCCGGCCAGATGCAACGCATGATAGTCTCTACACGAAGCCAGTGCTAAGGTGGGACTAGAGATGAACCTAACAAAAACCAAGGTAATGACCAACGACAGCTGGAAAAGACCCATAATAATCAATGGAGAGCCACTAGAACATGTTGAGAAATACATCTACTTGGGTAAATCGATAAGTTTGACAAAAACAGTGACATACTGATAATAGAAAGAAGGGTACAATTTACATGGAATAAGTATTGGAAACTAAAAGAAATATTCAAAAGTAATATGCCGACAGACATCAAAACGAAAGTCATGAACTCGAGTCTCTTACCATGTCTGACGTATGGGTGCCAGACGTGGAAGTTCACCTCTAAAGCCACAAATAAAATCAGTACCTGTCAAAGAGGGCTAGAGAGAAGCATGCTCAACATAAGGAAGTTAGATAAAGTAAGACATACAAAGATAAGAAAAACCACCAAAGCGACCGACGCACGCTCTAACGTATGCACTAAAACTAAAATGGAATTGGGCTGGCCATATCGTGAGATACACAGATCGAAGGTGACATTGTGGAAGGGCCCGACGGGCAACAGAAGCCGAGGTAGACCACCAACCAGATGGGAAGATGATCTCAGACGGACAGCCGGCCCAAACTGGACTGACTTAGCAAGAGACAGAGATGTATGGGCATCTTTGGAGGAGGCCTTTACCCAAACCGGGGTTCTTGCCGACTAAATAATCTATGAGAATACAATGTAATATTCAATGAAAAAAAAATACAGTTAAATTCAAAATTAACAAACCTAACTTGTAAGTACTATCTATAAACTACTAACCAAATACATATACACACATCAAAAGTGTCTAGGGATCAACATATATTTTTGCAATAACTTTTCTCCTGATTGATATTAATTAAAATTTTCTTTAAGGATTCATCAAATAAAGTGTTTTCGTTTGTCACAGTAACGATAAACCAAGTCACCTTTGCATTAATAAAGAAATTTGCCATTTTCCTAATAAAGGGATTTTTGACATTTGAACTACTAACATTAAAGTTCGAAAAAAGACTGAAATAACAGTTTTCTTTAAAATTTTATTGGGTAACTTAAACAATTAATAATCCGTGTTTCTACCGCGAACACTAACAACACAAGAACATCGGTTTGGCATACTCAAAATGAGTTCATCCAAATCTCGCTGTGGAATGGCCGCCCATGTTCGTTGCAACAACAAAAAAAGGTCTTCTTGCGACTGGATACCCTCCATATTCGGCAGAGCTCTTCTCTGTAGCATATCCCATGCATGCTCAATCGGGTTCAAGTCTGGCGACTGAGCAGGCCAGAGCAGGACATTGATGTTAGCTGCGGCGAGAGTCTGTCTTACAACTCTTGCGGTGTGCGGTCGTGCATTATCATGCATTAACTGAAATAAGGGACCGATTTGCACTTGTAGAGGAACGATGACGTCAGATACAATCGTCTCAGCATAAATTTGAGCGTTGAGGTTGCCTCTGATCCAAATCAACTCAGTTCTTCCGCCGATCCAAATACCCGCCCATACCATGATGGTTCCACCACTATAAGGATGGACTTCCTGGCAGGATTTTAATCGCTGTTGGCGTCCAGGGGTTCTCCAGTGTCGTATACGTCTTGTATCCGGTCTCATACCAAAACGAGACTCATCAGAAAAGCACACGAAACGCATTTGTTGTTCTTCTGCCCAATTTCTGTGTTCAAGAGCCCATTGATATCGAATCCTATGATTGTGCATTGCTATAGGTGGTACCCGTAGCGGTCTTCGGGAATGAAGGTTCACTTCATGCAAGCGGTTTCTGACTGTTTGGTCGCTAATTAAGTTCCCTGAAGAGTGATGAAGCCTCACGGCTAACATCATGGCGGTTATTGTTGGAGCTCTTCGAGTTAAGATTTGAATGTATCGGTCTTGTCTCCGTGTGGTGCAGCGATACCGTCCTCCATGGCGCTCAGCCACGGTACCAGTGCTTCGGTAACGTGTCCAAAGTCGACTGATAACACTATGACTTGTATTCAGAGCTAAAGCCACAGTACGTTGCCGGGAACCAGCTTCCATCATTCCCACGGCTCTGAGCATTTCTTCCCTGCTTAAATGACGTCGCCGCTCCATAATAACGTTGGTTTTAATCAGTAGTAGGGAAACAGTAGCACTAATAATGTCTTCAATGCGTTGTATGTTTTTATAGGGAAAATATTGACAGCTGATTTTCATCTTTTACTCGAATTTGATTAACAGTTCCTGTTTCAAATTATGAAATGCACCAAAAAGGATCCATATAAATTTATAAAATCATAAATTTATTACAAAGCCACATCTCAATCTCAAGAAATCCGCATAAAAATGCTTGATCCCTAGACACTTTTGATGTGTGTATATTATACTTTATTCTAATATAGATACTTTCACAATGTAAAAAAAAGCAAGAAATAAATGGCTTTGTTATTGTTACGAGCTTGGGGTTCGTGACAATTAAAAACTGCCGATTTAATCACCAAAACTTGACACTTTACTCACCAACACTAATTACACAACACACTAATTAGGAAACACAATTGCACTCACTGATCACTCTTAAGTCGCACTTGAATATCGCTTCGATGTTATCACTTGTATCGCTTATTCAAAACTAATTGTGTCTCGCGGCTCGCGCCGGCTTATATAGTGCCGCACAGCTACTCTATAAACATCTAGTATGTTCGAGTACATAGCGGTCCCGACTGACTCGACGTCGATAGTTCTCGGAATTACTAGTACCTTGTTAAGGTCGTACCGAGGTACTAGTTCTGCTACCCGATACTAGATGGCGCCAGTGGTAACTAATGTCACTATATATCAGGTATTATTTGTGGCGCGCAACACTGCCCCCCTCCTAAGACATGCTCGTCCCGAGCATTATCGGCCCCATGATCGATCGACGATCTTAGGAGTACCTCTTGCACCTTTCCGTATCCGATAGGTTACGTCATTGATCTTAGTCACAATCCGGTACGGTCCGTCCCATTTAGCTTGGAGCTTAGGAGATTTCCCTTTGCTGCGGACTGGATTGTGCAACCACACTAGTGAACCTTCGTCAAACCCTTTATTGTTCATTTTGCGGTCATAACGGGTTTTCATCTTTTCAGACATTTGCTGGCCCGATTGTCTGACGTGCTCATAAATGTCGTTCATTTTGTTCCTCAAATCATTCGCATAATCAGTTACACTGCGTGGGGCATCAGGTGGTATTCCGGTGATCAGGTCTGCAGGTAGCCGTAGTTCTCTTCCGAAGTTTGCAAAAGCTGGCGTCACCGATGTACTCTCGTGAACAGCGCTTCGATATGACAACAAGAACGGTTGTATGTGCTTGTCCCAATCTTGTTGCCGATTTTCCACAACTTTCGCTAGGTACCTCTCCAGTGTCTGATTAAATCGTTCCACCATGCCATCCGATTGTGGGTGGTAAGAAGTCGTTCTTGTTTTATGAGTACCCATAACTCGACAAGTTTCCTGGAATATGTGGGACTCAAAATTCCTTCCTTGATCACTGTGAATCTCCAAAGGTACTCCAAAACGGCAGAAGACTTCATGAACTAATTTATCTGCAACTGTCGAAGCTTCTTGATTTGGAATGGCGAAGACTTCCGGCCACTTCGTGAAGTAATCCATCACAACCATGAAATACTTGTTACCACTTTCACTTTCCGGAAACGGCCCCGCAACGTCAAGGGCTATCCTCTCCCATGGTGCACCAACATTGTACAATTTCAATGCACCCCTACTACGAGTCTGAGGTCCCTTTACAGCTGCACAACTTGTACATTTGCGACACCAATCCTCGACGTCGTCCCGACAGTGGACCCAGTAAAACCGTTCTCCCCATTGTGCTTTGTAATTGTAAGCCAGTCATCCACATCGTCCTTGAGGCATTCTAGGGGTACGGGCGCCACGTAGCCGAAGAAAGTTTCCCAGTACGTTAGCAATCTCCAGTTCTGGTTTATGTACCTTCCCCCCAGTTTGAGCCAGCCCGTCGATTTTTTGAGGGGCTTCTTTACGCCGTGTATGCACAGGTGACTTGAGATGTCCTTGATGCGCTCATACTCGCTAAGCACTATGTCCGCAGCTCTACCGGGGTGCATTCTCATCAGTATGTGTATCCCTCCTCCATAACCCCCTTCGGTAGGACACACCCGGGGCAGGCGTGATCCTTAGGCAGTCTGTACCGCCTGAGGTTGTTGTTGAAATTTGACGCGGGTGCTTCCCATCCCTTCTCATCACAACACCGCTCGAGTTGTGACGCCAGCTGACGTTGTCTTGAGCGGTACTCCCCGGTTGACCACTCCCAATCCGGCAGCATGGCCTTAATTGGGGTCAAGTTTACGCTGTGTCCTGTCGTTCCGCGTGGTCGATATTCGTCTCGGCCTTTTTCTCCGAACCCCCGACTTTTGTGGTAGGCGGGTCCGGTGGGGCGCCCACAGTATGCTGCGCCGTAACCGCAAGCAGTGAATCTGGCGATGATGTGGGCGCCACGTCCGGAAAAACCTCCTTCTGCTGTGCTGCGCCGCGGCTGCGTGCTGGAAGTGGTCCCAAGGACAATGTGCCCAGTAGGTACTCCCTTCCTGTTCCTGCGGAAGTGTTGGCTCGGAGCGGTGCATGCCATGCTTTGCCCTGCACTAGCTGCGCCGACTCAAGGTTGCCAACAATGCTCTCCGATAGGGTTATGGTTTGGAACTCTCTCGCCGCGAAGTCCCGTACCCGCACCCGGAGTCCCCATCCGAAGGGGGCCGCCTGGTTGGCTACATTGTGCATAGTCCGGAATGACCCGGCCCAACCCATGCTAATACCCAGGAGGGTCGTGACGGCCGAGTCCACTCTAAAGGCCAGTGAGGCGGCTTCGTTATTGTGGGGTCTGACGCACATCACTATGTCGTCGGGCTGGACGTTCAGTAGATTTACCCTGTTCAGTAAACGATCGAGTTGGAGCATGTCATGGGTCTTGGCGCCCACCCTTCCCCCCAGCCAGTGGTCCCCTACGAGTGTGATCAGACCGAAGTTGTCGTTTTTCTCCAGCTCGACCTTGCCCCTCTCTAGCTCATGGCAGAGGTGTAGTGACAATGGGGTTCTCAAACCTGATACCGTGCCCTGGCATGCGGGGGCCGCTTCGTTGGCGCTCCAGCTGAATGCCTGCGAAGGGTGTACTGCCATTGTGTAGGCAGCGAGGGCCGCCGCTGAGTCCGCTCCCTCGCCTCCACCGTAGACCAGGTTGGCCCAAAATCCACCGAGCTCGCCCATTGTTTCGGGGGCTACTACCTGGTCTGCTAAGCCTGTCCCGCGCTTCCACTCCTCGAAGGCCCTGCGCTTGAGGAGAGCGCGCTCGAGGTCGTCTAGCCCCAACCCCGTCCCCGCCTCCGGGTCCGTGTGGCCGATGTCCCGGTGGTTAAAGAGGGCCAGTCCCAGCCCAGTAGCCATCTCAACTTCGTTAGACCATGTCCCAACCCTCAGGGCGGGGTGGGCATCTGCGATTTCCTTTGCCACAAATATATTGTCAAGGTATGACACGGCATCGTCATGGTAGTAGAAAATCTCCCCGTCTGTGTCTGTGTCCGCGGGCGGTAGTGTGTGTGTTGCGTACGTTCGGTCCATGTACGCGGCCGGTAGCCACATCGTATGCTGCTGACCCGCGTCGTCCCGCCTTACCTCGCACTGTGGCATAAAGCGTGTGGTTGCCCACGTCACCACCTCATCGATGGCGGCCCAGTCAATGTCGTCATTTGCCAGGCGTTGTCTTATCCAAGGTTTTAACACCTCCCTGAGCGGGAGGACGCTATCCAGTATGGTCCTTACCGCCTCCGTAAAAATTGGCAGAGCGTTGTACCTCGCGAGTGGTTGGGGTTCGCGGTCCCGGTCTAAGAATCCAGACAGCAACTCACGTCCTAGATACGCTATACGGTCCCCCGCCCCTGAGTGGACAAGGAGAAACTTCCTCTTCCTATTGTTGATTGTCACGCAGGCCTCATTTCTGCGGAAACAGGCGAGTCGTACCGCCTCCGAGCCTTGGGGACCGGTTACGATGAACATCTCGTCAAGGGAGAAGAGGGGGAACGGGGCAGCCATAGCCAACTGCACTGATCAGGCTATGTTGGTTGCTTGATTGTTGTGGTCCAAGACGACCACGGCTACCTCCTGGTCATCTAGGTGCCATGTTTCCCCTCCCACCACCACGCTACGTGTCGCCCGGTAGAACACTTCATCCAGGTACCGGGTGCTCGCTACAGCTATGGCCCAGTCATCATCAACGTGCTCAGACATCTCATAAGCGTACGGTTGCTGTCCCTTGAGTGGGATTCCCCACTCAACCCCAGTTGGGAAGCCGGTGCTGTGATGCCGCATGGCGTCGTAAAGTCGTAGCTTTATCAGGTGGGAAGTAAGGTCCGCGCACCCCACTTGTGCTCCCGTACTTAGGACCGATGATAGCAGTGGGCTGGAGGCAAGGTAGCGCCACACGTATTGGGGATATGTGGAGTTTACACGCCCGTCCTTGCTCGTGGGGTCATCGGTGATCCTCCCCACTTCGGCCCCCATGGTGGTAAGAGTGAGGCCGCTAGTGTTGAAACCCGGCTCCTCTCCGATCCCTATCCACGTCGCGTTCCGGCATTCTGCGTCATCGTCGTCTGCCAATGTTGAGAGGATGGGCCCCAAGCCCCTCTCCTCAGCGCCGCCAACTGTGGGCACACTCACCCCACTCATTGAGCTGAGCACCTGACCGAACTCCCTCCTCCTGCGGACTGGGCATGGCACCCCCAACGCAGCCCGCCACTGTGCAATGAGGGCGGCACCTCTGGTACTGGCTGTGGAGCATGCTCTTGGCCCCTTCTCTCCCCGGCCCTCGAAGTGCTCCTCCCTTCCTGTGCCCCCCCCGAGCAGGAGGCTCCGACATTTGTCCCCTCCACTAGGTCTCTCGTGCTGGGCGATAGGGTAAGGTTCAGACATGACGGGTCCGATCCCTCCCCGGCGCGTGAGTTTCTCGTACTCCTCCAGGTCGAGCCATAAGCTGTTGCCCTTGACGCGACTCGCACGAGACCCGCTGCTCAGCCATGCTATGATGGCGTGGTCCTCCACTTTGGAGTACTCCTTGACGGTGGGCCCACTGCACACAAACACTGTCATATACCAGCGGCCCGAGAGTCGCACCTTGCGGCACTCCTGGCAGAAGGAGGATGCGCTAAGGTAGCCCGCGAAATTCTAATGATAGGTTTATCAAAATATGATTCGCGACCGTAACAAATGTGTATTTATAGAAGCATTACAATCATCAGTCCTACGTTCTAAGTTAGAAGATACTCGTATTCATTCAATAGGGTCATTTGAACTTAGAATAGCTGTGATGATGATTTTGATGATTATAATTCTGTAATAGTACATTATGATATAAGTGCGGTAAGTTGAAAATTACAGCCGAGGCGATATTGCTTGCCCGAGCCGTAGGCGAGGGCTAAAAGAAAGCAGAGGCTGTAATTTTCAAAGCGCACGTATATCATACGACGTTTTATAACATATTTGCGAGGAAATAAATAAAACTCGGACTGAACTTGCATATTTGCTTGTTTTCCATATGATGAAATTTTGATACGCTTGTAAGTATCTATCGGTCGATTTTTCGGGCGAGGCTTAGAGTAGCCTTTTTCGCTGCCTCTGAGACTTTTGGCGGTGTGGAATTAATAAATTCATCATTACTTGACGACATTTTCAAATAAAAAACAGTAGGTACAGCGAAAAGAAAAAGCGCGCGGAATAATTTTTACTTCTTAACAGATAAGCGATGCGCGCGCGTTCGCGCTTTTTTTTTCAGGCATAGGCACAAAACAGCCAGTATTATTAATAAAGTAAATTAAAATTTTTGTTTTTGTTACAGATATTAATGGTTGTAATTTATTGTCAAAATTAATTAAATTAAAGAATTAAATGTTTATTTATTATATTTTATCTCCCAAAGTTAATTTTATTCATAAAATGTTGACATCTTTTCTGAAATAAAAACTCTTTGCTAAGATTTAAAAAAGTACCGTTCGTTTTGACGGAGCATCTTGATAAACCGTGCGATTTACTTTACATTACCGCACAAGTGCGTAATGAGATACATTACGATATTGAAATTGTTGAAATAAGAGACCCTTTACGAGCAAATATGTTATAATAGTACATTATGATATAAGTGCGGTAAGTTGAAAATTACAGCCGAGGCGATATTGCTTGCCCGAGCCGTAGGCGAGGGCTAAAAGAAAGCAGAGGCTGTAATTATCAAAGCGCACGTATGTCATACGACGTTTTATAACATATTTGCGAGGAAATAAATAAAACTCGGACTGAATTTGCTTGTTTTCCATATGATTAAATTTTGATACGCTTGTAAGTATCTATCGATCGATTTTTCGGGCAAGAGGCTTAGAGTCAGTGGCGTGCATTGGTTTTCAGAATAGGTAGGCACTAGGCCGGGTCTAGTCGAGGCAGACGCGGTCACTAATCAGAAACATAAAACAAAAGTATCTATTACCTAACAAAAAAAAAGTTTTACAGCCGCCATGTTGGATTTTCATTCGACTTTATTTACGGCTCCAAGAACCTCCAAAACCATGAAAACGACACCCATGATTAAAACATTTAAAACTATAAAAATATTACAGCCGCCATCTTGGATTTTCATTTTGACCTCACTATCGGCTTTAGCGCCCTTGAAAACCATAAAAACGACACACATGATGAAAAAATTAAAAAAAATTACAGCCGCCATCTTGGATTTTCATTTTGACCTCACTATCGGCTTTAGCGCCCTTGAAAACCATAAAAACGACACCCATGATGAATAATTAAAAAAAAATTACAGCCGCCATCTTGGATTTTCATTTTGACCTCACTATTGGCTTCAGCACCCTTAAGAACCATGAAAACGACACCCATGATGAAAAAATAAAAAAAAATTACAGCCGCCATCTTGGATTTTTATTTTGACCTCACTATCGGCTTTAGCGCCCTTAAAAACCATAAAAACGACACCCATGATGAAAAATTAAAAAATATTACAACCGCCATCTTGGATTTTCATTTTGACCTCACTATCGACTTTAGCGCCCTTGAAAACCATAAAAACGACACCCATGATGAATAATTATAAAAAAATTACAGCCACCATCTTGGATTTTCATTTTGACCTCACTATCGGCTTTAGCGCCCTTGAAAACAATAAAAACGACACCCATGATGAAAAATTAAAAAAATATTACAACCGCCATCTTGGATTTTCATTTTGACCTCACTATCGACTTTAGCGCCCTTGAAAACCATAAAAACGACACCCATGATGAATAATTATAAAAAAATTACAAACGCCATCTTGGATTTTCATTTTGACCTCACTATTGGCTTCAGCACCCTTAAAAACTATGAAAACGACGCCAATCTCAATATCCATCCCTTTCTTTCTTCGTACGGCCAAATTACGAACGAATTACAAATTACGAACGAATTACAAATTACGATTTTAACATTCATACTCGTTTGGATTTGAGTAGGCATGCCTACTTTAGGGTGATAAATTGCGAAGGTCGAACGTCATGGTATTACGCGTGAGACGTATCTATTTTTAATTTCGTCGTATTAACTTGAACGAGTAAAGACCAATGACAACGCGCGAATAGTATACGGGAGCCGAGTAGGCCGTCTGGCGAATGCCTACTGCCGCGCGTGTTTATAAGAAGATTTTGTTTTTTCATAAGTATGATAATTTACTGTGGGTAAAAAATACAATTATACTTAATTTACAATTACACTAAAATGTAATTGACAGGCTTATGGTGATTTATCGAGGTAGGCACTGCTTTTATGCCTATATGGAATGCACGCCACTGCTTAGAGTAGCCTTTTTCGCTGCCTCTGAGACTTCTGGCGGTGTGGAATCAATAAATTCATCATTACTTGACGACATTTTCAAATAAAAAAAGTACAGCGAAAAGAAAAAGCGTGCGGAATAATTTTTACTTCTTAACAGATAAGCGATGCGCGTGAGCTTTTTTTTTCAGGCATAGGTACAAAACAGTCAGTATTATTAATAAGGTAAATTATTAATATTTTTGTTTTTGTTACAGATATTAATGGTTGTAGTTTATTGACAAAATTAATTAAATTAAAGAATTAAATGTTTATTTATTATATTTTATCTCCCAAAGTTAATTTTATTCATAAAATGTTGACATCTTTTCTGAAATAAAAACTTTTTGCTAAGATTTAAAAAAGTACCGTTCGATTTGACGGAGCATCTTGATAAACCGTGCGATTTACTTTACATTACCGCACAAGTGCGTAATGAGATACATTACGATATTGAAATTGGTGAAATAAGAGACCCTTTACGAGCAAATATGTTATAAAAACATTTTACAACCGCGAATCATATAGTCCGAGAGCCGGCTGTATAAAAGTCCTATGGATCAGATACATGAATCATTTTTGGGGTATGAACAATAAAACCATAGGTCTAGAGGTCGACACCCCTGAAGTTGCTTGATTTTGCCCGCATGCAAAATTATGACGTCACTTCCGGTTTTTGTTTTAGGTGTAATTGTAATTTATGAAATACATCAAGAAAATTTATGTCAAACGAAAGTTTTTGATGAGTAGAATAGAAATGTCAAGGGTCGACAAGCTCTATTTATTCGCTACCCTAAGTCGACCTCCGTTAAAAATTCTTTTTTTTTAATTTATCTTAAGCCATCGAATACATGGATTTGCTTACGATTTTCTGAAACTAGAACCTCTTAAATGACTGAAAAAAATTGGTCGACACCTTTTATTTGCCCGGATCTGACTGTCGACTTAGTTTGAAGAATTAAAGAGCCTACGCTTATACATTTCATCTCTATGTATGTTTAATTATTTAATTATCTATATATCTTTTCCAAATACATTAATAACTTTATTTTTCATTAATTGTAACATAAATACAATTTTCTTGAAATACTTACTGTACATTTTCTATTTCTTATTAACATTTAAGTCCTTAAGAATTATTTTGTATTTCTACCTTAAGTCCAGGTAGCCGTTAACGTTTTTTCTTTTGTACCTGTAACGTAAGCTAGGTTCGGAGTTACTCCGGAGTTTCGGAGGTTCGGAGTTTCTACTCAAGAGGCGTTTTTGCATGAAGTAAGGAATTATGATTCCAGCCTAATGCCACCTTGCTGGGAATCGTTAAAACAAAAAATTCTTAGAACAATTTATGTTAATGCGATGTGGCAAAATTTTTTGTATAAACAATGTATTGTAATGAATTACGAAGATTGTGGTTGGATATATGATCATGATAATATTACCATACCGCCGAATATGTTTAATGGTAGCCCTACACCACTTCAAATAGAAGAAATCATTTTAACTGATAGTAGCAATGAATTCTGTAATAACGATAATACTGACGACTTCAATAATGATGGAAATAGCATTGCAGACAACAATGACGATAGTGTTAATATTCCGAATTATAGCGATGATGTAAATAATGATGTAGATTTTAATGACGATAGTTATATGTAAAATTAATAGTTAATCATTGTATATCATTTTTGTATGTAATAAAACTCGTTCATGTGTTAACTCCACTATCTAAGACTTTAATTTCTTTCGTTCTATCTCACAGGAATTAATGAATAACACCAAAACTCACAATATATGTGGTAAAGAATGGAGAAATGTACAGTAAGTATTTCAAGAAAATTGTAGTTATGTTACAATTAATGAAAAAAAAAGTTATTAATGTATTTGGAAAAGATAATTATGTAGATAATTGAACATGTATAGACATGGAACGTATGAGTTAGAACTCATTGATTTTTTAAACTAAGTCGACAGTTGGATGTGAGTAAATAAAAGGTGTCGACCAATTTTTTTTAGCAATGTTAGAGTTACAGAATTAATAAAAAAAAATATCAATGTATTTGGAAAATATATGCAGATAATTAAATAATTAAAGATCGAGAGGTAAACAAAGAGATGAAATGTATAAGCGTAGGCTCTTTAATTCTTCAAACTAAGTCGACAGTCAGATCCGGGCAAATAAAAGGTGTCGACCAATTTTTTTCAGTCATTTAAGAGGTTCTAGTTTCAGAAAATCGTAAGCAAATCCATGTATTCGATGGCTTAAGATAAATTAAAAAAAAAGAATTTTTAACGGAGGTCGACTTAGGGTAGCGAATAAATAGAGCTTGTCGACCCTTGACATTTCTATTCTACTCATCAAAAACTTTCGTTTGACATAAATTTTCTTGATGTATTTCATAAATTACAATTACACCTAAAACAAAAACCGGAAGTGACGTCATAATTTTGCATGCGGGCAAAATCAAGCAACTTCAGGGGTGTCGACCTCTAGACCTATGGTTTTATTGTTCATACCCCAAAAATGATTCATGTATCTGATCCATAGGACTTTTATACAGCCGGCTCTCCGACCAATATTTTGATCAACTTACAACCTGACACTGACATGCAAATTGCAGAAAACAAAAGAAAGCGCATCCGCCTCAAGAACGAATCTCTAACAATTACATGTATTCAGAAGTATCACTAGCATCTAGTACTCTAGTTATGATATAACTAGAGTACTAGACCATAACATTACGTTTTAATATATTAACATTCTAGTGATATTTATTATAGAAGTATGTATGTTTATTTGTATTTATGTAAGTATATTCTTATAATATTTGTTTAGTTTTATTAAGTGAATTGTTTTTAGATTAGATTGTATGTATTATTTTTTGTCTCCTTTACTCTTTCACACGCTGTCTACATCTCTCTATTTATTGTCCTATCGCAGGTATGCTGGAAGAGATTTCTTATGAAATAAGCATCACCTTTGTACCTATTTTTCTGTTCTGATTATTTCGTATCTGTTTATATATGTGTGTACATAAATAGTAAAATAAATAAAAAATAAAAATAAATAACATGCATAACATTCATGATCAGCAGCCCAAACACGTTTTCAACTGAAATCTAATTCAAAGTAAGATTTAGTGGTCGACATTATGGAAAGCTTTGCGCCCGTCACAACACATAATCCAGTCAAAATAGACAAAAATAAGTCATAACTTAGACAAAATTCGCATAGAGCTGAAAATTGGCAGATATGTTAAATACATCATTATAAATGAAATGTCAAAAATCCCCTTCGATCCTACTTCTGCAAAAAAAATTATTCAAGGTCAAAAGTACAAAATTAAGGTTTTTTCCATTTTTCTCGAAAACAGTAAGTATTATCGTGAAAATAGATCAGACAAAAGTTGTAGATCATACAATTCTCTACAAAAATGGTCCAGTCACTTTTTCTCTTACGACTCACCATTCGTGAGATATCGCGGTTTTAATCATTAGAAATTTCATATTTTACATAATATGCACACATTTCCGCACCACCTATGAGGTAATGTACTTAGTACATTTTTTCTAACGTGGTTTCCCCAGTAGGTGATGGAGATAGCCCTCCAATTAACTCCCCTTGACCTGTATATATAGCAGGAAGCTAATGCATCTGGGCATATGGGGCAAAAACATTACCAGTCCACACGCTAAAATCCTGGACCGGGCGATTGAGTACCAGCCTATCATCGCTGCCCCGTGTGATAGAACACCAAACCAACCGATGTTCAACAAGAACTACATTATACAAACAGTTCAGGAAGAAAGGGATCAGTCAGGAGTCAATGAAGTGCGCATTTATACAGACGGCTCTAAAACACAAAACGGTTCAGGTGCTGGCGTACACTCCCTTGACCTAAATATTAACTTTCACATACCACTAGGCACACATAGTTAGATCTTTTAATGCGAATGTGTTGCCTTAACACAAGCTGCAACAGCAGTAAAGCGCTTAGGCATCCGGAACTATGGCATTAAATTCCTATCCGACAGCCTATCTGTGCTCAAAGCTTTAGGAAGCAAACAAACTAACAATAAGCTAATTTTTGAGTGCCATCTAGCTCTGGAGAGTTTATCGACGTCTAATCGTATTACTCTCCAGTGGATCAAAGGGCACAGTGAATCTCTGGGCAATGATGCTGCAGATAAACTTGCGAAGAGAGGCTCTGATATGAGGGTGCTAGGCCCGTACCCACTTCTCCCTTTGCCTTTCTCACAATGTCGTGCGTGGATTCGCCAAAGATCGACCGAACTTCATAACAACAGATGGTCACGGACAACAGACTGTAGACAGTCAAAATTGGCTTTACCAATGCTACACCCGCGATTAACCAAAAAACTTCTCAGCCTGAGTAGGAATAACCTTAGAATAATAATAGGTACAATTACGGGCCACAACCTCCTTAACAAACATCTTTTCATCATAGGCGCCACGGACAGCCCCCTTTGCAGGGGCTGCCTTGATGCCGAGGAATCAGCCGCCCACGTCATCCTGGATTGCGAGGCCGTGGCTTCTCAACGTGCAGAAATCCTCGGAACAATGAGGTCGCTCCGCGAAGCCTGTGAAGCTCCCAGGAAGCTTCTGTGCTTCTGGGCGGAGCTAGGCTGGCTCTGTTAGCCAGAATCCCCACGCACAACGGCCCGAATACGGGAAAGGGAGTCCCATCATCATCATCATTCCCCAGTAGGTATACTCTACGATCTATGAAATGTGTGCATATTATGTAAAATATAAATTTTCTAATGATTAAAACCGCGATATCTCACGAATGGTGAGTCGTAAGAGAAAAAGTGACTGGACCATTTTTGTAGAGAATTGTATTATCTACAACTTTTGTCTGATCTATTTTCACGATAATACTTACTGTTTTCGAGAAAAATGGAAAAAACCTTAATTTTGTACTTTTGACCTTGAATAATTTTTTTTGCAGAAGTAGGATCGAAGGGGATTTTTGACATTTCATTTATAATGATGTATATAACGTCTCTGCCAATTTTCAGCTCTATGCGAATTTTGGCTAAGTCAAATGTCTATTTTGACTGGACTAACACGCTTTACTAACTAATGTCGCAGACGCATCAACAACTGAGAAGTTATGTGCTCGAGCAGAAACACGGAGGTTTATAGAACTGTGCTTTCAGTGATACCTACCGCTTACTAATAACAATTTTGGCGAGCGGCGAGCGCGCGACGGCTGGCGACTGGCTCCGCCCGGGCTTCGCTCTCGGGCGATCACTGCACTGAAAAAAATGTTTCGTTCTAGGTAACCAAAACTTTGTCTACCAGTTACATAAAATTAGTGACAGCCGAACCAGTGTAATACATAACAAAACCCAGTTGAGTTACTGGAGTTATGTTACTTTTAACTAATCTTTTTTTAGTTTTGTATTGCCAACTGCTCTTGTTCAGTGTTCTCAAACCGTTTGTCTATGGTTTAACTCATTAAAAGTTACCATTTGCCAAACTTTCCAGTCAATATAGCACCTCAATGTATGTTTCAGTAAAATATCTGTTTGCCTATAAGTAATTGTTTTTGCGGTTAAATTACTTAAACGGTTTTGTAAATTATTACCACTCAGTATGAGTATTACCACAGTATAAATAAAGACATACAGTACGTCGTCTTCATACAAACGGACGAAACGCGAGCTATACCTACGCGCCTCGACCACGGCATCCGCTCAGCATGCAGACAGTCGCGACTGTGCTGCAGTGACGAACGGACGGTGTGTTGTTTTTTTTAACAATAACCGCGCGATTTTTTCACTAAAAATAAGTTCAAGTACATATTTAATATGACGAGTAGGCTATATTGTGCTGTTTTTGGTTGCATGAATTCGTCAATAACGCATCCAGAGATAACTTTTTTTAGATTACCTGGAAACTCTGAAAGGTAAGACTATAAAATAATTTTACTTACTTGTAGGTAGGTACATAATGTGTGTATTTTTAATGGATAAGTATTTCATTTTATCTCCCGAAAAAAAGATGTCTGGATTAATAAATGAAGTGAATAGAGTAAAGGAAAGTGATAAACACGAGTGAGGTAGGCGGTTCATGAATCATTAAACGGTAGGTACGCTTGTCTTAAAACCTCGGGGCATGTGTGTTTTGTTAGTTTGTATAATTCCAAGTAAAGACGTGGTTTTTATTATTAATAATAGTTGTTTATTGTACTGTGTGTATGAATAATACTAGAAAAAAATTGGTTGTCTGTAAAGTCGATTTACGGACGATAGTTTAACGTGACAACATCATAAACATTAATGCAATGATTACATACTTTTATGAATAAAATTTAATTATTTTTATTGAATTATTAATATTTTGTATGAATGAAGGAGAAGGAGGAAAGAAGGAGGAACGAAAGGAGGAAGGAGTGAAATGAAATCTACAATTTAATTGATAAATTTGCTTTTGTTTGCACTCATTAATTTAAATATGTTTATTACTTCAATGAACAGATTATTTTAATTATAATTTTTATATTATACATGTTTGCTATTTAACTTCTTCCAATCTGTGTTATTCTGTTAAGGATAGGACGATGATAGGAAAGATTAAAAAAACATTAATATACAAATTTTGAATTTTATTTGTAGTTCTTGAACGTTTGATTTAACTATAATAATAATTTAACATAATTTGTTTAAAAATACACATGAACAAGTTTTCATAGAAATAAACTGTAATCAGATTAATGTTAAATGAATGGTTAATTCGAAATGACGAATTATTTTATTATTTATGTACACACAGTAAAATACAATAACAAAACTAAATGGAAACACAAAGTAGGCAAATGTAATTAAAATGCTGGAGGCGGGCAGCCCTATCGCATGTTTACGTACCGCGCGGCTGTAGGCATTTAATTCAAGGTTACGGCCCAGATACAATACTGTATGTCTTTATACTGTGGTATTACTCACTTCAGTATTATTTGTGGCGCGCAACATTATTATTAATGCGTTCATTACTAACGCGTTTTGTTTTTGAAGTGAAAACTTCTTTAGCATCGTTGTGACTTGAAATTTTATGAAACGAAAAGCGACAGTAAAAAGAGACATAAGATTTAACGTGCGAGAAAATGAGACAGAAAGCATTATACAGAGTTTTTGTGTTTTTGAGTGTTCTTGAGTGTTGTTGAGTGTTGTTGAGTGTTTTGAGTGTTGTTGAGTGTTGTTGAGTGTTGTTGAGTGATTTGAGTGTTTTGGGTGTTGTTGAGTGTTGTTGAGTATTGTTGAGTGTTGTTGATCACAAACAATTAATCACAAAAGACGTTAATCCGCGTCCCCACTAGAGCCGCGCGGCTCGGCCTCGCGCGTGCCGGGCGGCTCTAGTGGGGACGCGGCTTAACGTCTTTTGGCGCGAAAACTGTTTGACGCGCTAAAATTTAAAGAAAAAAAAAGACTTATTTTGTTCTTATTCTTGATTTTACCAATTTCACCTTTTTTTTTTATTTTACTCCTGTTTCTTATCTCTTCTGTCTCTGAATCAGTCGTTTCACTTAAGCTTGTCATTTTCCTTGTTCGCTTAATTCGTTTAGCTTTATTTTTTACATTTGGTATATTTTTCAGCTCATTTTCTTTGTCAGATTCTTTTAAATGTTGAACAAGCAGGTGATCTTTTAGATCCAAACATCCACAATAACCTTTCGGTGACAACATATCACCACAGAAACAGCTCAGACACTGATTTTAATGACATCAGCCGTCTCTGTGTTAACAATCTGATATAGAGCCATGGTCTGTGGTACAGGTGTCAAATCAAAGTATCTAATATTGAGTATCTGGCAATATCTGTATCCGAGATACAAAATGTCATTATCGAAGTATCTGACTCACTGAGCATTTGGGACATCAATACCACGGTAATAATATCCATACAGTATGTCGTCTTCATACAAACGGACGAAACGCGATCTATACCTACGCGCTTCGATCTCCGAGTGCGCTCCGGCGGCTCGGAGTCGCGACTGTGCCGCAGTGACGAACGGACGGTGTGTTGTTTTTTTTTAAAACAACCGCGCGATTTTTTCACTAAAAATAAGTTCAAGTACATATTTAATATGACGAGTAGGCGATATTGTGCTGTTTTTGGTTGCATGAATTCGTCAATAACGCATCCAGAGATAACTTTTTTTACATTACCTGGAAACTCTGAAAGGTAAGACTATTTTACTTACTAGTAGGTAGGTACATACATAATGTGTGTCTTTTTAATGGATAAGTATTTCCTTTTATCTCCCTAAAAAAATATGTCTGGATTAATAAATAAAGTGATTAAAGTAAAGGAAAGTGATAGACACGAGTGAAATAGGTAGTTATAGGTGGTTCATGAATCATTATACGGTAGGTACGCTTGTGTTAAAACCTCGGGGCATGTGTGTTTTGTTAGTTTGTATAATTCAACGTAAAGACGTGGTTTTTATTATTAATAATAGTTGATTATTGTACTGTGTGTATGAATAATACTAGAAAAAAATTGGTTGTCTGTAAAGTCGATTTACGGACGATAGTTTAACGTGACAACATCATAACAAAACATTAATGAAATGACTGCATACATTTATGAATAAAATTTAATTATTTTTATTGAATTATTAATATTTTGTATGAATACAAAGAAGGAGTGAAATGAAATCTACAATTTAATTGATAAATTTGCTTTTATTTGCACTCATTAATTTAAATATGTATGTTTATTACTTCAATGAACAGATTATTTTAATTATAATTTTTATATTATACACGTTTGCTATTTAACTTCTTCCAATCTGTGTTATTCTGTTAAGGATAGGACGAGGATAGGAAAGATTAAAAAAAACATTAATATACAAATTTTGAATTTTATTTGTAGTTCTTGAACGTTTGATTTAACTATAATAATAATTTAACATAATTTGTTTAAAATACACATGAACAAGTTTTCATAGAAATAAACTGTAATCAGATTAATGTTAAATAAATGGTTAATTCGAAATGACGAATTATTTTATTATTTATGTACACACAGTAAAATACAATAACAAAACTAAATGGAAACACAAAGTAGGCAAATGTAATTAAAATGCTGGAGGCGGGCAGCCCTATCGCATGTTTACGTACCGCGCGGCTGTAGGCATTTATTTCAAGGTTACGGCCGAGATAGAATACTGTATGTCTTTATACGGTGTCAATACCCTGTGAAACATATGCATCAAGTCTGCGTTTTATTGCGCCACCAACTTCATCGGCGGCTCCTTTGCCATGGGAAGCTTCGCTGAAGTCCCACGTAGAATATGGAATTTCAAAAATTTTTGTATATTTTGAAAACAAAAAGAATAGTAGATTTTACAACAAGTGCACAAAACAAACCATTTCTATCCGAGACTTTTAGCAGCCCGAGCCGAAGGCGAGGGCTGATAGTAATGTCGAGGATAGAAATGGTTTTGTGGACGAGTTATAAACTCTGCTTTTCACTTCGATTGCGAGGAAATAAAACAGTAGTATAACATAACATTTCTTTAATTAAAATTCAAAGTAAAATGAGAACAGTTTTGAATACTGAAGGAAATTATTTTTTTTTAAATCTTACGACATTGATATTAGGCTGCAGACCTATACAGCCTACTATTAAATTAATTTTGTAATAATAATTTTCTTAAATCAACTAATCTACCGTACTTGAATTAAAATTTTAATATCTATTATATCTTAAAAAACACATGAGGCAAATAAATTAAAGTAAATATTATATAATAACAAATTCTATCTATGAACTTCTTATTGCATTTGGCTGTATGGCTCATTTTCTTTGCCTTAATATAATACATTTATGAGTAGATACGTTAATGCCCTTGTGCACAAAATTCGATTTTGTGCAGCCTATACCCTGCACAAAGAAGCACTTTCAGAGCATGAGAAGTGAAAATTATTTTTCTGTTTATACCGGCATGTGGGGGGGCCATCTGAAAAAAAATGAACAGCTATAACAGCCGGAAATTCATATTTAACATGGTTAAGAATAGGTTCCAGATGGGCCCATATCGCCTCTGGACCATGTTCATTGCTGGACGATATGGAAGAAAATGCTTGTGGCTTATTTCTACTTGTGTATAAGACACCAATGTGAATGGTGATTTGTGGTTTCGGCGCACCAAAGTGCCATAGACTGCACTTCTGTGCCAAATTTGCAGGTATAGTTTTCACTAAAATCTATATGTATGGCTACTTCATTGTTTTTTAAATTTTTGATGCATGATGAGTACTGGTAATAGTGGTGTTCAAACGCCATTATTACCAGTACTTTATATTATAAACATATTTTTTAATGATTGTGAGGTCTTTTTTAAACTTTTCTACTAATGTTTCCAATGATTCACTTATCTGTTTCTTTTCCATCTTCTTAGTAATTGTTATTTTGTTATCCTTTTTGTTTGTGTACTCGTGGTTATCTAATTTAAATTCTTCATAATTACTAACCCAGTTAAAAGAAATATATGTATATCTTGTTTCTGCAATTAGAGCACTCTCCATACGCACATTCTTTTGAATTTAAATCACATTGTACTTTGTACAATGTCATCATGTCCAAAAGTTTTAATTTTACAATTTTCATCATGACGTTTTCGTGTTTTACACACCCGCATGTTTCTCTGTTTGTGAGTTTAGGACGCAAAACGTAAAAAGGCTGATACTTTTTAAATGAAGTATATTTTGCTTTGCCTCCTTCCAACCTATACTTTTTGTAAAAATCCTCCAGACTTTTTAATAAATAGCGTCGTTGTTGCTTATTTCTCTTAAAATTCTTAACTTCATTCTTGCCGGCTGTTGCCCGACTAACGTCGTCTCTTTCATAGAATTTTGTAATTTCATCAATAATCATCTTGTTTTTTTTTTCAGAATGGCTTTCTGCGGCGAGCTCTTCCTCTTAATCTTAATACAGTTGTCGTTACGCTTTTTACCCTGTATTTGCTCACTATTTCGTTCTCAACCACACTTAAGAACATTGCGGTCTTTATTGTTTTTAGGAATTTCCATAGGTATTCTGTAGAGCCGTAGGTAAAACGTTGTAATTAAGAAGCTGTTTTTCACTTTTTGTTTTTCGGGCGTGGATATCAAAGAGTATAATAATAATACGGGAGAAGAGAGCCCTCTTGCGTCATTTCGAAGCAGCCAGATTCGAAACGCCATCTACATATCTTAACGGGAACTAAGGCTCTATGACAGGAATGTATATATACCTACATACGTATAGGTTACTATACTCTTTGCGTGTATGTATTGGTGATCTTTCTTGTTTTTTGCAAATATCAGCTGTGTTTACGTCGTATGTCGATTAAAATGCGATTTGTGAATATAATGACGATACATTTACTAAATTACAATCATTAAAATTTACTGTCTGAAGGAACTATTATTGATATTTTAATGATCGTGATTCAGTAAGTAAACGAGACATCATTAGCGAATCGCATTTTGATCGATGTGGACACAGCTTCTATTGGCAAAAACATAAGAAAATTTGAATTTCGCCCGCTACATTTACTTGAATAGAATTGGCATTGTAATTTGTAACTTATAGATAATATTTTATATCAAGTTTACGAGAGCAAAATAAAACTTTACTGGGAAACATTTTAATGTTAGAGATAAATTGTTCAGACAACTATTATAAAAATTAACAAAATTATTATTGTTACAAATTACAATAAATAACTAAACAAAAATTGTTCATTACTTTAAGAAATTAAACAGAAAAAATATTTTTTTTTATATTTTATTGTCAGCGTTAGAATTTTATCACATTTATTTTCTATTTTTATAATGTTTATGCTTATTATAATATTTTTGGGCTGCAGTTTTGGTTTCATCTTCCCATCATAAATTAATTTTCCGACCAAAATTCGATTAACTGAGCGACACCAACTGTAAATAATTACATTTATTGACACATTTAAAAAGTACCTATTTTTTAAATGTATCACTATGAGCTGGACATTTATTTGGACAATCCCCAAACATATCCGTAAAAGAAATTATTGTGTTTCACACGTTTTTTGGGTACGTTTCTCTTTAGCCATGACATTGCAATGTTTCGAATTTCATTGAAATAATTTTCAATTTCT
This sequence comes from Luperina nickerlii, assembly GCA_963855955.1. NCBI lineage: Eukaryota > Metazoa > Arthropoda > Insecta > Lepidoptera > Noctuidae > Luperina > Luperina nickerlii. The sequence continues at coordinate 5,443,513 of OY979671.1, forward strand.
TTGCTGGGATAGCAAAGCCATTTTTTGTTTTGATATTCTTTAATGAATACATTATTTGCATTACTTGTGTTCTCTAGTAAAGTGCTTTTACAAGATTGACAACTTTTTACAACATTTTTTAAACATTATTTTAGAACCCGACCACAGACATTTGCTTTGACTGGTCAAAGCAAATTTCACTATTAAAATGTATTATTTCACTTTCCTCAGGAACATCGGGAGTATCAACCTTCTCTCTTAAAAAAAATCTAGTGTCTGGAGGCACTCATTTGCATCCTCCTCACAGTTTGCTCTCCTTGAAAGAGGAGAATTAAAATGATTTAATAATAGAGCTTTGAATGCTCCTTCAAAAGCCACTGCATTAGGTGCAATATTCCTAGCCCCGTAACTCCTGATGTTCCCGAAAAAATTTTCGACAGGGTCTTGGTTGAAGTTCCGTGTCAACATTGCATCTAAACCATATTTACTAGACAACACTGTCCAAAGAGATTCCACGCCCTTTATAGTTTTAATTAGATTTGTCACAGATGGTATAGTTGTCTCAGTCAGACGGATTTTGTCCCCAACATTAACTTTTTTAATATATTTTACAGTTGTAAAAACTTGTTTTGCTTTTTGCCATAGTTGATGATGAGGTGAATTGTGTTTCACAGGCCCTTTATAAATTTTACCATTTGGTATGGACATACTACTAACATTTAGTGTATCAAATAAATTGTCTATTAATAGTCATGTCTATTATTTGACGACATTCTTCAGGAAGATCCTTCCTTGCTGTCAAGTGTTCGGTGACAACAGCAACACTGTGACTAAATATTTGTGTCGCCGATTTTATTTATTTTCTCCGGATTCACGTGTTCTTCCGTAATTTTGTCAAGGAGACGTAACTCTCCATATGATTTGTCGGCAGCATATACCATTTGGTAATATTCCCATTTTATTGTTTTTCTCTCATTAGATGTAACGTATGTCATATTTTTGGTCGTCGTTAAATCGTTAGTAAACTATGAAATTTGAATGAATGTTTAGTTGATAGTTTGATAAAAAAACAGGATGTTTTTTATTAATTTAGCATCCGGAGTTTCATATGTGGTACAACACTAGTCTGCGTGAAATCACGGGTTCGGCGAAGTAGGTTGATATTTAGACGTATCACGAATTGAGAACTATTAATTATTTCATTTAATTAGCTAAAATATGTATCCAGTACTGTTAAAACTAAAGTAATAACACGAAATATACTAAGATTTAGTAAGCAAATTCAACATCTATTAAACATTTTTTAAATGACAGGACTTTTACGCAGTATTCCGATGTGGCGACTGAGGTATTATTCTTACAACACGTAATATTACGGCGATGGCGGTTAAAGGGTTAATAAATATGTTAAACGTGAACAACAAATAAAAGAATAATAATTGCTTATAATTTTTTTTTATTACTAGGTCACAATTTAAAAATCAGTACAAAATCTTGTGCTATTGGGGAGGCCTACGTCCAGCAGTGGACTGCTATAGGCTAATGATGATGATAAAATCTTCATACGTCATACTCATCATCCTCTTGCATTTCGAAATCTGGTTCCCCACCAAACCCATCGACATCATCTATACGTATGATTCCCTCCGTACTCTTTAGGTCTTTATAAAATTCATGACAATCCTCAGGGATGTACTGAAACATGGATTGTAAATCTGCTAATCTGGCTGGAGCAATGGCTTTATCATCCGGCCACAACAAACAGAAATCGGACATGTTAATATTTCGTGTTTCCCTTCTAACTTTTTTTTCAATTGTTAATTTCTTGTAATCTTCCTCTAACGATGATTTCATGAAAACTGAAAACACTTTCTCTTTTTCATGTCTTATTTCTTTTGTATTTAACCAATTGACTTTGGTTTTGTCTGTGAATTTTTTTCTATTGATAATGTTTTTTCCAATTTTTCTGTGCCATAAAAATCAATGTTATTAATTTTAAATACTTCTAGAGGTTTTCTTTTTTTACACGTTTTAATTATGAACATACAGTAGGGTAAGGATGCCTATTATGAGATACCATTTCTATTTTTGACTATAAAACCAAAACTGTTACATTTGAAACTTTCTGAGATATAGTTTTAGATAGGAAATTTAATTGACTTTAAATGTGTAATAGCTATTCAGTGCTAAATACAATCTTTTTCTAGCCATGCTGTAAAAAGTCAAAAATACCAGGAAAAATGTCCAAGGCAAATGGTCTCCTATTATGGTTTGCTAATATAAGATAGTATCTCATATTAGGTTCCTTAAAATTTTAGGGATAAACAAACAAATAAAATAATATCAATGTCATAATCACATTTTTATTGTAACTTATTAATTAAATATTATTGACAAACATCAGTCTTAATATTTTGGTACTTTAATTATTAATTATACGTAGACTAGCATCAGTCTTCAAAATAGGTTCACAATAATTATTGTTTGTACTTTAGTATAACTTAACAAATATTTGAGCAATGCTAACTTATCATAATCATATTTAGCATTTTTAATAAAAATATTAAAAAAAAAAGTTATAACATACGATAGTAACAAAAATAAAAATCTCTTCTAAAATATTGTAAGTCTTACCATGCCTTACATATCTAAACATAAAGAACACAAAAAACGATTCGATGCTACATCTCCACAATCCTCATGAGCCCATTTAAAACAAATTTGACATTTAGCCCATTTTTCTCCTCTTGTATCTTGTGAAAAGTTTCCGCTGCAGTAGGGACATTCAGCATCATATTCATCCCCACTGCTATCTGCGAGTTCAGGCATGTCTTCGTCTTCGGAACTGGAACTAACTTCTTCAACTTTTTTCTTTTTAAAAGCTTTTTTTTTCGTCTGCTGTTTTTTATTTGACCGTTTCTTCTGTCCTTTCTTGTTTTCTTTTTCTTGTTTTTTATTTAGGGATTCTTCTAGTAAATTCTTATACGGAGAAGCCGTAATTATAGAAGCTGCTCCAGTTCGAGTTTTCTTAGAAGAAGAATTGTTCTTAGGTAGCCTGGGCACTGGGTTAAGTGCAAAAGGTGAGACACAAGACGATGTACTAGGTACTGGATTATCATAAACACTAGTTCTTGATGATACCTTAGAAGATGCCAATCCTTGAGGCTCATCAGGTGGATTTTCATTTGTAATTCCGCTATTGGATAACACTTCATTTGGCTTTAATTGGTTTTCAATCGAAGGAGGCACACAACTTGTATTCTCCGGATTTGCGTTTTCGTCATTTATCTGAACATTTAATAACTCTTGCTCTTGATCCTCTTCATCAAAGATTGAAAACTCTTCGTCTGTAAAAATATGTCGATTGCAGGGAAACAACCCAGTTTTGCGAAAACCATTTACAGAGTTTGTCATAGTAGCAGCTTTTTCATAAGCCGTACCAAACAATCTTGCCACATATTTGTTTGTAAGTGTGCGTCCAGGATTATTACGCAGCCAAGTTTCAATTACTTTTATGACATTTTAAATTTTTTTTTGACTGTAAACTTTAAAACTACACACATTTGTATGTCTTACCATAGACAAAACATAGCGCACTGTATTTAGCTATAAGATCTGTATTTTTTTTTGTTACCTATGTTTTACTAATAATAAATGATTTGATTTGATTTCTTGGGAGTAATAAGCTTTTAGTGGCTTCATAAATGCCACATCCATTGGCTGCATTTTATGCGTGCAATGTGGCGGCAAGCAAACAATTATCACGTTGTTGTCTCGAGCTAAATTAATCACATCGATGTTTCGAGTATGAGTGTAGTGGCCATCTAAAACCAATAAAATTGGATCATCTTTACTTGGCTTTGTAAAGTTGATAAAATGCTGAAACCACTTTGTGAATAGGTGTGTCTGGATCCAGCTTGAGGGATGACAATCGCCAATTGAACCTGCTGGTGCACCATCCATTAGCTCTTGAGTCATATTTTTCCTTGGAAAAACTATCAATGGAGGCACGTAGGTACCACAAGCGTTTATACAGGTCACTACGAGTTTTTCTCTTTCCAGGGATGTCAATGCACCAACCTGTTTTTTGCCTTTCATACTGACAACTTTGGAACGTTTATGTTGAACTACTGTTATTCCTGTCTCGTCGACGTTGTAGACCCTGTGTGGAGCGGATTTTATCTTATCAAGTTCAGGCTCATATAAATCAAAAAAGTTGGCGACTGCAACTGGATTAAATCCTTTTACTCTGGCGGCAGAAACTGCTTCAGGTGTCCTAATTGATAATGTAGGATGTCTCCTCAAAGATCCACGTAGCCATTTTTTACCAGCAGAGGCTTTAGTCACACTGAAAGGATGCCTTAGATTGTTTTTAATAGCCAATTGAAAAGCCATGTATTTGATATCCTGCAGACGTAAGCCATAAAATCTTCTATCCATTTCTTTGCAATAACGTTCCAGCTCGGCTTCTAAATCATTAGGTAAGGCTGGTCGTCTCCCCATACGAACCTGGACAAGATCTTCTGCACGGACATCTTTTTTCACATAGCGCTCAAGGGTACCCTTAGGAACACCAAATCGTTTTGCAGCTCTTAAGTAACCCATTTCATTTCAACGTACTGCATTCACAGCCTGTATCATGGCAGTGTGGTCCCAGGTCTTCCTTTTGATAGGAGGCATCTAAAATAAAAAAATATAGGATTTAATACAACACCTAGAATAATTGCTCTTTTTGTGTACCCCAATATGAGATATCTCATTTTAGGAACCCCAGCATATCTCATATTAGGAAAATAATAGTTTTACAAAATGGATGCCAATTTTTTTGTTTAAAAAAGAAAACACAATAAAACTGCATTTACATCTTAAAATTGATCATATAAGTTACAAATAAAATATATATTAAGAGCTTTTAACGTAATAATGAAGTTGTTACATACCTTGTAAACATTTGATCCAAAATATTTGGTTTTATGAGAATGTTATAATCTGCATGCACACGTTCTTAGATCGCCGTTGGCCGGCGAGCACTAGCAGACGTTTAGCGCTGTTGCCGCGTCGATTCAAGCGACACTAGCGCCAAATGGCTGACGTGAATAGTTTGACCAATACCTTGCTATCTCATATTAAGCGCCTATCTCATAATAGGCATCCTTACCCTACCCGGCGATAATATTTGATTGGTAGAGACGGAGCTACTGCCTTCTTGACTCTTGAGGCCAGTATGGAATTAGACAGAATTGATCTAGGCCTTAGGGATGAGGCACTTCTCAAAGAGTTCCGACAGATCATCAGGGTTGATACTACAATCGGAGACCTTCCCCCAGTAACACTCCCATGTCCGGGAAGCACCAATCCATCTGTTATATTTCGTCACATTGTTATGGGCAAATATGAGAAACCCAGGGTAGCCACAAGAGAGCGGGAGAAACCTCTTTTAGGTGTTTGGGGTGAGATCAGGGACAAGATGAGAAGAACAAGACTCACACAAGAGAAACAGAAAGGTTGTGAGACTGGGGAGTGTTCCTCAGGTCCACATGCCTTGCAGCACATCTTCCCCTCCCAAGAGGCTACAAAATGCCACGATATCAAGACCAGTCGAGAATCAAGACTAGATTGGAGGCCAGAACATCCTCACATCATGAGCTGGACTAAATTACAAAAAAACTGTAATACATATCAATCCCATAACATCCTCATGATTCGACTTAGGTTTATCTCATCGTTATTGATCTTAATTGGCATACTTGAGGCTCAAAGTATCCCTTTACCGCTGCGTCTCACTGACAATTGGACGTAGTTATGCAGAAACGATCCAACGCACAAGTCACCCGAAATCGAGCTATTGTGATCAAACTACCTTTTATGACATTTAGGGTCAGATTAGCAAAAAGGTTCAAGTTTAGAAGAAAATGTTAATGTAGAAATCAATATTAAGTTGGATTTAACAAACAAACTTGAAAGCAAAATACATGATCAAAGATTGAGAATATATGAAGAAAAAGAAAACTATGAAAGTACTATTACAAAATATAAGAATACGTCTGATAAGAAACGAAATAAGACTAAAAACGCATTAAAACTGAAGACTGAAGTAGAGTTAGCCAAAAAAACTATATTGAACATAATCAAGAAAAAGACTTACACACCAAAGAAATCTGTAAAAATGAGAGAAAACCGAAACCAAGTGAGATTGACGCCATGAAAGGAGATGATGATGGAGACTTTGGTATGACAGATAAGAATAAAAGTGAAAAGAATTACGAAGTGAAAGATTTTGACATTGATGATAATAGTCTTGATTCGGTATTTTCTTAAAAAAAAACTTGGAAGTATTTTGTTGGTGTAGTAGAGAATATTAATATTGAGTCAAGAATGTACTCCATAAATTTTTACAGAACTGATTACTCAGGCAAAACTCCCACATTTACTGTACCAAAGCGCCAAGACAAAGACGTAGTGCCTTATCTTTCACTAGTTAAAGTTACTGAATTGCTTCAAATTCGTGACAATCCCAAAGTTTATATTTTGATGAATGATGATGAACTGGTGTATTTTTAAGAATTAACCTTTATTTCATTATCTTCATTTCATTTTTACCTTTTTTATAAGCTACAACCTAACTTTGTCTACAACCAACCAAAGTAAACCTAATTTTGTTACTAATTATTCTAATAAAACGTTTACAATATTTTGTTTTCTTTTTATTGTTAAAGTAATTTGAATTGATTAAACAATCCACTACTGCACACATCACGTCCTGTGTACATTGTAATGATAATACATAAATAAATAAGAAGAAACAAAAATATTGAACACAGTGTGTATAAAGCTTAAAAATTACTTATTTGTTACAAGGTTACAATTTCATTACAACATATAACATTTTCGTTACGTACAAAAAAAATTGAAAAGTACTCAACAACTATTTAATATATTAGCTGAGTATGAATCAATTAACAACATTAACGAAAATAATGATATTTCAAAACACAAGCACCTGACTATTGCGATAGTAATGACAGCGTTAGAGATCCGGATTACGTCTCACATAGCAAAGTAATACATATAGATGAGTCGACAACCTCTTGTTCGTCTTTTAATGGAGTGTTCAGACATATGCTGCCTGAATCTTCTGCTAAAGGGCGGTGCTGCTCCACAACAAGTAAATACTTTATACTTTGCAGAAGCTCTTGCGTTGGGGAGAGTTCCAAAAGAGGTGGCTTCTAAATGGTAAAGCTTAGATGTTATGTATTTTTCAAGATCCATTCCAAGTTGAAGGATCACATGTGGGTGCAGGCCTGACCTCTCTCTCTCTCTGAGGGGCTCTCTCAAGGGTCAGGCCCTTGAGAGAGCCCCTATTATCCCCACTGAGATGCGGAGAATCCAATTTAGTTCCAGGGAACCTGTGAGATTTCCCTCTAATTCCATGGTTAACACAACATGCATGTTGATAGGAATCAGAGATGTCAATATGTCTTCCAACGAAACGAAAGGGGTGGGAATGTCTTTAACTCCATTTTACCATATTTTTATTTGGCACACACAAAGAAAGAAAAAGTTTTTATTGGTAACATATAAATATATTAAAAAAATTGTTTGGCTACTCGCTGTTTGCTACCTTCTGTAGCGCAAGATATCAATTTCTAAAAATAAGTAGTGAAAAATGTTAATCAAATAATGTAATACAAATACACGTTTCTGTAAAAATCTCATTTTTTTTTTGTTTAATTGAAAAAAAACAAAATTAAAGGGAGTGTTGCAGAAATGTCACACTGCATCAAAAGGGCAACTTTACTTAGGTGAAATAGTCTAAAACAATTGTTGTGTTTATTGTAACAAAGAGCAACGCCACATTTCTCGCACATAGTCTGTGATACCAGAGCATTTAGGATATTTACAGCGTATCCTCTTTTCTGTCCAAACAGGCCAGTGTCCTGTCTGATCTTGTCTGATTGCCACTGGAGGAACATGTTGAGCTGGACCTTTGTGTCGTTTTGCTTGAATTTCGCTTTCGATAGATCTACGGTTCTTCATATTCGATGGTACACCAAGCTTACATAAGGTTGTTGCAACTTCAAGCCGAAAATCTGCCGAGTTCAAATGTTTGTCCTGCAACCCCTTTATGAATTCTTTTGTAAAGAAGCCATGCATTTGCCATTCTCAAAACCAATAAATGGTAAAACATGCGAACCTGCCACCTTTTGTTGCGAAGCTGAGTTTTGTAGCGTCCCGTGATACTATCGATTAGATCCACGCCACCCATGTGGCGATTGTATTCTCCAACAATATTAGGACAGTCAATTGTTACATATGTACCGCCTGGTCTTCTTGTCATATCTTCTCACCTGGGCTTTTGGAATTTCTCCTACAAAACTTGATGCCAAATTAACCACTTTTTTGTCTTTCCAAGCTACGGTTGCTACATCCACATCATTGATGTCAGCCACATACTCGACGGAATAGCAGAGGCTAGTCCGTTGAGTATGTCTGCCTTTTTTGGACATTTCTTTGTCTGTGGGTAATTTGCAATCTGGAATCCTGTTTCGACGTATAGTACCCAAGACTTAGTAAGGCCAGGGTGGCTAATTCCGGCATAGTTTTTTTTGGACTTAATTTGAGTGCCCGTATCCGATGAACGTTTTCATTTGCGATCAATGTTATGGTCTCATGAAAATAATAATGTTTTAAACTTTCAAAAGTGATCTTATTTAAATAAACTATCACCAGTACTAGGATATACAATTTTTTTTAAACTTGACCAGTAGACGACCACGACGACGACGGCGGTGACGTCATACTGGAAGAATTTATTGAAATCTTTAGTGATATTTAGGAAAAACGTAATAATGACATGCGTTCGTTAGAGACAGTCAATTCTGTTCTTAACAATCTTAAAAATAAAGTCTCGATCAGGTTAAATACGTAAAAATCATTTTGGGGTCTATTTCGGCATGCCTAAACAAGCAGGGGTGGTCAACATATTTTAGTGGAGCGTTATTACCTCCTTTCTTATTATTAATTGAATAGGTATCGCTATTTTGCACAAAAAATACATAATTTGAGGATTTCTCTTCTTATAGTACAAAACATTGGGTGATTCGAATTATGAGAGTGTAATCATGTTATTTGGTACTTACATGTTTACAAACATCGTAAATTAACATACATATATGATGTTTGTTCGTGTAATATTCTTGTGAGATAAACAAATTTATCCTGGCGACGTCGCGGATGAAATAAACACTTTAATTTAGCAAAGTTAAGATAAAATCACACAGAAAAATATGTAATTATCTGGATAAAGTTAAGGTACCTTCATAAAATAAAAATATACGTTTGGTAAAACTTAAAACCTATCAAAATCAAATGGTATTTTAGTCTTAATAAAGTTGACAATCAGTCTCATTATACATAATAACTATAAAAACAACTAAACATTAAATGAGAAGTATCAAAGATAAATAATATAAAAAACAAAAAATCTTCACTTAACATCAGGCGAGATAGCGGTCAAACGCGAGCCTGTCGATGAATAAAAAAAACAAAAGCATTTAAAATATAACTAAAACCTATCAATTAAACATAAAAACGACAACAAGGTACCGATAGGTAACAAGGTATCCGGTTATAAATGTTATACATCAAAATTTTTGGTATTAAATGCCGTGTACTGTAAGTACTAGTTTTAGTATAAGCCGATGCATTAAAGAAAGGAATCTCAAATGGTGGCTTGTACTTGCGTTGACAGAGAGTACAGTTAGCATAAAAAATTTCAAGTCAGTTTTTTTTTTCAAATGATAAATAATAAAAACAAGACCGGGTCGTATTAATTTCAAACTAGCTTCTGCCAGCGGCTTCGCCCAAGTGAAAGTTGAACGTTTATTAGAATTAGAACGTTATTGTTGTTTTCATCGGAAATAGTACCTACTTTTTTTCGGGATGAAAAGACTATGTCCGTTTCTGCAGCTGACAACGTATATAACAAAATTTCAGGAGGATCCTTATTATGATGTTCGTTAAAATAAAGAACGAATATTATTTTTAACTCATTTATTAATACTGTCTATGTGACGGTCCTTCACCAGGATCATCAAAGGGTAAAAAGGGTTCTACTCCCAACATTTCTTCATCCCAAGAGTCCTCGTTTTCATTATCGTCCGATGACTTCTCGACATCTGTTTCAGAATCACTGCTTTCTGGTCCTAAATTAATAAAATCCTCCATTTCTTTTTCTCTGATCACATATTTTCTTGTCCAGTACGTCTCCTCAACCCGTTTGATGTGATTAATTTGTTTTTTCTAGTCATCCGGAGTAATGGATGCAATTGCTTCTTTGGTCAATTGTTCAATTTTATTTTCATGCTGTTCCACGTTTTTGTCGGCAACCCTTTGTTTTATAAGATTCCAAACGTGCTCTATAGGATTTAAATCGCAATTGTAAGGTGGCAATCTTAAGACTTCACATCCGTGAGATTTTAAAAATTCGTCAACCACATATCGTTTCTCAGGTAGCTTTTTCTTCATTTGAGTTAACAACTCGGTCGCGGTGCGTCATTTTGTCTTATTCGTCTTTAATAGCGTATACGCCATGCCTTTATATTGTCTCTTTCTATTAACACGCTTCTGTTTTGACGACACTTTTTAAATCGATATCCTAGCTTATTTTTTAGGATACGGCCCAATGTTGTTTTCGATCCTTTGAAATTCAAATCCGTTTGGCGGTTGCTAATATTTTGTTGAGTGTAGGCACTTGTTTGCGCACATCATAAATAGAGTTAACTATATTTCCGATTGCGCTGATATCGAAATTGTCGACAGGAACACGTTTGTTATTCTGTCCCCGTTTTCCTTTCTTAGGCGTACGTATTTTTGTCGATGTTTGCTCGGCGAGCTTACCTGCAATGTAAAGGTATTCCATTAATAAATTAGAAATGGTATCATGTGCGATAAGGAACTCCGTTCCAAAACATCAAATATTCAGGTTTGCTTACATTTCATTCATGTTACTGATTAGAGATTATCTCGTAAACACGTGCACCGATTTACATAATTTAAACGAATAAAATGGTTGTAGACCTATACCTTTCACTTGACACCAACTTCGTTAAGATATCTCAACAAACAAAAAAACACATTTTCAAGTTCCTCTCGTAATTAAATTATACGACATATTGTTTGGGCGCGTAACATTTCTTTAAAAACTATCTTTAACAAACATAAACGTTAAATAAATAAAGGAGACTCAGAAATTATAAGTAGGTACCTAAAAAAGGTGCATCATAGCTTCATACAAACATACCTTCTTTGATTATCTTTACTAATGTGCTAACTGGTAATCCCGTGGCCATGGAAGCTCGAGCATTACTATGCTCGAATAGATGATAACGCTCCAGATTTTTTTCTTCTTCAAAATATTTGATGACATTATACACTATTTGGCGTGTATCACTGTGTATGTATAATTTTTCCTCGCTTTCGAGGAGACATGATTACTGTCTCCGCACAGTACAAACGTCCAAACAACAAAACTTAACAATAAAACAAAACTCAACAACAATAACACACAGGTAACAACGGAAAAATAACAGAAAACTATAGCAAGGAATTATTCGTAATAAGGATCACTGAGCGCGTCAAGACAGCGTGGAAGCAAATCAAGACTAATTTTTTTTCTGCTTACAGTACGCGCGAGAGTGTGTATAGTGGCACTAGTGTGCGAGCGAGAGAACATGATAAGCTCCGCCATTTTAGATTCCTTTCTTTAATGAACCGGGCTTATACACGAATACAATCAACGTAAAAGAAAACCTAAAAGAATGTTTAATCCTTTTTTTTTCTTTTACAACATGTAAAATAAAGTTACAAAAAAAATATATTTTGTGATACTCTTAATAAGTATGTTTTTTTAATTAAGAGAGCTCATCATTTTCACAAGACAAAACCAAGCTTTTTAACATTTGTTCATCATTGTGTAAATTGACATTTTAAAGGATTGATTCATCACGCACATTATCTTGATCAACTCTTTTAATCATTTTAAACAAAAGCTTCGGGTTTTTTTATGGTTTTATAAAATCTGACAGAGTAATAAATCTATCCACCTTGAATATACCTAATGATTTTCTATAATGCCAACATAGTACGTCCACTTTTTCCTGTTATAGTACCTTACTAAAACATGGTCATTGACAGAATATACGTTTTTAGTTGTCTTGAGGTTCAAATTGTTACGAGCTTGGGGTTCGTGACAATTAAACACTGCCGATTTTATTTTATCAATTGACACTTTAATCACAACATTAATTACAACTCAAACTCACTAATTATGAAACACAATTTCTCTATTGATCACTCTTAGTCGCACTTGAATATCACTATCGATGTACTCACTTGTATCGTTTATTCAAAATTATTTGTCTCGCGGCTCACACCAGCCTTATTTAGTGCCACAGAGCTACTATATAAACATCTAGAACGTTCGAGTACATACCGGTCCCAACTGACCCGATGTCGATAGTTCTCGGAATTTCTAGGACCTTGACCCTACTAGTTTTGCTACCCGATACTAGATGGCGCTAGTGGTAACTAATGTCATCATGTACCAGGCATCAATTGTGGCGCGCAACAATATCATTTTTAGTAATATTACGCTTATTCCTTAATTTGAGTCTTAAACTACTATTTTTAGCCTTATTTATTTCAGTCTCTTCGTTGCATTCTATTTTTGAGACCTGATTTTGGGAGTGATGTGAATGACTCTCAAAATCAGGTACTTTCATTAACATATTATCCAAAAATACATCGTCATTATATTCATAATCGGAACTTACATTTACTATATCAGAATCGCTATGGCTGCTAATTGATCCAAAGACACTGGTGGTTGAACTAGATCGAGAAATTTGTATTTTTCGTTTTATTACTTTCGCTATGGTGCAAATTGTCATCAGTCTTTTCCAGGTGAAGTTTTTGTTTTCTTTTCCCTTACTCTTTTTGCCAATTCCTTTTCCTTTAAATGTTGATGTTTTTACTATTTTCTTTGCAGAAATCTAAATTGAACTAGCGGTTCGATTAAAAATTTTTGTTTTGCTTGTAGGTTTTAATCCTGAAGGTCCTGGTTTAATATGATCCTCATCTGGTTTGGTTGCAGCTTTTATAATTGCGTTGGATATAATTTTAACTTTTGGAGTGTCAAGTTCGTGATTTTGAAAACAATCAGGCAGATCTTGGGAATTTAGTGCGGTAAAAGGTTTCGACTGAGAGTTGTCCCTTGATAAATGACTTAAAAGAACTACATCATCTATTTTTCTTTCTCAGATTAGACTGTATTTTTCTTTTTATATTTTTCTTACTATTTTTTTCGTCCTTTTTGAACTTGAATACGTCGTCGTGAGTAATTACTTCTGCGCCTGGTGCCACTTTTCGTCTCTTTGGTTTGGATACATTTTCGATGCGTTTTACTTTTAAGAGCAGTAGCTCTTCAAAAGAGATTTTATTATCGTCGGCTAAATCAATCGATAAAGGAGAAAGGAAGTGCTCCATAGTTTTCTGGGTACAGGTGTTAACTCAATCAAACTAGCCTTATTTGTAAGAGGTTATAATAGTAAGGCCTCACTGAAAATTTGGTGAAATTTGGCTATCCAGTAATTAAGTTATATGAACTATAGTAAAAGTGAGGTTATATTATAACATTGTAATTTTTTGATGTTATTTGCGAAATATTTTAGAATGGCTTCGGTTGTGTGTCTTTATCTTTTATGCATGGAGTGCAAGTAGAGAGTCTCCATGTGTGATGTGTCGAAGATCTGACACGTTTGGCACGTCCTGGACAGTCGAACACAAGCAGGTACAAGCACAAGTCTCCCCATTCAATATTCTGCACTTAGAAGCAGTAGGTACCTTTTGAAAAAGGGTGAAGACGAAGAAAAATAAAACACCAATATATGTATAAAATATTTATTATTCATCTTCAATAATTATGAGAATATCGTCTAAGAATTGTACAGGAGGTACGAAATTTTCTTGGTATCTTGCCCAACTAAGATACCATATTATGCACATTACATGGGCATAGCAGCCTACAGTCCTTCTACCTACAATACAATTACAATAATAGCCTAATACTGAATCTCGTCCTCTTCGACAGCTGTCAAATAAATTATGAACAAAATATGTTTTGCGACTTATATGGCGGGATTGTATACGTCCCCGCAATAACCAAGACGTATTTGAAGACGACAGCTGACGAAGAAGACTGCTGCAGCTCCCTGCACACTTCTATGATAAACTCATATACTTCTCCGCATATGTTCACCAAAATAGGACCGCGCTTGCTTTAATTGATAAGTACCCAAGGATACAAGAATTAACTCATCATATTACAACTGGGGAAAATCATTTAAATTATAATTTTGAACAGTTATTATATGTTATTATAGTTACAGTTATTATAGTTACAGTTACAGTAGTTACAGTTATTATAGTTACAGTTATAGTTACAGTAGTTACAGTTACAGTTATATACAACATTATATATATGCTTCAAAATCAGCCCTACGTCTATTATATTGATTGGTAACAATAAAATCATCTAATACCTTATGTCTATTTATATTTAAAATAATTTGATTAATGATATCCCCACTGTCTATTCTGTCGGTAATGGGAGGGTGAAATCTATTTATGAGAGCAGCAGCCACCTTAAAATCCTTTATTAAACTTCTTGAGGCTGTATTGAAATGACATTGCCTAAATAATTTAAAATCTCTTTTAAACCTGCCATTTACAACTTCTACAACCCAACGGCAAATGGTGACTGCTCTCGATTTGTTTGCTTCAAGTGTTGACAGCTGTGTTTCACCCTGCGCCAAGGTAGCAGGCACGTATGTCCTAGATCCACAATGATTTAATAATGGTAATGAATCTCGAAAACCCCTACCCAGTATAAATACATCACCATCTTGGAAAAATTCCCGGAGTGGGTAATTTTCACTTAAAATTCATGTTTCACTATATCTGAGTCTGACTTGGTGGCTGGATAGGGGCCCAAAACATCAATAACATGGCCATCTGTGCACACCATTAAAAAAGGTTTTGTCAAGTTCCTGTATTTATGCAAACTGTATGTTTTTTTCTGATACAAATAATTAGAACTCTTTTCGACATAGCAGTATGTTCCATCAAATATAGCGATGGGCCTAGAATCTCCCTCATATAAAGCACTAGGTATGGCTAAGTTTATTTCTTTTATTTGTTCCCTAGTGATATGTTGTAGACCTAAATGCTGGGCCACAAAATGTTCTGTTAAAATCTCTCGGGCTTGAAATAGCCAATAGTCTAGTGTTCTTTTGTATATTTTAAATAATGTTGCCAACATTTCGTTTGAGTCCCCAACTCCCCAGTTCTTAATTTCATAAGATAGGCTGCTAAAACTGAAGAACTGTTGCGAAGTTCAGTCAATTGCGGCACCTCATCAAATATTTGACGGAACTGAGCTTTAGTCAACCCAATCCAGGTATGCACATAATGGTCTTCCATATCATCAATGTTTCTAAAGTTCAATATATAAGTTTTCTTTACGTGATTCCTTTAATGTCATCATATCTTGGATATGCCTCGCAGTAAATGTTTGTAAATAATTACTCCTTAAACTATCGAGGACATCCCATGCTTCGATGACTAAATTTATATCACAAAGTCGATTATTTTGGGGCAAATAATCTTTATGCTCATTTAGCAACATTTTTCTTGTTGCTAGAGGAACTCTATATCGTTCAGTTCTCTGGCATCCTTCTATAAAGCACCGTCGCTCTGATTCAACTGCCCGCATGTAATCTTCTGGCAATACAATTGTTGCTTGAGGTTGCTGCCTTCCCAGTTCCACAATAGGGGCATCTGGCAAATGTGGTTGCACTGAGGGTACTTGTACATTGTCTCTTTGATTTTGTTCTGGTTGAACGGAAAAATTTGCGGGTTCTTGCAAATTGTTGTCATGATCTTCACCCAATAGCCCAACAGACAATTGAGTTGGAGGTGGGTTGCTCTGCGAGGAAGTCGAGGGACCAGTTCTCATGTTAACAGCAGCTCTGTCTGCTAATATCCAGCAAGTGTGGCATATATGATCCGACTCACCCACCTATAACAAAAGTAAAATTAAATCCACAACTAAATATTTATTAAATATACTATTTATATTATAATATAATAATATTTTATGTAACTACTAATCAGATCAGATAATTACTTTTATTTATATTATATTCTTTATTGTACACACACTAATAATAAAAATGTACACAAAAAAAATGTGAAGTCGTCTTAGTTTTGCAAATAAATCTTTTATTATACTAATACAGCTTAAATAAATTAAGATATGTTACTGAAGTAACTTACTGTTTGTGGCAGTATCCACTCTCTGATCACGATATATATCGCAGATTCACGAGCAGAAACATTGCGAAGAAGGTGGTTGTACCTCTGTGCTAACAGTGACCGACCGCAGCGGACTGCGACAACACTGGAATGGCCCACACATGGGTTGGTGTTTCAATTGGACATTTTTGGAATTTCAGTCAAAAGTAAAACAGTCCTCAGGTAACAGTTCTTGTAAAGCCCTGTCATTTGCTGAGTCTTCGGCATGCAAAATTTGCACTTGTTGTGGAGTCAAGTCACTGTCTATCGCTGTCTCAACTTGTCGTAGAGTCGGAAGAGGGCTAAAGTCGTCATTGTCTTCCGTGTCTGTGTCACTGTCAGAATCTATCAACCAGTCTGTCACAGTCTTATCAAAGTTAGCGGCGTTTAAACCTGAAAAAAGAATGAAAACAATTACATCTTCAAAGACTTCCGGGAGCAACAGCTGTTGAATAATATATGCTTACCGATAACCGATCGTCGTCGTATGCTGGTACTTGGAACTACGATTTCTACCTCGCTCCCAACATCTGGTACTGTAATATTTAACTCAAATAAAGACAAAACAATTAAATAAAAATTCTGTGATGCTGCAATCATATTTTAATCATATAAACAGCATAAATTGTGAGACGCACTCCGCGGAAAAGAGGGTATTTTAATCAGATTCTTCAGAATCTGTAAATCTGCTTAAAATCCCCCTTTTCCGAGGAGTGCGTCTCACAATTGCCCAGTTCTCTGTAGTTGACAAGCGAAACGTCAGGGAGTCTAGAGAACTGGGCGAATTAGGCACTGTGTCCGCATCTGACGTACCCACGGATCTGTTGTCGTCCACGTCTTCAAAAACTGTAACAATATAACATAAAATTTTTCATACATGTAATTTTTGGTACTTACTTCAAGACACCCAATGTAACAATATAATATTTACCTAATTCAATATTTGCCGGCACTACAATTAAGGGTGGTGTTGGCGGAGATATTGTTACTACATCCACTTGAGCAGATGTGGAGGGAAGCGGCGCGGCCACCAACTCACACGGCTCCCGCTCTTGAGCAGACGTGGAGGAAAGCGACGCGGCCACCATCTCACACGGCGCCCGCTCTTGAGCAGACGTGGAGGGAAGCGGCGCGGCCACCATCTCACATAGCTCCCGCTCAGGAGATTGTTTTCTATGAAAATCAGTGAAAGTGACAAAATTTTGTTTATCTGTAATTATGTTATAATGAAAGTGAATGATTGAATACATACTGCATGCGTCTCTTCCGGGGAGGTGCATCCGGAAGGAGGATGCGTTGGAGCTCCTTCCCTCGCTTCCGCTCCAGCAGCTCCTTTTTATCGCCTGCCGACAAGCCCGCCATATCTCTCTGCGAGACTTGTCGGGCAACCCTAATGTTCTGCAGCGTATCACTGCAAAAATATAACAGTTCTACAACTGATCCACCAATATTACAAAAAAAAAAACGTAATAATTTTATAATTGCAAGGTAACAGTCGTTCTTTGTGTCAGTTTCGCTTTGGCGACTCAACCGTTAAGCTGGTACTTAATAAATAAAAATCACTCACTGCTCCACAGATTGCCCCCTCCCTCTACCTCTACCTCTTCCCCTTCCTCTACCACGGCTTCGGCCGCGGCTCGGGCCCGACAGCGCATTCTCTTGCTCATTTGATCTAAAACATAGCCGTATGTTTACTTAATGTACATACCTACTTTATGCTAAAAAAAAAGATCAGATTAAAAGCAGAACACAATCCACCAGTCTACATTACGAAAAAAAAAATGCAGATTAAAAGCAGAACAATTCACCAGTCCGCCAGTTTCACAATCCACCAGTTTTAATGTTTGCACTATTGTTGATCGAAGAGATAAGTATTAATTAGTGCTGTGCAAAATGTGACGACATGTTACTTAAATGGCGTATTATTTCAGTGCAGTGCATATTAAAATAACTAAATGAAATAAAAAAGGTAAATTATAAACCAACACAAAAATACCAAATGAACCCAAAAAGCCTACACCGAAAGCTCGTCTGCACGAACCTTACATTTACGAACGTTATTGGTCACTACAGTACCCGGCACTCGAACGCTGCGTTTCATATTATTAATTTCGTTGAATCTGTTAAAAATATAAACGTTATTGATTTGTTATATATAACTAACTATTATAAATAGTTTATTTTATTTAAATATGGTATAATTTCTCTTACAAATAATTTCTACAGTCCGTAAACAAACCAGAAACCGAACGTAAACAAACACAAACATAATTCGACAACTTCTTTTGCTAAATTTATCAACTTTCGAGAGTTATAGAGTATGATAATTATACACCATTATAACGTGTATATTGTCTAGAAAAATGTAATATATTACATTATTAGAAATATGCAATAAAACAAAAGTACTTACGACATAATTACTTCACGTACACACACACGAAAGTTCACGAAACACGCCTGACTTCAAGTCGTTGTTACAACCACAGGATTTTGAAAAATGCACTGCATTTGGTTTCAGAGCCATCTATATTTGTTTCTGTGTATTAAAAACTACAGATAATGTATGAAGGAGCCGTAGTTCAACCATAAGTTCATGTTTCCGAACGTTCCTCATAATGGCACTGTAGTACCACTGACGTAAGTCCCTAAAAACTTTTGTGGTACTACAGTACCCAACGTCGTGCAAGTGGTTAAAATATGCAAAGCCGAGGTCGTGGGGTTAAACAATAAAACATGCAAAATACGTGCGCACTCAGAACGAAAGAAAACGAACGAGTGCCGGCAATTCGATCTCGTTGTTGTCGGGTTCTAGCTAGGAGCTGTAGTTTAGCACCAGCACTGGCATCCTGTGGTTGTGGTTGCTAAGATCTCATTCAATATCTTCATTCGTCATCTGTGATACTGGCAACTGATGTTTGTTGCAGATGTTATGCAATACAGCACAGGCATTTAAAATCATAGCCACTACTTGATGATCATAATGCAACACCCTGTGTGCCAGTAAACATCGCCAACGTGCTTTTAAAACACCTATGCAGCGTTCTACAGTATTTCTAGTTAGACAGTGAACATAAGTATAATGCTCATCTGCACTATTAGGTTCAGCGTTCACAATTGGAGTTAAAAGCCATGGTCTCAGCGGATATCCAGAATCACCTGAAATATTAAAATTGCATTGTAAATGTGTACAAGCAGTATACATTAATAATAAAATGTAAAACAGCGTTTATTAAAATTTACCTAGCAACCAGATAGTCTCTCCTCTGCTGTGCAGCTCTTGAAGATGCTCTTGTATCTCACAATTTCTCCAAATGTAAGCATCATGTGTAGCTCCAAAAAAAAAATGAAAAATCAAATGAAAAAAAAATGAAAATGAAATGATCATGATTGATGATGAATGAAATGAATAAATGATGCATCAATATTAATAATATTCAAATCACTGTCACATATCTAAAAAAAAACATTGTAAAATGTAATGCATTAAATGTGTCATCACCTTGCACTGCATATCACTTATCAAACAATATTGATTGTACTGTTATTCCAGAATCTTTGTAGGACTTAGATAGATAGAGTATTCTATAATGTAAACAGGACAAAAACAAACTACATGACTTACTATTTGAACATTTCTTGAATGGTAATGTTTTCTATTAAAAAACCTTTCTTCATGGTCACAGGGCTGAATTAGAGCTACATGAGTGCAATCAATGCAGCCCAGGCAACCAGGAAATTCAAACTTGTTTGAAAACCTAAAAACAAATAAACATTAATTCAACCTATATGCATAACATAGACATTCATCCACATGTATCCTATCTGTTATACGTATAGATACTTCAAGCACTTTAGTGTAGGTTATGTAATGTTTTCTTAACCATTAATAATTTGTGTTTCTTTCTAGTTGAGTTTGAGGGAATCTAATAATATGTTTTCTTAAAACACTGTGTATTCAAAGCGATGGTCACCTCTTTTACAGCTTTGGATACACTGGCTTGACTAAGCCCATGTAGATAACTTATTCCTACAGGTTTTTGATAGGAGCCCGTAGCATAGAATGGAGCTGTAAGCACCTGTAAAATCACAACAATATGTACCTCTATTATCTAAAAGAATAATTTTTTGCTTCATATTTAAAGTAAAGACTAAACAATGCGAAGATATTATCATTTACACCTACTTACTTTACATTCTACACTAACTTTTTTTCTTCGTCTCGTTCGTGCCATGAACGGTCTAAGTTCAGTGCACAAATTCATAAACAGCTCTTTGGAAAGTCTGTAATGAGCTTTGAACTCGGCGTCAGATAAGTTTAAAGCATTGGCTTGATCTCGCATGCTGCGTCGCAACCGTGCTGTGTTATGGCTTTCAATCCTGCTAGCTTCAACCTCAAGTGCTTCAAGCAAGAGAACAGCACGAGCCATACCAATAATACCTCAACAGAGATTTGAGACTCAAACAAACTATATATGTAACTAGTATACACTGGATGAATAGTCTTTTACGGTACACACAGTTAGTTCTAATGAGCACACGACACACGACGAAGTTAAAATATACACAATTTTAGATAAAATTATTCGAATTAGAAGACTAATTTATAATAAGCAATCAGCGAGCTATTAACAAGGGAAAAGGTTATCGCAATTTGACGGCCAAAGAACAATGGCCAGATTTCTATAGGAGCTGGACCTGACTTTTATTTCTCATGTCCCAAAATAATGTTTATTTCGATTGGTTTGTTCTTATGTTGTAAACATCATCCCGTTTGAAAATCATATCTGAATAGCCACATTTTTTTAAAAAACGACAACTGTACTTTTGACGTTAGAATCAACAACTACCTTTTATCCGACTGTGGCGTAGCCTAAAAGTGTACTTAGCGATAAGCAAGGAGGGTAATTAGCAATCCCGTTTCAATTGCGATTTCTCTCAAAGAATTTCCCAAAAAATAGGACATCTGTCAAAGTGCACTAACATCTAGTCTGTCCATCAGACTCGATGTCAAAAAGGGCCGTCTGTCAAGCCAACTCTTGGAGTCTTGTCCGCTTCGACACAAGATTTTGACAGATAATTTAATGAAAACTACACCTATATTGCTTGAACTTGCATAACGTGCAGAGTCGAAAACAAGGATGGCATAACATTACACGTGAAGTTTCTCTTGAAACACTTCAAGGCTTTTTTTGTGGTTTTTAGCCACTTCAATTCTGGCTGAAGAAGAGAGTTAGTCGCTAGATACCTAATGTCTTTCAGTCTTCAATTCTCAAGATGTATAGATATTGACAAATCGAGTACTGGTAGGATACAGGGCTAAATTAAGTGTAATGGTAGGATTTAGGAGTGCTTAAATGAAAGAAATAGGCTACACAAAAATACTTTTTATATATTTATTTCCACTTCCTCTCAAACGATACTCTGTTACATTAATGTTTTCTCTGCTTATTTCAATTCGATACCCTCCATGAAACCTGACATGTTCACTATAATAGGACTTTGCCTGTCGGATCTGATATGTTCCTCGGGCAAATAATATAATTTCACTATATTCTAAACGGGGGAATATAATATTAGAATTGGAATGAGCTGTTATACTAGTAAAATCAGATGTTCGTCTATTCATATTCATAGTGTTTATAAAATCTGATAAATTAAATTATTTAATAGAAATTGTTCCCTAATCACATTTATGATTTGCTCAGCATCATTCCTATTTTTTAAACGAACACCGAATTTATTTAAAAGGCTTGCTTGCTAGCTATGGAAAACATCTGCATCATGTGAGGAACAGTTTTATTAAAAAAATCTTGCCGGAATATTTTAAAACCTCTTTTGAAGTATCCGTTTACAACTTCCACAACCCAACGGCATATAGTTACACACCGACTCCTAGTAGCTTGCTCGGTGGTGAGCTGATATTCACCCTCAAGCAGGGATTCTGATATGTTTTGTAGCCTCTAACCTCTAACAAAGCCTCTAACAAACTAATTGAATTTCTAAATCCCCTGTCTACAATAAAAATATCATTATTTCGGAAGTATTGTCTGAGAGGACAGTTTACATCTCTGAAAAGAGACTTCATTATGTCTGCATCAGATGTGGTAGCTTTGTATGGGCCAAAGCAATCTAAAATGTAGCCATCAGGTGCCACCAGGAGAAACGGTTTTGACAAGTTCCTATACTTATGTAATGAATGAGTGTCCTTTTGGAACATATAATTCGAGCTTTTATTAATATAAATATAAGTCCCATCACATATCATTATAGTATTTTCATTATCTTGATTATAAAGTGAATTTGGAATAATTAAATTGTGTTGTAACAATTGTTCACGGGATATGTGTTGAAGTCCCAGTATTCTGTACCAATATTTAGGGAAATATCTATCTGTCTTTCTAATGTTCGTCTTGGAACCATTAATAATTGGGATAACCTGGCATCTGAGTCACCAGTTCTCATCTTCACTAAAAGAGCACCTAAACCCAAGATGCCTCTCTTTGTTTCAATAAGACGCGGCATTTCATACAATAAAAGTTCAAATTGCTGTTTATTCATTCCCAGCCAATAATAAAACAAATGTGCACCGATTCTTTCAACACTTTCTATACTGTAGAAATCCAGAAATGTATTGAAAGCGTTATTTATTAAAGAAAAAGCATGTTTTCACTTCTCATGCTCTGAAAGTGCTTCTTTGTGCAGGGTATAGGCTGCACAAAATCGAATTTTGTGCACAAGGGCATTAACGTATCTACTCATAAATGTATTATATTAAGGCAAAGAAAATGAGCCATACAGCCAAATGCAATAAGAAGTTCATAGATAGAATTTGTTATTATATAATATTTACTTTAATTTATTTGCCTTATGTGTTTAAGATATAATAGATATTAAAATATTAATTCAAGTACAGTAGGTTAGTTGATTTAAGAAAATTATTATTACAAAATTAATTTAATAGTAGGCTGTATAGGTCTGCAGCCTTAATATCAATGTCGTAAGATTTAAAAAAAAAAAATTCCTTCAGTACCTATTCAAAACTGTTCTAATTTTACTTTGAATTTTAATTAAAGAAATGTTATGTTATACTACTGTTTTATTTCCTCGCAATCGAAGTGAAAAGCAGAGTTTATAACTCGTCCACAAAACCATTTCTATCCTCGACATTACTATCAGCCCTCGCCTTCGGCTCGGGCTGCTAAAAGTCTCGGATAGAAATGGTTTGTTTTGTGCACTTGTTGTAAAATCTACTATTAACTTGTTTAGCCGTAAACGTTCTTAAACTATTTTCGGAATTGAACAAAATATCCCAATCAGTACTAAATGTATGTTCTAGACAAATCCGAGCATTTACGGGCAAGTAATATTTGTGTTCGCTTAGAGCTGTTGCTCTTAGTGGGTCAGAAATCCTATGCAAATCTCTGTTTTGGCAATCAGAAAAAACACAATGTAATGCAGTATTAGCCGCTAGTCTATACTGCGATAAAGTAATCACCCCAGGTACTTCGACACCTTGCTGGTCGGTGTTTGGAGAGCTTCGAGGTTCTTGGCGTTGAGGCTCTGGCTACAGTTCTGGCTCCGGCTCTGGCTCCAGCTCTGGCTCCGGCTCTGGCGCCAGCTCTGGCTCCGGCTCTGGCGCCAGCTCATGCTCCGGCTTTGGCTCCAGCTCTGGCTACAGTTCTGGCTCCAGCTCTGGCTCTGGCTCCAGCTCTGGCTCCGGCTCTGGCTCCAGCTCTGGCTACAGTTCTGGCTCCAGCTCTGGCTCTGCCTGCAGCTCAATATTTAGCTGCATATTATGCGTTGCAACTCTCTTGAGTCTCAGCCAACAGGGATGGCAAACATGGTCTGATGAAGTTGCCTAAAACAACCAACAAGCAAATAAGAACATTGTTACAAACAATATTAGATTGCAGTGATGAATTCACTATAACATTGATAACAATACAAACAAAAATACATAATTACCTGCCGTGGGGCAATTCTATTTTCAAGTTCAATATGTATTGCTTGTTGCAACTGAGATGGATTCTCTCACAATAAGGTCACATCTACGGTTCCGCAGAGAACCTCCACAAAGTATGCAAACATGCATGTGGCCACGGGAAGATGACGCACCAGGTTCATTATGGAGTCCGGAGTAGACATGCTGTATTGCCGATTGTTTACAGGCATCACATATGTAATCTTCTTCAGTGATCTAAAATAAGAATTAAGAGTTGTATTTTGATGTATGATTGTGTGTAATGGTTATGTTATTGTACTAAAATAAATAGGTATGTAAATACTTACTATTATTAAAGAATTCCACTCGCAGATCTTAGAAATTACTCTCGTATTAAGCTCAAAGGCGAGATGGCGGCGAAGTTTATCAATGCATATGTTACAATTAGCACATAGCAATCGCAGGGCTAGTTGTGGGGTCTGCATGATGTCTCTCACGAATATCTAAGAAGCAAAATCGGTGTCCAGAAATTAAAAGCACAGAGTAATCGTCACAAGTGTAGTTACGAGTATCAGTCCGTAAAACAATGCCAAGGTCAAAACAACAGAAGTAAATCCCAAATAGTATAGCACGTAACAAGTGAAGCGAAGCGAATAAGATGCGTATGATTGCCAGTGTTGCCACCTTCAATTTGGACAGGTCACTAGAAGTACCATCGAATCGCGCTAGATTATAAGAATTCAGGATGTCAAAAATTCTTTAGAATTCCCTAGATCCCATTCAGTCATGATTACTCATGACTCTTCGCAGTTTTTCATTAAGTGGTAATAAACATGAAATTAAAACACAAAGACCGTTAATGTTTCATAATTTTTAAGCATATACATTCATGTTCTTAGTAAGAAGTAATTTTTTTTGTTTTATTTTTAGTTTTTAAATTTTTAATTAAGCGTTTAAAAATACACAGAACCATCAAGAATTAAGAACAACTCGTCGTCAATCACGTCCGCCCCGTCCACCGAACCTTCTGCTACTGATGATGTTGATGTTGACGGCATCTGCAATATGGCAGTAGTGCCATCACCTTCTTTTTTTGAATTTTTAAACGAATACTTTTTATTTTTTCCTTTTTCCACAATTACTTCTTCTGGCAGTTCGTAGGTGTGGCGTTGTTGATTCATAACTTTCAGCCTGTTTTTAATAAAAAGAATGCTGTTCAAAGTGCTGATGTTCATCCTGTTTCTTAACTTGCTTTTGATGATATTCATAGAACTGAAAATTCTTTCTACAGCGGCATTGGAGTGAGGGAGAGATATCACTGAGATTGCGAAATCAGCTAACTCTTGGAAACTATTTATTCCAGCTGCATTTTTGTATTCCAGAACTTCAGCCCAGAAACTAATAATATTTTTTGTATTCTGCCATTTCACAAAGTTAATGGTCTGCCATTGCTGTAGAAGTTTATCAATTGTTTCAGCATCCTCACCCATTTCAAAAGCTAGTTCTGTAATTGAGTTGTCTTTTACTTGTCGAAGTGTGTTTTCAACACTGAACTGAGACATTTTCTCTAATATAGTGAAGTTGCTTGGTAGCCTCTGTTGAATTTCTTTTACCAGTTTAATGTTAAAATCAATGCACCGTTTTCTAATAGCATTTGTTTTCTCAGCAGGCAGTCCTGATTTGCTCGCCTGTGTTTCAAATAAATACCCTAAATATGGGGCAGGGTTGTGATGGTCTTCGATTCGAATACGTAAAAATTTTCATTGGTAGTTGCAGCGTATGACATCATAATCCTTGTGCAAACAGAGCGTAGAAGCGTCATCAAAGTGCTAAGCAATGCCACAGGGTTTATTCGGGTAAATTCGCCGATAGTGTATTTTTACATCATCAACATTGCGCTATTTTTTAAAAAGTTCCGGTAATGTGAACAGTCGTATCATAAATTGATCTCAAACTTAAAATTACTCGAATTGTTTAATCTTTTGCACACAATACGCGATGTCACAAGTTTCTTTCTGCAAAATATCGTACAAAAGATCTGTTTCTGAAAAAATATCCGCGAATGTTTAAAAAAAAAAAAGTAATCAAATTGTTTCATTTTAAATAAAAATGAACCGACTTGCGACAGAGTTTCATTATCCCAGTCATGTGGATTTTCATTTATTTCATCAAACAATTCTAGGAGGTGGGTGGACTCATTATTAATTATATTTAAAGTGCGCGAGTGATATGTCCACCTTGTTTCCGCGACACGAGCCAGCTTTTTCATATCGGCAAAATCGTTATAGTGCGCCATTCGTTTCGTACTAGTGTGAAAAAAAGCCGCGATGGATTTTATTAGATAAAAAAAGCGTTTTGTTTCATCAATTCGATCAAAAGATTTCGATAAAACTAAAAATACATGTGCTGAA
Source organism: Luperina nickerlii (assembly GCA_963855955.1). NCBI lineage: Eukaryota > Metazoa > Arthropoda > Insecta > Lepidoptera > Noctuidae > Luperina > Luperina nickerlii. The sequence continues at coordinate 5,470,261 of OY979671.1, forward strand.
CACCAAACATACAGCTTGCGGACATTTTTGCTTCGCCAAAGCTGTACGCCGTTAATATGAGAGGTTAAAACTGCTGCCCGGTCATAGGTTTGTGCAATTAATTTAGAAAGACAATCTAAATCTCCTAACATTTCCAAAATTATAGAACTTAGGGTTACAGCGGTCCGATCCGCGCTTACATCTACATATTTAATAAATCGATCTACTACTTCAGAATCATGAAAGTATCTTAAAATCAGAACTAATTGTTCTCGGCCGCTTAAGTCTGGAGTCTCGTCTACAGGTGGGTACTGACCAACGTATATGCTTAAAATGAACTTACAGTATCTGTTCAACAGATACTGTAAGTTCATTTTAAGCATAATTTTCATAAGGTTGCAACATATTCTGTTGTAGCACGAGGTGTATTTCTATCCAGTAGAAATATCATAGCTTTGTCACAGATTACTAAATAGTTACTACGTGCTTTGTATGCAAACCAAGTACTATGGTATAATTCATCTGCACCTGAAATTGAAGTTGAAATTAACAAACGTCGACCCAAAGTAGTATATTTCGTGAATATCGTAATCTATGCTAGAAAAATAATTAAAAAAGAAAACCAAATTGTATCTGTTACTTGTGGGCCAATGTACTTAAAAACTTAATAAATAATTACGTACCTTTTCCTGTACTAGTTGGTTGTTTAGTGTTTTGTTTTTCCCTCCTCAATGATGCCTGTAAACTTGTCATTTTCTTTTTACATGTTTGCCTTTCGCTGTCGAGTAACGAAGCCAATCTATTCCAAGCGTCTTCTTTCTTGAGTTTGTTATAGTGCTCTGGATGAGCTGGGTTCTACAACACTTCCTCTTCTCTGTATTTTTCTATAAAATACAGAGTTTTTTCTTTGTTCCACTCCATATTTTAAGAAATAAATACGAGAGGAACGACGTGTGATTACTCGCGACGCGGGTGCGCTCGGGACGACTTGCAAGAGCGTACTGACCGAACCGCGTAACACTCAAAGGATTCGCCAAAAAACCGACAGCCGGGTGGAGCACTCAAAGCGAGCAACGGGCGGCTAGTTGCTCGCTGGTTTCCCCGTAACACGACGTACTGACTGCACGAATGCTCGCGGTGTAAAACGTTACATTACGCCCCGTAACGCCGGTCAGTACCCACCTTAACACGACGGCGACATAATCGGACTGTTTGATTTCGTCTCGAACGCGATCGAACATTACAGATGCAACGCTTGAGATCAAATCATTATGCGTTCTGTTCGACAAGCCCTTGAATGCGGTACTTGCATTCTGGTTTCTAAAACTCCATCATACTGTGCTAATAAATCTAATAATTCTAAATAATTACCTCTACTCAGCGATGATAATGATTCATCGTGACCGCGAAAAACTAATTCTTGTTTTCCCAGAAAGCAAACAACAACGATTAGTCTTTTAAAAATGTTTTTATTGCGGTCTACTTTAGCATTGTGCCTTTCTATATCTAACTTTAATTGGCTGTTAATACTTGTCTCAATACGACAATTACCAAATGTATTTAACTCGATTTACTAAACAATAAGCAAGGAAAACAAAGTAATTTAATTGTGTGTACACAACCACACAGCCAGTTGTATGTGTCATATTATTCCTATGAAACTTACGAGTTACATTACCTCTTTGCTGGGTTAATTCTCGTAACTCAGGTACACATCTCCCTTTAGTTACAATTTGAACCTTTTCATTAAACGGTAATTGCGAAAATTTACCATTTTTAACCTTTAACAAACACACATTTTCAACACAAATCTCACAATCAAACAACATTTTGAATGAAACAAACAAAAAGTAATTGTAAAAACAATGGGCATTGTTCATATCTTTTTTAATGTTGTAATTGAAAAACCATTTCGAGGAATAGCGTTACTGATCATTACGGACTAATTAATTATGAAAAATAGTCATATTTTATTGATATTTTTGATAAAATACGATTGACCTTCTTTGCCCTTCAAATTACGTCGGCTTTGGCCGTACAGTTTTGTATCGTTACCTCAGAAAAAAAAAAGTAAGATTGTCTACAATCTGTCAAATGTCAAACTATTATAAATATGTCAAAAATATAAACATTCTTGTTTATATTACATTACATACATTATTTCAACACTCGACAATATTTAATATACTGGAAGAGTTATGGAATACAGGAAGTGCTTTGTTCCAACTTGCAGCAATAATAGTAATAATGTCGCCGCGTGCGTTATTATTCTATTTCTAAGTCACCGCGTAGATTGTTCTAGTGACGATAGAGGGTAGTATATTCCTTGGAGGACACTTACACATAAAAAAAACCATTTGTAAATAAATACTCTAAGATAGGATTCGATTATTTAAGACGTCTATTCGGCCTATTGACACTTTGACAGATGTGACAGTACTCTTTGGGTTGATGACGTTGTGTTGACAGATTAAAATTTTTAATTATGTACTAGTCAGGCAACGGCACTTAATCTTTATGCCACTGATGACGTCACCTACCTTAAAAACTTAAAATAATTCAATATTTTTTTATTAAATAACTATCGAGCCAATCATCAAAATATTCAAATTAGTTTCTCAAAATACTCTAAATTTTCAAAAAATAAAATAAAATCTAATGGTTAGAAATTTTGGACAATCCCCATTCAATAAATTGATTGAAATTATCAAAAACTCGACCTAAATTATATGTTTCAAAATGAATTAATCACAAAAAACAATCAAAATATAAACAAGACAGCGCACTTTACATGAAAAAAAGCATAGACTCTATAGAAAAAAAATAATTTCTAAATTTTGATAAGTAAAACGTTGACAAATAAAATAGCATCATTGTCAATCGAAATTTTACTTAACTATTTATTCAACTTGGTCGTATAATACTTGAGATGAGCCAATACGGAGACGCCGGAATCACGAGCTGGCCCGTGATTGGGTTTCCAGCCGCAGGAGATGGCCTTGTTACCACATCGTTGTGTGCAGTGCACAGACACGAAATTGTACCACTACATGCGTACATTTACGAATGAATTGTAGGCAGATTCGCTCGCTGCCTTTCGCGTTGTCTTAGGCCTCTTTTCCATTACACGGTTGTTCAAACGTACGGTGTGTAAGCCGTACGGTTGAAAAAACGTGCTAGCTTGTACATGATACGGCAAAATCACCGCGCGAGACATTGGTAAGTACTGGCTAGTAGCGCTTTTTACTCGGGCTGTGTAGGACGTGCTGCGTCATGAATTTTCTTACGAAAAAAAAGATTATAGTTGCTTATTACATATATAGGAAAAAGAAAATAGAAAAAAAAAGGGAAGTAAGGTTTTGGATACATCCGATTTTAGAAAAAAGGGAGGAATATGGCGCGTTTCATACACTTGTCAAGAATCAATTGAGAGAAGATGAAGACAAGTTTTACAATTATTTTAGAATGCAGAAAACTACATTCGACAACTTGCTCCAAAAATTATCCCAGGAACTAAAACATCAAGATACTTTTATGCGAGAGAGTATATCGCCCGCAGAAAGATTGGCTGTAACTCTGAGGTAAGTAGGTACAAAATTAAATGACATATTTTAGTTTAAAATTGTTTATTGCACACAAACAAAATTATTACATGTAATTGAATTTTAATAATTATTAATTTAAGAACAAGTAAATCAAAAAATACACTACGCTGAAAATGCTACTCAAATGCGGTACTAAAATCGAATTCGTCTTCAATAGAAACTTGAGAATCTGCCGAGATACTTTCCGCATTTACACTATGTACAGATAATTGTGATTCGGGTCGGTAGTGGATTGGCTCTAAACCAGAACCGTGTCCAAAATCATGAGAAGACGTCTGTGGACGACTTATTCCATAGCCCGATCTAGCAGCTGTAGAATATCCATATGTTGACGATTGCGCATTTGAGGATGCTGTACCACTTAAATATCCTTGATGGCCTTGATCCCATTGGTTTCTTGATGTAGGTATATACTGAGTACACTGTCTTTGTTGAATATTTTTAATTACTGAAATTACTTGAAACTGAAAGTCTATCATATTTTCATCACTGAACTTGTCAACTGTATCAGCGATTCCCATAAAAAAGTTCATACTACGGCTTTTCTTTTTCTCATCTCGTTCTGCTGAATCCATAAACTTCATAAACCTAATGTCAACTTCACTTAGTTCATTTTTTCTTTTTTTTTTAGCCCTTTGCGTCTCACTCCGTTCAGTGTATCCCGAGCTTGATTGATTCGGGACTGCACTATCTAAATTTTCATTACTGAGGCTAGAATCATGAACATGTTCAGTCATGTTAGAATCGGTCTTGCGATGCTCAACATTTTTTTTTAGGAACATCATTTCATCATAGAACATATATTTTCTTATTTTTTTTGCTGAAGAACCAGACTTACATTGATTAATTTTTTTGTCATATTTTATCCAGCTATCTTTCATATTGGTCCACTTCTTCATCACCATTTGCCCTGAAAATAAATAAATAATAATTATTAAATTCAAAATTTATAAAAACCCCCGACCTAAACTGAATCGACCCCGACCTAAAATGGGGTTTTAGTATTTGAACCTGAACCGTTTTGTTTTATATTTCAGGTATCTAGCAACAGGAGATACCTTTACTGACCTATACTACAGCTATAGAATTGGAATAAAAACCATAAGTTGCATCGTACGTGAAGTATGCCACTACATTTGGTTAGAACTGTATAAAGAATATATGAAAATGCCATCTAAAGAAGACTGGTTACACATTGCAAGCAAATTTCAAGAATCTTCCAACTTCCCGCTGTGCTTAGGAGCGGTCGATGGAAAACACATCAGACTTATTAAGCCAATTGATAGTGGCTCGATGTTTTTAAATTACAAACATTTTTTTTCTATAGTTTTGATGGCAGTAGTAGATAGCGATTACAACTTTATATTTGTTGACGTTGGCGCCTACGGAAAGGAGTGTGATTCCAGTGTGTTTAAAGAGACCCCATTTTGGAAAAATTTAACAAACTACGGATTAAATCTACCCGATGCAACACGTTTGCCTGGAATTGACTACGATTTGCCATATGTGTTCGTTGCGGACGAAGCCTTTGCTTTGCATTATCACTTGCTTCGTCCATTTGGTGGTCATCAGCTTGATCAATTAAAACGTACATTTAACTACAGACTCACCAGAGCGCGAAGATTTGTTGAATGTGCGTTTGGCATTTTATCCAATAAATGGCGAATTTTTCACCGGCCAATGAATGTGTCCATCGATTTGGCAGTTGATATTGTGAAAACATGTTGTGTTTTGCAAAATTTTATACATAAGCAGGAAAACTTTCAGTTTCACAATGCGAGTGAAAATGAGTCCACCCTTGATTCAGAATCGGAACTAATCCAGTTACCTATCACGAATGCAGTTCGCGGAAGTTTGGCGGCTAATGAAGTTCGCAACAGATTTGCACAATATTTTGTATCTAACGAAGGTCGCCTCTCCTACCAAAACAACTATGCATAAGTAAAAAGTTAATAATTAAATATCTGTAACTTACCAAACTTGTTTTTCTCATCACCACTTAAATCTTCAAATGTGGGCTGGAAATGAATAAATATTTCTTTCCAGGAATCATATTTAAGCCGCTTATTTTTATAATCGTCGATGGTCTTATCCCATATTACAGGCCTTTCTTGAATCAACGTAATTAATAATTCTTGATTTATGTTCATTTTATAATAAAATCGCGAAACAGCGTATATAAGCGGTCACGAATCCGTGCGTACGTCCGGCACCGTCGACACACCCCGATAGACTGCCATACAACACTGGTGAAAATCACGCCGTGCGTAGACGCGGCGCGCCGAGGGGCAGTCACGGCGCACGCGGCCGCGGCGCCGTGCCTTGGCGCCACCGTGCATGTCGACAAGCTCATATAGTGATCCATACCACACTGACGACCGTGCCTACACGCGAATTAACCGTAGATTTTCACGGCGAGAAACCGTGTAATGGAAAAGAGGCCTTACGAACGCCTGCCGTAGTAAATTTAATAGTACGAACGGTATGAACGTTGTTATTAATTTACATTAGGACTTTGAATAATTTTTTTACTTAGTATATTTTTTATATTCTTAAAAATATTAGTAACTGATCTAGATCTACTAAGTCTAGACTTAGTAGATCTAGATCAGTTACTAATATTTTAATTTTCTAAAATTATAATTTTAATTATATTAATTAGTCTTTTTGCCTTTACAGACCGCACGCCACTGCTTGTAAATATCAGACTGTAACGGGGTAATGTGTGAGAAGATAGTTTAAACGCGCAATACAAACATTAACAAAGGTTTATTTCTAAAATAACTAATTCTAAATTACAATGTCAAGTTCCTAATAGCGAAGTCCCTAGTAGCGACGCGTATTATAAGTTGTTCGTGCGGTTTCGCTAACGAAGTCAACACAATCAACGAACAATACACGCCGCTGGGCCAGTATCCGATAAGATGCGGGGGCGGGGAGGTTACCGACCTAAGTCGATGCAGAGAAGCGCACCCGAACCGTACCGAACGCTGACTGCTTGAACTGTTTTTTTTTTTTTTTACTATGGCATCTCGTAGTTGACCTTGAGAGGTCGTGACTACTTAACCGGACAATCCTGCGGCTGCCTTGAGAGAACTCAAAGCCTCCAGCCAGGGGCTTAAAACTAACTAAGTAAACTAAGCGACTACACACTAAGGGCACCCCCTGTGGGGTACGAGCCTCGGCTTAGGGCGTCGCTGGGGGGGAGGGCAGCAAGTTGGGACAGGCTGGATGATTATTTAACGAACGATGGGGCCGGCATTTCCTAATTGACTACTCTGAGAAGAAATGCCGAAACAAACTCAGAGGTCAGAGTCGGGAATTTAAATCTACAGGCTCAGCTGCGGCGCGGGCTGGCACTACATCGAGCAAGGGTCGGTGGGGGGCATTTACTGGGGGACGTCGCGAGGGACCTCGTCGGTGAGGCCGGTATGTCGATTTTTTGTATTTGTTTTTCCTGACTGTGCTGGTTGCCCTACTGCTCTCTTGGAGGAGGGTTATAGGGTCATCTGGGTCGGTGAGAACGTGCCTTGGACGGCGGAGTTTACTAATTTGGGAGGGAGTATATCTGGCGGCCTCGACAACCAGCGGGTTTCGATGGTTGGGGGCGGAATCGAAGAAGTGCTTGGAAAGGCGCTTCATGAATTGGTGGATAGTGGGGATTTTGAGATCGACATGGAGGATCTCATTTCGGACGAACCAAAGGGCTCCCGTAGCCTTTCGGAGGACACGGTTCTGGAGGGTCTGCATCCTATGGATGTGGTGGGGCTTTGCGTGTGCAAAGACTACGCAGGCATAGGTCATGATTGGGCGAATGCACGCTGTGTAGATGCGCAATTTGCACTTAAGTGACAATTTGCTGCGTGCATTGAGCATCGAGTGGAGGCTACCAAGAGCGAAGGCGGCGCGCGAGCGAACCGCCTTTATGTGCTCTGCGAAGGAGAGGTGCCTGTCGAGGATAACACCGAGATATTTGGCTTGCTTCTCCCAAGCGATCGGCCGAACATGGTGATAGGTCGGGGGGGGGATGGGTTTGTGTCTCGGTTTCGAATAGAGAACCGCTTGACTTTTGTCGGGGTTTACTTCTATTCTCCAATTCCTAAACCAGTCAGCGAGCTTGTTGACTGAAGTTTGGAGGATGTGGGAGATCTGGACTAGGCTGCGGCCAGTGTAAAGAATGGCAGTGTCGTCTGCGAAGAGAGCCAACTGGGTCTTTCTATTTATTGGGATGTCGCTAGTGTACAGCGTGAACATGAGCGGAGCGAGCACAGAGCCCTGGGGGACTCCTGCTCGGATGGGGTGTGGGGAGGATATAGCTCCTTCTACTTTGTAGCGGAAGGTGCTGTTCGACAAATAGTCTCGAAGGATGAGCACGAGGCGGTCGGGCACACCGAGTTGGTATAGCTTATATAATAAGCTATTGTGCCAGACTTTGTCGAAAACTTTCGCTATGTCGAAGTATATCACACCTGTCATGTATCCACGCAGGAACCCTGCATGGATATGTTCGGTGATACGGTGGACTTGCTGCACGCTAGAGTGTTGGGTTCGAAAACCGAATTGTTCGTTGGGGATGAGGCCCTTTGTTTCGGCATAGTTCCTAAGACGCTTATAAATAAGCCTCTCGTAGATCTTGCCTAGTCCATTGAGCAGACTGATGGGGCGGTAACTCGTAGGTTCCGACTTGGGCTTGCCGGGCTTGGGAATGCCAATGACTGTGGCTTCTTTCCACTTCTGTGGGAAAATGTTGTTGCTCATGGCACCGTTGAAGATGGTGGCCAGTAGCACAATTAATTGGGCAGGGAATAGTTGAATCACTCTATTGGTGATTCCATCTGAACCGGGGGTGCTTGAACTGGCTGAAACTCGGGCTTTTATAGGCGCCGAGGGACTCGGTGGCGTGCGCGGCGGGCCGGCGAGGACGCGCACGGTCGCTCGGCCCGCGCCGGAGTTTGCTTTTGCTTTGTGATAAATTAAAAACATTACTAATATTGAAATTGGGATCAGCTACGATGTCATCAGAAGAGTAATCTTTTCCAGAGGAAGACGAGCTGGATGAAGAACTTGTGGAATTGGAGTCACTGCTATCTGATGAATCTACAATAAAATGTCTGATTTAGATACACTTAGTTCTCCTAGAAAAACTAAAAACAATATTGATAAATAACTTACCAATTTTCTGAATTTGCTGCATCTCTGAAGCGTTGATTTCTTGTAAAATACATTGTTGTTGTTAATCTGAATTTTGTTCGTTTCCTGTGAACCTTCCTGGGGATTTTCGTTCGATTCCTGTAAACCTTCCAGGGGATTTTCGTTCGATTCCTGTAAACCTTCCTGGGGATTTTCGGTCGTTTCCTGTAAACCTGTCGAAGAAAAATATTAAAGTGTAATAAATAAGTAACTAAATAAAATAAAATCTCATTAATAATACTTAGTAATAAAAAACATACTTACCTAAGCTTTGACTTATTACATATTGTGAGTTATTTTCATGTAGTGTGTCCATCGATTCCACTTTAGAATCAGCAATAGGCGGATCATTTATTTCTTTCTGAGTAATTATATTTTTTTTTCAAGCTTTCTAAAAAACTTCTTTGTGCCATTTCAATAGCATTTAATTTAATCTCAATAAATAAAGAAAACATTTTAAAACATACACTTAGAGCCGGCACTACAATGGACGGTGGAACGCCACGGCTAGCTGTCGCGGCTATCTCGTTTTGTATAGAGAATTAGAGAGGAACATGTTAAATATGTATCAAAAGAAACTACATTTATGTCTACATGGCTGCATATTACTAGCGCCATCTAGTATCTAGTAGTGTACCTAAACTGTGTGACGTATCTGGAATATTCTAAATAAATGCAAGTCTGTTGTAAGCAACTCTGAAGTTTTATTAGGTTATGGACCCAGACCCGCAATTTTAGTTTCTCGACAAGTTTTATATAGTGCACAGTTATAAAAATGGCAGGCAATTACTCAGTAAACGATACCAAGCTAAAGGGGCGTGAGAATTACGATGATTGGGCGTTCGCGGTGGAAAACTATCTCATTTTGGAAGGCGTCGATTTGAACAGCGAGCAACCGCTAGATGAAGCAAACGACAAGAAAGCAAAAGCGAAGATTATTATGACTATCGATCCATCTCTTTATGTCCATATAAAAACTGAAAAGACAGTGCAAAGTTTATGGAAGAAATTAGTCATTGTTTGACGACTCCGGTTACACACGCAAGATTAGTTTGCTAAGGAATCTTATTTCTATTCGCTTGGAAACTTGTGAGTCTATGACTAGTTACGTCACACAAGTCGTGGAAACAGCGCAGAAACTTAAAGGTTTCGAGATAAACGACGAATGGATCGGGTCGTTACTTTTGGCGGGACTCCCGGAGAAGTTCAGCCCAATGATCATGGCCATTGAACATTTGGTATGGCAATAAGTGCAGATGCTATTAAAACCAAACTATTGGATATGAGTACAGATTTCGGGGTGAAATCAGAAGGAGCATTCATCGCGAAAAGTCATTATAAACGAGTAGGAGGAAACAGTAAAGCAAATTCAAACTCCAAGCATAGCGGCAACAAAACGCATCGTCAGGCGTCAACAAGCAAAACGTCAAAAGTTATTCGTTGTTACAAATGCAAAGAAATTGGGCATTACAAGAATCAATGTCCTTCAGGAAACTCGACAAAGGCGAAGATGAACGCATTCAGCGCTACCGCGCTGAATGCGTTCATCTTCGCCTTTGTCGAGTCATCTTGGCTGAATTTACTCGTTAAGAATACTTTCTTAACGAGTAAATTCAGCCAAGATGACTGGTACGTTGATTCGGGCGCAAGTACTCATTTAGTGTCGGACAAAAATATGTTGACAAACATTTCGTATCAACCGAAAACTAAAGAAATAATATTGGCTAATCGAACAAAAGTACAAATACTATGTTCGGGAGACTTGCAAATTACGACTGCAGTTGGAAACAAGCAGTATGATATACAGGTAAACGAATGTCTTATACGTGCCTAACCTCACCACAAATTTGTTATCAGTTAGTCGTATAATTGGAAGTGGAAACAATGTGACATTTACTCATAAGGGATGTTTCATATACAACTCACAGAATCATTGCATTGGTGAAGCAAGGTTAGTAAACGAAGTATACAAATTAAACATTGTGAAGTCTCAGCAACTACTGGCGGCGGCAGTCAAAGCTTCGAGTACGACGTGGCACAGACGATTAGGTCACATAAACCTTAATGACCTATGCAAAATGGAGCAGTTGAAGGCGTAACATTCTTTGACAAAGGTGGTGAAATTAACAATTCCAGCTGTACAGTATGCTGCCAGGGAAAACAGACAAGGTTACCATTTCCTGTGAGTATGAGCAGAAGTCAGGATGTGCTGGATTTGGTCCACACGGACCTATGTGGACCAATGGAAAATAAATCGCTTGGAATGGCTTCTTATTTTCTGATTTTTGTTGACGACTACAATCGAATGAGTTTTGTGTATTTTCTTCTGTCAAAACATCAAACATTCAAGTACTTTAAAGAGTTCAAAAGGTTAGTCGAGAATCAGCAATCCAAGAAGATAAAAACATTATGTTCAACTGAAATGGAGGACTATTTGATAAAATGTGGTATAGTACATCAAAAAATAACTGCATATACTCCTGAACAGAACGGGCGTGGCTGAGCGGTATAAAGCGGTCCCTAGACGGTAATGCAGCATGACATGCGTTACGTGCTGCTGCTTGAACGCCCATGTTTCATCATGCAGCATTATCAATCATTTTTATCAGTCATTTCTATGTAATACGGTGAGAAGGTCTTTGTTGCTATGGATCAGTATTTGTCAAAGGCAGATTAATTTTTTCTTGTGATGACAGCTGCTATGCTGCGTAAAAAGAAGAGAACAAGACGATGGCACGGTAAAAAAGAGTGGTACTTGTTAAGGCACCGATTTACGCATGAACATTTACAAAGAGTACTTGCTGATACAGAACCAGATGATTTTAAAAACTTCTTAAGAATGGATGAAACTACGTACGAGCATTTGTTATATTTAATAAGACCTAGAATTGAGAAACGATACTGTAATGCGACAGGCAATACCTGCAAATCAAAGACTTAGTGTGACATTAAGATATCTAGTTTCTGGTATAGATCTAGAGGATTTAAAATTTTCTTGTGCAATAGCTCCGTACATACTCGAAGGTATTATAATTGAAACTTGTGAAGCGGTAATAGCAGCACTGAAAGAAAACATCTAGGTAAGAGAATAACTTTATTTACTTATTTATTTTAGAACCAAAAAATAGTATTAGGAAAAAAATTAAAATGAACTAAAGTTTTGTAAATATGTTGCTAGCCGCGGTCCCGTTTCAGCTCCAGTACATTCAGACTCTGTTTCAAAAGATTCTTTTTGTGTAGGCTGATTAAATGGAGTCGAAACAACCGATGTGTTTTGAACCGCTTGGTCCAGGATTATTAATAGGAAACTGCAGCGACGTGCAAGGTTCTTGAATCACATATTGCGTCATAGTGTGTGGCTGGTTTTGTGATGGTGGTGACTGGTAAACTACGTACTGATTAGGAAATGGGATGTTGTCAGTTGGAGACGGAACTGGAGTAAGCGAACCGCCAAGCCCAGTGTTATTACGGGATGGGATTGTTGTAAAGTCAGCATCAAAAGTTGATGACCACATTTAGATTTTCAAAATTGCTGTACACCGTATTATACCTAAATCGCTCAACATGACAAGCACCAGAAATGAATGATTATCATAAAAGGGCATAAGTAGGTGACCATCACTTTTCAAAAGTCGCTAAACAAAGTTATAGTAAAAAAAGCATAATATTCTTCGTCTCTAAAGTCTCTGAACAAATTTTTGACAAAAATAGCATACCATCGTTTATTTCTAAAGTCCCTGAACAAAATGAAATGTTTTTTGGGTTTAAGGGTCCGTGCATGAAATTGACTAATTTTGATCAATTTTGTTCATTCGTTGTGAGAAAGGGCAATAGAATTTAAACAAAATTATTTGTGCTTTGACAAGTCGAGTTCTTTGTCTTGCATGTGGTGGAAAGGGATTTTTCAAATACTTAAACTAAGTATTCATGGAAAATCACTAATCTTCGCAACAAGTTTTCCGAAAAATGACGAGAGACTGACGTTTGACCGTTTGGTTATAAGAAACTACTTTTGATTTTGAAAATTAAAAAATATCTTTAACATCATTATATGGTTTACTTGCATGTGGTGGAACTACTTTTCTCAATTTCCATACAAAATATAGCAGAAAAAAATGTTGAAATAACGTAATATTCTAAAAACTTCTTGACAAATAAGTATTTTTTTGTAATACTTAGTTAGAAACACTTTTAAGAAATTTTAAAGATTACATATTAAAGTTAAGATAACCATTTAATAGAATCAAAATTTTATTTCTAACCAATTCTGTGTAAATTTAATAATTACTCTTAATACTTTAAACTTTTCGGGTAAAAATTAGCTTTTCCGTCATATAACAATGTTATCATAATTACCTTTTGTTGAAGAGATATACCCCAAAAACACGTTTATGGGATCTCCTAAGAATGATTAGAGGGCTGTTAGGGGATGGTTTCTGTTTCACCAACATTAAGGGGTCAGTTAAACGTTAAAAGGTACCCTAAATTTAGGTGGTCGAAATGTGGGCCCATACGTAAGTGATCTCTCAAGCAACGAAAATAGATAGTGATCTTAATGAATTTATTGAAAATTTAGAAACTGTCTACTTTATTCGACGTAAATAACAGCCGTAGACCAAAAATATATCGGAAACGACCAAATTACTTCGAAAGTTTTGATGAAACTGACTTTTTTCGGAGATATTATAGGTTATGTAAATCTTCAGTGTTGTATTTATTGGAAAAGATTGAACACACACCTTAGAATTTTCTGATAATAGGTGAGTACTTACCTACTTAACATATTTAGGTATTAAAGTTTTTATAAGTAGCCCTTAACAACATAAAAAAAATATTAAACTTCTGTACGTGTTAATTTCCTTTGTTTAGTCGACGATACGTACCTAAATATCAATGTAAACCATACACTTGTAAGGTAGGAATCTCTATCGTAATTGTATTCGTCTAATAACAGTTATGTAAAGAATCTATATTTTATTTCAGAAATAATTCGGTATCCCCAATAAATCAGTTATTAATAGCATTGAGGTTTTATGCTACGGGTAATCATTTGTTGGCTGTGGCAAAAATGGGTGGGATCAGTGTGGCTACTTGCAGTCGAATAATAAAAAGAGTGTCTGCAGCAATTGTGACTCTACGTCCACAGTTTGTCAAATTTCCTGAAACAAGCGAGGAACAAGAAAAAGTGAAGATGGAATTTTATAATATTGCAAGGTTCCCTAATGTTCTTGGATGCATTGATTGTACACATGTGAAAATACAATCACCAGGTGAAACCGCAACAACACCTTAAATTAATTTAAAATATTTGTCAAAATCATTAAATTAAACTGTAGGTACTTCTTACCTACCTATTACCAAACTACTTACATAAAATAAAATGAATGTTTTGTATGTATTTTTAAGGTGGAGATGATGCAGAGCTATGTAGAAACAGGAAGGGATACATGTCAATAAATGTACAAACAGTAGCATCAGCCGATTTATTAATAAGAGATGTTGTGGCACGTTGGCCAGGTTCAACACATGACTCTGCTATTTATCAAAATAGCAACACTTATAGAAAATTTGAAAGAGGAGAATATACTAACAGCTATTTACTGGGAGACAGCGGATACCCATTGAGGGTAAATAGTTTATGCTTAAAATACAATCCTCTTTCTTGCCAATCGGGTAAAACTATACCTTCAAGTGTGAGTTTATTCTGTCAGTTTGTTAATTTTACAGTAAGAGTATGTAGGTACACTATTATTATGACAAGAATAATGTTAAAGGTGTAGTTTAAGCTCATTAATTTATGTTCAAAAATTACAAATTCTCTTTCTTCTAATCGTTCTTTGGCACACCAAATAAATTCTTCAGATTGAAGTTTCCACCTGTAAATTAAATTATAATGTTAAGGACTATTAAAACAGTGACAATTTTTTATAAGCCTCATCTGTTGACTCCATATTTAAATCCCACAACAAGAGGGCAGCAAAAATACAATGAGGCTGACATAAAAACTAGAAATGTGGTGGAAAGGCAGTATGGAGTCTTAAAACGACGTTTTCCTGTCTTAGCCATTGGTATAAGACTAGAGTTAAGAAATGCAATCAATGTAATTATTGCATGCTGTGTCTTACACAACATGTGTATTTTAAGAAATGAAGAGGAACCAGTCAACGACAATATTGTTCCTAATTTAGAAGATCTTATTTCAAATGGGCAAATAACTGATGCCACAACAAATATTTCATCCCAGAGCGCATATGGGCTTCGTAAATTACAAATTATTTTGACACCATGTAATAACTAGGCAATCTACCATTATGGTTGTTAATATCTGTATACTAAGTTTTATTCATAACATAAGTACCTTTTATTTGATTATATACTTCTATTTTTATTTCTGTCTTTTCTTGCTGATTCTAGTTGTAAATTATACATGTTTCTTTTAAATTCAATTTCTTCTTCCAACAATTTCTTTTTTAAATTTCGATTTCAATTTTTTTACTATTTATCCCTTGAAATCCTGAACACAAGGTGGCGACAACTTCAGACTGTTGTTGGTTCTGTTCTTTAAGTATGGGCCTCCGCCTTTTCCAATGAGGAGTTGTTGGTGTCTTTGTTTGTGTGATCATTTCCTTATTTTCGTCTTCTTTTACTTCATTTATTGAGTTGTCCTGAAAACAAACAAATCAGTTGAAATTGCAAGAAAATATTTTGTTGTAAATGAAGTTATGGTGTAAAGTAACAGATAAGTAATTAGATTAATAATAAAATTCAAAAGAACGAAAAGTTTGTAATAAGTAGTATTTACTTACTATAACTAGTTCAGCATCCAAAACTATAGGCTGCAATTCTTCATCAAATACTTCTAAATCTGTGACCATAGTATTAATTGGAATGGTGATGACTGAATCTGAGTCTAGAACATCAGCAATACCACTGCAGCCTCGCCTCATTAAATCGCAGACTTGTTCGAATATTGGGTCTGTTTTAGAAGTAGATGGTCCTCCACCAGTTCCAGTGGTACAACTCCTGTTTCTTGAATTGTAAATTTTTGCTTCACTTTTCATTTTCTCCCAGACTCTTATGAGAGCATCTTTATTTCTAAAATAAAAAATAGAAGGATATAGTGTCTCACATGGTATTATTCATATTGACAAAATAATATAGGTTGGTTTGGACCTACATATTTAAATTAGGTACTAACCTGTGCATGTTTCCCGTTGAATTATATTGGCTACAGAGGCTTATCCAAGCTTCGTTCTTGGCTTGATTGGTGGTACCATCTGTTCTTTTGTTTAAAATAATGTTTCTGAAAGCATACACCAATTTCACCAGCTTGTCTTTCTCATCCATTGTGAAATTTTGGCTACGCTTCCTCTTTTCTGCCATTTTATTACACCGCAACGATAGTTTATACAGCAAAATACTGATTACTTAAAGTCTAGATTTAGTTGGCATAAAATACCACGAAAAAAATTGTTAATTAACACGCAACGCACGCTCACAAGTCACATACAAACAATCAAAAATCGTAATCTCAATTCTCACGTCATCGTCAGTACGTCACAGAAGGAAGAAGTGTCAAATACAAATAAGACCACAGATAACACGTGAGGTTTCGTAATGTATACAGAGTATTTATGCAAGAAAATATGAAATTAATTAAAAATATGGACGAAATAATATTTAATATTGCTATCAAAACACGATATATTAAAAACTGTATCCCTATATGTATATAATACAGAGAATTTCATAAAAAACTATCTTGTGTCAAAGTATCGAAAAGTTCAAAGACGAATCAGTCACTATCATCGAAAATAAAACGTCACCTATATATGTGTCCCCTAGCTAAGTGACAAAAATGATGGTGAAACGAAATTTAATTTAGGGGCTAGTTTGGGGGAGCTTTTAAGCTAAAGATCCCATACTTACATATGTGGTAGTTTAGGGGATGTTGGTGAAAACGGGCATAAAACATTTTTCCTATAAAATTTTATTTTTGCGATTACCGGATTATTCCCTGGGGACGTCGATATTATTCATAGTACTTATATTAAAAACATCTTCTCATTGTTACATCCTGTATAATATCAAAATACATAAAATAAAATAACTTCCACCAACTCCCATTTCTCTAGCTATTTCGGCAACAGAAAGTCCTTCTCGCAATATCACTATTCTGTGCCGTTCATGTGCAGTAATATGAACATTAAATGGCATTATAATGTTTATTTGTCACTAAAGTGCAATTGATAACTAATACAATAATAATAGATGATAAATAATTGCAACCGCAATGGTCTACATCCGATACAAAGTGATAATTAAGTAGAAATATTCTTTTTACATTCAAGGGTAAACAGTTTTTCAAATACCCACAACTATGTTCCCAAAGAATTGAATTAAAACGGAAATTGTGTGAATTTTGAAAATTAGTCCTATATGAATACAATTTAGGTTCTAATTCAATCGTATTATAAAAATCATAAACTAAGTCGACGGTATGAACTTGAGCAGAATCTGCGTGATTTTTGGAAATGAGTTGCTTTACGAATAAGGTTACTTTCAATCGTAATATAGAAAGCTTAGATGACGTCGACGGAATAATTTTTAAGCGGAATATGCTTATCTTTATAATCGTGCTTGCCGCTGAACACCCACTTCTAATATTTCTCATCGATACTATGAAAGAAAAAACAAAATTATTTTGGAAAGTTACATTCGCAATTTACATCCATTATTTTTTTTTTTACATGATTTAGTTTGGATAGGACAAGATTGGATTTATAACTCTGAAGATAGTAACGAGCACTTTTTTAGTTTGAAGTTCAGCTACTTTTGATAGTATAAGTTTACACGCTATGTATCCGAAACAAAGTATTATTATTATTTATTTATTTAAACCACAATTATAACACCTTTACAGAACTAATGTTCAGTAACTTTTGTTATTTATGATGTTAAGTTATTTTTGGACGTTGCCGTGATTACACTAGATAACTAAAACAAGCATTTTATATTGTTCAGTAACTTTTGTTATTTATGATGGTTAAGTTATTTTTGGACGTTGCAGTGTTTACACTAGATAACCAAAACAAGCATTTTATATTGTTCAGTGACTTTTGTAAAACTGAATGTTATGATCGTTTCGGATATTATAACGATCAGCAATTTTTTTGACTCGTCCACTAGAAATCTCAAAATTTCTTCACCGAAAGTATAAGAAAAAAACTGAAAAGGAGTGTCTAAGTTCATAATTTCTTGTGAATACTCAGTGTTTCCAGCAAACTGGAAAACATTGTGGACTATGTCCATATTCTTTACTCTCCACACTAAGTTTCTAGAGTTGAAAGGTGCAGTTTGCAGGTTGTTCTGGCTGCTGGTTGTAGGAGTTGGCTTCGTTCAAGTCTCTAAATTATGTTGCATGTCGGTATCTACGTTTGCTGCAGGTGGATCTACATCCAAGTTTGGGTCAGTGGGAAAATTACCTACATCCTCTAAATCTTCTAGCTCCATCAGACGATCTCTTTGGCTCGAATAATAGTCTATGTCATCTTCAATGTCGGTGGAATCGCCTTCCGAAATTCCACAATTTTCTAACCGCTCTCAATCTCTTCTGGTCGCATTTTTGATAAATTTCTATAATAAAATAAAAGTAATCCCAACACCAAGCTATGCAGAAAAATAATGAATCGGAAGTTCAAAAAGTTTTTATAGCTAAAGAATTAGTAGGTAGGTTTTATGTAGGGCGGAATGCCTGAAGTATCAAAATTGATACTCACAAAAATAGCACTAGTTTCTTCAAGTAAAACATGCACTCGCAAAAAATAATTATATCATAGCGAAAATAATATATTCACTTACCTCAAAAGTATTTATATTCTTCAAAAAAGAAAATATATCAAATTTGTATTCAACAAAACTTTTAGTAAAATGTGTTTACTTGTTCACTTTGCCGCGCAAGTAATATGTCATAGATAAAATAAAACAATAATGACATTTGATTTTTTTAAATTTCGTTGGAATAGTACATTACTTCAGAGGGAAGAAAGTGACAGTTCCATACCGAGATTATGGCATTTGCGCCACGAGCTTGCGAGGGGCGCAAACCATTTGAGGTATCCGCTGGCTTGCTTTCGATTGCAAAAAAACCGTCGAACTTTGCTCATGACATTTGACATTAAACACTCGGCGCAGCCGCCCCTCATTAAAACTTGATTTACAATCGATCCAAGAGACCTAGCGTAATTTTGTTTATTGTTTTGTGTAGACAAAAGGATAACGAAAAAAGTAAGGTTTGTTATTTTGACAAAAGTTGTGTGTACAATATTTTATAAGAGGCTAAAGTTAAGGTCGAGCATATTTTGCCGGTTTCAGTCGAATAACGTGAAATTGTGAAAAAATTTGCGCGATAGGTATATAGTTTTTCATCATTTTTATAAACTAGACTAGTTATTTGTACTATTGAACAAGAAACAATAACGATTGTGGTAAAAAATCTGCATTAAAAAAATAACACACAGAGCACAAAGAAACACAAAATGTCGGCCTCAAACTTCACTTATTAATTGTCAAAAAAAATTGGTCGGGCCATGTTGCAAACTTGCGTCTAAATGTTAAACAATCTATTATTCTATGGATTAAAGGCGTTTTGAAAGGACTTTACAGTCTATAAAATAGAGTTTAGAGTCGTTTGGTAAAAAATATTTTTTGGCAACGATCGTTGCCAAGAGCAAAGTTCGAGTTTTGGTTTTGGAAACGAGCGTTGCCAGAAGCAAGTTAGCGGATAAGGAACTGTACTTTATCCTGAGGGATGTATAGTGCTTTTTATTACACCTACGAGGAAAATTATGGACATAAATGCATAGAAATGTTTATATTTAGTTAAAAGTACAATTATTAAAAGTGCAGCTATTATAAGATGTTACATTTTGTCCGGGTATCTTGATATTTTGAGACACGGCAACAGATTATCAACAACTTCTTGGGCCGTCTCTAATAGTTCTGGCGGTGTGTTAGGGATAACATCATCACTGTCGCTCGAAGTATCCATATTTTACAAAAAACACAAAGATAAATGTGTTTTTGCGAAAATGCGCGGGCTTTTCCATTTTTTATTCGCCCGTTTCTGGAGTAGGCTAAGATCATAAGGTCATGCAGCCACTTCTTCCGTGATTCCGCGCGTTTTATATACAAAAATAATTTCGTTTTTAATTTTCTGTATGCACCAAGGAGGTTGGTAACTGGTAAAAAAAAAACTGTATGTGGCCAGTAACAATTTACTTGAAATTTAATTAGTAGACAGTTAAAGTCTCTTAGCAGTATGACTGCTGACAAATTAAAAAAAAAAGAAAAACCGGGTATGTAATGGAATTTCATACATATTTCCCACCCTTGGGTCGGAAGGATTTTCATACAAACTTCCATACCTTGGGATGAAAGGATTTGAAGGGCGGGATAAAGGCGTTTCTTCCCTCTAATTGGTATAATTAGTATGTATTTTCAGAGCAGGTGTGATAAAAAGAATATTATACAACAGTAAAATACGTACAGCCAACCTATAAAAAAAACGAATAGTAATGTGAACATTCGGTTTAAAAAATTGGTATCAAAATTGAAACTCTAGGTTATTAAGGGTTAACTCGCAGTTCATACAGCAGTTAAGTTTCTGAAGTAAAATTAATTATTGGTTTAGTGTAAAAAACACTACATAGTAGTGGTCTCACTTTTGATTCCCGGGTTGAGCCAATTTGTTGGGATTTTCTGTAGGTTTTTTCAACGGCAGCCCTTATTCAATCAAGATGTATATAGACTACATCTAATATGTATACTACATTGTAATACAGTCAAACCTGGATAAGCGAGAGTTCAAGGGAGCACAATCTCATTCTCGCTTATAGAGGTTTCTCACTAACCCGAGTTTCTCGCTAATACAGGTACATGGGTAGCGTTTCTCTCTTATAGGGGTACGCTGCAATAACAAGTCACAGCAAGTACGAATGTAGTAAATATGTAATATGATAAAATTATGTGCATGATACGCGCAACATATATTATGTACATATATATTTTTAAATGCTTACGAAAACAAAACAAAAATTCATGCACTATGTAATTTTATTTTATTTAGAACTTATTTACACTTAAAAAAATCCGTCAATTTCGTTTGGGTTTCTGTTTTTGTATTTTGAATGTTTTTCTCTAACTCATAAATTTTGTCGAATATTGTTTGATCAACAACCGCCGCGTATTCAAAATACTGATGGACCGTCTCCAACGCATTTAAAGCTACCTTCATTGGAATGATCTTTATTTCCGTATCCGGAATCTGTGCCTCGTCTTCACTGTCATTTCCACCAATACAAGTGTTCACACAATGCTTAACGATATCGTCGTCGGTTTGTTCTCCAGCGGTAGTTACGTCGTCGTCAATTTGAACGAAATCTTCGAAGCTCGGCATTAACATATTGGATTCGTGAGACACAAGCTTAGTCCATTCCTCGTTGCTAGGTCCAACTTCAACATCATTTTCCTCTGGCAGGTCTTGCTCATGTGTACTTTTCCAAAACCCAGCTTTCTTGAAGCAGTTTTTGACAGTAACGTCACTGACTAAGTACCATGCTTTTCTAGCAAATTTCATAGCTAGAAGTACGTTAATGTCAGGGCTACTGTTTTCTTCCAGACTCGTAAGAATATGTTTAACGACTTCTCTGCGATAAAAGCGTTTAAAAGTGTGAATGATGCCTTGATCTAATGGTTGAAGTTTACTAGTGGTGTTAGCAGGTAAAAACATTACTTTTACGTTTGCAAGTGTTGGTAAGTCCGTATGGGCAGCACAGTTGTCAATGAATAGCAGAATTTTTTTTCGGTTTATCTTCATTTGTTTGTCAACTTTTTTCAACCAATCTTTAAATAATATCTTGGTCATCCAAGCCTTTGTATTATTGGCATAATCAACGGGTAGAGTCTTGACATCTTTAAAACATCTAGGTCGCTTTGATTTCCCGATGATGAGAAGTGGGAGTTTGTCCGTACCACTCATGTTTACACACTGGAGAAGTGTAAGGCGTTCCTTGCTTTGTTTTCCTCCATGGCATTTTTCGCCTTTAAACGTAAAAGTTTTATCCGGAAGGCACTTGAAAAACAAAGCAGTTTCATCCGCGTTATAAATATCGTCAGGTTCATACCCTTCTAAAAGATTTGGCAGATCTTCAGTCCAGTGGTTGCACACACCTTGGTCCACAGATTTACTTTCCCCAGCTGCTTTTTTGAAAGCTATATCATGACGCCTTTTAAAACCCTCTAACCAGCCGTTGCTAGCAGAAAAGTTCTGGATTCCCAGTTTTGTAGCAAACTCTTTTGATTTTTCTTTCAACAAAGGTCCATCTATGGGAATGTTCTTATCGAGAGTTTGTTTTATCCATTCCAAAAGGCACTTTTCGATATTGGGAAATTCAGAAACTCTAATCCTCTTAATATTTCCATGTCCATCAGAGCACTCAGATTTTATAGAGTCTTTTGATTTTATAATTTTATAATAGGTGGATTCTGGTAAATTAAACTCCCTCTGAATTTCATTTCGCGATTTTCCGGATTCAAACGCATTCACTATTTTAAGTTTATCACTTAATGACAGTACTTTAATTTTCCGTTTTGACATGATGCAGAACAGAACTTTCCTTCGCAATTGATAACTATAAACTGAGTAATTCAGACAAACAGGACGGTACACAGGCACACGTGTCCATACGAAAAGAATGCGATAAAATAACAACATTATTTAGTTCCACGAAATATAATAGGCACAATATTGACGAGAAAACAATACAAAAACAATGGTAGAAAGTTCCACGAAAGTTAAGAATGAGTCATAAAATAGCAGA
Source organism: Luperina nickerlii (assembly GCA_963855955.1). NCBI lineage: Eukaryota > Metazoa > Arthropoda > Insecta > Lepidoptera > Noctuidae > Luperina > Luperina nickerlii. The sequence continues at coordinate 5,492,915 of OY979671.1, forward strand.
TGTTAAATTTGTAAATAAAGCTCGACTGTCGCTTATAGAGGTATAGATAAGTAGCAGTCTCACTTACGGAGGTCTATGAGGGAAAAACGACTCTCTCTTACAGAGGTTTCTGTTTCTCGCTAATAGAGGTTTTGTGAGCTTAAAATGACGGTTCCTGGCTATTACTCTCACTTATAGAGTTTTCTCACTTATCCAGTTGTCACTTATCCAGGTTTGACTGTATATGTTCCTTTAGTTTAGAGGGAGAGTGATGTGATGCTGATACTTACATAATGGCCTTACATATTTGTTTTACCTCTGTTTAGTAATTTGTTGCATTTTTAAGGTTCGTAGCACCTCGTAGGCGTCGAACGGCACGCCGCCGTCTGATCCAGCACTCACCACCTTCTCAAAGGCAATCCAAATGGCGAGCCTGACTGAACGTTTTGTCGCCATTGAAGAGAGGTGTTTGGAAAATGAGAGACTTCTTATTGACAACCAGCAGAGGATGTTAGACTTTTAAGGAAATAAGTGAGTCATGGTCAAGGCAGACCCAGGCACTGCAGGATTTACGTGCATCCATCAGACGAGGAAGTTGAATCTCCGAAACTTGGATCTACTACTATGTTTAGATAATATTATGTTTTTTTAAGATAGATGTTAAGAAATTTAAGTTTAAGAACTGTTTTTTGTAGTAAATGTTAATGTTTGTTAGCGGGCACGCCCTTTATGCCTTCGGGCTTTTATTTAGGTACTTATTTAATTTTGTTTACATTTTTTTTTGCTTGGGTAGTTTTCATTGTATTTGTTAGTATAACTGGCGTCTGCTAGCTGACATATAGTTAATTATTTCGTTAAATGTCCTGTTTCTCGTAATGTTAATTACTTTTCATACCTACTATTGTATAGAATCAATGTTTTCTAACTGAACATCAAATCAAAAGTAATTTTGAATAAATTACTTTTGATTTGATTGATTGTTTTTAATGGAAAATAAAAAAAGAAAATAATGCAGTTATCTGTTTAATTTCTCATGCCCCTGTATACACTATTACCCATAAAAAAATTAGTACAAATAGAGACTAAGGTATAAATATGCACATATTATTATAGGCTATTAATATTATACCAATCATATAAGGTGTATATGATTGGTATAATATCAATAGCCTATAAACACCACACTTTAAATACACACCTTAAATATTATGACATAATTGTAATTATATTTTCATTAAAAATTTAAATACCTATTTATTGTATCTAATCAATAATGGTGAGTATATTCTATCTAAACACGTTTTCCACATATGTAAAGAAAGGAACGCATAAATTTTAGATATGACGTGCTCGCCATAATTGATTAACTAAATCTCGCCTATATAATAACTAAAATGTCACTTTGGCCATATTGGGAACCCTGTGTCTCTTAATAAAGCCTTAATAAAAACAAGTAAACATTCTACTTCTTAATGAATACAAAATTTTGTCAATACTTATATTAGATCTAATGAGATCCCATTAATTACTCTTGATCATTTTAGATCAGATTTAACGAGTTTCTCATCATGTAAAAGTACTATATTAATCAGCCTTTTTCATCTTTTTTTTTAACAATCTCCTGAACAGTAAAATATTTTATCAGCGGGTATGAGTCAACACACACCTCATGATACCAAACGCCACAAGTAAGACATTGTCGCATATCATCAACTCGATCTTCTTTACAAGCTGGACAGTACAAGAAGGTTTATTATCGTGATTTGATGACCTCTTTTTCTCCCTTTGGCTGTCAGAACTTCCTGCTGATGGTGCAAAGATATGCGACAATTTTTTTCATCGATTTTGTAAATTCTTTCAGGTTTATGTTCAATTCCAATTCTATGCAGCACACTTTTGTGTTTGGAAAAGTGATCGCTAACAATATCTTTATTTATTTTTTGAGCACGAGCTGGATTCACCATCTGTGCCTTACGACGTGCTAATTCAGGGTGTCGTTTGAGAAATAACCTCAACCATTTCTTCCCCGCGGCGTTTTTGGCATCATTGAAAGTGGAATTTTCTTAATTTTACAGAATGAAAAAGCCTGTACGCGCAACATCTTTGATGTCAACAGCACTCCAACATCAGCCAAACGTATGATTCTTCTGACAAGTCCAGCTTCTTGTTCTGTAGTCAATATAGCCGACCGAACTATCAATATAAATACGAAGACATTTTTTTTGTCATATGGTGTGTATTAGTCTAGTTATGGGCTCCTAAAGAATCGTCTAAATCGAAATTAGGATTTTTTTGAAGATTTTTTTCGTATTAAAAATAATTACAATAATTTTTCAAACTACGCGATTTGTATAGAAAATTTTCTGATCTTTTTAAAAAAGGAATCAAATAAAAAAAAAATACTTTTTTAGTCTCCTAAACCGGAAGTAAACATTTCAAAATAAAATTTTGGAAACTTTGACCATTTTTTTTTTCGTTTTTGTTTCAAAATATAGCTTAGACAGTATCTAAATAATACACCAGAACTTTTGAAATGGGATCTGCATTAGTTAAGGAGATAGGTAAATTAATGTATGACTGCTACATGCAGTCAGTACAATGTTAGGCATTTGTTTATGTCGGTTAATATGCGAATTATGTAATTGAAACGCGACAGTATTAACATTTATTATCCTGTTCATATTTATTGAAGCTCAACAATTATTAGGGGTAGTTATTTAAAAATAAAATAATATCAAGACATTGATAAAAAATATTTGAATAGCTACAAATATCATTAGGAAGAAGTAAAAGATTGCAGTTGACCGAACTATCAAGAAGTAAAAGGATATAGTTCTGTTATTAACCTGTAAAAAACGACAGAGTTCTAGCTTTCAAGAATTGTTTGAAACGATAAAAATTGTATTCTTCTATTTTTCGACTTTTTAACGTTTTGACATGATCTGCTGGCACTCGCACGTGAGTTCTGGACTCGGATCAAGTTGTACATTGCAGTTCTGATATTAACCTGTAAAAAACGAAGGAGTTAGCTAGCTTTCATGAATTGTTTGAAACGATAAAAATATTATATTTCGATTTTTTGAACGTTCTGCCATGATCTGCTGGCACTTGGACGCGAGTTCTGGATTCGGATCGAGTTCTACATTGCATTTCTGATATTACCCTGTGAAAAACGAAAGAGTCCTAGCTTTCAAGAATTGTTTGAACCGATAAAAATGGTATTTTTTGAATTTTTATCGTTTTGACATGATCTGCTGGCACTCAAACGTGAGTTCTGGACTCGGATCGATTTCTACATTGTAGTTCTGATATTACCCTGTGAAAAACGAAAGAGTTCTAGCTTTCAAGAATTGTTTCAAACGATAAAAATACTATTCTTCGACTTTTTAAACGTTCTGCCATGATCTGCTGGCACTTGGACGCGTGTTCTGGACTCGGATCGAGTTCTACATTGCATTTCTGATATTAGCCTGTGAAAAACGAAAGAGTTCTAACTTTCAATAATTGTTTGAAACGATAAAAATTGTATTTTTCGACTTTTTAACGTTTTGTCATGATCTGCTGGCACTCGAACATGAGTTCTGACTCGGATCGAGTTCTAAATTGCAGTTCTGATATTAATCTGTAAAAAACAAAAGAGTTCTAGCTTTTAAGAATTCTTTGAAACGATACAAATATTATTTATCGACTTCTTAAACGTTCTGACTTGATTTGCTGGCACGTGGACGTGAGTTCAGAACTATTCCTGAAAAGTACCAGGAACAGAACTCAGCCGCATGCGACAAGAACCCAATTTTTTTTTGATCTGCTGTAAAATGATCTGCTACGGGAAGTTGGCAGATCATTTTATCAATTGACTTTTTTTAATGTAAAAACGTCAGAACTATTTCTAAAAAGTATCAGGAACTGTAGAACTCAGCTGCATGCGAAAAGAACTCATTTTTATTTTTGATCTGCTGGACAATGATCTACTAAGTTCACTCACATAACAACAGAGTCATCTGACGAAAAATCCAACAGTGACTCGGTAACTACTTCCGGAAGACTGAAGAAGAACTGTGGTCAAAGTATCACAGTCAGCAAAAGAGTTTTCGATATTCGTACCTGTACATGGAATTTGTTCGACAGGTTCTTGATATATGTATAATTGAGTTACCTGCACGCTTTTGATCCAAAATTTGCTTCCTCTTATTTAAAAGTACCTGGCGTCGATTTTGAAGTTCTTGTAATGTGACAACATTACTACTGACGTCGGCATTTCTCCATACTACAGCCTCATCAACACCTGACTCTTCTTCCATGATGGTCTAAAAGAAAAGTAATAGATATTGAGAAACACTCGAAAGCTACCCACAAATTGTAATTATATTTAAATACCAGGCGCTATTGGTACGCTCTAGAATTAAAAATACTTGCGAGTTAAAGTATTTTCTAATTACATTAAATACGATTCATTTTTCAAAACAAAATCAAAAAATACGCGTAACTAGCTAAAACATAAAGTAAAACATAAACATTCAAAACCGCGGAACTACAATCACAACATTAGTGCAAATTTTACTTGTAAAATAAGTGAATTTACAGATTCTAATAAGTAACCAAATTGATTGAAAAACAAGCAATGTAACTGTGGTGTCCTGCTTCCTTGTGTATACGAGTAGGTATAAATAAAAGCCTCACACTGGTTTCACCAAGGAGCGCACACACCCGCACCGGCCGGCAGTTGAGCGAGCAATGCCAATCCCCACCCGCGCACGTGCATGCGCCGCTTGTGCTTTATTAATACGTCACACCTCTTCCTTTACATAAGAATTTAAATAAATGATTAATAATTTTAATTATACACAATTCAATTAAGTAATTTATACTTCAGATCAACATCTCTATAATTTTTGACAATGTTAAATTTATTTTCCACTGAATACTTATTATATAATTTAACAAAGTTATTTATTCTTTTGCTTCTATCAAATCAATTTCATTCTCTGAATCATCTGTTTGCTTCTCATTATTAGTAGTAAGCTTATTTTCTTTTTTTTTTGCAGTTTAAATAAGATTATAATTTCACGAACAATTTAGTCACACTAGCAAATTACACACTGTAGGTACACGACACAACCAGATACGGAACGCGGGACAGTTTCTGAGCACATGTTGTCCGTACGATGTCCAAGTCTAAGTGAGCTCCACATCGTTCTGTCGAGCTGTTTTCTAACTCCCACGAACTCAGGCTAGACTCTGTCAAGCGCCGCCAGGTGGCGCTAGCGTTCCGAATAGTCAAATGCATGACCGGATGCGACACGGCCATCCTGCGATGCACACGTCCTCGTGTGTTAATCTGTAAACAAACATAAGTACTCCGCAAAGTATCTCAGAGCTCGGTCACTCCAGACCAAATATGGTACAGGCAAAAACACAATGAAAATTCGCTCGAACTAAAATAATTGCCGAGTTCAGAGTATTAATCATTATTTGATACCCAAATCTCAAGATCACAAACTAAATAATCAACTAAACATGATAGAGCAGCTGATAAACATCCTTAGAGCATCACAAAACACAGCAGGAATCTTATTCGTGGCCTGTGGCTTTTCATCAAGCCCCTACAATAAACCTCATGTTTGTATGGTAAATTACCGCAAGTATGACAATAGCCATCAGCACCAGGAACGTGGTTATTAAAATATTGTTTAATTTGGTATGATACTCTTGTTCGGTATCACTTGCGTCATTATTGCCTTTTGAAGCGTTTTGGGCAATGATAATGTCCTTTTCCTCAGTTTTAGAGTAACTTTTTCCCATTTTTCTCACTTTTAGCGTCTTGTTGAACACAGCTACAGTCAATCACACTCGTGACTCTAATATTCACTTCGTTAAACATCATAAATTTGTGCACCGAGGCACACAGGAATCCGCCTATTCCGCACTTTGCGCCCGCTATCCGATAGCTCGCAAGCTGAGTTCCTGGAACTTCTGTGGCAAGGTCGCCATGAAGTATGTTAAGGTATTCTGTTGCGCAAAGGAAACACGTCAGGTCTGGACAAGCGTTTATTATCGACTCTCGCTTAGAACTAATACAGTATAAGTTGCTTACTCTACTTACTCTACACATGTATACTTAACACACTACACCGACCTCCGCCAGAGTTAAACACGCATCGCGCACCCACGGATTACTTGAGTTGCCTCAAGAGACACCGATTTCTACCGGGCTACGACTATGTAATAACTACTGGTACGGTCCCCGACCAGCCGAACTAAGATTCACCACTATCACTCGACTTTAATCTCTACTCTGTTTCATCAACAAGACTTTTACTTGGCTTTCCTCAAATTCGTCATTAATACTCTGATCCCTTTGCCTGTGCCATAACATATGCCTTAGCCTCATGAGCGTACTTGATTCAACCAGAGCCATGTAATCAAACTTTAATCAATTATAACAAAAACATCAACCAGAGCCATGTACCATCGTTGTCCACATTACAACAATAATCTTTTCCACTAAGAGCCTCAGATACCTGGAAACCCACACACGAGTAAACCACTCAACGCCACGGCACTCCGGCCGACCAGCAATCGCATTGCTCTCACACATCCAGCGCATGGATCCATGTGTATCACCCCTGTGACTACACACTTTTTACTCGCGTGGTTCCCACTACTTAGGCTTGCTCATAGCTCATTACCACTGTGATCACCATCTATTTCGACTGGTACATAACCTACTGGCATCTTTTTTTTTTTTTGTTTACCAGGGAAGCACTGGATACCCGAGTCAAAACAAAATGAAAACGACTCACCAAATTCAGTAGACAATAGATCTATAGCTGGCTTAATGGCTGTAGTGGTTGCAATCCACAGTTTCCTTGGCAGAAGTCTTGAAACTCCTCGCTCGAAAAGCACCGTCCTTGATCAGCGATTATTCGTACAGGAGATCCAAAGAGTGCAGCGCTGTCCCCCACTGTCATTCTGCTTGCACATGTTCTTGTGTGTTAACCTGTAACCAAAAAATCAACAGCAGTGCATGTTCCACTCGGCCAATTCTGACCACATTTAATAAAACAATAATTGATAACAAAAGATTCGGTCGGTGATTCGTCTTAGGGGCGGTTCCTCCAAACCTTGGTAATAATTGGTCAGGAACTGTATCAGTAGACCACATACAATTACGCTCATGGCCCGGCTGCCGCAGCACCTAGTGACACTCATGCCACCCATATAGTCATCACCTCAAGTGATACGACCAACACACATCACTTCCCATATAGTCTACGACTCCCAGGTTATTAGGAAACCAACACAGCAATAGTCTCCTTTGAGACCCTGGTCCCCGCTGCACCACCAGCTGCCCATCGCTCCCTGAACAACTCACAAGCGAGTTGCAGTTACGACTACAGACAAGTACGTACAGTGCGACCTAGCCATGGTATGTGCTCTACTACTCGGTGAAGGAACTATCCTCACCGCCATCTACGTTTAACACGTTAGGAACACTACTTAGAGGCATCTTTGGTATGCGATCGTGAGCATACTAGTAAGTTCGGTTAGAATCTAAAGCCTCTGAACTTCCTATCTAGATTAGTCTGATAATCTGATTTCACTCTTTCTCCCAGCGTAATCCCAGTGACATGGGATCGCCATCGCATTGCAAGGGTTCTACCGGTGGTAGATTGGACATTTTGGCCGACTTGAAACAATGTCAGTATGCCTTTGTATTGCACCCTTGGCGCTATTGGGTAAGGTGTTTCACATTTTATTTATAGGTACTATCGGTAAAATACATATTACTGATTTTAAATTTCCTCGTAATATTATGTTATCAGCAATCTGTACCCAGTTATGTTTATTTGGCCAATCTTACTATCTGTTATATCCGTATGTTCTCACAACACTATAATACCATAATGGTAAATAATAAATGATTTGATAAGTCTTAGATCGGTATTTTACTATGATGGCTGCATAACGAATAAACTACAATGTATGTGTGATTTACACATAATTATGTCCTTGACTTTGAATTTTAGTATAACTCAAGTTTAAGTTTGTCAAGTAAAAATAAATAGATTTATTACAATTTAGTATTAATTCAGTCATTAATTTAAATTTATTATTATTGGTAATTAGTTTTTTTGCAGTGAATTAACTGTTTGACAACTGTGAGACGCTGCGCCGCAACATTTTAATTAGTTACATGCAGCGTTAAATGGTCAATAATCGAATGAGTGATATTAATCTATGATACGGCTGAAGTAGATATGGCTATGCCGGTAACATTATATTACATACATTAGGTTTAGTGAAGTAGATATGGCTATGCTGGTAACATTATATTACATTAGGTTTAGATATATTTTATATTAACTAAAACATCAAAAATTGAGTTACAATAAAGGTGACAAAGAAAATATTAATTAATTTCATCCATATAATATAATTTGCATTTTTTATGTTTATGCCCTTGGCAAAATTACACCTTAATGCTCCTTGCACCTTGTTTCACCTTGGAAAAATAAGTACTTTGTGCTCCTTGGCACCTTGTTTCACCTTGGAAAAATAAGTACTTTGTGCTCCTTGGCACCTTGTTTCACCTTGGAAAAATAAGTACTTTGTGCTCCTTGGCACCTTGTTTCACCTTGGAAAAATAAGTACTTTGTGCTCCTTGGCACCTTGTTTCACCTTGGAAAAATAAGTACTTTGTGCTCCTTGGCACCTTATTGCACCTTGGCAAGTTACAATAATACACTTTGGTACACTGTTGTTATAATAATAAAACTGTACCTAGTATATCAATTGGTAGTACATGTACCCATTGCACTGTAGGTTAAAAGATATTAATATAATGATTAAGGATATTTGACTTATCTGATTTAACATTACTATTACTTATTGTATTGGTTTAATGTGCAAAAGTTGTTTACAATATACAATTGGATTCTAATGTACACGTCTGTAGATAGTTACCCGGGAAAGATCTAACGCCTAAGGTACAGGCTCGGCCTAGTTTAGGTGTTAGTGGTCATTCGAATTGTGTTCAATTGCAGAATTGTACCTACTGTTTGCCAAAATCAACTTGTAAAATATTTTTGTGTCAATAAAGCTTTTTTATTTTTTATTTTTTTTTTATTACTAACGACATTCGAATTTCTTACTTTAAAACATCATTAAGTAATCTAAGAAGAATGCGATCAATAGTGAGGTATTATAATTTACACTAAACATTCTTACTACGTAGGTATTTAAATAAATAATGTCTCTGCATAGATTATACTTACGCGGACTCACGCGGTAAGCCGCGATTTCTATTAATTACATTTAGACTAAAGTCACAAGATATAAAAATGTTCATTATACTATATACTAGCTAAATAGTTGACGGTTACCATCGATTAGGTACTTATTTTAAGATTTATCACCAACATCAGAAAAATCAATACCCGAATCCACGTCTACCGTCCAGAATATAACAATATATGACAGACGTTTTTTTGAGAAAAGTATTCCTTGCTTTTATTTTTTACTAGCTTCTGCCAAATCCTATCGAAATCCGTTCAGTGGCCCAGGCGTGAAAAGGCAACACACAGACAGACAGACAGACAGATAGACAGACAGAGTCACTCCCGAATTTATAATATTAGTATGGATATTGCAAGAGGTTTACATGACAATAACTTGTCATGAATCTATCAGACAAATAACACTGTGTTTGTTATTTGTCATATCTAGTCATTGTTTTATATAGTCCTTGGATAAATAGGTACATATACCACTCAATCAGTAGCTCACAAAACCGTAAGGTTGTTATTATTTGCGTGCACGTGAGTTCGTTTCCTCCCTCCTTTTTATTTTATTTTTGCATGTATCAGCAAAATTTACCACTTACTTGAGGGCTCGTCGCCACGTGTGGTGTCCTGCTTCCTTGTGTATACGAGTAGGTATAAATAAAAGCCTCACACTGGTTTCACCAAGGAGCGCACACACCCGCACCGGCCGGCAGTTGAGCGAGCAATGCCAATCCCCACCCGCGCACGTGCATGCGCCGCTTGTGCTTTATTAATACGTCACAGTAACAATATTAAAAACTTACCGATCAACTTCGTATTAGTATAAAAAACTTTTATTTTCCGGAGCACCACACAAAACCAATACGTCTTGTTATGATCGCGACAATACGCGGTATTGGTCAAATTATTTTGACAGGTTCGCTCACGCGGTTTTAACCCTTGTGATTGGTCGCTTAGTGAATGAGCGATACGCCGAACTGTGAGGCCCGGTATCCACCAAAGCGGAGAGGAGAGGAGACGAGAGGAGATGTGCCGCGAAGCTGGCAGATTATTTCCACCAAAGCCGAGAGAAGATGCGTTGCGGAGAGATGTGAGCTGTGTGTAGCGGAGATGTGAGCTGTGAGAGATCGAAAACAGTCAAGTTCTGTCTACGGAAGGAAGACGTCATGTCGTTACAAAAGATATATCTGAATTTGCTTGAAGAAGAAGAATTAGAGGTTGAAGAAACACAATTAATTCTTCAACATTTAAATTATTATCGACGGCAACATAGATCGATCCTGGATAAGAAACCATATAAAACAGTCATGGCGAATATGCCACACTGTTTCGAGAGTTTGATGAAGAAAGTTTTCATAAATCTTACAGGGTAACAAGGAATAATTTCTACGGGTACAAGGAATAATTTTTACATAGTAATTACAACTAACTTCATAATAAAATGAATTTGTTCAGTGATGAAAGTGATAATGAGATGTATGAGGCCGGTGTATTTGATTCTGCGACAACTACAGAAATAGGTGAACGCAGAGTGTACAGTCGCATTAACTACGAAAGTGAATTTTCTGACTCGGAATTTACATTTAGATTTAGATTAAATAAAACTAGTGTAAATGAATTATTAGTAAAAATGTTACCAAATTTGAGTGTAAAATCCTCCCGGTGAGTAAATTATTTCTGGTACTTAACCTAAACCTATCAAGCAGAACCAACAAAAGTAATGGACCAACTAGTGTAGCTAAACATGAGATATTTTTATTTATTTATGACTACAACTAATTAAAAATTATATTTCAGGAACTATGGTGTATCTCCACTACACCAGTTGTTGCTCACACTTAGATTTTATGCATTGGGCACAATGCTTGTATCTGTTGCGGACTTTATTAGAGTTTCAAAAGCAACAGCTAGCAGAATTGTATCTGATGTATCTCGTGCAATAGCTGGACTGTATCGTGAATATGTTAAAGTTTTGGAAAACACCCAGCATGCCTTCCATGCCATTGCAGGATTCCCTAAAGTACTTGAGGCAATTGACTGTACACATATACCCATACAATCACCCAGTGAGTTGGCATTTTTACTGTTTGATAAAAGTCATGCTTTCATTCCTTTTACAAAGCTTGTACTTACTCAAACTAATAAATAAGAGATTTTTATTTTTAGATTATAATATAGGAGAAGAGTCCAAGAATAGGAAAGGAATATTTTCAATGTATGTCCAAGGAGTCTGTAATGCAGATTTGCTATTTATGAATGTAGTTGCTCGGTGGCCAAGGTCTGCGTATGATGCTACTATATTTAACAATTCCATTATTAAATATTTTCTATTATTTATCAAACTTTTCAAGCATACCTATCTGATAACATCACCTACATAAAATAACATTCTTATAATTATTTTCAGTGCAATGTGAAGATGGGATCATTGAAAATAGATGGCTCATTAGTAGCTGGAGAGCTAGTGAACCCTGGGAGTAACGGTCTCCCTGTAAGGTTAGAAATTTGTATATTGACGATTTATGGCATGCTAAGCAATAGCCATGACCTGGCAGGCGTCAGCCCTGCACGTCATCAGCCCCTTTATTTTTCGAACTGTTAAGTAAATGGGGTTTCAAAACTTGTTTCTGTAAGTTTGAAAATTTAATAGAGTAAAGTTTATTTATAGTACATTTAAAAAAAAAATTGCCAGGCGATTACAATAAGCAGAAGTATACGACAGATCAATTAGAAAACGCACAGTTGATGAGGTAAAATAAACTTTGTCCTGTATACTTGAAATTTTTATATGTTTTCAAATAAACGTCTTAGAGTAAGTATGTACAATGCCAGGCGGTTTTGAACAGCATAAGACCTTGACAGGCGAGGGGACAGCTGCTAACGGCGTGCAAATAAGAAATGTTACATGAACGCATACAGTAAATGTAATGTATTTTATTGGGTTTTATGCAATGTACATTATTTTTAACACTCATTTTCTTCAGCATCATCCGAAATTTCGCTATCACTGTTTTCATCATCATCTGATTCTGCAACAATGTTTTCCTCATCTGAAAATAGTAAAAAAAAATATTTTAATGAATCAATAAGGTTGTTGAGAATTAAATATCAAGCTCAATACATAGGACTGCATATTAAATGATACAGAATAAAATAGTTGCATGTTACCTGAAATGCATTCCTCAGTTTCAGTCGATTGTGCTGTGGCAGTATCAGCAGGTCCTTGTAAAAGTATGTCGTATATAGAAGATGGAACCGTTTTCCCCTCAAACCAATTAAAATCGTAACGATTATCAATTAAGTTCCAACCGTTATTTTCAGGTGTAAGAATTGTTGGTTCTTTTAAATGACAATTTCGCCATATATTTGTGATGTAGGCAGTTCTCAACAATTGTTGATGTAGTTCACGTTGGCAGGGTGGTAAATTCGATGAATCATAGCTTACTACTTTTTTCATCAACACTTTAGGATTAGTTGTGTTGTACGTAGCAAGGAAATTTTCATATCGTGCATTATTTAATTTTGAAGATTTCAAACCATACATTTGGCATACAAATTTCTCTAGTATCGGGAAATTTTTTTCTTTCTTCTGCACTATTTCTGCGTTTCCTAATTCTTTGAATGCTTTCTGATATACACTCGATTTCTGCAATATTTGGAATGGTTTTTTTTACCTCTTCTTGAAAATGACGGATTGAAATCGCAACCGGTTAATACATGAAATCCAGGTAAGCTTTGGCATATAGAAGGTCCCAATTTTGTATATAGTTCAGAAATATTTATCGATTTTTTACAATGATTAGTGCCATATTCCATATAGATTTTTAAATTATTGTTGTGGAGATGGTCCATGTTTCCGAGCAGTAATATTAAAATGTCTGTGTCACATGTTTTTATTAATACGTTTGATACATCTTCATCCATTTGGCATGTATGGTATATTATTTTCGTATCAGCCTCTTCATGATGTTGACACGATAAATCATCATTTATATCGACAATCACAGAGTTATTATGGACACTATAAGTATGGCATTGTTTGTAATTTAAGTTCACTATGGTATTCCCGATAAACTCTATCATTTCATTTGTGCTCCAATGTGTAAAAATCTATGAAAGCTTCTTTAAATTGTATGTTACGAAGTTCTTTCATAAAATCAACTGGTCGAATTTGTTCTGGTCCGGTAATGAAATAATTTATGTTTCGTACTTCTTGTCGTTTGGCTCGTTCATAATCTTTAATTGACGGCGAAAAGTATTGGTAGAAAATGATATCTACTCGTGGGGCATGTGTAGCTGTTAGTAGCGACATAATTTTTTTGGAAATACCACCAAATGTTTTGGGGATATAAAACGAAAATAAAACGTTAAAACGAAACGTTAATATAAAGTACACCAATACACAATATCACTGCACAATTGATAACAAAATATATAAAGTTTGATTTTTTTTAAATTCGAAGTCACTTAACATAAGAAATGTTATAACTCAAAGCATCCACACAAGTCAAAATCGTTGGCACAACTGACGAAATTCTTCTCTGTACATTGTTGCTCGAGAGCAGGTATACGTCCCTTCGTATTAGATAAACGGTCTCACTCGCACTAAAGGCATTCACGCAACACCTCTCACTCGCACGCCCTGAGCAGCTGTCCACTCGCCTGTCAAGGTCTTATGCTGTTCAAAACCGCCTGGCATTGTACATACTTACTCTAAGACGTTTGTTTGAAAACATAAAAATTTCATGTATACAGGACAAAGTTTATTTTACCTCATCAACTGTGCGTTTTCAATTAGAAAACGCACAGTTGATGAGGACTGTCGTATACTTCTGCTTATTGTAATCGCCTGGCAATTTTTTTTTAAATGTACAATAAATAAACTTTATTAAATTTTCAAACTTACAGAAACAAGTTTTGAAACCCCATTTACTTAACAGTTCGAAAAATAAAGGGGCTGATGACGTGCAGGGCTGACGCCTGCCAGGTCATGGCTATTGCTCTTAGCATGCCATAAATCGTCAATATACAAATTTCTAACCTTACAGGGAGACCGTTACTCCCAGGGTTCACTAGCTCTTGGACTATAGTGACAGTGCATATCCTTGTAATTCATACCTATTTGCGCCATTGCTCAACCCAGTATCTCTTGCAGAAATTCGCTACAATGAATCACATATTAAGGCCAGGAACACCATAGAAAGGTTGATACCTTGATCACTTGCCTATTTGTTTTCATATGAATATGTATAGGTTGTGTTCAGTATAGTTGTGTAACTTAAATATTGTTAATAATTTTATAAATTTTTCAGGTGTTTTGGTGTATGGAAAAGACGCTTTCCAGTGCTTTCGTTGAAAATCCGTCTCGCTTTACAAGCAACACAAGCAGTTGTTATTGCCACATCTGTGTTACACAACATTTGTAGGTTGAATAATATAAGCGATGTGGAACCTGAAGTTGAGATACCGCTTGAGCAAGCTGATACTATCCTAGTTAAGGGAGTGGGTCACCAACATCATCGTGTTAGACAACATCTGATAGATAATTATTTTAGTTGGTGTGTACCTACATCATACAATTTGACGTCAGTCTTATGGTTCTAGAAAATAATAAGAAAATGATCAAGGGTATAAATGGTTTTTTCACTTCTCATGCTCTGAAAGTGCTTCTTTGTGCAGGGTATAGGCTGCACAAAATCGAATTTTGTGCACAAGGGCGTTAACGTATCTACTCATAAATGTATTATATTAAGGCAAAGAAAATGAGCCATACAGCCAAATGCAATAAGAAGTTCATAGATGAATTTGTTATTATATAATATTTACTTTAATTTATTTGCCTTATGTGTTTTTAAGATATAATAGATATTAAAATTTTAATTCAAGTACGGTAGGTTAGTTGATTTAAGAAAATTATTATTACAAAATTAATTTAATAGTAGGCTGTATAGGTCTGCAGCCTTAATATCAATGTCGTAAGATTAAAAAAAAAATAAAGCGGCGGGAAACAGCTCTTGTTCTTTTTTCGTGCATTTATTAATTTCTTCAATTTGCTAAAATTGTTAAAAATGTCCAGTGAAGAAGAGGATTTAACAGTCTCTCCTAATACGCTTATGGAAATGAATGCACAGAGAGTTGTGCAACAGATATTACCGCCAAAGTCTCGGGAAAAATATATCAAAGTTTACGATAATTTTGTAAATTGGAGAAAAGAAAAACTAGTAACTACGTTCTCGGAAAGTGTTCTTTTGAGTTATTTTGATGAATTATCCAAAAAACTTCAGCCGTCTACACTGTGGAGTATATATTCCATGCTGAAAGCAACATTACAAATGAAGGACAATGTTAATATACAAAATTATTCGAAGCTTACATCTTTGTTGAAGAGGCTTTCAAGTGGGCACAAAAGCAAGAAAAGCAAGGTCCTTTCAGCTAATCAAGTGGAAACCTTCTTAAATACCGCTCCAGATGAAACATATTTGGCCACAAAAGTACGTAATACACATTCCTTTCATATTTTTTTGCTCATATATACCTATTGGTCTTTTGTTCTAAAGTGTATAAAAGTTATTAATTTTGTTTTAGGTGGCACTTATATTTGGTATAAGCGGTGCGTGCCGAGGCATTGAACTTGCGAACATTACCGTAAATGACGTAAAGACGGACACGCTTTTGCAAGCAATAAACTTACCCGACACAAAAAACAAACGGGAGCGAACATTTGTTGTCAAAGGAGATTAACTAAAAATAGTTAAAAATTACCAAGCTCTACGTCCTCAAAACGTGTCGACTAATAAATTTTTCCTCAATTATCAAAATGGGAAGTGCACTAAGCAAGTTATAGGACGCAATAAATTTGCAGCCTTTCCCAAACAGATCGCAACTTTTCTAAAATTAGAAAATCCCGAAAATTACACGGGTCATTGCTTCCGCCGGACCTCGGCCACCCTTCTAGCAGATTCGGGAGCAAACTTAACAATGCTGAAAAGACATGGCGGGTGGAAGTCTGATCAGGTTGCTGAGGGATACATTGAAGAATCCGTACAGAACAAAAGCAAGATTACCGACCGTATAACAGAAGCCATTAATTTAATCCCAAGCGAACCCGTCCCTTCTACATCCAGAGATTCCTTGTTGTCGTCAGAGCCATCTTCTCATAATATGCCATCTTCTCACAATATGTCGTCTTCACAAATTCAGAAAAATACCGTTAATATGCCGGGAAAAACAATTTCCTTCAGTATTCAAAACTGTTCTAATTTTACTTTGTATTTTAATTAAAGAAATGTTATGTTATACTACTGTTTTATTTCCTCGCAATCGAAGTGAAAAGCAGAGTTTATAACTCGTCCACAAAACCATTTTTATCCTCGACATTACTATCAGCCCTCGCCTTCGGCTCGGGCTGCTAAAAGTCTCGGATAAAAATGGTTTGTTTTGTGCACTTGTTGTAAAATCTACTATTTTTTCTTTCAGATATCTGCACAGAATATTTGTGGCTAGATTCAACAAAGGAATATTGTAAAAAAATATCATTAATTCTGATCTAAATGATAAAGAATACACAAATGTTTAATTTTTATATCCTTAACCTTTAGTATCTTTTTGATAAAATATAATTAAGAAAAACAAAGGGAATATACTGACACAATATTTTTAATTAAACAACACAACACACAATTAGGTACACACCCCTTAACTATACACCATATGACAAAACTTAATAACTAATCAATACATGTAATAAATCAAGGCTAACTTATAAATATTGGGAACTTAAACTATTCATTACAGTTAATTTTCTGTTTCATTAATTTTATTTCTAATTCTAGTTTTACAGTCTCTAATTCTACTTTTTTATTTTCTAACACAACTTTTTGTGCCTTAGCTTGAAAGTAGGCTGCCAACCCCAGATCCTTGTCTCTCTGAGCTCTCTGTACTTCTTCAGAGAGCTTTCTCCGTTTATTCACTGTAAAAATAAAAGGGTTTTATTCAATTAAAAGCATTTGCACAAAATTCCTTCACCACTGCTTATACTAATGAATCCAATTTTTACACCTTACACCAGTACTGTATATAATATTTATCTCAAAATGGTAACCCATATTACTGAACTATGTGGCTAACATTGTAAATTAATTTTAGCGACAAGTTAAAATATGTAACTTACAGGCACTTTTTGGAGTGTTAAAAATAAAGTTCTTGGGTGTGTAATTACCACCACCACCACCATTACTACCACAATCACCACCCAATACCACAACGCTACTGCCCTGAGCTTATTCTGGCAATGGTTGGAAGTCTAAAACTTCTACAGTTGCTTCACAGGTGGCTTCGCTAGCAATAGCTTCATCCGCTCCATCACCACCAAACTCTGCAGTTAAGCCATTGCATGTAGCACCTAAAATAGATGCTACTCGGTCCAGAACTTCATCAGGAGGGATATAAGACTTTCCCCCTCCAGTCTGTAAATTAAAAACATTAATAATAGAAATTCCTTAAATACTGACTGACTTATAGGTTATTTTGTCTTATGAAAGCACTAGGCTTCCTTGCAGATTTCTTTAAATTCTTCCACTTGAGTCGAATTTGCTCAGGATGCCGCATATCTCCCGTAACAGCACTGAACTCCTGTGCAATTGATTTCCAAGCTTCTTAAAGAAGAACAACAAACTTAAAGAAGTTTATTGTTTGTTGCGTTCGTCGCTTTGGTTGTTATCACTTGATGTTTCGTAATCATGTCAAGAAGAAGAATTATGCTGTCCTTTACAAGCGGCTTAGCCTTAAGGGGGAAGCGCTAAGGTAGCCCGCGAAATTCAAATTTTCTAACGTTTCTTGCGTTATCATATATTAATCAACGTACAACTTAATACTGACCAGCAAATTACAAAAAACTAAAAAAAATGAATTTCGCGGGCTACCCTGGCGCTTTCGCCTTAACCTGAAAGTAAATTATAATTTAGGCGCGAATTGGTGGCACGGGAAGCCTTTTATCTGTCCCAGATATTATAGTATTTTAAACAAAATATAATCAATGGGTACGCAGGCAATACTTACATTCTGTTGTTCAGCCATTTTATGAAATCGTTGCACAATACTTTAGAAATATTGTTACCTATAAGATTTTATCCCTCTGGTGGTAAGGAACAAAAGCCCAGATGCAAGGTGGGTTGGTATTGTAAGGCAAAGAAACAACAAACTATATCAAACAATGTAAGTATATTCATCAAAATTTAACCCATTTGAACCTATAATTTTTTTTATGAAAAATATGTATTTCTTTGAAATAAACCTACATAAGGATGCCTAAATATTACGAAAAAAATAGAAAAAAAAATCTTTAAAAAATGGGGGGGCGCTAGGGGGGCGTACCATATAGGGTACGGTAGGACTATATACATACAAAAACTACAAGTTTTACAAAGTACTATTTTTATTCATTTTTTCGTGTGATACACGATAAAACATTCTACATGGACACCAACGTTACACTTAACACATCTAGTAGGACATTGTTTGTGGCATTGGCCACACCTAGTCCGCTTTTCTTGTTTTGTGATAAAGTGATCTTTGCCATCATAACGAGAGTCCAGATCTGTTCTCTCTTATAGTCCCAGTCAAACGAAACCCTCTCTCGGTCAGCTCGTGTACTAAGGGCAAACCAGTGAAAAAGTTGTCTACAAAGAGATGGTAGTCATTGCCATATCCCAATTGCGCTAATTGATCTGCATAGGTCAAAACCACGCTTGCACCAAGACCCAGTTGAGAATATCGGGGATTTGTAAATGTAGACGCGCCTTGATAGGGTTCAAACCAGACATAGCCTCCCGATGTGGCTCCAACCCATAATTTATATCCGTACCTTATTGGCTTACCACGAATAAATTGTTTGCAGCCGTGACGACCAAAATATGGTACCATTGCTTCATCAATGCTATGGTTTTCCTTGTGGGGACAATGCTCGAGAAACTTTGCAGTTAAGAGTTTTAGTAAAGGGCGGACTTTTGCAAATTTGTCTGATGCGTCTAAATTCTGATTATCAGCAACATGTATGTTAGAAAATATAATTGTGAATCTATCCCTACTAGACAAAGCTCCAGCTATCAATTTTTTTTTGTATCTGGAGCATTTTCCCAGTACATTCTTCTTCTATTTACCTGACAATAGCCACTGACTAACAAAATTCCAACTAAACATTTCATCTCTTCAATCTTTACGTCAGCAGGAAGAAATTTCCGAGATAAGTATTTATTTGTTTCAGTTGTTAGCAACTCATATACATTTTCAGAAAAGAACAAAGAAAACCATTCTACTGGATTTATCTCAACTAGAACATG
This sequence comes from Luperina nickerlii, assembly GCA_963855955.1. Classification (NCBI taxonomy): domain Eukaryota; kingdom Metazoa; phylum Arthropoda; class Insecta; order Lepidoptera; family Noctuidae; genus Luperina; species Luperina nickerlii. The sequence continues at coordinate 5,512,518 of OY979671.1, forward strand.
ATAAAAGGGCTGCCAAGTAGTAGGTCTCGGCTGCAAATCTCGTTTTCTCCAACTGTACTTCATCAGACGTTTTTGCAAAGGTTCTTGAGATTCACTAGGCTCTTGGTCTGCAGTTTCTTGTTCTTTTGCGGATGCGAACTCAGCTGGTGCTCTAAGCAAACTTGGAACAAATTATTTATGGTAACTTCATCCTCTTCGCCCGAATCTTCATCAGTCCGATCATCATTAGCAGTCGCAGGCGGAAGTAAAAAAATATCATCCTGCGTGTTGGAATCGTCTTCTTCTTCTAGAATTGTTGCGATATCATGCAGCGCCAAGGATCTGAAACAATAAAGTACAAAGTTAGGTGTAAACATACAACAACGATTTTTCAGAAATATTGCTCACTTATAGACCTACTGTACCATATACGATACACATACTTTAGGATTTAGTATATCTTACAAAAATAACATAATTGAGATTTTTTTGTTGCTATAATAACTAAAATAACATAGTCTTTATAATAATACTAACAAATTACGGGATTTATAATAAATAACATAGAACTTACCTTTTTGAAGACATTGTGATTATTTTCCTTTCTTTTCTTCCAGATAATTTCACTTTTTCTATTAAAATTACTAATACATTTGCACTTGTATCATTTTCAACGTAAGACTTACACTTTTACCTTTTCGACACAACTGAAACAAAAATTAATTATTTTGTGGGTATGTCGAAATATTTTTAAAAAGCTACTGTACCACATAGGGTACGGTAGGGCTATATGGGTTAAATATAACCTTAATAAACCAAAATACAAAAGGTAATGCCAGCCAGCGTAAACTTCAGTCGGTTACGAACTATGGTCGTGGGGGGTTGGAGATAAACCCAGTACTGTTTCCAAAAGTTAAGATTAATTAAAAGTTTAATTTAAATAAGTTCTTACTAAAATATCAAGGTACAACCTTCCAGTTTTATAAATGAGAATAAATAATAAATGGGCGCCAGGAACTTGAAGAGTTCCGGATCTCGGAGACGACGAAGATGTCCAATATACTTCCAGTTAGGCGAAGGTGTCGAACCCGGGGTCCTTTAATTAAAGTTGGTTGAAGACCGGCTTCTAAGGTTGAAGACCGGGCAGTTGATATACGGGTTTGTATATGAACCCGTAGAAAATAAATTAAAAGGTGTAAATTATATAAATATAAAAAAAACCGTCCCGCCTGCGCTAAATCGCTAGGCGGACTCTGCCACCGCACAGTCGTCTCCACAGGAGGCCGAGTGGGCTCGAGGAACGGGTCTCGCGTCCAGGCCCCAGAGGCTCCGTTAGATCCTGGCGGCGGGACGAATCACTCGATCTGCCTCACCTAGAATCGACAATACGGAGACCCTATTATATATGGGAACACTAAGACACTTTCCTTGATAAGGAATAGAGGCGAGGAGCTATGAAATCTAAAGGCTAAATCGTTAGCCGGTTACATGGCTTTATGCAAATGGAATTGAAGGAGCCACGTGTTCAGTTTGCCTAGCCCTGTGTAGTGGGGCAACAAGAAATAGAGAATAATCACTCACGGGGCGTGTAATACTTACAGTTGTTTAAGGGTAAAATCACTTGTCTGCGAGATGCCTCCGGCCGGAGAGCAGGGTCCACCTTCTTCAGCTGCGAATCCTTTTAACGCATGGAGTCCTGTAATAAATATCCTTTCAACGACCCGGGAAGGATTCAGAAATCACTTCCAAAGACTAATTCACCAGAATCCTTATCTTTAAAAAAAATGGGATAAAGTTTGATCTGAAGCTCAAGCGAGAACAATCGCAAAAGGACGCCTCCCGACCTGTCATTTCCCAACCGGAATTGGGGTAGACCACCTAGAAAATCTCCCCTGTTTCAGGTAAAAACATAGGAGCACGGATGACAGAATCATTACACCAAGATATTTGATTCTGGAAAATCCCCAACAACGGTCTAACATGACGTTTTTTTTACTCTGAAACAATATCAGTTTTCAGGATCCAAGCTAAGAAACTCATTATCTCTTATTTCTAACACTAAAGTTTGTCTAGAATGGAATAGTTTTTCTCAGACTCCCAAGGGGAATCGAGAATTCATAACCCGGCCACAATAAGTCGTTCACAAACCACAGATTAAATATGCGTTGTGTGCCCTCGAAGTTTCTAGAAAAAAATGTCTATAATAAAAAAATTATTTCACTTCCGTTTACGGCCAAACGAGAAATATGTATTTTAACCAAAAGCTGAAAATGATTAAGGATTGGGCTGTTCGATGGTTTCCAATCCACATGCTAAAATTTATCGATTAAAACTACAACTGTGAATTTGTAACCGCTAGGTGTCGCCTCCAACTGTCAGAAACTGACGTCTAAGTTGAATGACATTTGACAGGTAAACAAACCAGCTTAATTACGATATGAGGGATCTAATTTATTGTGAAAACCTGTTTAATAGGGTTTTGAAAAGTGATTTATCGTCAGAAAGTATTACTAAAGAGTCCAGTGACGAAGTACAGATGAAAGGATGACTCCTTCTATAAATCGCAGGCTGAAATCATTGTCGCAAACGACAATAAACATTTTACTTGGAACCATTGAGATCAATATTGGAAACCTCACAATTTACAACGTATGCTCACAGGTAAAGGTTAGATACAAAAAAAAAACAACGTAACAATACTCAAACTCAAAGCATTTATTTCAATTAAACCTTGTACAGGCACTTTTGAATTGTCAAAATTAAAATAGTCCATCAGTTAGTCAGAAAGTTGATTCTAGTTGCCCATTCCAAAACGTAGATCTCTATGGAGAAGAACGGGCAAGAAACTCCATGGACTGGACACTCTCTTAAATCAAGATATTACAAATCGTGGGTACATTTTTATTGTTGCTTCTATATGTGAGAACAATGTAAAAAAAAACACACAAATGAAGAAACATTTCAAAATATAAGATTAAAAATAAGCCTTGGCAGTTAAGAGATGACCAGTCTCAACCGACGGCGCCCGTTCACGAACATGACGCGTGGATCAGCACCATCTAGCTCAACCATTTTGTAGGGAACCGAATGATCCAACACACGCGCCACCATCGATGAGACATTTAAGTGAGCATGACATGTTCTCAACTGTCATGCTCTTTCAAGTCAACATGAAAAAAATCATAATAAACGTAAACAATAGTAAACATGGTTCTTACATTTACAAAATTTAAAAATGCTTCTAAATTATACAACACTATAGTTTGTAAATTATTTAAGAGATTAATAGAATTTTACTACCAAATAGGAAGAGATATTATTTAATAACGAAGTATTCAACAATTAAGACTTATTGAATAAAACAAAAATAAATTATGTTCGTAATGTCAGAGACACTAAAAAAAAAGAAAAAGGGAAGCACCTCTTCCAATTATTGAAATTTTAACTAGTGAGCTCAAGTGCCTGTGGAGCAGGACCAGCATTAAGCCAAGCATTTTTATCAATGACATAATCATCCAACTTATAATATGCTTGTCTACATAGTGTGCGTTTAATGCATGATTTAAATTTCTTCTCATTTAGTTGAAGAATATCGAGTGGTATTTTATTATAACATTTTATACAGTAACCCATAAAAGAAGTTTTTACTTTAGACAATCTGAAACGTGGTTGATCTAATTTGTCCCTATTTCTAGTGTTAAAATAAATTATGCCTGTCACTTATCTTACTAAAAAGATGTAGATTTTTCGAACGTACATAATGTTTTCATATATATATTGACAAGGAACCGTCATGATGTTAATTTTTTTAAACAGTTCCCGTAGAGATTCGCGTCTGCTGAGCTTGTAGATGGCTCTGACAGCCCGCTTTTGCAGAATGAAGATAGACTCAATATCTGCAGCCCGTCCCCACAGCAAAATACCATAAGACATGATGCTATGGAAGTAACTAAAATAGACCAGTCTCGCGGTATCCACGTCTGTTAATTGGCGAATTTTCCAAACAGCGTAAGCGGCTGAACTTAGCCGCCCTGCAAGTGATGTTAAGCGCGGACCCCACTGTAGCTTTGAGTCAAGCGTGATCCCCAGGAAAACCGTATTTTCGACGAATTCAAGTATCTCCTTATTCAATACAACATGACATTCACTACCTCTAACATTCAGTAAAGCGAATCTAATGCATTTAGTTTTTTTCTCATTTAATACCAAATTATTTACAGTAAACCAATTATGGACCACAAGCATAGCGTTATTTATGTCGTCAAGCTCCTGTAGTATCGTCCACGATGATTAGAAGATCTGCCGCCCTTAGGATTATCTTGATTTTGTATGTCCACGTGCTCCAGTTTTCGACGCCTTCCAATAATTGTTGCTGGCCAACAAAACCAACTGCTGGCATGTTTCCCAAGAGTTCCATTGTGTCATTGCTATACCGCAATGCCTTATATCGTTTCCTATTTGGATTGGTACCTTTACCGGTCCGCCCGACGCGATGCGACGTTTGCCTGCGTGGAATTTTCCACTCGTCGTCGTTTTAGCTGCTGATACCACCGCAGCGACCCCAAAATAGATTCCTCTTGAAGATCTGACTCCTGTGAGCGGGATCTGGGCCCATAACCTTTTGGAAGAGGTTTAAGGATTCTATCTGGGTTTTTGTGTTGGAAATGAGACACACCAGTATTTGCAAGATGGACGACGATTTATTAACTTAGTTTGGGAATACATACAATTATTCATTGATGGTAGCGTCACGGCACATAGTGGCTATTATGAAAACAATATTTGTTGTTGCGTTCACAGATAAATAAATATGGGTGCATTCATTTTAATAGTAACATTAATTGTTTGAATAACGCACTCTCGAATTGACTACCTTGGTCGCTTGTTAGTCTCTCGGGACAGCCAAATCTGCTTATCCATGTGTCATAAAATACTTTAGCCACTACTTCCGCCGTGATTTCTTTGACTGGTATTGCCTCGGGCCATCGTGTGCATCTGTCAATCATAGTTATTAAGTATCACAAGTTATTAAATAGGTATTACAAGTTTTATTAACAAGTTTTATTGGTATTTTATTAACAAGTTTCATTTTACTTATTTATTTTTTTATAAAAACTATATTTCTTTGCACTTCTTGCATTGCTTAATAATTTCTTGTCCTGAATAAAACTTCCATACGCTTTTTCACGGTCCAGTTTTACATAATATAGATTAAGAGTTAATTTTTTATTAAAGCTAGTGATGCTCTGTTTCTTTCTTCCCGCCACTTCGAATTCATAATTGAAAAATCCTTTCTGTAAATGCCGAAGTGGCGGGAATAGAGAGCAGAAAAGATATTATTTTAAATATATTAAGTAACTTATTTTCAGTATTTTTAAAAATATATAGCCATTTTTCTGGAGTAGTTTTATTAATAAATTCGCCTGAATCTTTTATTTTGGAAAAAATTTCGTTCAGTATATTTATATCTGAATAAAGTTCATCCATGTTGATATTAAGTTTAGCCTGTAAAGGAGATAGCCCGTCTTCCCTATATCTCGGGGCCTACATGTTACAGTCATAAAATTGGTGTTATTTTTTAAGATAACACACCTAGTATTATGTCACTTAATTTCAATGAAATTGTCAGTTTGTATTCTGAGATTTTTGAATTTGAATTTATGGCTAAAGTGAGGTTAGAAAATGGATTAAGTGACAAGCAACTATACAATTAAATCAGAAATCATTCTTATTTAACTGGTTTGTTATACAATTACAGTTACTGATAATCGTTTTATGTGTGATTATAACCGAAACCTGATATTTTTGTAGTACCTATGTATCTACCTAGATCATGTTTTCAAAAATACATATAACACTGTGCAACAATGTCAAAGATTAATTGCCTGCAAACAGTTTTATTAATTAGTTTTATGACATGTGTTTACAATGGTCTGGCTAAGAGTTTAAAAGTCTATACCGTACAGTTAATCTAGGTATATATCAACACTTAATTAGGTGCCTACCGGGACTGAAAATAAAAAGGAACACGTTTTTCTATATTTCATTTATTCATCTTCATAAACAACTAATATATTATCAAGAAAGTGTGCAGGAGGTGATATGTGGTCTTGATACCTAGCCCAACTCAAATACCATATTATAGACATAATGTGTGCACAACATCCTACTGTACGCCTGCCAACAATACAATTACAATAATATTGCAAGATTGCTTGCCTTCCAATTAGAGAGCTGTCTACTAAAATATAAATAAAATAAACCTTTCTGCTAATATGTCTTGATTGTATTTTTGCTCTATATAAAGATGTAGTATTTGAAGTAGACAGCTCTCTTATTAGGTCATTATCAACCTCTCTGCACACTTCTATTACATAGGAGCCATCTGCCCTTACATGTTCCCCATAATAGGAACGTGCCTGCTTTATTTGGTACGTTCCTAGAGAAATTAAAATCAGTTCATTATATGTAAGCCGAGGAAAATCTGTTAGAATATTTTCATTTACAATCAGTGGTCTAAAATTGGCTCGTCTTCTGTTTAATTGATTTTCCATTACATAATTGGCCAATCTATTTTCTGTGTACATATTCTGATTAATAATTTCCAGAATTTCCTCAGCATCATCCCGGTCAGTTAAAACAGGATGAAATGAATTTATAAGTGCGGCAGCCACTTTAAAATCTTCCATGAAATGTTTGCTTGCACGATTAAAAAAATCCTGTCGAAATAGTTTAAAATCCCTTTTAAATCTTCCATTCACAACTTCTACTACCCAACGGCAAATAGTGACTGCCCTTGACTTATTTGCATCTATTGTAGGTAACTGTGTTTCACCCTGTTCTAATGACGCGGGTACACATGTTCGATAACCACATGTGTTAAGTAAGGGCAAGGCGTCCCTAAATCCCCTATCCAGCACGAAAGCATCGTCAGCCTCAAAGTTATTTCTCATGACTGTTCCATCTTTAAATTCTTGTTTCATTATGACTGCATCTGATGTTGTAGCTGGATAGGGGCCCAAAACATCGATTATATACCCATCAGTACAAACCATTAAAAATGGTTTAACTAAATTCCTATACTTATGTAGGCTGTATGTGTCCTTTTGGTACATATAATTACTGCTTTTCTGTACGTATATATATGTTCCATCACAAATAATTACTGGTTTATTAACACCATTGTGATTCCCAAATAACCCTCGGGGAATTGTCAGAGTTCTTTCGCACACTTGATCCCTATTGATATGGTTTATGCCTAAATGCTGTGGCACATAATTATTAGTTATCAATTCTCTCGCTTTATTTATTAGCCTCTCCAAAGTTGCTCTTGGGATCTTTAACAAACTTGCTAATCTTTCATCTGAATCGCCAGTACGAAGTTTTGTTAAATATGCAGCTAAAGGTGTAGCACATCTTGACATATGTGCCAATGCTGGAGTTTCATCAAGCACTTAGTGAAATTATTGCTTGGTTAGTCCAACCCAATAGTAAAAAACATTGTCTTGAATACTCTCTAAATCTTCAAAATTGAGTTCTACGGATGTGGGAGATTTTAAAGCTAGCATATCTTGAATGTGACTTGCCGAGAATGAATTTATAGAATTATTTGACAGACCAATTAATAAATCCAATCTTTCTATTGCATATAAATGATAATCACAAAGTCTGTTATTCTGAGGCACATAATAATTGTGCATGTTCAAAAGATTTCTCCTCATAGCTGTGGGAATTCTATTTCTTTCTCTCCGATTACAACCTTCTACAAAACACTTACTTTCGGTTTGAATAGGCCTCAGATAATCAGGTAATATAATTGTTTCTTGACTTACGCCTTGTGCTGGTTCATTGGTTTCCACAGTTGGAGTACTTATATCAGACACTGGCATTTGTGATGTAGGGGTTTCTTGTGAAATGGATGTGTCAATTGGCGAAGTTGGTACGCCAGATGCAGATGTTGATGGCTGTGAGACAAAGTGACGAGCAGCTCTGTCCGCCCTCACCCAACAAGAATGACATATTTTACTCTGAGCTCCAGCCTAAAATAAATGGAATATCATTAACATTACCACTTTTTCATTATAGCCTATTGCTCAATGAAATTATAATTTAAAGATTATCATCCGTCTAAACACATCCCCCTTATGGCCCCAAATCTGTTTCAGATACAATTGAAGGGAAATTGTTACATTCCACTACCCAGGCAAAATGGGTATATTATTATAAGATAAACAAATAACTGATGTTTTAATACAAGTGTATTTGAATCATACTTACAGTTCGGGGTAAAATCCATTCCGATATAACATTTAGTATCCTTTGTTCTCGTTCAGGATTGGATCGGAGAGGGTGGGACCGTGCATTCCTTAATGAACGTCCACAATGGATACACACATGAATGTGGCCTGGAGGAGTAGGAGTTTCTTCTGTTGCCTCAACTGACAGTAACGTATCAACTGCCAAATCCCAGCAAGCTTGACAGAGATGATGGGAGGAATCCACCTTAAATATAAATAATAGTTTATTATTTATTTTCGAAACATAAGTACCGACAACTTAAATAACTGCATGAGGAACAAGTACATAATTCTATTTGGACACTACTTACTGTTTGCGGAGAAACCCATACGCGTACAATAGATAAGATGAATTCTTCATTCAAAGGACGTCTGCCCGTTATATTGCAACGAGATGTATTAATACCGCAATTAATGCAGTTATCCATTGTTAATATCGAAGTCCCCAAGGACTTCAACAAGCCGTGGTCAGTCAGAGTAGCAGATAAAGAGTCCGTGTTTGAGCCGAGTTTGTCCGTGAGAGCAAGATTCGTCAGATTCCAGAAACAAGCCAAAGTCGTTGGTAAGATCACATAAAATACGAATTTCGTAGCAGAACACATTCACCGGCACAAGCACAACAAAGCGAATGAATCATGAATTGACGTTTGAGTTCATGTTTGACAAATGAAAAATACATGTCATATATTTTCAAACCTGACACAATGTCTTTTTAGCCACGTATCCATACTTAGCTAGTGAGAGTTGTAAATAATACAATAAAATGCATTTTTCACAGTTTTGTAACTATATTTTTTTCTTTTTTGTGTTTTCGTTATATGATAAAATGACGATAATTTTGCAATACATTAATTGACTGTAACGCGTAGGCCCAACTATGGGCATTGTCCTTTAGAACTTCTAATACCTTCTCGCAGTCATCAAAAGAAACCTCCTGTTTTAAAATTTAATTTAAAACAGGAGGTTTCTCAAATTGGAAATCCCTGAATTTTGCATAACCAATTTGTCTCATCATAATCAAACCACTTATTAAGATATGCTAAGCATTTATCAATAAATAATACAAAATTCCTTTGAATGGAATTATTTTCTGTAGGGGATTTTAACTTAAGGGAATTCAACATTTTTCTGGTTTCATAACCATAGAAACTGTCTTTTTTGCGTTGTCCTAATGCTAATTTTACCTGAGCGTTTTCACAAAAAAGTGTACCATGACCGAATTTATTGTCAGATTTTAAATGTGATATTTTCGATGTTTTTTTTATTAAAATATAACTAATTTCGAAATTGAGAGAGGGCAATTACTCTCATACGCGGATGATACTGCCATTGTATTTAATGGTACTTCCTGGAACTCTGTTTTTGAAGCTGCTGAGCATTGTCTCCATAAGGTTGCAAACTGGCTCAGGTCTGCCCTTCTTACACTAAATATCGCTAAAACAAATTACATTTGCTTTGCTATAAATAAACGTACACTTCCCCCCCCCAAACTTGTTATTGAGGATTCATACTTGTGACTTCACTTATACTACGCAATGTGGGTGTGAAGAGATTGGATGTGTTAAATCCACTAAATACCTTGAAGTAATCCTGGACCACCGACTTTCCTGGCACCCTCAAATTGAAGCTATAAATGATAGGATCCGTAAACTCATATGGGTCTTTAAAAAGTTGAGACATGTCACCTCTCAAGACCTCCTAAAGCGTACTTATATTGCATTGGCACAATCAGTTATGTGTTATTGTATTTCCATCTGGGGTGGTGCCACTAAAATTAAATTCCTTGAAGCAGAAAGAGCCCAGAGATGCTTGATAAAAACAATGTTCTTTAAGCCATTTAGATTTCCTACTGACGAACTATATCTAAATCATAAAATATTTTCACTTCGAAAACTTTATATGTATTACCTATCAACTCAGTACTTAAACTACATAAAACATTACCTTACGTTGAAATAGCTCAAACAGGTAGAAGAAAATGTAATGTGGTCACTGCTCCTCGCTGTAGAACTCTTTTTGCCAGGCGTCAATTTCAAGCCCACTCTGCCTACCTATATGCTTCACAAAAAATATACAATACCTTCAATTCCATGAATGTAAAAAAAAATCGTTCACGAGCTCGAGCGGCTTGGGTACTGTGAAATAGAGAATTTATTATTTAAATACGATACCCAGATAAACAGCCTGGGGTAAAAAAATATCAAATTGGACATTTAAAATAATTAGTATATGATACCATCATAAAAACTAATGCCTCGGACGCCAGCTGCTCCGGGTCACTAACAGGAATACATCCTAAATCAACATACCCAAAAATCTTACCAAGCTTTGGTGCATACGCAATATCTTGTTTTAAGCTCATTGAATCAAATATTAATGCGACATTTTTTAAATATGGTTTTTCAGGAAGTTGCAATTTTAAGTATTCAAACACCTCATTCAAAAATCCAACTGAACAATTGAATGAGGAAATAGAGCGCCATAATGTTGTTGAATGAGGTAGTGATATAATCGTTCTCAAATATGCATAGGCCTTTGGAGAATAAAAATGCATTGTCAATGCGAAAGATTTGACCTCGTCGCTGTACTTCGGAGTGACTTTTGATTTCTTGTTAAAATATTTACAAATTTCAGCGAAATTTCTTTGTAAAATATTTTCTATTTCAGACTGCGATGTGTAATTACGAACAATATTTACTAGTGACTTTAAATCTTTTATTTTTTGTTTATTTCGCGCCACTTTTTGTTGTAAAACTTTTTTCTTTTTTGCCAAACACTTTTCACGAAGTGTCTTTAAGTTACACTGAACATTGAAGTCCTTTAAGCGGCGTCGTTTCGCTGGCGGTTCATTTTCATTAACTACCTGTTGAACAAAGATAGGTAATTATAATCATTATTTTCTACACAAATAGCGGAGTTGTCTCAATAACCCCTTTCTCTTTATTTATATACAACAACAACCAACTGTCCTGTTTCCTACAAAGCAATTACAATAGTATCCAAAAATAGCTTCCAAGATAGAATCACTATCATGTTCAGTATCAAATAAAACATAAGAAAAGTATATTCTACATTTTTTGTTCCACATTCAGCACCAAGCTAATACCTATTGGTGCCAAAAGTGGAATAACTTAGGTACCGAAAGAGAAATACTTCGATGTTTTATGCACCTACAATGATGTCTCTCCACCGCCCTTTGTTGACTGGTACAGAATGCCTAAGGCATTAGGTAAGTCCACCTTTGTACCTTTGTGTTGTATGAAGTTTTAATAAATAAATAACAAACTGTCTCGGTGATGATTATTAATAAAAGGTCTCATATCTCAATGTCACTCATGAGTTTACAAGGATATGAAACATAAATCTCAACTGTTGTGGTGCCTGCATGGAGCTATAGTCATGAACGTTAAAGGTTTGGTAGGAAAGAATTTTGACTAGGACACCATGAGTACAAGCTAACACTAAACAATAAGTTGAATACTTACAATGTTTTCACTGTGTGTGATGTGCATGTCCTTCTCACAATAGCTGCGTTCTTTTTCTGACACAGTGGAACAAGTATCAGTTTTTATTTGTATCATTACATCAGGTGAAGCCGAGCACTTGAATGGTGTTGGACATGCCTGTAATTTGAAATATTGATCTCAACATGCTTTGTTGGGTTTGTAAGCAGCACATTTTGAAAAAGTTAAAAAACATACCTTAATACTAGTTTAGCGTCCGTGAAGGTAGTGTGTGCGGAAAGAAATGAGAGTTTATACACTGAGTTAAGATATATTAAAGTTTATTAGCAAACAGCACAGTAGTTCACAGCACAAGGAGAACACTAACGAAATATGAAGAAGGAGTAAACCACGGAACAGAAAAAACAGTGGAAGTGCAATGCAACAACATTACTATAGGAACCGTTGTCGCCAAACTCACACAAATAAAGCGATAATCATATAATGCACTACAAAAAGAAAATCCGTTTGATTTGTCGATTTAATTTTAGTCAAAACTAGCATAAGTCACAGATCGTACATCTGGAAATAAACCTTCACACTCTATAGATAAGATTTGTTTTGCTTTAGTGCAGAAAGTATTTACGACGTTTTGTAATCTAAAGTCAAACTAGTTTCGATTGCCGAGTAAATTCCGCTACTCGACCATAGATGGCGGTATTCTCATTGGTAGCAATTATAAATTTAATTGCCTAAGCCATAAGGTTGACATTCGCGTCATAGGTTGATATCTATTGCTACTCGACCAGTGCAGAACACATTGAATTTAGAATTACATTATCGATATCGATAGATACCCGATTTCTTGTTTAGTTCGAAAAAATAAAGACTTGCTGGGAGTTCAATAAAACTGTAGGAAGAATGACGTAGTTTTATTTAAAATAAAATATATACTTAACTACATCAGTCACTGACCAGTCGGACTCAAAGACGGTAACTGTTAGGCACCGCTGGTACGAATATGAATCAGTAAAAAATACTCTTTTCCTAATACGAAAGAGTATTTTTTAGCTTGTTCGTTCTGGTACATATTCGTACCAGCGGCAGCGGTGCCTGATGGTATTGGTTTTGGGGGTTTGTATATTAAACAACTTGCTTTATAGAAATGTGTTTTACATAAATAATAAATCCCAAATCGATAAATACTTACCTGCTAAATGTTTTCACAGTTTGCACGAAAAAATTCACAGGTGTTAAGAATTAAATGCGCAATACTGATCAATTGTGCAAATCATCTTATATACGTGGGGTAGAATTAAAAATACGTTATTTTGATTTTTTATTTATTGCCCTTGAAATAAAACGTATAACATATATATTACATATACTTACATCTATATTTTTAACTGTTTCTCCTTCGAACTGAACTGAACTGTGTGCGCAATGAAACTGCACAGGAATCACGTCATCTCCTTTCTGTATAAAATTTTGTTCAACTATGTGTGTATCCACGAAACCTTTATGAAGTCGACTCTTCTTTTTTGGCTGTGACTTAAACTCAGAGCTCTCCGAATCATTTTGTCTTTTTGAAGAACCTGCAGTGGCTACATTAACATTTTGCGGCTGAAACCAAAATAATACAATTGAAAACAATACGAATAAAACAATGAACAGAAGAAATTATTATTACTATTTTTCTTTAATCGATATCTATCGATAAAATCAACATCCGACCCGACCACATCACTAATTGAGTAGCGAAGAACTTTCGAGAACGAAATAGTGAATACCAGTGAATACAATCAATACAAAATAAACTTTATTTTAATCGTATAAGGTTGATTTTAACTAGACGTTGTATTAAATTATTAGTAAATTGAAATTAATTAAGATTTTATTAGAAAACAAATATAATAGTACTTACCGATGGTACGAAACACCTCCATTTTTAAGATTTTTTCTCCTACTATCATTTTTGCACTCCAAAATGGAACAATACGGCATAGCTACGGAAAAATAAATTTATCGCGAGACTAGTAACTCGACGCGAGGTTAGAACACGACTGGGACCAAGTAAGCGTAACAGCGCTTATTTGTGGCACGCGTGCCACGCCTACTTTGCACTTCCACTGTTTTTTCTGTTCCGTGGAGTAAACAGAAGGTAGGTACAGTTTTGAGTATTATAAATTATTACGATAGCGAGTACAGAAGCGGTTATCACGATTAGCGAGCGTTAGTAAAAGCGCGGCAGCGGACCGGGCGCGGGCGACACAGTGATCGCTCACGAGGCATTGAACCGACTGGCGGGCGGCCGGCGCACACTGATGCGCGGGACTAGCTTCGGCATGCGAGCCCCCACCTCGCGCGCATCGCTCCGGCGGCGGCGGCCGACCAGTTAGCTATCTAATATGGTTCGTTTGTCTGTCCGTTCATACAATATAAATATTTAACATAAACATTTGTGCACTATGTAAGTATTAGAATATTACGATAACGGTTTACAATAAAAATTATTAATAACATAATATATGAAATGGCATGGTAAGTATATATATAAAAATATTTGTTTCGGCAACATTCAGCCATATCACCCCCCACTCGAGACCTTCCCTAAGGGCGATAATAGTTGGGAAAATGTACTTTCCGGCCTGACCGCGCCGTCCTAATGTTACCTCCCCTAGCTTCAGGTAATTTGTTGGTGGGTGTGTTTGTGTTTTGGTGGCTGGATGTTGGTGTTGGTGTCCATGTTAGTGTGAGTGTTAGTGAGTATGTATGCTGGCTTCAGTCTGTCAATGGAGACCGTGACAGTGTTTCCCTTGAGGAGTAGCTTATATGTTTTATCTCCTCGTTGTAGGACCTTGTGTGGTCCAGTGTAGGCTGGTTTGAGCGAACCTGATGTCTCGTCTCTGAGAAATACGTGGCTAGTTGAACCTAGGTCTTTGAAAATAAAGGTTTTGCTGCTACTATGTCGAGAAGCCGGTGACGGTTGCAGTCTTTTGGCGAAACTCCTCAACCGTGCAACGTAATCGGACTGGTCTACTGTGTCGTCGACTTCTGGCTGAAATAGCTCTCCTGGTAACCTCAGCGTTTCGCCGTATACCAACTCGGCTGGTGTAGCCTTTAGATCTTCTTTGTAAGCGTTCCTAATGCCTAGTAAAACTAACGCCAGTGACTCAACCCAATTATCCTTGGCATGACAGACTATAGCGGCCTTCAGCTGCCTGTGGAATCTCTCCACCATGCCATTGCACGCGGGATGGTAAGCTGTGGTACGCCTGTGGCGGAAGCCGATGGTTTCTGACAAATGTTTGATGAGTGCCGACTCGAATTGTCGACCGCGGTCAGTGACAATATCCGTAGGGCATCCGAACCTGGAAAACCATACGGTAACTAACGCTTGTGCCACGGTCTCGGCTGTAATGTCTTGTATGGGTATTACCTCAGGCCAACGCGTGAACCTATCGATGGCGGTGAGGCAATAACGATAACCTTGGACCAGTGGCAAGGGACCTATGAGGTCGATGTGAATGTACATGAACCTGGACCTGGGTAGCTTGAATGACCCTAGCGGCGCTGAGACATGATGCGTGATCTTGGATCGCTGGCAGCTCATGCAGGAGCGGCTCCATTCCCTACAATCTTTTTTCATGCCTGGCCAAACATACCTTTCGGAAACCATTTTGACCATTGCGTTCGCACCTGGGTGACTCAGGGAATGTAAACTCTGGAAGACCTGTTGACGATACTCTTAGGTAACATATGGCCGAGGTATCTTGCTTCTCTCATCGCAGTACAGTTCAGATTGTAGTCCCGGCAGCTTGACCTTGGTAAGGCGCAATGAAGATTTTAGTTCTCTTGGGTTATCATACTTACAACCCAAAATCTGCATGGCCTACAAATTCGAACTATGCCCATGACGGGCATAGTTCGAATTTGTAGGCCATGACGGGCAGCCCGTCAAAGGTTAATGACATGACGTCAGCACCAACTTCGTGGCATTTGTGCAATATAGTTTTAATTATATTGGCCTTTTGTTCGCCAGTCATTCCGTGGATTAAAAAATAAGCTATCGGTAACTTCCAAGGTTCGTTCAATGACAGACACAGAGACACTAAATGCCTCCGAAGCTTTAATATTCATATTTTCACTAGGGCCACTCCCCATATCTACAATACCTTCATCTTGCAACGTCTTTCGATTAAAACACTTTTGCTGTCTGATTGCCATCTCGTCAGCTATTAATGCACAAATCAGATTTTTATCCGACTGAGATCTTTTAGCTTTCAATATCTTAAATGCGTCCTCTGTCAAACCTGGTGAACCATCAATACTTGAATACCATTTTGATATTGTTTTTGGATGAGGAAGGCAACTTTCAAACTTTTTTCTAACATAATTGTATGCTTTTGGTGAATAAAAATGTAAGGTCAAACAAAACTTCCTGAATTCTGGAGCATATTTTGTAACAGGTCTCTTGGCACCTCCTTTCAGTTTTTTATTCATATTCGCGTACAAGTCTGCAACAAATACATTACTTCTTAAGCTATTGTGTATATCGTTATCAATATAACGCTCTTTCTTCAGTGTTTCGATAATTTGTTTAAAGGATGCAATCTTCTTTTTTAGCCGTTGGTATTTTTGCCTAAGATATTTAATTTTTAAGCGATGCTTCCTTTCCATTACTATTTTCCGCCGTAATTCATTTCTTAACTTAGCTTTCTTTGGAGTGTCGAAAATAGAATCAAGATCTGAAAATGATTTCTCCTCATCCAGATCTGAGATCTGATTTTCCTCTCTCTCTTTCTCCTCCAGTTTTATTTTGCACCTCTACTGTTTTGTCATTGATTGTTGCGTCGGATTGATCATTGTTAGGTTCTTGGGCAGTATCATTGATATTTAAATTATTATCAGAAGGTTCCATACACACATCATTGAAGAACTGAAGCACACATCATTGTATTTACCGGAAGGTCCAGCTTCATTAGAATTAGATTTCTGAAAATAAAACCATACATGTACATAGTTTTTGTGAATACCACGATTTTAGCTTTAACTCAAAAACCAAAACAAGAAGACTAAGAAACTGTAGGTACTGTTAGGTTTATATGTGAGGCCAGCAAAGCACTAAAAGAAGACTTTCGTAGTAATTAATATTTATTAATTATAGAGACACGACATGGCGAACATTTTTTTACAAGGTAGCAGAGGAGAAGGGGGGAGAGGATAGACCATAGATCACAAATCACATATTGACATATACTTATAATAACATGCTTTGAGTATTGGGTAATTTATCCCTAACACCCCCTCTCTCAGCGGGATTGTCCGAAAGGGTTACCGTTGGCCCGGAACATAAAGGGCGAAGGAAGGAACACGGGTGGGTTTTAGTCAGTAAGAGTCTGACACTCCCTTCCGCTCCACCCAGAGCGGGAGGAGTCATTTGATGATTTCCCATCCAGAAAAAAAAAACACCCCCTCTCAATATTTAGTTTAAATGTTGTTTACAATGTAATCTTAAGTTTACTTACAAAATAATTATGTTTTACTGACAACAATGGCTTAGTAAAAATATCAGCAACATTTTCATTGGTTGGTACATAAGAAATAGTAAACATATTTTTATTTATACAATCTTTAATAAAGTGAAATTTTATATCTATGTGTTTTGTTGTTTTACCATTTTCGTTACATTGAATCATTTGTATGGCACTTTGGTTATCAATCAGGAGATATGTATCTGTGTGACAATAAAAATTTGTGAGTATACCTTTTAGATATAGTAGTTCAGAATATACCATTGCAGCTGCTACATACTGTGCCTCTGCTGAAGACAATGATACTGTTTGCTGCTTTTTGGAGAACCATGTGACTAAATTATTATTATGATAAATAACACAACCACTTACACTTTTCCTATCTTCATTGTCGCTCGCCCAATCTGCGTCGGTGTAAGCTACAAGAGATGTCTTTTTATCTTCTGACTTTGTATATGTTAGATACTTACTTGAAGTTTGTTTAAGATACCTTTATACTCTCTTAGCTGCTGTCCACAAAGTTTTAGTTGGCTTATCTTAATACTTACTGAGATATGATGTGGCAAAAGTAATATCAGGTCTTGAAGTAGGTAGTGGAAATATATGTTAGACAACACAGGCGTGTGTTTTTACCGCCAAAAGGAGTCATTTCGACCAGACTCCTACTTTTCGGGGAACATCTGTTCCTGTAACAGATCGGCTCGAGCTCCTGGGCATGGAGTTGACATCTAGTCTCAACTTCGGCGCCACCATCGAGTACAAAGCCCAAAACTGCGGCCAAGAAGCTGGGAATCCTTAATAGGGTGAAGCGATACTTTACACCCGGACAGCTTTTAACCCTTTATAAAGCACAAGTCCGATCCTGCATGGAGTATTGCAGCCACCTTTGGAATGGCTCAGCGAAATACCAACTTGCCGCGCTTGACTCGGTGGAACGCAGAGCTAAAAGGCTCATTGGCGACGTAAAACTGGTGGATGCCAAGCTTCACAGCTTGGCTCATCGCCGCAAGGTTGCCTGCTTGTCGGTCTTCTACAGATTGTACTTCGGTGAGTGTGCCCAAGAACTCCACGACCTCATTCCACCGGCCCCCTTCTACCTTCGGACATCCAGACGCACTACAAGTTACCATCCCTACCTAGTTGCTATTCCACCAATTCGCACCAAGCGTTTTCAAATATCCTTTATAATGCGCACAGCAAAAGAGTGGAACTCTCTACCTGCGTTTGTGTTTCCGAGTGCATACAACCCGAATCTCTGCAAAGTAAGAGTGAACAGGCTTCTTCTGGGTGAGCTCACTCCATCGTAGACTTTGTCTCTGTCATCTCTGACCTAGACTAGAGTCAAGAGCAAGCCCATTTCAAATAAAAAAAAAAAAGAAAGACAACCTATTAATTCACGATATGGTACGTTGGTTATAATTTCCTCATTTGTTATTGACATTCCATGTTCCATACGTGTCTGAACACTTTTACAATTTTGCATTGCAAATTTTTTTAAGACTTTTTCTATTAATTTTTGTTGACTTATCTGAAGTTTTCCTTTTTCTCTGATAATTTCCATTCCAAGATACTCTTTTACTTCTCCTAAATCTCTAATTTTAAATTCGTCTTTTAGTTTTTATATTATTTCCAAAGTTTCTTTATCTTTCCCTATTATCAAAATATCATCAACCCATATTAAAAGTAAAGTTTTACCTTTCATGTATAAACAAAAATCATATTTAGATTGTTCGATTTTGTGGTCAGGTTAGTGGTAACTGATTGGCATTCCAATCGGGTCGCCATTTTTCGCCGTTTCATCCCGGCTGCGTCGGTACAGCAGTGCTGCGCCGTGCTACCCTCTATCACCGCAACGTAGCGTCGAGTTGTCATCTGCGCGCCAATAGCCGCACGGATCGCATAAGAAGACGTCATGGGTGCCAACATAACGC
Source organism: Luperina nickerlii (assembly GCA_963855955.1). Lineage (NCBI taxonomy): Eukaryota > Metazoa > Arthropoda > Insecta > Lepidoptera > Noctuidae > Luperina > Luperina nickerlii. The sequence continues at coordinate 5,531,702 of OY979671.1, forward strand.
GCTAATTTCATTCTTGCATTTGTTCATCTCATCGATTGATTATCTATGCTCACGCGACTCCGGCGCGTACTTAGACAAAGAAAATAAAATTGCGTCGCCATTTTGAACGCCATTCACGAAAAATTTCTTCGTCGTCATCGTCATATTGTTTGTGTGCAAAACTAAGTGAATATGGCAGAGTCAGAACCAAATGTGAAAAAGTTGATCCAATCCAGAGGGATGTTTAAAGGAACGCTTACCAGAATGCAGAAGCGCATTGATAGTGGCATTTCAAATATGCCTATGCATACAATAACTTTATAGGAGGAGAAAATAATAGCTACTTTTGGTGAGTACGAAAAGATCAACAATGAGTTGGGTAGCTTGGATAGTGCAGAAGATCCTACGCAAACAGAAGACTGCTATTATGAAAGCATGTCTAAGTTGCATACACGCCTTGCCGAGATATCAAAGCGGGCGGAGGCCGAGGGTACAAAGTCCACGCCTTCATCGTCAACGTTGAAGCTACCACAAGTATCTATTCCGTCATTTGACGGCAAATATGTAGAATACGAACCATTTATTGAGTTGTTCAATGCTTTTAAACACAATGACAAAGGTTTAGATGACATTCAAAAGTTCTTCTATTTGAGGGGCTTCCTTAAAGATGAGGCATATGATTTGGTTAAGAATTTGCCTATTTTAGGGTCTAGTTATAAGGAGGCTTTGAAAGTACTGTCAGATCGCTATGATAATGAGTTTACTATAATTCAGGATCATTTGAATGCTTTGCTTGACAATCCTGCTATGAGCAAACCTAACATTTCAGCATTTCGTTCTTTAATTTCTCATACAAAACAGCGTCTTTCTGCGCTTAAAAATCTGGGTGAGTTAGTAGTTTAGTTTAGCTAAAATGTTCCAGTCGACAATTTCTTCATTTTTATTTAAAAAATCTTTTTTTGCTTCTAGCTGATTCCGAAGTAATTTTATAACATGACTGGGATCTAAAAAGCATGCAACTTCGATAGCATCTGAAGGGTGCTTAAATGTAGTTTTTATATTTGCAGTATCAGTTATACTACAACATAGTAGTGAAATTTGTAGCATGCCCATCGAATGTTAGTGATACAACTTTGACTCCAGCTTCGTGATATTTCATGAGACAAAGTTTAACTAAATTAGATTTCTGTTCCCCGGTCAAATTGTTTGTCAAAAAGTATCCCAAAGGTATCATGAATCGCTGGTTTATTCCTACTAACATAAATACAAATGCTTGAGATGCCAAAGCTGTAGACTGTTAGTTCATCGCCCATATCGACAACTCCTATATAACGTTTACCATCCCACAGGTTCTGCTGGCGCAACGCCATTTCGTCGAACATAAGTACGCAAATTAGTTTATGAGCAGAAACTTCTGCCATTTTTTGCAACGCTGTGAAAGCTTCTTGGGTAAATCCAGGTTGGCTTTTAATGTGGGTGTACCATTTTGCCAACGTTTTAGGATGAGGCAGGCAACTATTGAAGGCTTTTCTGACGTAGTCGCCCGCCCTTTGGAGAGTAAAAATTTAACGATAAACAAAATTTTCTGATGGCCGGGGAATATTTATTTATTTTTTTACCAGAGCTTCGCATGTTACTAAAAAGTTCAGTTGCATAATATTCCCACTTAACAAGCTATGAGTGTCGCAATTTATATAATTTTTATCTTTTAAGTGCTTTTAAATATTCTTCAGTGAATCATTCTTTTTTTCTAGTCGTCGATGTTTTTGTTGTAATGTTTTTAACTTATGTTTAGTAGCAACTCGTAACAACTTATGTTTTCTTAAATCTTTTCTTAATTGGAAATTCCAATTTCCAATTCCAATTTCTAATTTCCAATTTCAATTCTGGGTGTATCGAATATGGAATCCAGATCTGAATCTCTAACTTCAGGTACTACAGAATTATCTCCAATGGATTTTCCGGGTAGTTGACTAACTTCGAGTAAGTTTGAAGGACCAGCTTGGTCCTGTAAAGCAATTGTGCTCAGTAAACTCTCAGTAACACTTGATTTTTCCGGTGATGGTGGCAACGCGCATAAACTTTTAGTCGGTATTGATTTTTTTTAATCAACCGATGACCTTTTTCGGTAAAATATACATCATCCTCATTAAAATGCAATGAGCATACAACACAAAATTTTGAAGGCAGCCAATCATTATCCTGCCTGCTTTGACGAATAATAGTGACCCATTCATCGCGTAAAACTTGATCCGTCGGCAATCTGCAAAAACATAATTCAAATAATTGTAGTTTAACAATATTTAGCGGCCGATAAAAACCTCAAAATTAAAAATTGAGGACCTTTTGGTTGGTTAAAATAAATAACAGGATTATCAAGCAAAGATATATAATATACTAGCTGTTCCCCGCGGTGTCACCCGCTGGTCAGCCCCTAAGGGTCGTAGCGTGATGTTATATAGCCTTTCTCGATAAATGGACTATCCAACACAAAAAAAAGCCTTTTTTAATTCGAACCAGTAGTTCCTGAGATTAGCGCGTTCAACCAAACAAACAAACTCTTCAGTTTTATAATATTAGTATAGATTATACAAAATTATTTCTACTTATACATGTATAAATTCATCGATCTTTCTACAAGCAATGCACATTTCCCCTTATTCAAGGAGACTTATTTCGATGTAAACTGGCAACACAGACCAATAACTGTCAATATTTTTCGTTCCGAGTGAGTCGAAAATATTATAGGGAAAATAAATAACAAAACAATAAAATAAACAACAGTTACCTGTGGAAAGATGAATCCATCTTCTTTTCTTTGTTTTTGGGAACAACTTTTACAATGTTTAAAGACACAAGGCGGCATGATTTGACATAAAATAATAAACCACTTGTGACGTGTAAGCAGTGCGACGCGTAGCTTAGTACTGACGCGAGATTGTATTCGCTTTTGAATTTGTATTTGCTTTGGTGGCTTCTCTCTCGTGTTCTACACGCTCTATCTGCCTATTATTTAATCTGAGCCTTTTTTTTTCATTGACTCATTACCAATAAATGCATTGGCATCTTCTGGGCCCTTGAACACTACTGATACCCTGTTTCTTCCTATTCTCTTTATACCCCCATCTACAATATTCACAATATTCAGTTTCTGTAATAATTGACCGAATTTGATAGGGTGGAGGGTAGTACCTGAGCCTGGATCGGATTCGATAAGAGATGCGTAGACTAAAAATGGATGACTATCTAAATGCGAGTATTTTGTGCGTGAGATCAACGACGGAGCCGTGACCCGGTCGCGTTTAGCCGCTGGAGCACTTACGTCCCTGACATTCGTAAAGTCGTTGTGGACGTGATTTTGAATGAGTTTCCTCTTTTGAGAAGCTACTTCAACTTCCATTGTCTCAAATTGAGACAGTGGAGCCGTCAGAATAGGCGCATGTGGAAATAAGTCATGCGATTGTAGGTGAGCGGGATGAGGGGGGTCTGGCGGGCGACCAGGAGGCCGCTCATCATTCGACCAGGCAGTTTTTATCAGTCGACGTAGAGAGAACGTCGTTTATTTGACGTGGACTTGACAGAACATAACCTTTAAATTACAAATAGTGTTGGGACATAAGGAAGAGACGTGCCGTTTTATCGTAATTGCGATTTTAAAAAATGCAATATCGAAACTAAAGTTACTAATGTACATTTTATTGCGTTTTCACTTTATGCTAAATAAATAATGGGTAAAATGTATAATAAAGCATAGAATGTATTGAAAAGTAAGTAGTTATATATTGAAATAGAAAAAAGTACCGAAAAAAAGCTAAATGTTCATATTATTATGTTTCATTTTGGAAACATTGTAGACAATACGGTTTGGTACTGATGTTGCACATTTGTGAAACTCTTTTGGCTTTATTAGTGGCAGCTGCTGATGTTTCCCCTTTTTGACGAAGCTCATTATAGCATCCGGCACACGTAGGTGTACTAGACGTAGGTCTAGTAATTTTGCCATCTTTTCTATCCAGCTGTTTGAGAAAATGCGTGCTTGTAAAGTAGACTTCGCCGGCGCTGGTGTAGCCATTGTCTGGACAACGTTCATACCCAAAAGCTTTTTTATAATAAACACTTGGGCCTGTAATAACGTACATTTATTCTGCTGATTCAATTTATTGAACAAATAAACTGTATTTATGACACCCACTCCAAACAGAACATCGACAGCAATTTTTTTGTACCATGTCAAGGCTTTACGAATTGGCGAATAGTAGCTAGCTAATTCGTCAGAAAGATCGATACCTTTTTTTCGATCATTGTATTCCAATAGGCTTGTGTTAGGCTTTGGACGCGGGTTTCGACCTGTACTTATCGTTTTTTCATCTGCGTAACAAGTAGATATCAGGAGCACTTCCCTCTTGACCTTCCATTTTAGGATCGTCGACATTATTTTTTTGAGCAGCAATTTGTTCTCCTCTCTTCAGTTTTTTGTTTTTGACCAATAAAGGTAAGTTTTTACCATTTTTCCTCAATGTCCCACAAAGATCAGTTTTTCGTTGAAGCAAGTATTCAGCTAATGGTGTACTTGTATACCAGTTATCTGCAATAATAATTCTCCTCTCGTCCAAAAGGTCTTCACAAAGCTCGACAATAACACTTCCAGGTTTATCAAGATTTGAGATTTGAGGATCTTGGCCAAAATAAACTTTATATTTCCAAACATATCCATCGTCAGTTGTGGCTTTGTAGATCTTGAGTCCATACTTTGTGAGTTTTGTTTGGATTATACAGACGAATCAGCAGTCGGCCTTGAAAGGGAACCATAGATTCATCCACAACAACGCAGTCTTTTGGCGAAAGCAACTTCCTGCAGTTTCTCATTACAATGTCTATGACTGGTTGGATTTTATACAAGCGATTATTGACATCTCTTTCAATTGTGTTGTCGGCGAAATGCCAGCAGCGTAAAATTGCTGTGAAGCGATTTTAGGACATTTGTATCTGGTGCAACAGAGGATGATAAAAAAATGGGATCTTTTTTCCAGTAGCATTCTAATGTAGGGAATCTAATTATACCAGTCAGCAAGTAAATGCCCATAAACTTATCCATTTCTTCCTTGTTTACTGGTTTCCAGCGACTCAAACGACCTCCAGCATTATTGGCAATAAGTTGTTCAGCGTACAGATTGGTTTGTTCTATCACCAGGTTAAAGAAATTGTCATCAACCAAAAGACGAAATATTGTAAACACATCTGAATTTTCTGGAATGTTTTCAGTTTGTATAAAGTTTTCTGGGTTACAAAAAATTTGACGATCTAACGGCTGGATGTCGTAATTCCATCCATTTACCTCATCATGTTCTTTCATTCGAAGCTCTGTAGTTGATATTGTGCCAGTTCTTGGAGCTGATTCATATCAATGTCTCTGTCGTCGTCAGAATCAGAATCAGATGGTGCGGTTATTTGTGTTACGAACATACAGTTTATCTGTGCTATCTGTGGCCAACATCGGAGAACTGTCATGTTTACAGCTGTCAAGTAGTCGTCAATTTGCCGTTTAATGTATAGCTTGCCTTCCCACGATTAAACTTATTTAATACAGTGAGAAATAGTATTTTGTTACTTTGATCACACCCATTCCATATGGTTGATTCAATTTGCAGGAGCTCGCTTTGGGCTTTGGGAGATTACGCGAAGGTTCGAGGTTCGCGCGCTTTGATGTCCGTTAAAAAACCGACACGGCTCGGAAAAGCGCGAATGCAGCGAAAACTTCGCATAATCATTTGCAAATATCGTCCTACACTTGTGGGTTTGCGTATTCGTGCGAATGTGAGTGACCGGTGATGCGACGACGAATACGATGAAGGGCAAGATACAGTCGACACGGACAAGATATCAAGCACAGAGGAAATAAAACGCCTAAGAGCGGCACGCGGACAATGCAAATCGTTCATCACGAGAATGGAATCTTATTTTATAGAAAAACAGGACCGCGATCAGGATGAGCTCGAGGCCAGGGAGCTCCAGCTTCATGAGCAGTATAGAAAATTCCAGGATATACAAGTTCAACTACCATGCCTAGATGAAAAGGATGATGAGTCCGGACCTTTGGAGGACCGGTATTTTCGTCTCTGCGCTTTGCTCAAGAGACTTAAACAAGCTGCAGTTAGTGAGAGTGATAAAAATCAGTGTTAAAAGTGATGCTAAATCTCTAAAATCACCAAAAATAAATAAACAACCCTATAACGGAGGGGACATTAGCGGTTTCCAGCCATTTATACATTTCTACAGGAGTAATTCCTAGTGTGGGGCAACGTTTTAAAAAAAAAAAAAAAAAATTATGGATTTATTTGGTGCTATTATCGGAGAGGATGCCAAGCTGAGTTCAATTGAAAAACTGTACTATCTAAAGACCTTGCTCAAAGGGGAGCCTTTGCAAATAATCGAGCGACTGCCAAGGCAGACAGCAACTTCTTCAAATTCCACTGTCTGTAATGATTCACATCGCCTGTATAAATGTCCTAAATTTGTTCTAATGTCAATAGGGATGTTGCCTGGGTAAAAATAAATCGATTCGATTTAGTCCCTCAGTAAGATTATTAAAAAATATTGAACACGTATTTTTTGTTTTATCAATTAGATAAAAAATTACAAAGATATATCACATCAAAGTTCAGGAGTGGGGGGCTTTGACGTAATAACGTGCTAAAATTTGTAGCACGGCGTGACGTCATACGAAATTTCCAAGCGCTGTATCTTCGTAATTTTTTGTTTGCCAGACAAAAGAAAAAATACGTATACAATATTTTTTAGTAATCTAACTGATGGACTAAATATATTTTCTTAGTCAACTTATTGACAAAAACTTGCTCATGTTAATAAACACAAACATTGTGTTACATTTTTAGGCCTGCACTCACAGAAGTGTCGCTATCAATTTAAGTGCACCATATGCAAATCAAAGGACCATAATACCAGTTAACAGTGTGAACTAGCCTTTAAGCACCTATAGCAAACCTTTGCTTCACGCAACCACTGCCATCTATCGTCGATGGACAAAGATTTAAATTGTGACACTCCTTAATATTGTGATCTTTTTTGCAAAATACACACTCTCGTTTTGTTGTAGACCCGGCTTTAGGAGTATGTTTTGACTTCATAACAGCATTGTGAACATTTTCACGCTTTAATGGTTTGTCAAAAGAAATATTGAGTTGCTGTTGTGTCGCACTAAACTCGGGTGACATACCAAAACGAATGTGTTGATCTAACTCACGCTTTAAAAAGTCGGACAGAATTTTTAGTTTCGGGCGTCCTGTAGTTTCCTGTGCCGCAAAATCTGTCCACCGAATTTTCATAGTGGGGTTAATTTTCCCAAGAACAGCGTGGAACAACTCAGGTGAACTCAGATATTCTAAGTGGTTCAATAAATTTATTGTGGATATCGAATTACGTACCCGATTAGAAAGGATTCCGAGTTCTTTAAGATCGTTACCTAGTACAGCCAACCGCCTCGGATGCTTTAGTGACATTACGTAAGAGTTGTGTTTGTCTGGTGTGAGGGTTAATAGGGAGTGCAGTTGTCCGCGTGGTCATCGGTGGGTGTACCGAGTGACCGGGGGATGTGCCAGGAGAACCTTGATCACATCCTACTGCAGTGACGTCTCTATCAACACAGCTGTCAAGATTGTGATTTTCTATCCATTTTTTAGTTCTATCTACGCTCACCCGTGTAGAGCTCCGATGGCTCGCTTGGCTTGGCTGTGCTTGTAGCGTCGGCATCGATAGCCGCCAGCTCGCCTTGCAGCTCGCACTCCTCGACCTAGTGCTGTAACGCGGCAAGTTCACGTTCGCGTTCGCGCTCACGTTCGGCGAGTACCTGCTCGCGGTCGCGCCCACGTTCGGCGAGTACCTGCTCGCGGTCGCGCTCACGTACGGCGAGTACCTGCTCGCGGTCGTGCTCACGTTCGGCGAGTACCTGATCGCGGTCGCGCTCATGGGCGGCGAGCTCCTGCTCGCGCTCCAGGCGGCGACATACAGACGAGCGCTTCTGCCGCTGCTTTTTGTGCTCTCACAGTTGCCGACGAATGTGATGAGCGGCTTTGCGCGGTGTGTTCACTGCGTACGCTTTTGGTTGGCAAACCGGAGCTATGAGGCTGAGGAATAACTGTGCCGGCGGGGGCGGGATTGGCCGACATAATTTTGCTTTTGCAACGGGTGATCATATCTAACTACGTGAATGAAAGCTAATGGAACGAAATGAAAGTATGTGGGTGACTATGTTGTGATGAAAGTAGGCACTGAAAACTAAAACGAAGGACCAATGAAAAAGATGAAGATGTGGGCTGTTATCCGAAAGTGAAATAAATATAAAGGAATATATTAATTATTTTAATGAATATAAAGAAAATCACACCTTTTTAGAAAGGTCTGGGTGCACTTTTAAAGGTTCCGTCACCAAAAAAACATTTTCTTGATCTGCATAAATTTTCATATTCTTTTTGGAAAATCGTGATGAGAATACAAGCATTTTATCATCTGTTGGTAAACTCGGCAATCAAAAAGTCTTTCTTAATTACATTTGGTACTGTCACTTCACTGGATTTAGAAAACTCTGTTTCTTGTACTTGAAAGAATCTTTTACGATGTCTGTACAGGACATCCTTCACTGAATTATAAGGTCTGCCATTAAAGGTTGAAGAAGAGGGTAGTTGTTGGAGGACTTCTTCGTAAACCTTTTTTACTGAAGACATATCTTTGCATACATTCTGTTTTGCCGTATCCAGTAAAAGGTCTTCTTGCATTTTGTCATGGTCTTGCCCACACTTGTGCAGACTCTTTCTGATTATAATGGTATTTTCTTGATTTAGTGTGAGAGAAGCATTACACTCTTGTCTCTTGTAGCAACGCCAGAACGATGTTCCGCTTGAATTGTTGGACACAAAATTGTATCGGTAGCCATCATGAAGAAGTGCTTTTTTATTTTTAATAAAATGAAAATCTTCATTATCCTGCATTTTAAATAACAATAAAATATGCCATGCAAGATAAAAATTCTAAGTGACAATGACAACTATTGTTTCAATTTATTTTTAATAGTGGAATCATAGATAAAGTGGAACTTCATAGTGTATTCACAATTTCACACTTTAGTAAAGCTATCTAGGTACTCCATGAAGTTCCTATACTAATGCCACTTTTAGATACGATTGTACGTCATATCGATAATGAGTCATTTTGATAACAGGACTTATGCATAAATGTAGTCAAACAGCTAATTAGTTTTACAGCGATCTAGTCATATCGAGATTAAGTCCTATAGCGAACTAGTCATAACTTCTATTTAGTCTTATCGAGAGGTAGCCATAACGCTTCTAACCCGTATTATCCGTATTATGTTCATTGGTATATATAGAATGTGGTGAAGGAGTTAAACTGTATCTCAAAATAATTGAATCTTGTGTGCTTGGTGATTGATTAGGTGATGGAATGTAGTTTAATCTGGAATGATCTAATGACTGTCTAGGTGGCAAAGGTGATGAAGTATATGGTACATGCTCAATAATTTTGACGGAGTTTTTGTTTAATTTTCCAAGTTGTGCCTCAAATAAAATATCGTTAATTGCCTTTTCTGCAAAAAGTTTCTGCGCAGACTCCAGTTTCGTCATTTTACTGGCCCAGACTTTGGCAAATGATATTCTTCTTGATTCTCAGAAGAATCCTTCTCCAAAAATGATAACGTTCTGAGCAAAAGGTTTTGCTGGTCAATGACCATTTTCCTTTTCTTCTTATTAACCGATACTGGACTTGGAGGTGGATCCATTGAGCTAATCGAATATTTCTCTTGATCATTTTCTTTGTCTTCCTATAATATATAAAGAAAAGTAAACAAAATGTTAATTACAGAATGATAACGTTTATTTCTTTTATTGTTTTAGACTCCTTCAACCCAGCAAGAGTGGAGAGAAGTGACCGATGATTTTGGACGCATTCATGGATTCCCTACATGCTTTGGCTCGCTGCATGGCAAGCACATTGGGATTATTATGCCCAAAAATGCAGGCTCACGTATTTTTCAAAAAGCTATAAATCTAGAACCAGACAAAGCAACGATACTGACTTTAACCTGTTGGTCCCAACACAACTTTTTAATTAAAGAAAATGCTTCCCTTTATTTAAACCAAGAAAAGGAATCATCGTCAGTCAGTATAACTAATCTACAGTCTACTCAAATTAAAAGTGCGACTATAAATGCTAAAATAATAAGAGACAAGTCATATAAAAGCAAAAGCAGCAACATCCAGTTTAATTGAAATGCGAGAAACGGTTTTTTTCAGGTCATTTCTTATTGCAACTATTTAGGTTATTGTTTTATATCTTTTTAGTTGAAGAATAATCTTAGAGTTATGAAAAGTAGAATAGAACTTCGCTTTAAAGTAACACATTTCCCAGATAACATAATTAATTTTGGATAATGCTGTTTTTGCGACCAATACTTGGATATTGCTGCTTTTGCTTTAATTCTTTTAGGATGTTGCTGTTTTTGCAATGGTTGATTTCGGGTGCAAGAAGTGTAAGTAATCTTGATACTTAGGTATGAAATGCTTAGGAATGAGAATTGAAAAACGTAGTTAAATTGTAATGGCATTTTTAATAATACTTAAATCTTTAAAATGTTTTACATGGTACATAAATTATTTTTATTTAACAATAATCACACATGCTTTCTTCTTGAATTGGCAAGAAGAACCACCGAGAGGAATGGAAAGAATGGGGGATGCCTTGGCCCAGGAGTGGGACAATACAGGCTAATAAAAAAAATAAAAAATCACACATGCATGTCACCTATTTCTTCCTGTAGTTCGCATAACTCTTCACTGTCTCCACTGCCTTCAACTTGAATTTCTGCGTCATTTAACAGGGTCTTAAAAAATAATAACTCTTCGTTTTGTTGCCAATCATTGCCCCAATGGCTTTTTAACAGTGTTAAAGTATCCTTTTTCTTTGCATCCGATAACGTACATGAAGGATTAATTTTTGATGGATTTAGCATGGAACTTGATTTTCCTCTTTTGCAGACATTTTTGCAGACTCCATCGTCAGTTTTATAGTGGAGATGTCCACCAATCAAAATATTTCCGGCTCTTTTAGAACGTCTTAGAACAAAACGTTTACATAATTTAAATTGTAAATGCCACTTGCCCACTGGTTTAAATACTTCTTGTGAAGCAGTTTTCCAATCAAAAACTTCACATTCAACTCCTAATTTTGTCACTGTGCTGAACCGTGATATAATATCCAGGTACTTTTGAGGATTGTTTATGACTTCAAGTTTTCGTGCTTCTTTTTCTATTTGAGCAAACACTCTATCGGGAGGTATATACGAATGACCCACTACCGGAAACACGAATTCAATTTCTTTGACATTATGTGGTGCTTCGGTTAACCATTTTGATAACATGGCCAGCATAATGGTGTTCTTATTTTGACCCGCACACCCATCTGCCATCAGTCGTACTTTGGTGATGGAAGTTAAGTCTGTATTTTTTAGCCTGTGATATACGGCAGAAGCTATTTCATTAGCAGCTTTGGGATAACTCTCCTCAGTCCAGCAGTATGCGAAAACATTTTCAGGAAGTAATTTACTTTTTGATGAGCCTACTACGATTGTGAAATTGTACAGGTAAACATTTCTCAGATAATATGCTACCTGGTCTGGTACTTTCAGTAAGTTCAAATTTTTTTCGCAGTCAAAAGATAATGTTATCAGACCTGTATTTTCTTCCTTGACTTTTTCGAAGAAAGATTGGGCTTTTAATTTATGTAATCTTTGGGCAGTCATTAAGCTAAGGCGTGCATTGTCATCTTTTTCTACTTTCATTTCTTCAGAAAATCTTAAGCAAGTGGCGCATACGTCTGTTCTTGGAGAGCCAAATGAAAGATTATATTTTGTATTAAAAATACGTCGGAAATACGACTTTTTAACTTTTAAAACATCCGTAGCTTCTGAATTATACATTTTCCATAGTCTGTTGATTGATAACTCCGAAGAAAGATAGAACCTTTTTGTATTTCCTCGACAATAATGGGGTTCTTCACATGGAATCTTATTGATGAAGCGCATGATTGCATCTCTTTTCGCTGTATATTTCATGGAAATACGATCGCCTCCTCTATTTTCGCATAATAGTTTCCCGGTGTGGTAATATTCCTTCATAATACTTTGGACCCTGTACTTGGTTATTTGCAAAATTGTCAAAAAATAACGTTGACACACTTGTACCTTCTTCTTTTCTGATTGACTATAAATGTAATACTTGGTTTGAAATGTTTGGTTCGCATAGTTTGAGTTACTATTACGACGACGACGCTTTACGGTAACAGGCGTGCAATGTTTTAGCAATATAGCATCTTGCTTCTGCTTATCAGGCTGCGCATAAAAAGTTTCGAAGAAATGTTTAACATCGCTCATTTTTAGAGACATGCATTTAAAAGTTTTCTTGTGTGTACACAGCAATCTTTTTGGCAGTGTTTTAGCCGAATATCTACAACAAAAAATATAAATTTAGACAGGCAGTTACCTAAACTAAATAAATAACAGCTGGTCGACCGAGCTCTGCTCGGATGCTAATAGAGAAAGTCCATAACAGAAAAAAAAAACAACAACATTAAAAAAAAACACTGGAAAACCTTGTTCAAAGTTGGGGTTTTAATCGACGATCATCAGCGCTGGCGGCGGCGGTGACGAAATTAAGAAAAATATTGTGCGGGCAAACTTTTTTGCATGCAAATACGGAGAAAACGAATTTTCTCAGACATGGGACCTAGCTAGATCAATTTTTCACCCTGCGAATTTCATAAAAATCGTTAGAGCCCTTAGATATACATACTTGCTGAAAAAAATGATATTTGAAAAACGTGAAAAACATCCGCGTAAAATACAACGATTAAACTTTCTCAGTCGCGCTATAACCAGTGCAAACTTACCTCTGTCTTTTGGACAAGTTTCTTTTCCATTTTGCGGGCTCAGCTTTTCTTTTCCTACTGGAATTATTATCCACGGGGGTAGGGTAACAATCCATTTGGCTATAATTATAATCTTTTTAGAGAAATCAATACTTTTTATAGTTTAAATCTATAATTCAAATTGCACGCTCACGTTGTTGTTAGACAAAATCGCCATATTGAATCGCGAGTAATGCGGACATCTGATTGGTCGAGAGGGAAGTTGCTGTTTTTGCAGTAAACAACCTAGGATGTTGCTGTGTTTGACACTAACCTGCACTATAAATGACGATTTTAAAGGGGATATTGTTAGTTTTGCAGGGATATGTTATTTCAATTATATAAAGATGGCATTCGACTGACGGACTGCGTTTAAAGTTACCATTCTAAAAAAATGGATATTGCTGCCTTTGCTTTTATATGACTATTGTCAGTACTTTTGTAGTTTAAATACCTAATATAAGTTTTTTTGCACTAACCTACGGAAGTACGGAGAGTAATTAATAAACTTATTAAAATATAATACAAACCTCTATTGTTTTCTTTTCTGGTTGCTTTACTGGTTGTTCATCATTTGATAAAAACAGCAATATAAACCTCATCGGTTCCCTTTCCCGATGATTTCAATTTGTAAATCTTCTGTAATTCTTTCCGAAAATTTCTTCGTAGGGAATTAATTTTTTTTTTTCTTTACGTCTTCTCTCGTGCTATTTGGTTTGATTTTTTTATAAATATCGAGCAACTTATCAAGCGTATTATTTTTCTAAACTGTATCGCGATATGATTTGCAGGATGTATTCCATAATTCTGGATAAGTTTCCCATGTTTTAATAAACACTGACAAATAGTGTTTTTCCGTGAGAGTGCTATCATCAACAGTATCAACACTATTTTCGCTTTGGATACTGTGTGTGTCTATGTGTGAGTGCGTATGCGCCGACGCGGCGGTCGTGTCAAGGACGGACAGTCCCACAGAGTACTTTGTAATATACTGAAATAGAGACCAATCTTGTTCCGTGGAACGGGTCGTGTAGAAACTAGCGCCACCTGATTTTAGAAGTTAGAACTACACCCTTGTGCACTATACTGCCGTGCTAAGCACAAAAGCGGTATCTCAAAAAAAATTGTAAAGTTGATTTTTGTGGTATCGGATAGCTTAAAGAAATATGCATCCAACGAGCTTAGCCAAATAACGGTATCTTAATAAAATAGTCCCTAGAAAAGTGTTCCCTATCTCAGCTTTACCTCAAATCACTAAGAGAATAAAAAACAAAACTTCAATTTTCTCGAAACTAGCTTTTCTTGAGATACCGCTTTTGCGTTTAGCACGGCAGTATAGCTATAGATAGCTTCTGTCGTATAGCTATGCTTCATTGTAATACATTTATTCTACATTCATTTTAAGGTTCAGTTAAGGATGTTAAATAAAATACAATATAGTCTTCATTTTGTTTATTTAAAATGTTTTAAATTATGTATATACATATACAAGATTGGGAACTTAATGTGTATAGATTGTAGACATTTTATTGATATTAGGATAGGTAAGTTACAAATTAAATAATAAAGGACCATAACTTTGATTAAATACACAATGAACACTTTTTAACAGGACTTTTATAATTTTCATTTACTAGGTAGGAATATTATATTCATCGAATAAAATGTCTTCAGCCTTTATATTACTGAACTGTGTAAAACGATAATATTATTCCATTTATATTATTCTCACACTTTTTATCGGTTTTCACAGTTCAGTAGTACACAATTTAGTTTACAGACACTGGGGACGATTGGGGGGAAGGAAAAATCATTACTTAAACTTTCCTATACCATGGATCATAAATAATTCTAGACCGAGTGTTCAGAATCCCTAGCACTGAAATTTTACATCGTTTTTTTACTGATATTTGCCTTTTTAATATAGATATTATCACAAAAATCAGTAAATAGTACCAATAAGTAAAAAATAACCAATTATTACCATATTAAACTGAGATTTAAATATATTTTAAAAGTGCTCCCATCAGCTGTTTCGCTGAAGTTTACCTTTGCACTCGAGGTAAACTTTAACGAAACAGCCAATAGGTAAATTACAAGAAAAACTGGCGAACTGTCTTAGAAACATTCACTGAATCCGTAAATAAGTTTAAATAATTAAGTTCCTCCCACCTGTTATATTCCAAAATATTCAAGTTGCAATATAACATACTGTTGCAAAACGTTCATATCTCAAAACAATTAATTGCGTTGAGATGGAAGTTTTGAGACTTTAACATTCTGCAATTTGAAGTTATTCAGATGTAGGTATTTTGCAACTTACAACATTTTGAGACTTTTCTGAGATATGAACATTATGCAACCATGTTATTTTGCAGCTTGAATGTCTTGAGACACAAAGAAAATTTACTTTTTCCTTTTGAAACATTTATTACAGTATTTTTTAGCCTTTATTTGTATTTTATCGTCTTCGTCATCAACTTGTCTCCTCCCAGATAAAATTTTATTAATTATTTTACAGTAATTAAAATTCATAAATCGGATTACAATATTAATCAAATAATCAATCATCTTACTTTTATGAGTATTACATTTTATAAAATCAAAATTTATTATTGATAAAATAGACATTTTAATTATATCCTTTAAATAATATGCTTCAATATTTTCTTTTAGCACATGATTAATGCAATCTTGGAGATTCGAAATCAGTTTTATTACATTTTTACTGGGAGTACAAAGCCATCGTCGACCTGCATATCCCCTGTATCTTATATATTCAATTTCATCTTCGCTGGTGAAATCATTCACACACACCGAGCAATTCTTAAAAATGTTTGATTTTGCCGCTGACGTACTGTAAAGGTGCCACTATTCTCGGGTCTTTTTCTTTATTTTCCATACTTTCAAAATTTATTTCAAAAATATTTTCGATACTTATTGTACAGGTCAACGTGGCTTCTGTATTTTCGTTGAGTACGAAGGAGCATAAAGCATCACATAAATCTTCTTCACAATTTTTACTTTGGGTGTGGACACTGTTTAAATTATTTATAAGTAGAGTGGCAAACGCGGACTCAAATTGGTCACATGTCGGGTTAACGTTGCGGCACCCGTGACTTCTAACCGCCCCAAAAAAATTCTCTAGGGGATCCTGATTAAGGTGCCGCAACCAGACTGATGTTACCCCATATTCGACATGTATTTTTTTTAATAAAACTTGTATTGCTTCTAGTGTCCACACCCAATTTTTTATTGTTGGAACATTTTCGACCCTGCCAGCAGAAGTCACAAACTGCATCGAGTTAAACACTTTTTTGGCTTCTGCCCAAGTCTTTTTATGGGCAGATGTTGGAGTAGCTGGGCCAAGTAGTGGTTTTGCATTTTTATTTTTGTTGTGACTTCCATTGACAGAGTCGAAGATGTTGTCCATAAATAACAGGAGATCTGCAGTGTCCCTGCATTCTGTGGGTAGAATTCCTTTATCTGAAAGAAAAGTAAAAAAAAAAATGTTATTCATTCATACACAGATTTCTAATATTGTCTTAGTATGATTGTAAAACTTCACAGAGCAAAAAATCTCTAGTAAAGATATCTAGTAAACATTTCATGATAATTAACTTCATGGTGACTGGTCTGTACTGTACAAAAATATAAATTACCTGCTAAATATCCCATATTGGATGCTAGAGTGCGACTGAATATCTAAGATGCAAATTTAACTTTCATTTTGTTAAGTTTCTCAGGGATTATGTGGTATTCTGTTAATTTTGGTATCAGTCTAATGCCTTTATAGCCAGGGTTTTCTTTATGCAGTTGTAATAAATGAGACCATTTGGCAGTTTTCGTCACACCATCTTTTATGTAAATTAATTTTTTTGACAATAAATTATTTCTCATACCCTTGAGAAGATGTGGGGGGTCGTAGAGGGGAATGATTTCTTTGTCATTTATTAGTATTATATTATCTTTTGGAGTTTCTCCTCTTCTTAAGTAGACCCCCCTGGTCTCATTTATCAAAAGTCGTATCGCCTGACGATTGTTTGTACCTTGGTCACAGACTGATGCTACCACTATTAACCCTGCTTGTTGCAACTCAGTCATCACACTTTTTATTTGTTTGGCTAATTCTGGCCCTTTTGTGGCACTTGCAGAGAAGGTGTAAAAAATGGCTTGCTTAAAATTTTTCATTAGACCACGCACCATAAAGACTTGGGCGTGGTCAGCAAATTCTGCTTGTCTTTGCTGACCATTGTCTACTACTCCCGTTACTTTATCTTTTCTTTCGTTGTATGTTATTTGTGCTTTTAATGCAATTTCATCAAATAACAAAACACATAATTTTTCAGATGTTTTCATTCCATCAGCCTTTTTTTTTAATTGTAAAAAAATATTTTTGTTTAGCCCAGGTCGAAGGTTGTATTTTTGGATAACTTTCACGAGTGTCTGAGTTGAGGGCAATGTAAATATTTTTCTTAAAAACCTATACGCTTTTGGACTCTGTTTGAAAATAGACAGAGCTGCAATTTTTTCTTGTAGCGTGAATCTCCGTCCTTTATCCTTTTTTTTGTCTTCTCTCCATTGTACATGCATTAAAAGTTTTGCAGTGCTGGAACAATTTTTTAGTATATCGAATACTGCAGGACTGGCAACCATTTTTTTCGCTTCCTTTATTTCTGCTGTCTGCTTTTTAACTTTATTTTGTAACTTATTTATTTTTCTTTTGGCAGCCATTATTTTCAGCTGTAGAGCTCTCTCTGCCTTGGATAGCCTTAGCATTCCAGCAGATACTTTCCTGCCTGAAAAGTATAAAATAATTATTTTGTATGAGTTACATTATCAGTTTTAATCAAGTTTCGAACAATGAACACAACACACACAGTGTACACAGATGCAGATAGATAGTAAGCAGTTATTGCACTACCCATAATAACAATTGTCATAATTTTATGATACAGTATTCTAATTAAATAAAAGCTTACCTAAATTATTCTGAACACACTTTTCGACTTGAGAAGTAGACTCCGGTATTTGTTGGCATATCATGTCCGAAGCTGAAATATAATTGTGCACGCTTTTATAAGTGAAATCGGACACAATTTTATTTACATAAATTTAAATTCAACTTAAAATTAAAACTCATTGAGTGAAAATTATATACTTATCGAAAATTAAAGGCGATTATATGTGATAAGAAAACTTACCTAAATTGAGAGCAGTACTCTGAAAAGTAGCAGGTGGCACTTGCTCACATAGCACAGTTTCTGGATCTGAAATATCAATAAAATCGCTATCATCAAGACACAAGGATGGTCATCTGTGTGGTCATGCAATAATATAATTATAAAGGTTTCACTATGGGGCCATCCATAAAATACGTCACTCAGAGGTTCGCCTTCATTTCAGACCCTCTAATAAATATTACGTCACGAATGCTAGCCGACCTCTCTTCAAACAATTTCTTGTAATTAAAAATAGCATATATATCAATCTGAAACATTAATTTTAGACTATCCATATGTTTATTTACAGGATTTAAGGTACTTGAGAATGACGTTCAGGTGTAATGAAAAAAGTTTAAGTTTCCAAGATAAGAAAAAAATTCATGATGAACATATTTTATGAACGGCCCGTAACTGTATTTAACATTTTGTAGTATAACGAATTTAAATCACTGACTATTGATTAGAAACAATAATATTAAACATAAATATCATCAGCCTAATAATATCCCAACTCTTGGGACACGGGTCTCCTCTCTGAGCCATTTCATCATGCAGTCCCAGTGCAGGTTAGTGGATGTTGGTGGTGTCTTTGAAACTTATGACCTGTTGTAAGTACAACTTACAACAAGTCATAAGTTCTTTGAAACTTATGACTTGTTGTAAGTTGTATTACAACAGGTCATAAGTTTCAAAGACACCACCTTAACACACCTTTCACATAAAGAAATTTTAAGGAACCAAAAAAGTAGAGTATGTATTTGAAATACAAATGTATGGTGTTCTCTTACTAAACCAACACTACTAAATGGATTAGGATGCAGTTTACACCATAATTTAAATTAGGGATTGTCTTGAAAAAATAAGAGCATATTAAATATACACAGTAGGTATTCATATTCATTTTTGATCATCCAAAGCTGCGGCGGTGATTTAGTGAGCAATTTAGTGATAGTGGAACCATAAAATTATGATAATAATAAATGTCATAATACTTACCCATATTTTCTTTTTGCACTATATTTTCTACAATGTTAGTAGGCTGATATGATTCAAGAGCTAAAATAAAATAATTACAAATATTAGTATTGCCTCATGGTGCAATTTATAATCTGTAGGATCATTACATTTATCTAAATATTCAATTGAAAAGGATAATAAAAAAATCATCATACAATAAAAACCAATATACCTGTAGATGTTGAGGGAATTGGCTGATTTACAACTCCCTGCAATGGTTTCCTACCAACAAACAGTGACTTCAGTTGTGAAACTTTATTGAGACCTGAAAACAAAAATACCATGAAAAACACTTAAAAAAATGTTGTTTGCCTTAAGATGCTTTGTAGTTTTTTTTTTCATAACTACTGAGAATACTGGAATGATGTTAAGTTTATCATCATTGAAAATATAAAGCAAATATTTTGAAACAAGAAAAAATATTAATTACTTGTTGTACATAACTATTGTCACATTAAATGTGTTACAAAAAGGATATGTCATCATCATCCTATTATTTGTATTAGTTTGTAAACCCTTTTTGTAACACATTGCATAATATGGCATAGATGAGAAACTCATATAATTATAAATGATCTCCAAAAATAATACATAGTATTACAAACATTAAGATATAGGTACATAATGTAATCATGTATATAGAACCATGGAGCTGTTTTCTTGATAAGAAACTATTGCCTGTTTATTAATACTGATGAAATCAAGTAACTGAATTGAGAATATAAAATAATATTCCCTTCTATTATATTTTTCAATAATGATCACCCAAATTCTATGAGCTTCCTGTGGTGTCACAGTAAATGGACAGGGATTTGGGACACGTTGTTATTGAATAATGTGTACCAAAAAGCCCATAGCACTTTGAATGAAATTTCAATGATATGCTTTTATATAAAATAACATAAATGTTTTTGGGTGTGTACACAAATATAATGAACCAACCTGGTTTTAATGTAGGAACTGCAATATTGCATATTCTGTTATTGCGACACAGATATTTTTCTTCAAAGTGTAAATGACACACTCGACGATACTTAAATATGTGTGCATTTTCAAGTTCCAAAATATCACCCCCAATTGCATACAGCCAGGTATTGAATCTTACTCTATCTTTTTCAGGGTTCGGAAACTTATGAAGAATGCCATGCATATCTGAAAAAAAGTTAATGCAACCATTAATAAGGTTTCTTTTAAACACCTATTTATGTTATAAGATACCTATTTCAATTAGCAATGTTAAAATAATGATCAGGGTGCCCTATGCCTGTTTGTCACCTTAGTAGTATCTAATAATAAAAAATATACTTAAAAAAACAGATGACTAGAAAAGAAAAACCAAGACAACCAAAAGAAAATCCAAGGAACATAATATACATAAATGTTGGTCAGTTGGTCGTCTTAGGTTGTCTAGTCGAGAGCTAAGACAACTTTTAACATTAGTTCTTGCCTAGTACAATAAGTAATTTCGACAATTGGCTTTAGGCAGAAAGTTCGAAGATACCGAAAGACTTTATCTAGCGTTTCAAAACTATTGAATTCTACATTGTAATAACAAAAACAACTGAAGAATATCGGACTTGGATTAATGACAAAGAATAAGTTGAAATGGGTTCAAAGCAAAGTTCTCGATTTCAGCCTAATCTTCAGGGTTGGACATATACAGGGTGTCCCAAAACTCAACGTCAAGCCGAAACGGGGTGACAGGATTGATCAAAACCATCACGAGAAAAATCTGAAAAAAAATCTATCCCATGCAGTTTGAAAATTATGGGCATTTTAAGAAAAACCTAGAAATTTGTTCAAACTGTACCATTTTTCGGTTATTGTGGTTATTATTTTTTATTTTTGTTCATTTGAACTTTGGAAACGTAATCCTAAATAACATTTCTAGAATCCCAATAAAAAATAATGACCCAATTGCCTAAAGTTTCCGAGAATTGAGACTATTTGTTAAACTACGAATTTAAAATTTTCAAGATTCGTCGACTTTGACAGGCCCTCCTTTAAAAAAAATGTACTAGAGTGCCTTGGCAAGTGGCATTAAAAGTTGGCGCATTTAATCAGAATTCTAAAATGGTACAATACTTGTTAGTTCCATACAATAAAAAACCGGCCAAGAGCGTGTCGGGCCACGTGTTTCGTTGTGTGTTTGTTGTTGAGTTGAGCGAAAGTTCCTCCGACTAATCCATATTTGTGACCAGAAAGTTACTTTGAAAGTCGTTGTATCAAAACTGAGATAGGACTCCTAAAGTGTTGTGTTGAGATAGGACACTATAGTGCATCATGTCGTCGGATAAGCACTGCTGTGTTCCTGGGTGCAAGGACAGTGGAGGTACGTCAATGGGATTAAGTTCGGATACTATACAGGGTGTCCCAAAACTCAACGTCAAGCCGAAACGGGGTGACAGGATTGATCATAACCATCACGAGAAAAATCTGAAAAAAAATCTATCCCATGCAGTTTGAAAATTATGGGCATTTTAAGAAAAACCTAGAAATTTGATCAAAATGTACCATTTTTCGGTTATTGTGGTTATTCTTTTTATTTTTTTTTCATTTGAACTTTGGAAACGTAATCCTAAATAACATTTCTAGAATCCCAATAAAAAATAATGACACAATTGCCTCAAGTTTCCGAGAATTCAGACTATTTGTCAAACTACGAATTTAATATTTTCAAAAATTGTCGACTTTGACAGGCCCTCCTTTAAAAAAAATGTACTAGAGTGCCTTGGCAAGTGGCATTAAAAGTTGGCGCATTTAATCAGAATTCTAAAATGGTACAATACTTGTTAGTTCCATACAATAAAAAACCGGCCAAGAGCGTGTCGGGCCACGCTCAGTGTAGGGTTCCGTAGTTTCCCGTCCGTCACAATAAGTGTTCCCACTTATGAGTGGTATCCATTATGTTCGCGCTCCAGCAGCGCTCCGCGCTCCTGCAACTGCTCCCGGTAGTGGGTACGTGTGCGAACACGGAGCGTGCAACATTGCACGCTCCGCGGCAGGCGCTCCGACTCGTGACGGTTTTTAGCGCGAACACAAAAGGATACGTTCAGGATAATAAAATATATAAACGAAATTTAAAAAAATGCTTGCATGTACGATTATACTACAAACTTAGTCCAGAAATTATTTTGTACAATTTTTTGTCTTTTTTTGTACAAAAACTGTTATTTCCATCAAGTTCAAAATAATTTTCCTAGAAAGTTCTTATAGAGTTCTACTTTTCAGAATTTTTTCATATTTTTTAAACTTATGGTTCAAAAGTTAGAGGGGGGGGGACACATTGTTTTTTACTTTTGGAGCGATTATTTCCGAAATTATTGACATTATCAAAAAATGATTTTAGTAAACCCCTATTCATTTTTAAATACCTTTCCAACAATATATCACACGTTAGGGTTGAAATTAAAAAAAAATCACTTCCCGCTTTACATATAGGGGGGCTGGCTACCCTAATAAAACATTTTTTTCCAATTTTTATTTTACCACTTTGTCGGCGGGATTGATATACATATTGGTACCAAATTTCAGCTTTCTAGTGCTAACGGTCACAGAGATTAAGCGAGGACGGACAGACGGACAGACAGACATGGCGAAACTATAAGGGTTCCTAGTTGACTACGGAACCCTAAAAACTATAAGGGTTCCTAGTTGACTACGGAACCCTAAAAAGAGTAAAAAAATTAAAACCTCAAGTAACCCGATTTTTGCTATCTCACTTAAAATGTTTTTGATTCGCACAAGCTCTAGGTAGGTTCTTAATTTTAAGGCAAAATGATGAGAGAGGTGGATAGTGGGTATGTTTGACATGAGTGAGCGAGACAGATAGTGACGCCACTTTTACCAAAGTGAAAAAAAGTTAGTAAAATTAGTAAAATAATGAAAAATTTTGATCTAGTTTAATTTAGGTTTGTTGGAATAAAAGTCAGATAGAGAAATAACATTTTTTATTACAATAAATGTTCAAATTGTTTACCATCAGCCTCAATACAAGCCCTTCATCTTCTTAAAAAAGATCTACTTATTAGTCGGGCATATCTTCGAGAGTTGATCTCCTCAGCTGCTTGAGAAATGCGTTCACGCAGGTCGGCTACGTTCTCAATGGGCTTTGAGTAAACTTTTTCTTTGAGAACTCCCCAATAGAAAAAATCCAGGGGATTTAAATCTGGTGAACGGGCGGGCCACGAGATAGTGCCTGAACGTCCAATCCACCTTCCCGGATATTCCTGGTCAAGAAAATCTCTTACTTGCACTGCGAAATGCGCTGGGCAGCCATCTTGTTGAAACCACATGTCGCGAAGATCTGCTAGTGGTACGTCCTCTAACAGGGTTGGTAAATCTTCTCTTAAAAAATGTAGGTAATTAGTTCCATTCAAGTTCTCAGGCAGTTCAATAGGCCCAATAATTTTACCGTTTAAAATTCCGGTCCACAGGTTTACTTTAAAACGATACTGGGATCTATCTTCTCGCATTAAATGTGGATTCTCCACATGCCACTCGTGATAATTGTGCAAGTTTATGTAACCATCTTTTTTAAATGTCGATTCATCTGACCAGATAATTTTTTGGATGAATTGGGGATTCTCATTATGCCTCTGTAGCATTGTTCTACAAAAAGAAATCCTTTCCTGATAATCTCGAGGTAGAAGACTTTGAACTCGTTGTACGTGAAACGGATGCATTTCGGTTCTTTGTAAAATACGATGAGCAGTACTTTTGGGTATTCCCGTTCTTTGTTCAATTCCACGTACGGAAATACTTCGGTCACCAGCGACCTCTTGCAATACTTCTTCCTCGAAAGGAAACACAGGTCTACCTCCAGCCTGTATTTCATTCGGGAAACGGCCGCCCTCTGTGAGTGAACGGTGCACATTAACAAACACGCGGTGATCCGGGTAGCGCTCTAAATTTGGATATCTTTCACGATAAAGTCTAGCGGCGGCACTTGCGTTGCATCTGCATTCCCCATAAATGAGGTGCATGTTCGCATATTCTTGTGAAGTGTAGCGCGTAGGCATGGTAGATAAAAAGGATGCCAACACAAAAGTCCAGAGAGAAGCCAAAGTTGCCGGTATGTTATCAACAAGTCCAATTCACAAAAATCCAAGTCCAAAAAGAGAAGCCAAAGTTGTCAGTACTAAATCAACACAAGCGAATACGAATGTGCGCAGTAGACGAATGAGCGAAACGTACTAACTGGTTGGTGTCGGATTTGCTTGGTATGGCATCTATCTGTTTCATTCGCACTCGTTTAAACGACGCATCTCCGTCTCAATGCGTGGCGTCACTATCTGTCTCGCTCACTCATGGCGAACATACCCACTATCCATCTCTCTCATCATTTTGCCTTAAAATTAAGAACCTACCTACAGCTTGTGCGAATCAAAAACATTTTAAGTGAGATAGCAAAAATCGGGTTACTTGAGGTTTTAATTTTTTTACTCTTTTTTTTGTATGGAACTAACAAGTATTGTACCATTTTAGAATTCTGATTAAATGCGCCAACTTTTAATGCCACTTGCCAAGGCACTCTAGTACATTTTTTTTAAAGGAGGGCCTGTCAAAGTCGACAATTTTTGAAAATATTAAATTCGTAGTTTGACAAATAGTCTGAATTCTCGGAAACTTGAGGCAATTGTGTCATTATTTTTTATTGGGATTCTAGAAATGTTATTTAGGATTACGTTTCCAAAGTTCAAATGAAAAAAAAATAAAAAGAATAACCACAATAACCGAAAAATGGTACATTTTGATCAAATTTCTAGGTTTTTCTTAAAATGCCCATAATTTTCAAACTGCATGGGATAGATTTTTTTTCAGATTTTTCTCGTGATGGTTATGATCAATCCTGTCACCCCGTTTCGGCTTGACGTTGAGTTTTGGGACACCCTGTATAGTATCCGAACTTAATCCCATTGACGTACCTCCACTGTCCTTGCACCCAGGAACACAGCAGTGCTTATCCGACGACATGATGCACTATAGTGTCCTATCTCAACACAACACTTTAGGAGTCCTATCTCAGTTTTGATACAACGACTTTCAAAGTAACTTTCTGGTCACAAATATGGATTAGTCGGAGGAACTTTCGCTCAACTCAACAACAAACACACAACGAAACACAGAAAGAACACAAAAAGAAGCAAATTATCGCTTAAAACCAGCGCAGGCGACGCAAGCAAGCAATAACAATAACCACAGAACATATATACCCTTACGGGACAATAACAGACAATTGAATTGGGGTTACCAGTTTATTGTTAGTAAAACCACCAAGAGAACTCTACCACAAACTCAATGAATTGAATGAAGGTTTGCAAAATATTGGTATAAAATTGAGCAAAAATTATTATTAATCATCAAAAAGACTATGAAATTTCATGCTGCGCGACAAATGTATGTAAACCTCTTGATAATCATCTGTAATTGAAAATATTATTATTTAAAAAATAAAATATTATTACCATTTTAGTAGCTGTGAGCCACTCAATTTGGCAAAATGCTGTTTTATTTAGCGCCATCTATTGGAATAAGTGTAAACATTACTTCAGAGCTGCCATCTCTGTGTGTAAGTAGGAATAATAGTCGATTATAATCCGTAAAAATTAAAAAGACATGAGTTATGCTATTTTTTACAAGAACTCCAAAAGCTTCGTTATTTTGTGTCATTGTAGCCATTGCCGTACCCAGTTTTTTGTTCTAAGATTGATCACCCTGGACAGTCCCCAATAAACCACAGTACTAGCCACACGCTTGTTTTACTTAAAACACCTCACTGGCGACGAGGATATAAATTAAAAGCGGGCTGACGAATAAATTTAAATATGTCTATCGGGAAGTTATCGGAGTATAATGTAAGATCGGGAAATTGGACAATGTACGTGGAACGCATGGAAATGTTCTTTAAAGTGAACAGTGTGAAGGAGGAACTTTGGTTACCCACATTAATTGCAACGATGGGTGACGAAGCTTACGAACTATTGAGTAACTTAACAAGTCCGGACAAACCGTGTGCAAAAACGTATACAGTGGTGGTGAAAATTATGACTGATCATTTGCAACCAAAACCGTCGTTCATGGCAGAGAGATATCGTTTCCGACAGAGAAGGCAAAATGCGGGTGAATCGATCTTACAATACATATCAGAGCTTAAGAAGATGTCGAAATATTGCGAATTTAAAGCCGTTTTAGAAGAGAACCTACGGGATCAGCTAGTATGTGGGTTGCGAAGCGAGGCGATTAGACAACGACTGTTCACTGAAGAAAATCTGCATTATACAAATGCTGTGAAAATAGCATGCACTATGGAAGCGGCGGAACGAGACGCAGCGGCAGTGGAATACACAGTCGGGAGTAATGGCGAGCCGGGCAGTGGCGGTGACGTCACGGCAGGAGCACTACACGTGGTGGCCACGTCGACTCGCAGTGGCCGCGGCCGGAGAGGCCGTGATGTACGGAGCGACATATCGGCGGGCACGCGGAAGGGCAATACCGAGGAGTCGCAGATTAGCTGTGCAGCTTGTGGGGCCTCAAATATCGACGGTCTGCTGGAAGCTATTGATAATCGGTGGGTCACTAAGACTGACATTGCGCTGCCGCCTTCGACGTCAGGACTACGGAGTTGCAAGTAACTGTACGGGCGTCGAGAATGCAGAGACTCGAGAATGCAGAGACTCGAGCTGCTGTACTGTCTTTTTAGTAAAAGAGGTGAAAGACATAATTATAGTACTAGAAATAGGGACCTATTAGTTCAACCAGGTTTCAGACTGGCTAAAGTAGACTCATCTTTTATGGGGTACTGTTTAAAATGTTATAATAAAATACCTCCCCACATTCTTGAAATGAATGAGACAAAATTCAAGTCTTGTATAAAACGCACACTATGCAGTCAGGCATATTATAAGTTAGGGGATTACATCGCTGATAAAAATGCCTGGCTCAAGGCTGGTCCTGCTCCACAACCACAACTAATTGATTAACACTTGAAGATTCTGTTGGAGCTGCTGAAGATTGTAAGACTATCTTTGCATTGTATAAACTCAATTTCCTTTGTATTGTATAATGGGCATTGTTCAAATTTTTTTAAATGTTGTAATTGAAAAACCATTTCGAGGAATAGCGTTATTGATCATTACGGACTAATTAATTATGAAAAATAGTCATATTTTATTGATATTTTTGATAAAATACGATTGACCTTCTTTGCCCTTCAAATTACTTCGACTTTGGCCGTACAGTTTTGTATCGTTACCTCAGAAAAAAAAAGTAAGATTGTCTACAATCTGTCAAATGTTAAATTATTATAAATATGTCAAAAATATAAACATTCTTCTTTAAATTACATTACATACATTATTTCAACACTCGACAATATTTAATATACTGGAAGAGTTATGGAATACAGGAAGTGTTTTGTTCGAACTTGCAGCAATAATAGTAATAATGTCGCCGCGTGCGTTATTATTCTATTTCTAAGTCGCCGCGTCGATTGTTCTAGTGACGGTAGAGAGAAGTATACTCCTTGGAGGACACTTACACGTAAAAAAAACCATTTGTAAATAAATACGTTAAGATAGGATTCGATTATTTAAGACGTCGATTCGGCCTATTGACACTTTGACAGATGTGACAGTACTCTTTGGATTGATGGCGTTGTGTTGACAGATTAAAAACTTGAATTTAAGAACAATGTGTTATAATTAAGCCCCTCCGCACACGAAGCTACTCAAAAATTACGGAACTAATTAGTAATTAGAATTCCAAACCAGTTAGTAACTGTAGCTCGCACACGGCGCTACTCAAGTTGCAAATTTTCAGTCACTTCAGTTATTTCTGCTCACAAAGCACACGGTGGTTAATATTGGAAAAAAAAGCGAACATGTCGATTGGATCGAGCGAGGATGACGACATTGTATTATACTATTATCAACGTAATAGACGCAGAAGGAATCTTCGTCGGTTTTGGATTCACCCCTATATTCGAAATAATGTAAACTGCAGATTGTCAGTTGCAGCACGAGAGCTGAGCTGAGAGAAACAGATAACAAATTTGTGGGATTCTATAGAATGTCCAAAGAAAGCTATTTAAATTTGATACAGTTAATATCTCCTGCTATTTATAAACAAAATACTAACATGCGGGAGTGCGTGAGCGCAGAAGAAAGAATTTTAATAACGATAAGGTAAAGAGTTTTATTTATTTATTAGTAATTTAAGTAGGTACATACTTTTGTAATTTTTCACAATCACACAACTACTACAATTCGTCGGAGATCCTTTGAAGATACATTTATCCTCATCTGTGATATGAACTAAATGATAGATATTCACTGTAGGGTTTATTTTAGCGTAGGTGAAAGAAATTCATCACTGTTTGCATTAATTAGAAGCGGTATTGATTCATAGTATGCCAAAATCTGATTTTGTGTTCCAAAATTAGATGCTGATGGGGCCTGCTGTTCATTTGATCCAGGCAGTACGGTACAGACAGTACAGGCAGACGTTCTGTTACAACGTCTTGTGTTTCAAAATTATATGCTGGTGTGGCTCGCTTTGGTAGTGCCAAAGATCTCGGAGATTCTTCTAAAATTTCATCCACTAAGGCCATCACTCTTCGCTTGAAGGTTCTCGTTTGACTATCGGATATTGCTTTCATGTCTGGTAGTAGGCTTAGTAAAAACATTCGTTCAGTTTTTTTTTCCAATTAAGCCTTTCTGGTTTTAAAGTAGTCCACAGTGCCTTCATCGACAGTTGAAAATGGTTTTCCTTTACGACGATTAGAACTAGGAGCAGTTGGCCTGGATGAAGGACATGACATGGGTGATGAGATGCTTTCGGATGGTGATGGCACGTTGTGGGATGTTGATGTTATGTTTTGGGATGGTAATAGGTTGTTCTGTTGTAATATGGATTGCGACTCGTTTGTTTCTTCGTTATCTTCTTGCTCCATTACTTCCCTCACTGCTTCCTGATGAAGATTCCCTGATATGGTACTGTTCAGAGCTTTTGTGTATGGGATTGTAAACTGCATCGCCTCGGCTAAATAATACGATTTCTTATTTTTTGATGAAGATCCACTTTGAGCAGGTTTCTTGTGCCGTACGAAAACCGCACGCAAATTTTTCAATTTCTCTTTAGATTGGCTATCTGAAAAAAAATTAACAAATTTATTCTGTTCTTTGTAGGTACTTGGGAAGCGGCGATACATTTGTGAATATCGGATACTATTTTGCTAGAGGAGACAATACAGTTGCACAGATAATCTCTGAAACTACAGTTATTATTTGGAATGTTCTAAAGGATATTTATATGCCAATCCCAAATGAAGCCCGATGGAAGAATATAGCAGAGCGTTATAACTTGTTGTGGAATTTGTCTAATTGCATCGGTTCTTTAGATGGGGAACATATCCGAATAAAGAAATTCCCTAATCAAGGATCAAGTAATTTTAACTACAAATCATATCATTCTGTCGTCTTGATGGCATGTAGTGATGCAGACGGGCTGTTTACATTAATTGAATGTGGCTATGTTGGGAGAAATAGTGATGGTGGGATATTTCGTGCTTCAGGCATCAAACAGTGGCTAGAAAACGGTGCTAATATCCCGGCGCCTTCAGAATTACCGAACGACGACAAACCATTTCCCTACTATTTCGTAGGTGAAGAGGCGTTTCCATTATTACGCTATCTGATGAGACCATATCCACAACGAACTTTGTATAATACAAAAAGAGTGTTTAATTATAGGCTGAGTGGAGGAAGAAAAACTGTTGAATGTACATTTGGAATGATGGCCGAGAAATTAGCCGTTATAGACAGAGCTATACGTTGTCGAGACCCGCAAAAAGTTACAAATATTGTAAAATGTGCGTGTATATTGCACAATTACGTACGAAGCAGAGAAGGTACTCGTATTCAGTACAAACCACGGCAATTTGAAATAACTCACTTCACTCCTGAATCAATACCAACTCCACGAGATCTTCAAATAACTCCACTATATACAGCATATAATCTCAGAAATTATTTGGCAAACTATTTTATTACACCACGTGCAGCATTACCGTGGCAATGGAATTATATTAAAGATTTTTCCCACTTCACTCCAAGCTCTTTCTGTTACATCCCTTCGTGAGTAATCTGATAGCTTATAATTATATAAGCATGCGGATACTTTTCTACTTCCTGCACAAAAATATTTAAGGTTTGTTCGTTCATTTTTGCAACAAAACACAGAAAACTCGAGTTTCCAGTAGCGCGGCGACCGGCACGACGCATCACTCGTGATCAGTTGCTAATGCGTTACTAACCGGTTTGTGACTAGTCGCGTCGTGTGCGGACCTCAATGAGAATGTATGGGCGGTGACGCTCAAGCAACTCATTAGTAATTTGAGTTTGTAACTAGTTTATTTTGAGTAGCTTCGTGTGCGGAGGGCCTAATACTTAAGCTTCAACTGGTATTGTTTTCAACTTCAAACAGAGAAGGTTCAAAATGATGATGGGTAATAAAATAAATATTTGTAACTGGCAACATTTATAATTTTAATTAATATAGTTTTATGGTTGTAGCAACTCTCTCGCTATTAAGCCGGTAAATGCTCGGTTCCTATAAACAAAAACGATGGTTTTGCTTACCAATCAATAGTAGCATTTTCTTGTTGCCAAACTGGGAATATAAATAGATCCGTAAGCTAATTGTACCTGTGATAGCTGCTTCCATAGTTATGGGTCTACTATGCAAAGCTCTGAGGTCTTTGCTTCATTATTGGTAAAGATAAAAGAGTCTTAATTTTAACCTTTAACAGTCCGTATGTTATAGGAATCGGCCAAAAAAGGACGACATTTTTTTTCTGTATCGTACATTTAATAAATAACACGCAATAAACCAAAACGTTTTATTTCGCTCCACCTTCAACTATTAACTTCAAAAGGTTATGGGCCCAGTTACCCGGAGCGAAATAAAGGAATTATCGCGTGGCAGCTGTGGTAAAACTGCGGTGTGATTCTACGGTCAAGCAGTGGCGTCGGTGCAAAAAAAAAATGGACGGCGAGGGCGATATATTTGGGGCGTCTAACAATCGCTTGTTGTTAGATAATGCCGGTAACTGGCGGTTAATGTCTATGACTTGGTGGATGGCGCTTTTTTTTTTTTTTGGTGGATGGCTCATCAACATGCCTAGAAAAAGACGATACAACGTTAGCCACATGCAAGAGGCTAGATGCAAAGGCCCAAGGAGTCATCGTAAGCAGATTGGGTAACACAGCTATGCTGCATGTGCAAAATTGTGAAACAGCCAAAGAAATATGGGACAAATTAAATACAATCTATGAACAAAAATCTGATGTGTCACTCCACATATTGCAGCAGCGTTTCTTCCAAGAAAAATATAATGGTTCGGAGGATGTATCAACATTCATAGCAAAGATAGAAGCAATCGTAGCACAAATAAGGAAAGCAAAAGGTGAAATTGCTGAAAACATGATTGTTACAAAAATCATAAGTTGGCTGGGTGAAAAGTTTAGACACTTTGTGTCTGCACAGGACTCTGTGCAAATAGAAAAGCGAACGCTGTCGGAGTTGACAGCCAGGCTCATCATAGAAGAGCAAAGAAACAAAATGTACCAAGACAGTGAAACCAGTAGTACCACAGCGTTCAAAACTGACATTAAAACAAGAAAGTGCTTTAACTGCGGTAAAGTGGGGCATTATAAAAAAGACTGTAAAGCTAAGAAGGACAACAGTGAAAAAGGTTGTAAAAATGACAACATTTTATTTTGTAAACAGTGTAATAAACGGGGACATACAAAAGAAAAATGTTGGTTTAACAAAAACAATAAACAAGAAAAACGAATGACAAACAAAACGCATTTGTCATGTCAGTGTGTGGACTTACGTCAAAAAGTATAAACAATGAGTGGTTCTTAGATAGTGGTGCTTCGGAGCATATGTGTTTTACAGTGGACAGTTTCACAAACTATAAAAAGTTGTTAGTAGCAAAAGATGTTGTCATTGGGGATGGGGCAATAATTAAAGCATTAGGTTATGGTGACATTGACCTTGAGGCATATGATGGTGAACAATGGATAAAAACATACATAAGCAGTGTGTTGTATGTGTCAAGCCTAAAGACAAACTTATTTTCCATGAGTGCTGCTCTGGATAAAGGCTACAAGCTGGAGTCAACTGCTACTGAGTGCCAGTTTATCAAAAACAACAGTGTGTATGCTATAGCCAAGAGACATGGTAAAATGTACACAATGTTATTCAGATAGTCGGGTGCTAATGCCATGGTTGGAAAAGTTATGTCAGATCTGAAGGAATGGCATGCTAAACTAGGTCACCAAGACATAAATCAAGTGAAAAGCATCTTGATGAAGCAGGATATTAAGTTTGAAAATAGTGAAGGAAACATATTTGCCATGTTTGAAAGGAAAACAACATAAGTTTCCCTTCCCATCAAGTACAAATAGCATACTATTAGTTATTCTGTGCTGATAGTATATTTAAAATAAACATTTAGTTTGGTCCCCGGGTCTTGGTAATTCAGTTGAAAAAAAAATAAAAAACGTTGTAAGACTTACAGTTGCGTCGTTGTTATCCTAGGAAAAAAAAAACGTGTAGTTATGACATTTATTGTCTTTTAAAAAATGAAACCAAATTTAATCAATCAACAAAATTAGTTTTAAGTGAATAATTCAATGCCTCTATTAAATTATAATAATTAGGGCCCTTATTATAATTTAATAGAAGCTTATCAAATCATAGTTACAATGCAGCCGAGATTTTTCTTAACTACACTTTAATAGGAACTTTTCAATACTAAACTTAATTAAATTAGATAAAAAAGTCTTAATCTTTCTTAATTACTGCTATCTAGCATGGCACAGAAAATCACAGATCCATTCTACAATACTCCTAAAATCACCCTGCACATCCAAAATGTTAGGGCCACTTGCAGCAAAGTTTTTAAAATCTCGATTCTATTAACGCTAGATTTAACTCTTAAACCCGGTTTAACTTAAATCTCATCGGTGTTGTCTTGCACTTCCTAAAATTACGTTCGATTTAACTAAATCAAGATTTAGCCTATCATTCACTCGCCATTCATTCTTTACGTTCCGTTGTTATGTCATCGTAACATTATGCGTGTGATTCTATGAATAAGGAATCCTATGGAACTGCCATACCTACGAAAAAAACGTGCATACCTACGGTAACCAAACATGGCCGCCTAGTGTTGTACTAGTAGCTTTTCATCATCAAAAGATATCGATAAAACGTACATGTCGAAAACGTTTTCTCTATAATAATTATGCAAAAATTAAAATATTTTTTTCCCACCTATCAAAAACCAATGGAATGATCAGTGCCATGTACATACACATCTTTTATTAAGGTGAACGCTCCAGCCACCCCGCGAAATTCAAATTTTCTTACGTTTTTTGCAATTTGCAGGCCAGTGTTAGGGTGTATGTTGACTAAAATATTATTCGCGGCTGTAAGACGTATGTAGTTACAGAATTATAATCATCAAAATCATCAATACAACCCTCCAAGTTCATAATGGTGTAGAAATGACTTTGTTTTTTTTGGTTCCTACACCATTATGAACTTGGAGGGTTGTATTGATGATTATAATTATGTTTATTGGATTGCACTTTGTATAGGGAAACATAATTAAAAAATCAAACAATATTTAAAACATTTATTGATGAAAATATAACCATGTATGAATCATGTTCATGCCTCATGTTTTTATTAAATTATTTGCTATAGTGTCAGTTAATATCGCAATAGCGGTCATGGCCCTTTCCCTAATATGTTTTTGTACGAACCAAAACAAATTAACCATGTGCAGTTCGGGCACACTTGTGTACTGGGTTGGTGGGGAATAAAACCACTGGAGGATTTCTTCTATTTCCTTCCTTATTAGGAGGAGATTGTTTCTTGAGATAGCTCGCCGTCGACTGTGTCGAATGGCAGAAAAGCCCCCTTTTTTATACAGAATTTTTCAAAACGTTTGCCAATCAAATTCGTTCAGTTCACAAAAACGCGGAAAAAGCTAAAACCAATCGAAAACAAGGTGAAAATGCGGGAAAACATTGTGCAAGTGACCATATTTTCGTTTTTCACTAACTTTTTCTATTTAAACCTATAAAAACTATGTATTAATGAGATCTGTTTATCAAGGACTATGAGAAAAATATAAAATTAACAAAAAACATAACATAATAAGCTTCTAACGCTAAGCCTATTATGTTATTAAAACATTGAACTTAAGCTATTAATTTAACGTTCATATCGCTTATATACATTCCTATGTACCACTATATCACTATACATTGTCCTACAGTCTATGTATCACTGTATCTTTATTATACACTATGTTCATTGTCCCGCACAAACCATGTAGCGTTTTTCATTAGAAACAATGTTGAAGATCACGATAGACGACGATTCAAGACGTGTTTAAGTCTTATTTTTGGATTTCAAAGTTAAGAACTTTAATAAATTTAGGGGGGTCAATGACCGCTATTGCGATCTTAACTGGCACTTACTATAAGTATTGCGGTAAGAATTTAATGACAATATTTTTTGATTTATTCATTTCGAAACAGTATTATTTTGTTCAAATAATTTCTACAGGATATGGTTTCGGTGTTTTTCTTTCCAAAATACCTAAACCTTAAATTGATGTAAGTTTGAAGGACAGACTTCATCAATAAATATTTGTGACTTGCATCATGTTCGCAAGACTCAGTATTAAATGTATTCCTTTCGCCGTAGTGTTCTATAATAAACGAAAATATATATAAATAATATTTTTCAAAGGTTTGCTTTTTAAAATTACTTTTTAATATTTTTTCTGCTATTTTGCAAAGGTCCTCAACGTCTTTGGACGGATAAACGAGACCACCTCGACTTTTATATTTTATTAGTGAATGTCCATGTGCGCTGGGATCACCAAAGAGCATTGATGCGCAAACGACACATTTGATGGTGCGCGATAATTTCCTTGCCACAAAACCAGCAACATACGTCACAACACTTTCTGAATATTTTGTGAGTGTGCTATTAAGGCAGTCTAAATATTCTTCATAAAGACTACTGTCATCTTCTGGTATTTCTATCAAAGTTTTATTGGCAGTTAAATCGTTTATTGCGGCTACAGGATCAGTCTTACTTGAGCAAGTCAAAATATTTACTTGTTCAAGAGGAACGCAATTGCCATTACCACCACGAATCTCTGCTCGTATTAAAAGGCGTTTAAATGCAGCCCTAAATTGAATTGCATTTGGGTTATTATTAAAGCCACCCCGGGCTCTTATCGCGGAAAAGAATAATTCAACATGGTCCTGGCTTATTTTATAAACAGGAAGATATTTTAAAATTTTTTCTTCTAGAATCAATTGCCGAAAAACGAGTATAGCACTCCTCATATCTATTATGAGTCCTATAAATCCCGTCTTTCTTTTGGAATCGATAACCAAATTTCCAGACGGAAATTTTAGGTTAGTAATATAGCTAATGGTCCCTTCAAAAAGAGCTTCTACAAGACCAATATTTTCGCGACATATTGCTTTTTTCCACCCAGGGGGTCTTATGGAACAGCTGTTTAATACGTCAAATACATCATTCACAATTCTTATAAAATTAATAGTTCCTTCGCAGTCTTCAAACCCATTAAGCTTTAATTCTTTTTGGCAAAATTCCAGGGCATCCGCCACTGAATTACTCAATAGTTGAGTTGCTAACCGTACCTTCATCTTTTGTTTAGCAAAATATAAATGGGCTTTCGTAATTTTTGTCCCCATATGCAACCCCTCTGCTTCCTGTAGCTGCAGGAGTCGCTCTAATAAACTAAAATTAATTTTACGCCCATATAAATCGTAAAACAATTTAAGTTCACCAAAAGCGTTCCTAATTAGCTTGATAACATGACAAGGATCGATGAATGCATAAATTTTATCACTATCCTGTTCAAAATATGTATTGATTTGATCTTGCATTAAATTGCAACCAAGATGGCCAAACATGCTGAAATTGGCAGCAGGTCCATCGCATGTTACACTTACAATTTTCACACCAACATTTTTACATTTTTGAATGCATATTTGCAAAAGTGCTGCTTTTTGTTCGCCGCTCAAGCTTGTTATTAGAAAATATGCAACTGGCAATTTCCACCTCCCATTGATGCAATTAACTAAAAACACAAGACATTGATTGGCCACCTCTATGGAATCACTTTCGAATTCAATGCCAGTATTGACACGGCCCCAATATTTTTGTAAACGAGGATCCCAACAAAGAGACTTCCTGATTGCCATTTCGTCCAGTATTAGGGCACACACTACTTGTCTTTCATTACATTGTACTTTGGCTTTCAAAGCTTCAAACGCCTCATTACAAAAACCAGGTTCCGCGTCAACATTTTGATACCATTTACATAAAGTACGTGG
Source organism: Luperina nickerlii (assembly GCA_963855955.1). NCBI lineage: Eukaryota > Metazoa > Arthropoda > Insecta > Lepidoptera > Noctuidae > Luperina > Luperina nickerlii. The sequence goes on from OY979671.1 coordinate 5,568,378, forward strand.
GTGAGGTAAACACGAATTATATGTAGTACGGACAAAATCATATGCTTTTGGGGAAAAAAAATGTAGGGTCAACGCAAATTTCCTAACTTCTTCAGTATACTGCCTCTCTAAAGCTAAACCTTTGGCTTTGGAAATTTGTCTCATAAGAAAATCTTTAGGTCCAGCGCACTGTTCCAAAACAATGGCATTATCATTACTTAATAGATTTTTTTCCTTAAGGTCCTTAATGATTGCCTCAGAGCTCTCTATTTTGATTTTCTGCCTGCGGACGGTTTCATTGAGACATTTTATTTTTCTCTTCTGGCCAGCAACTTTTTCTTGTAGAGCTTGTTTTTCTTTGAGGGCTTGATTCTGAAATTAAAATTTTGTATTGATCAAGTTTATGAATTTTATTTTATTGTAAGGGGATGAAGGAAACAATCAGTTGACCGTTAGATCGGTTGGGCAATAATTTATGACAGAAATTCAAGTCGAGAATAAGCCGTACCAAAATAGGATTTTGTTGACTGCCTGAAGGCTCGTTTAGTTCTATTGGTGTTAAAGCTGAACTTTCGGCAAGGGTTGATAACTGCTGAAAATAAAAATAATGGGTATGTCAATTGAGGACTTCTATTTCAAAACGTAGGTACCTACTAAATTAATAATAATAACATCATCTTAAAGTTCACGGGTCATGTTCAAAATGTACCTACTAAACTTAGTTTACATTTTTAAAAAAACTTCATAAATAATTGTAGCGCAACTTGGAATGAACTCATGTCTATAACTATTTGGTACTGACCCGTACGAAATTAAGGTTACCTGTTTATATAGAGATGGTACTGCATCGTCTCTCAATCTTACAACACCAAGTGTTCTGTTGAATGAACTTTCCTCAAAATGTAAGGAACAGATAAAAATTTCTTTGGTTTGACTTATTAAATTTTCATCTCCAATGACTTCTAACCATTTCCTTTTCTTTGCTTCGTTTCTAGGTAGCCTGAGTGTAAAAAATAAAAAGTCAGTCGTGATTTTAAAAAAAAAATATCGATTACTCTTAACGCTTAGAGCACATCACTATGAACAAAACAAAAACAATGTTCAAAAACCCAAAATATCAGTTTATGCTATCTAAATTACACGCGGGTTGATTATACAGAACAATTTCATATGTTTAATGACAGACTACAATAATTTCATGTATTTCCAGGCATTTTTAATATTTTAGATAAATTTTTGGTTACTTACTTGTGAAACGACAAATTTGGCCGATTTTGGCTTTTAGACGCACCACAACCTACAACAGCGCACTTAGGAGGCATCGCAATTTAGTGTCTTTTCACTTTTATAAATAATACAACCACAATTTCCAATAAATTGAGAAAAAAATAGTTAACACAGCGAAAGTAAACAAAGGCAAACTCAACGTAATGTACTCTGTGACAGTAACCAAACATGGCGGACTGGCACGCAGGTATATTCTAGTGACGTCACAGGTTAAATGTTGCCAAAATCAGCAAAAACAAATATATTGTCGTCCTGCTTTCCTTACGCGAGACAAAATAAGTTAGAAAGAGGTAGCAATATTTTTGGTATTGCTACATCGATTTCATCAACAAATGTATAGGCAATTGTATATATAGTAAATTACGCCAACTCCATAGTATTCTTACCTCTATGGTGTGATTTTACGTACAAAGAAACGTGTTTCCTGTCACTCTGTCAGTGTCTGTTTTGTTTTAACGTTCCCGATTTTCTGTGTTCTGTTGTGTTTCCGAGTTTGTTTGCGATTGTGCGGTGTGCGTGTTATTTTTAAGGTTTTAATACATTATCAAATTGTGCAGTAATATGGACAATATGATGAAGAAATCCAGGGGACCTAATTTTTCCACTGCGGAAATAATGCATCTTTTAAAGCTAGTAGAAAAATACCCCATAATAGAAAATAAAAGAACAGATGGGGCTACAGCAAAAGACAAGCAAATGGCTTGGCAAAGGTTAACTGCTGAGTACAACTCCCAAACTAATTTCTCCCCCAGAACGGCAGACAAACTGTTGTCTTGTTACAAAAACCAAAAAGTTAAAGTGAAAAAGATGCACTCTAATGAAAAAATGGCTATCAGAGGTAAGATATTCATTAGTTGTACCTACCTATTAATTCCATAATACATTTAAAAAATAAACAATTTATATAATTTATTATTAATCTATCATTTTTTTAGCACCTTTGCTACTGAATGCAGTGGAAGAGTATGGGCAGGACTGGGACCAGGTTGCACAGGCAACAGAAGCAAGCAGTTTAGACTGTAAAAATACGTTTGAGGAATTAGTAAAGGATGCGAAAAGAGAAGAAGCTTTATATAAAAAAGAAATTAATCGTACAGGTAAGTGTTCAGAATACTGTTAGCAGTGATGCATACTGCTTTGTTTGTTGACACATAATTTCAAAAAGATGTTGTTTACAGGAGGAGGTCCACCTCCACAGTCATCTGGTAGCCGTAACCCTATAATTGAACAGGTCAAGACAATAATTGGACCCTCACTGGAAGGGCTATTCACTATCTATGACGGAGATGCAGAGTTTATGAAGGAGCAGCAAGATTCAGCATCCATTAATACAGAGATGCAACCGATAGACATGATAGTAGTTGACTCACCACAGGTAGAAAATGGTAAGGTTCTTTCATATTATCACTTTGCATCAACCCTGATGAATAGATAATAATAATATGATAAGTGCTGGGTATTGATGGATCAAGCAGATGAAGTTGCAAGCAAAAGCTGTTTATAATAATGTTGATACATTCATAAGTTAACTGTCCATACTATAATTAGGTATATTTATGAATTATACACAATTCTACTATCTGTACAGTTAAACTATTGGTAGAAACTAGAATTTGATCTGTAATAATATCTCATATGCCTGCTGTACATTGGTAGAGTATACGGTAGAGTAGAGTGGTCTAGTAAGGTCAACGACAGAAGTAGGTTAACACTATCCAAAGCTCCAGAATAGATTTATGAATGAAAACTTGGTTTTTATTACTTGTTTCTAAAAAAATATTTAATATATTAGTAGGGAATACTTTAAAGACTAGTATTTATTTATTTGGGAGAACAAATAATTATGTTATGTGTGTTAAGATCATTTGCAGTGTGGTGAATTGAATACACACATAACTTTAAAAGAATTTAAAAATATGTAATATTATTTCAGGAAATGATGACAAAAGGTTGAATATAATGAAAAGGAAGGTAGACCCAAGTCTGGAGTCATTGAGAAAAGGTAAAATTACAGAGTAATTATTTTCATAACACTCATTAAAGTCAGTGTTTCTATGAGAGTGTTTTGTTAACAATTTTCACAAGTCTTTTTAACTTTACAGGAAAGAAGCAAAATGTATGTCATTCTTTCAAAGAGTTGGCAGAGGATAAGAAGGACCTGGTGAAAGCCCAAAAAACACTGGCTGAACTTCAAATCGAACATCAGCAGATCGGCTGTCCCAAATCAAAACACAGTAAGGGACTTCGAACAAATTTTACAGGAGGGCAAAGAAAGCTGATTTTCTTATGCCTTACCAAACTATGAATCTACAGCTTAATATGATTCTTGGAGATGGTAGATAAGATTAGTGTCTACAATTTTGCATATTTAAACTTCAAAAATATAATTTGATGCACGTTTTATAGCCCTTACTAACTTTGAAATGGGATCCAACACTAATTATTGCCCATGGAAACCAAACCAAAACACAGTATGAGATGTTACTAGGTTTTTGAAATTGTAATCAATACTCATCATAAATTATGGAGACCAAACCAAAACACAGTAAGTAATGTATAAGATTATACATTATAAGGTTTTGATTTTTATTGAAAACTTTTAGCTATTATGACAGACTGAAGTTATGATAAAGAAAATGAGTAGGATAAATATTCTAAGTTGCTATCTAAAAACTATTGCAGTAAAACACATTAACGAGAATTAACCATGTTTATTCTTTTAAGTCTTAGAAGGTGAAGTAATTTAATGTGAAAAGTTCCAAATTATAGTAAAAAACGAGGAATTAAAAACAAAAACAGATAAACTCAAAGAGGTACGAAACAAAAATTAGTGTGTGTGTGTGTATCTGTATACACACGCAAGATATATCATTCGTTTACTAAGTCCGGAGACCTGTCATTAACTGGTAAGTCTTGCCAAAATTTCTTTCTGGACTCTGGCATCAATTTTACCAGCTCTTTAATTATTTCCTCCTTTTTGGATGTTTTAATGCCACGAGGTTCGTTCCTGGAAGCGGGCCACACTGAAGGATCAAATTTTTTTATCATAAAGTCCAAAGGAACGAACGGCTCATTGAAAGAGGTTTTATACAACATCTGACGCATACCTCGAACGAATTTGACCTGAACGATTGAGTTCAACTGAAAATTCTTTAAAGGGTCGCTATTAGATCGCGGTTCTCTTTTCTTTTTCGGCCAATCGTGGTAATTTTGGGGCTCTACAATCCTTATTTTCATTCGAGCTTGACGGATTAAACTTTTCAAGTCAGCATTTCACACTCTACGCACGTGTCACTTTTGGGCATGAAAAGTGAAACTCTCATATCTTTCAATGCCTTTCTATATGTTTCGGTACCACAATCAAAATCGGGATACTTAGTGCGAAAGTCCGTGTGCATATGTGTGATCGTCAAATGGCGTGGTAGGTAGCGAGTGATCGGTGCATTGTGTCTTCTGTAATGACTCTGAATTGGATGGTAGCTCATTATATGCTCCTGGATGGGTTGTCTTTGAACCACTTTTCTTCTACCGCCTCTTTTGTCTTCTAAAACCAATGCGCCAGTCTTCGTAGCTTTACTCAATTCCGTTATCACCGAATCATTCGTATATCCAAGTGTATTTAGAAGGAATTGTCGACAAACTGGTTTATATGTTTGATTACCGTCGATCATTTTGGGAAGAGCGTAGTATCGAGATTCAGTTTTGAGGTAGACACTAGAATCTTGGTTGGTCTTACGTCTTTTTATTGAATGAATTGTGACACATTTATTCAAAAATGGGCGTCTGGATTTACATGGCAAATCCCAGTAATTATTCCAAATATTCTGGCGTTCCTCAGGTGTGAATTTCATACATTCTCGTGTACATTTGCAATCTTTAGTAATCATTGGGTGTTTTAGTTTTTGCTTATTATTATTGTTTGTTATTATGTTTAATGGAATGGGATTTAATACGTTTTGTTCTGTCGGAGACGTAGTAGTTTGCTCGATTGTCAGGTAATCTATATCCGGATCGTAATTATCAGCAGAAATGACAGGTCCTGGATAAGCGGCTATAAAAAAATGAAGTGAAGTTGAACATGGGGGAAATGAGGTTTCGGGAGGAATGTTTTCTTTGGAAATTCGTGCAGAGTTTTTTTGAGTCATTATAAATTTTCGGATACAGCTCTCTTCGTCGGAGGAATCTGAATTAGGTATTATATCAGGACTAAAATCGGGATCAACCACCGAGTCGTCACAACTTTCTTCGAGGTCAGATAGAGTAATTAAATCATTTGAGTCTGTCTGCCCTTGCATCTGATATGCTTCTTCACGTTTACTGGTGCCTTCACCCAAACTGAAAGAAAAATGAAAAAACCATGCAAAGTTCAAAGCGCATTCATGTAAAAAATTACCTTACTCCCACTCGTGCATAATTTATCTCAAACCATCTCCAAGCATTGAAGTTATACAGTCCGCTTAAAACACTCCACCCTAATCTAAGCAAGTCGCGCGGCTGTATTTGTAATGAAAAGGCATCCGCTGGTTGTCGCGCGGCTGCAGCGCTACTGCGGCTCTGCTTGCGACGTAATCCTCCACATTACGCTCGTAGAAGTTTTAACGCAATTAAAACACTTCTAAAGGCATATTTACGTTAATGAAGAAAAACTAACACTGAATTAAATAAATTTAAATGTGCATGCATGGGTACAAATATTCGAAGTTAATAGTATTGTATTTGATGGGTACCTACTAACCTGTTATTATTCTCTCCTTCCGAACTTAAAATCAAATCATCCGCGTTCTCTTTGAGAGCAGCCTCAAGGATTCTTTTACTTCTACTCATTTTGCTGTAATATACACTTAAAAATCGTTCAAAACTCAAAATGACTTAATACAAACGCGGAGCGCACGCAGACAACAAAATCACGTCCAGTCTAATCTAGTGATAGCTACGTACTGGCGATCGGCGCGACGCTATAAATGAACTCACGCGACGCCCCGCCCCTCTCCCGAAAAAATAGCGGCAATTTGATATTTTCTCACTAATTTAAACCTAATTCCTGGAGATAGAAACTCCGACGGGTGTGTGCTATACTGTGTAATTTTTAGATTTTATGGTCTTTTATACATGTTAATTCCCAAATCAAAAACCTAGCAAGTGGAAATTCCCAATCCAAAACACAGTAAGTACTTGTGACTTGCTGTGTTTTGAACTGGTTATCAGCTCTTACTAGGTTTTTGATTTGGGGATTGCGGTTTAGTTTGTGCACTTACTAGGTTCTATGGTATCACTAAATTGGGAATGGAGGCCTTTATTGAAAAAAGGGTTTTTGCATATTGTGGGCATTTACTGTGTTTAAAGCGTGGTGTAAAAATCTTGATTTCGACAAAAATGTCCCTTACTGTGTTTTGATTTGGGACAGCCGAGATATTAATTAAGTTAGCTCAAGAAAAACTTCAATTTGAAGAGAAAAAAAATAAAATGGAGCTGGAATTTCTCAAAGAAAAATATTAATTAGAATTAGATTTATTAAAAAATAAAAAACAATGAATTAAAATATATATTTTTTTTATTTTGTTTTGTATTTATCTGTCTAATTATAATCTTGCAAAATATTCATTAATTAATAATGTGCGTTCAATGTTGCCGGCTATACTTCTAGACAAAGTAATGGAGTTTGTTGGTATTGGTATATCAGGTATATGTGGTATATCTACATCTGTAGGTGGTTCTGAATCCTTTTGTAAAATTGCAATATTATGTAGAACTGCAGTAGCAACAATGATACCTGTAAAATAATAAGTAAGATTTTATAAACAAAGGTCAAAAAGCAAGGTAACATAGATGCAGCAGACTGCAGTTACAAATGTATAGAACTCGGCTAAGCAAACCAAGCTGATTTGATTTTAGCTCTTGGTCTGCAACCCGCTAAGGTATGGAAATAGTTTTACCTGGCACTCTTCAAACTCAAACTCAAACTCAAACTCAAAGCATTTATTTCAATTAAACCATTTACAGGCACTTTTGAATTGTCAAGAAGTCGGTCAGTCAGAAAAATATGAAGCTAGTTGCCCATTCCAAAGCGTAGGTACCTATGGAGAAGAACGGGCAAGAAACTCCATGGACACTCTTTTTAAATCATATTTTACAAAAATATTAGTTACATCATTACTTTTGATATTAAAATTATATAATGTGAGAACGATGTAAAAAATTAAAAAAGACGTACGCGTTAAAAGCGTCCAGAGTACAAGAAATACTACTTAACTAACAACAATCCAAAATTAAAATAATTAAAAATAAGCCGAGGCAGCTAAGTGATGACCAGCCCCAACTGACGGCGCCCGTTCACGAACATGACGCATAAATCAGCACCATTCAGCTCAACCATTTTGAAGGGAGCTAAATGATCCAACACACACGCCACCGTCAGCGAGACATTTGAGTGAGCATGACACACCATCAGCTGCCAGGGCACATTCGAGTCAATGAAAGACATATTATTACCCGGTAAATGGTAGCTATAGGGTACATAGAACTCACATCTGTGCTATGCAATTATACAAAACAAAGGAAATTGATTTTATACAATGCAAAGATAGTCTTACAATCTTCAGCAGCTCCAACAGTATTTTCATGTGTTAATCAATTAGTTGTGGTTGTGGAGCAGGACCAGCATTGAGCCAGGCATTTTTATCAGCAATGTAATCCCCTAACTTATAATATGCCTGACTGCATAGTGTGCGTTTTATACAAGACTTGAATTTTGTCTCATTCAGTTGAAGAATGTGGGGAGGTATTTTATTATAACATTTTAAACAGTACCCCATAAAAGATGAGTCTACTTTAGCCAGTCTGAAACCTGGTTGAACTAATAGGTCCCTATTTCTAGTACTATAATTATGTCTTTCACCTCTTTTACTAAAAAGATGTAAATTTTTCCTTACATACATGATGTTTTCATAGATGTATTGACAAGGTACCGTCATGATGTTAATTTCCTTAAACCGTTCCCTTAGAGAATCGCGCCTGCGGAGATTATATATGGCTCTGATAGCTCTTTTCTGCAGAATAAAAATAGAATCGATGTCTGCAGCCCGTCCCCAAAGTAAAATACCGTAAGACATGATACTATGAAAATAACTAAAATAGACTAGTCTCGCGGTATCTACATCAGTAAATTGACGGATTTTTCTGACAGCATAAGCTGCTGAACTTAGCCGTCCTGCAAGAGATGTTAAATGAGGACCCCATTGTAGCCTTGAGTCGAGCGTGATCCCTAGGAAAACAGTTTTATCGACGAATTCTAGTTTCTCTTGATTCAATATTATCTCACAATCACTACCCTTGACATTTGGTAAAGAAAATCTTATGCACTTAGTTTTTTTTCCATTTAATACTAAATTATTAGCAGTGAACCAATTTTGGACCTGCAGTAGGGCGTTATTTACGTCGTCAAAATTTGTAGCATGTCTATTTACCTTAAAAATTAAGGAAGTGTCATCAGCAAATAACACCATTTGTGGTTGATTTTTTAATAAATGGAGTAGATCATTTATATACACTAAAAAGAGGAAAGGACCCAATATCGAGCCTTGTGGCACACCAATTTTTACTATTAAACCAAGTGAATTGACACCATTTATTTGAACTTGTTGTTGTCTATCCTTTAAATAAGAACTAACTAAACTGAGCGCAAGTTTTCCAAGTCCGTAATGCTCAAGTTTCAAAACCAAGGTTTCGTGATCGACGCAATCAAATGCCTTCGTAATTTAACATTTATTCCTTTTGAAAGAATAGGGAATCTTCTCTTCCAAATACCAAATGTTCTCTCTATTACATTTCGACTTCTTATTTGAGACTCCTGATATAATTTTTCACCTCTAGTACTAGGTGTATTTTCAGGCAGTGGTGTCATCATATATCTGGTCTGAGAATAACCACTATCCCCAACCAATAATTTTTCATTGTAAACTCCCTGAAAAGTAGTAAGTAACATAATTTAAAATTGCTTGTGAAATTCAGTTTGTAGTACTTTCCTTTAGATGAATAATAAAAATTAACTTCAATAGTATTTATTAATGTTAATTTCTGACATACATCAGGTAAGTAATGTTATAATAAGAAAGTGGTGCCATCTAATACAGATAGTGCAGATATATTTCACTTAATTTTTTAATAATGGATTAAAATACCTACTTGAACAAAGTTTCTCTTTTGTGCACAGTTGTCCCAGATGTTAGCATCATGTACTGAACCATGCCAACGAGCCACTACATCTAGGAAAAGTAAATTAGCCGAGCATATGCACTGGGTATTAATGGAAAAATAGCCCTTTCGATTCCTATAAATTTCAGCATAATCACCACCTGTTGATAAGAGAACATGTTACATATTATATAATCTCGATATTTATAGACATGCAAACAAAAACAGAACAAAGATTTTTCATTAAAGTTACGTACCCGGAGATAAAATTTTTATATGTGTACAATCTATAGCGCCAATACAACGGGGAAATTTTGCTATATCATAAAACTTTGCCACAACATTGTTTTGTTCATCAACAGTAACGGGCATTTTAATAAACTCTGAATATAAAGAGGCAATTGCATGTGTTACTCGATGCAATATTCTACAGGCAGTGGACTCATGAGCTCCAATAACATCTCCACAAGCTGTTAATTGACTACCAGTAGCATAATATCTCAGGGTGCATAGAAGCTGGTTCATTGGGGATACAGCATTTCTGAAAAATAAAATGAAGTTTGGGTTCAAGTGTCGTTTGGTATTTTTAGGTATTAATAGTATTTTTACCCATACATTTTATCTAAGTTAGTTGAAGGCGGACGGATTCTAGTCTAGTAGGTACATACATCTTTATTCACAGCTTACCTGTTGATTAAGTAAGTATTTGAAAAATTATGAATAATTTTATCAAGGAGGAATGTTGCACTGCGTTTACTTAACCGGAATCTTTTCAGGAATTCGTCATCTCGTAACGTGCTATATAAATCACTTCCATTATAGACTCTTCGAGAGAAAAACGGGGTTTCTATATATTGCACGATTAACTCGTCATCGTCTGATAACAAATCATTATCATTGTACGCCACTGATAAAGCTAATAAATCCATTTTCACGTAGTATCAGAAAGCACAACTGATCTACAATAACGTCATCTGTCAATAAAATCGAGATTTAACAACTTTAAACCAACCTACACGCCGGTTTAACTTTAACGCCAATTTAAATCGAGATTTTAAGCTAAATCAGTAATGAGCAAGACGTTAAATCAGATGTAGACCTAAATCGAGTTTTTGTTCCAGTAAATCTCGATTTAAAGTATTGCTGCAAGTGACCCTTAGTCTTAAAAACTAGAATTAATGGAATGTTTGTACAACTTTTAAACATTTCAGTCTCATAATCATTTTTAAGTATGCAAATGACTTACAATAATTATAGAAAATATGGAAAATTAATCACAAAATGAAACATTTGTACCCAATTTACTTAAAACAAGCTTTCATAAAATCCAGAGTAGCATCTGGGAACAATATTTTTTTCTAACAAAGAACGCAAATCCTGCTTCTTTTTATCAGAAATCGTATGTTTAGTATTATAAGCTGGTCTCAAACGTATTTCATTAACATTTAAATTATTATCTGATCGAGTCTTACGCGTATTAATAGTTATTTTTGATTTTACAGTTACCCATTCACTGTCGTAAGAATATTTCAGATCGTAAGTCTCACTATTTTTAACAAATCGTATAGCTTTTATTTCAGATAGTTTAACTGGGTTACCTTGCAGATCTTTGTTAACATTTAGTGTAATATCCTCAAACAGCTTTTTTAAATCATAGAAATCGTCGTAGTTCAGCTCGTTAACTACAAAAGTATTTCCACTTTTCTTGGTAGTGCGTATAAGTTGAACGTACTGGTAAGGAACATAGATAGGGCCAGATTTTTTTGCTCTTTTGATGGACTTTTCGATGAACGAATGAGCATTGTCACCCTCATTCTGGGTGTGGCCAAGTATCAAAAATTTGGGAGTTACTGATTTTAATGGGAGGATTTCAACCACATAGTAGTACATGCCAATCAGGAATCTGGAAGAATAAAATATAACTTAATTACTATAAAGAAAAAAAACTTCGCGGAAGGATTTTAGCACGCGTCACACGGGGGCAATAACTTTTCCGGGATAAAAAGTATCCCATGTACAGTTTAACTTTCTTCAATACAAACATCAGATTCTACCGAATCTGTCATGTCTGTCTATTAAGCTTTCACGGCCAAAGCGCACCCCCATAGTAATAAGTATGAAATTTAGTTATTTTCTGTAAAAATAATGTTAAAAACATACCTATTCTTCTGTTGACCGCAGCAGTTGTCAGAGTAAAATATTATATTGCTGTTGGGATGACGTTCTGCAGTGTCTTTTAAAAATTTAAATACGCAAGAGCCAATTTCTATAGCTCCTCTATTTCCAAGTCCCTCATGCCAGAAATAGCAATTAGTAACGTGATCTTTTAAATCTGTAACCTGTTAAAAATATAGGAATATTAGAACTTTTTTTAGTTGTGCAGAAATCTAAAGTCTTTCACCAGTACAGACCAAATATTACTAAGGGCGCATTCACCAAACTTTTATACCTAGAATAAGTCTTATCCTGAGAATAAATATTGAATTTTTGACAGTTTTTCCATACTAGGACTGTCAGACGTCAATTTTATTCCACGTATAAAATTTATCTGACTTTGGTAAAATCAGCCCTAAGAGAAAATACTAACCGTAAAATTTAAGCAATTCAACTTCGATTTGTAAAAAAATGCTGAACTGAACCAGCAGGTACCGGCCGATAACTGCTTGTAAATCGTAAATTGCAACGACAGTTTCACTATCTTCTTTTAATAACTCTATATCCTTAGTTTTCTCTTTCCTACTTAATTGTTTCTGCTTTAAATGCTCTTCATAAGGTTCTTTTAATTTGAGTTGGTCTTCTCCAATAGCATTTTTGTAAGACTCACATAGATCACACTGATCTTTTTTGGGCACAAAAAATGACAAATTAAATTCAGTGTTGAAAATGCGGTAGTACATGTCAAAACTTGCTGATGCCAGGGTTCCTCTATTAGATACGTAATTTCGATGCAATTCTTTAACGGTCAGACCACCGTCAATAAATTCACGAGTCGTATTAGCCCGAGTATAGTGGCTCTCAATTCTAGGGACGGAGTTAATGTGATCACGAACTGATTGTAAGACTTCCGGGTTTACTTGATTATGATGAGCATGTTTGCCCCGCTTGTCCTCAGGGATAACACCTGTGCTAGAAATATTTCGACCTTCAATTACCGTTCTTAATGTTCTCTCTGATATACCCAAAGTATTCATGAAAAATAATTTGCACGTCGTCCGCTTACTTTCGCCATTCACCATGAAATGAAAAACACAATTTTGATTCCTAGTTTTGGCAGCTCCTTCTTTTACTCGGCGGTAAGGAACTTTCAATGTTGTTAAACAGGAGTTCAAAAAATCAAGCTGTCTTTGTAGCGATCCCAAACCCCAATAACATTCAAATATCTCCTGTCTTTGTTCTTCCGTTATTTTATCACGACATTTGAGCCTACATTTTTCAGTGCATGGTGGTTTAACTGATTTTGCTGCAACTGTTTTTCCAGTTCTAGAAATGTATACCTTTCCAGAGTTTCGTTGCCGCTTTCGTACATTTTTTATCAATGCAGATTCATTACGAACTCTCTTTTTACCTTTCTTGGCAACAGTAGTATCGGAAGATAGCCCTAAATCTTGGCTGGTATTTAATACAGAATTTACGACAGAATCTTGAGCAGTCGGTGTTGATGATGAACTACTAGTAGTATCGGACGAACTAGACGATGAAGTAGAGGATGAAGAGCTTGACAATGAGCTAGATGACGTTGAATCAATACGCCTACGTTGGACCGATTTCTCTGGCTTATATTCGTCACCACTATCATCTGGAGAAAAGTCTTTAGTTTCGTCTTCACTGTCATTTTCTTGACTTGTTGCAAGGATTGGTGACGGATCGGTGTTATTTACAGAAGAAATAATTTTCGGTCATTGTCAGTGCTAAAAAAAGTACAAAATATTCTAAATTAAGCAATTAATTCGAACACAACTACAATGCCACAATCACGAGAATCGAATCCAAAAAATTACTGTATGATTGTAATATAGAAAAACTGACTTACGTTGACTGGAGCAATCGCTAACAATATTTGTAATGATATTGCTACGTTCTTTTTGTTCTGCAGAAAATATTCCTGAAAGCAAAGAAAGGTTAGCACTCGGAAAACGTTGTTATAACATAAACAAATGCGCATAGAGTTTTATTTACCATTTGCACTAGTGGAAATAACTTGTTTTGAAGCATCACATTGATCCTCAATACTACCAGATTTTGAACATTCTTGCTCACACAGTTTGACTAACATTCGTGCTCGGCTTCCCATTTTAATGGCTTAAAATTTAAAACAAAAAACATATTTTAGTATGTTATATTTAAAATCATGTTATTGTAATTTGTCATAATTGTTATTGTTAATAGAAGCATTTCAGAATAACTTTGGCATATTTACATTATTAAAGTCAATAAAAATATCAAATGTTTGGTAGAACAACGACACAATTGTACAATAAGTCATTGTAGACCTAAAATTATTGTCATTTCAAGTTAATTATGTCATAAAATACAGTTGCGTCGTTGTAGCACCAATATTGGATACCAAAATTTGTAATATTTACCTTAGCGGCGATGTAGCTCTCGGACACGTGCACACTCAACGGGGCCCCCGCGCAACTGTCTGTTCGGCCGTTGTCGCCCGGTATTCGCGCGCCAAAATGGAATATTACAACAACGTCTTTTGGCTCTCTACCGGCTGTTTTTTAAACTAACAAATGTGGCGTTTTCACTCCTAACGTCCATGACTATGGGGATCATTTTGGTATACTTAGGTCAGTTTTGCATTTTTTTGCAGATACGTCACTGTCGCTCCAAATGAGCGAATTGTCGAACAAGTAATTTTTAATAGTTTTACATAATCAAAACAAATGTTTATTAACTTACAATAATCGCACTATATGAATATAATAAGGTCAAAGGGTATTTTGTCATTTGAGACTTCACAAAGTGGTTAATGAGTGTGTTGTTAAAATTACATTTCTAGTTTTGTCTGAACCGCTGCAGCGGGACATGATAATTTTGTGTTGGCTTTTAACCATTTAGTTGGAGAGTAAAATTGGTGTCAACTGTTCATAGTGATCATGATAAAATCTGAAATTATGAGTATTGTCAGATTGACCGATCGATGTGCGGTTTTGATAATTTATACAACAAATACTTGTTAGTGTTGGATTGAACTGTTTGATTAGAACATTATTTTTATAAAAAACAAGAGCTTTCAAATTAGAGATGATGAATATAACCATCAAATGTAACTGATATTTAAAACAAAGGTAGTGATGTTTTTAACAAATACTTCGGTTGGTTAATGGTTGATTTAAGTTGTTAACAATTTCAAAATGCATTAGTTAAGGGGCTTACAGGACCAAAAACGTATAAAAAAAACGCATTTTTAGAAACAAATATGATTGACTACAGTAAACAAAATCAGAAAAATATTATATTCTTCAGGATATAAATTATGCTAGGTAGATAGTGTGTTAAAAACATATCATACGTGCAGAGGTGTACTATACCGTTATACTGAAGTGGAGACAGAAGAACCGCAGCTTGTCGTTCCTGAAAACCGAAGGAAACAGGTACTTGTCGAATGTCACGACTCAGCTACTGCAGGTCACTGCGGTCTGGAGCGAACCCTGCACCGTATAAGTCGGAGATTTTATTTTCCCGGTATGCGACGTTATGTAGCAGAGTATCTGAAAACCTGCATAGAATGCCAACGCTACAAACCTTCCAATGAGAAACCTGCGGGACTCTTACAGACTCCAGTTCCCGCTCAGCGCTTCGAAGTCCTAGCTGTAGACCTATTCGGGCCACTGCCTAAAGGACCTACTGGGGAGAGATGGGTGTTAATCGTGGAAGACACAGCCAGCAAGTGGGTCGAGCTGTTCGCCCTCTCCGAAGCCACAACTGAAGCATGCGCTAAGGTACTAATTGAAGAGGTTTTCTTACGCTTTGGTGTTCCACGGCGACTCATATCCGATAACGGCGTACAGTTCGTTGCCGATGTCATGCAACATGTAATGTTCACGCTTGGTGTAAAGCAGAGTCTCGTACCATTTTACCATCCGGAAGCGAACCCGGTCGAGCGTAAAAATCGCGATCTCAAGACCCAGTTGGCTATCTTGGTCGAAGGACACCATCAGCAATGGCCAGAAGCTCTGCTATTCATCCGATTTGTATTGAACACCTCCATAACCAAAGCGACGCAACGGACACCTGCTTATTTAACATTAGCTCGTGAACTCCGCTCACCTATTGCAGTACAGAGCGATCTTCGTGCTGTTATAGAGGCTGAAAACTATGTTCCACAGATTACGCCGTATCTGCTGCAGCTAGTGGAGACACTCAGCAGCAGTAAGGAGTGTATTGAGCGACAGCAGGATCTCCGTAAGGCTGCCAAAGACAAGACACGAAGGGCTGAGGAGTTTGCCGTCGGTGATCTTGCCCTGATAAAGACGCACGTGCTTAGCAGTACTGCTAAAGGAGTCAGCTCTAAGCTCATGCCTAAAGGGAGGGCCCTTACCTTAGATGTATTAATTATAGTACTATCGAGAGATTCAGAGCTAAAGTTCACGCAAGTACTTTGGATTGATGATATTGATGGTTTCGGAGTAGATGTTGATGGTGTCGGAGTTGATGTTGATGGTTTCGGAGTTGTCGTTGATGGTGTCGGAGTTGATGTTGCTAGTGCCGGAGTTGGTGTTGATGGTTTCGGAGTTGATGTTGATGGTTTCAGTAGTGGTGTTGATGGTTCCGGAGATGATGTTCTTAGATCTTGATCTGCAGAACCTGTAATATGACTAGTTACTGGGCCTTGAGTGTTTTCAGGTAAAACATGATCTACTGGAAAAGTCAATGTACCGTCTACAGTCAAATAAGATATTTCTTGGAAGACATTTTGTTCTGATGGTAAAATTAATGCTGGTGTTACTTCAAATGTTAATGTATTCAAATCTGTTCCATCGGCAAAATTGTTCACTAACATCGTATCGCCAATTTCCAAATTACGTTCTTCATCGTCATCATTGCTTTTAATATTCTTCCAATATTCAAACAGCTTCTTGTGGCTGATGTCGCCTATCCATACATTTCCCGAACTTTGAAAGTCTTGAAGGACAGTAGGTGACAAACAGTCTTCAAAAAGTTGGCAAATTCTGCGCAACTCTTTTCGAAATTGTGGGATGTCTTTTCAAAAAAATTTGAAACCAGTGTCGACCGGGTACTCCGTCTTTAAATGGGTTCGGGCGCTTTAATGTTTCCACTAATTTTGAGACCGTTTCCAGTAGCTAGTCTTTTGTTACAGGAAAACCTAATCTTCCCAAATAGTGAATCCAGTCTATTAACTGACGTTCTTCGTCCTTGGTGAAAACGGTCTGAACACCACAGTTTTCATTAGAGTACTTGTTATCTCTTGTCACGAAGAGTTGTTCTGGGAATCCCAAACTTCTTCGAGGTTTCATAGATACTTGCTCCATTAGTGATAGCCATCAGTGCAGCGTCAAGTTGATTAACTGTATATTGTTTACGTTTTAGTCGATCCATGTTTCTGAAACTAAATGTATTTACTAAGTCTAGGATACGAAGGAAACGGATAGCAAATAGTAATTAAAATTACCATATGACTTCCACATATAAATGTTAGCTAAGTATTACTATAATATAATAAAGCTTATGTTATTTTAAATCTGTATGTTTATTATGGAATACTATAATGGTGCCGATTCTGTTGTCACAAAATTCACCTAAAATTATGGTTGTCAAACTAAATCAGACTATTTTTAATCGCGATTAAAAAGGTGTGGAATAAAATTAGTTTTAATTGTCATGAACTAAGGATTTACAAAGCACATTTCTCGTTCAAGTTCTTAAAAGTTTGATTATGGAAGCTTATGTGATTGCAGCTGTTGTCGGATCGGCAGAAAGGTAAATAATAATATTATTGATGAAAACATTATGGGATTTTTGCACTGAACTTATAAGTAGCTTTGCACTACAATATGATTTGGAAAAGAATTGCAAGTGAAGCAATAAACATTTGAATTGGATAAATCGACTTTCCGATTCTGTGAAATAAGAATCAACTATTTTTTTAGAAACCATAAAGAAAGAGTTCGGTTGGAAATATTGCGAGACCATTCCACATGGATGAAGAAAAGTTTAAAAAAAATTTTAGACTTCCTAGACCGGGAGCACTTTATTTGGTGGATATGTTAAGGAATCCTCGGTTGGATGAAGGCTTTCTCTCCAAACACAAAGGTTAGAACAGTTTTGTTTCTTTTCTTTTGTATCCTTTCCTAACAGATGCTTACACCCTATATGTAGGGTGTGTAGTAATTCCTTAGATATCTTTATTTAGGAATTAGTCTTGCTAAACTACAACTTTGTAAGAATTAAAATTCCTAAGATTTTGTGATTTTTCAGTCGGAGAGAGTCTTATCTCACTTTTATATGTAAGGATGATAGATTATACTTATTTTAGTAATTACTTAGTACCTACCTGTATGATAATAGAGCTCATATTCATATTCAGATCCTAGCTGCACTCAATCTGTTTGCCCAAGGCAGTTCTCAAACAGCTGTTGGGCAAGACAAAATACTTGGGCTCAGCCAGCCATCAGTAAGCAGGTGCCTAGCTCTAACAGCAGAGGAAATTTAAAAAATATTATCCCCTCAATACTTGAGATTTCCCATGACCCGTGAAGAAAAGGAAGTGGCCAAGACAGAGTAAGTTCAATTTAATATTTCTTTCTTTTAAAAGGTACTAGGTTTCTGAATGGGTTTTTTTTTTATTTCTTCTCTGTCAAACTTCAGAAAACTGAAAAGAGAATAATAAATAAGTTTAAGATAATTAAAACATCCCTTTTTACAGCTAACAAAGCTGAGAACTGCACCACTCTTATTCATGTAACACTTTGCTTGTTTCAGTTTTCAAGACCTATATAATATGCCCAACACATTAGGTGCAGTAGATGATGGGACCCATGTTACAATAGCAAAACTTCTGCTCAATCACCCTACTGCACCTGGCAACCTATTCTACAATCGAAAAGGCTATTATAGCATCAACTGTCAGATTGTGAACTAATTTTTTTAACACACTTAATTATCTTGAAACCTTGACTAAAAAAAAACCTTTCAGGTATGCAGTGCGAGGGGCAAAATTATTGGCCTCAACCCAAATTTCCCGGGCTCCATGCATGATGCTGCAATTTGGAGGGCATCTACCATCAAGTCTTGAGAAATGACTTTGTGCGTGGGGAAAGATCTGTGGCTTCTGGGTAGGTCACTAGTAAACTTTTATTCCTACTAGGTATATTTATTATCTAAGTACATTATAAAGTTTTATTTTTTGTAGGTGATAAGGGATACCCACTACAGCCATGGCTCATGAGCCATGACTCCCATTATGGTGCCATCAACTGACCATCCATCCATCCATCGAGCCTCAATTATTGTCTGAAGTTGCTCAATCTTCGCTTGACTTAAATATAGGTTCTAGTGAGCCTGACAAGTTGCTCGGGCTAGGTTTGTATGCAAGTTCAGATGAACTGGTATTTTCCATAGGCTCAACTATATTATCCTGTAATAGTAACACTAAACGTGATTTACTTTCTGTGATTGCAAAGATCTTCGATCCTTTGGGGCTGTTGTCACCGTTTGTAATCACTATGAAAATGTTACTGCAGAGAATGTGGTTGGATAAATTATCATGGGATGATCCATTGACCCCTGAAATTAAATTACAATGGCAGACCATCATTAAAACTCTGCCTCTTTTAAATGAAGTTCGTATTCCTCGAATTGTTGTGTGTCATTCATGCAAGGAGTTGGAACTACATATATTTACTGATGCGTCTGAGCGCGCGTATGGTGCGTGCGTTTATGTTCGCAGTATTAATGATGAAGGTGAGTGCATCGTTCGGTTACTTTTGGCCAAAGGTCGAGTGGCGCCAATCAAACCCACTACAATTCCAAGGTTGGAGTTGTGTGGCGCTGTAGTGGGAGCTCGTCTGTGTGAGATGGTTTTAAAATCACTTCGTCTTAAGTTCTCGCGCGTCTTTTGTTGGACTGACTCGACCATCGTATTGGGATGGGCCCTTTAAATTTGGCACTTAGTTTATCATGGCGTCTACGATCTTGGTTAACGTATACCATGTCTCCAATATTATAAGCTATAGTATCACGCCTAGGCGAATCAAAACGTTTCTTGAAAGTTTCAGCAACTAGATTAAGTCTCTGCATAGCCAAATTACGTTCTGCCTGAACATCAATAGCGTGTCCCACATTATTTGGATCAGTAACGTCATTTAATCGAGCCTGTACACATGGTATGTTTGTATCACGACCTATCAGCAATCTTAAAGGTGCAAAACCAGTTGATTTTTGTATAGTGGAATTGACAGATTGTTGGACTTTCCATAGACCTTTCGGCCAGTCTGACTTATTGCGACATTCCGTAGTAAGCATATTTATTATAGTCATGACATATCTCTCTACTTGACCGTTACTTCTAGGGGTACCTGTAGCTATCATATGATGATTAACTTGCCATTCATTAAACAAAGACCTAATTTGGTTAGTGTTAAAATTAGTGCCTCGATCTGTCACAACTAAGGACGGAGTTCCGAACATATGTTAGACGTATAAAGAACAGCTTTTGTTAACTTTTCAGAAAGGTTCTTTCTTTCCGGGTACAAAGCAGTGATATCAGTCTTGAAATTTATCCAACTACGACCATTTTCCGGCTCCCATGACTCGAACCAACTTAATGCAGAGCCTCTTAAGGCCTTACCAGCTTTTGCTGCCGCCTGGATACTACTCCAGTCAAATTCCTTGCTGATAGCCTCGATACTCTTGCACCATGACTCTGCTCCATTTTGAGACTTGTCAGGATCAAACAACCGATACCGGTGCCGATACTTCGTGGACACAGCATCACGAATAGCGCCAAGTAGACCCTCCAGCAGATCTTTGTCCATTTTAAAGTTGGGTATCTATAACGCAAACACAAACAATTAATTAGATTTAATATTTTTTCTTGGGCGATCAAACTTCTGATAAAAGAAAAAGGAACTTTATAATAAATTGAATCTCACTAATTCATAGTAAATAAATACTAGAAATGGGAATTGAACCCATTTCTAGCTAATCTAACGGAAACTAGTAACTAACTAGCTAATCTAACGGAAACTAGTAGAAACTAGTGATAGCATTTTAACTATTGATGTATATCATAATGTGGGTATATGAATAAATATTCAGTCTTGGTCTAACTGTCGTATTATTTACATCATGGTGACAGCTTTGCAGTAAAATAACGTGTAAAACAGGATTTTCTGCTAATTGTTGGTGATTTGATAGCATCGCAGTGTTAGTATCGGTAAACAATTAATAACTAACTATGGAACACGCGCGACCACCGGCTGAGTTACGTTTGGAGGGCGGCCCAGCCGCACGTGCGCAAGCGTGGCGTAAATGGTACCAGCAGTTCTCGGTGTTTCTCAAAGCATCGGCCGTTTACAAGGAACCAAAGGATGTGCAAGCGTGTTTATTGGTGAATCTCATCGGGTCAGATGGTTATGACATACAATCGACATTCAAGTTTGAGAAAGATGAAAACCGTGAAGATCTTGACACGTTGGTGAAAAAATTTAACGAACACTTTGGTACAAAACAAAACAACAAATAAGTCCTAAGTCCTTTGAAGAGTATAGGCAGTCGAGCTGTTATAACTGCATTAAAAGATCAGTTTGCAAGGCACGGTATTCCTTCAGAATTAGTTACTGACAATGGCCCAGCCTTATGCTTCGAGGGAATTTTCAACGTTTTCTAAGGAATGGGGTTTTGACCATGTAACGACTTCACCCAACTATCCACAGTCCAACGGCCGAAGTGAAAGAAGTGTACAAACGATTAAGAATATTTTGATGAAGTCAGTCGAGTCAGGTACAGATTTTTACTTAGGTCTCTTAAATTATCGTGCGACGCCGCGAGATGGGATCAGTTCGCCGGCGGAACTCTTAATGGGACGTAGGGTTGCTACTAGATTGCCTGCACATGATACAAAGTTGCGACCTTATCATGACGCTAGTGCTGATTATGCAAGAATGTGCCGCAATCAAATAGAAAATAAAAAACGTTATGATTGTCATGCGCGAACCTTACCTGAACTCAGACCAGGTGATCGAGCTATTATGATAGATGACACAAAACGTAGGTATGTTGAGGTGCAGTCTCAGTCGAAGCAGCCTCGTTCATATTTCGTGACTGATACTGCAGGAAGGCGCTACAGGCGTAATAGAAGACATTTAGTGAAAGTAGATTCTATTACGCCAGATCGAACCGAGTTGTCCGACACTGCTAATGCTACAGAGGTATCTTCGTCTGCCTCACGTGGGGATCCACAGATAGGTAAAAAATCGCTTGTCTCGGAGGAGGACAGTGAGTGGTGTGATGCGTCTGGTGAGGAAAATTCGTTGATGTATGGAAATCTGAGTGATGATACTTTTGCTACTATATATTCTGAGGACACGGTATATTCGGAAGATAGTGTAAAAGCAACTCGTTCAGTTGAGTCTAGATCAGCAGCTTTACAGGCTCGTGATAAAATAAAAAAGATCTTTAAATGAGCACGTCTTTATATTTGCTAGTAAACACAAGAATTAGTTTATGCATAGATACATATAGGTGTGCCTAAATGTAATTATGAGCATGTTTGTTTATATATTTTTGTTGATTATGATACAGGGCTAAGATTAGGTGAATAAGATGATAGATAGTAAATATTTTGCCTACCGTAAAGGATGGTAAATGTATTTATAATACTAAGATTATGTTCCTAATATAACAATTCACTTACTTATTTATTTTCCAATTTCAAATTCACTAACTGTTAATAAGCTGATAATAATACTGCTAATTATGCGGGTCATAATTAATAAGTTAGATTATAGTCATGCACCTATCATTAAAATATCAATTACAACGATTATGCAAGACATAATCATTTTAAAACAGAACGAGTTACAAATTACAATTAATAAATGGTATTAAAAAAAAAAAAGTTCTGTTTTGAGTTTTGTTAAAGGGAGAGGGTAAGTAGTATAGAAAGTCCTAAATTATTATTTGTTATTAATGTATGATTTGTTGTTTTGTTTGTTTATTTTATGTTAAATAATAACTTGCCTAAATTTATAATAACAATTAAAACTTCATGTCTTTAAAGGGTAACATGATGTATATCATAATGTGGGTATATGAATAAATATTCAGTCTTGGTCTAACTGTCGTATTATTTACATCAACTATATTATTATATTTGTATAAACAACAAAATTACATGAGTTACATAGTTTGGTACACATTTAGACGGGACAGAATACAAATCTTATACTTAGATTTTAGGTCAATACTCATCTTTACAGAATTTGTGCAGAACTTCTGCTTCACAAGAGTCACGAAGCGTTTTTTTTTCTTAGGTGTGATATCCGTGGGAAACTTCAGGCAACTTAATATGACGGACATAGGACCCTGGAGTTAGGATCTGAACCGTTGCGCGTCGGACAGTTAGCACAGCCAGTCCAGGATAATTTGGGCCAGAGCTTTCGCGGTACGGCGTACCAGCTCACTTTTGGCTTTGCCAGTCAGAGTTTCCACGTCAGTGTACTGTCTCCTTGTGGCGAGGATCTCTTTGGCAGCTTAATAATAACGGCAGACACCAGAGGGTCTTTCAGTTCAACAGCTAGCGCAAAGAGTCCACCGATCTGTTGGTTACATGCTTTTTTATGGTTTTTAAAATCCCAAAGGTTCCCACCTTTTTTAACCAATCACGGAGCGTCTCAAGTTTTGGCTAAATATGTAATAGAACTATTTTAAAACTTAATGGGATAGTTTAGCAATATAGTCATTGAATATTTATAATCTCTATTAGTATCTACCAATTGCAGCTCGCCATTACAGTTTTTTGGTTTAAAATCGTTTAGTAACAATTTGGTACATCGAAATTGCAATGTAAAATCTAAGAAATATTAAAGTATCATACCATTAGTCATTACGTTATCAATTTAAAACATTATCAAAAATTAACATTAGTTTTGATTACACAAACTGCAAATCAAAACATTGGTTTGGACTCTAGTCTTTTAATTCATAATATTTCTTATTCTGCCTTATAAGACTACTTCTTTTAACTATAAGATAATTATTCTGTCTTTGAAATATAAATCCAGGAAGTGATTATTACATTTATTTTAAATCGAAACTTGTTTCACAAAATATTAATTTACGGTGAGAGTAGAATGAATAAATAAGAGATGGATCGTTCCCTTATGTCAACGTCACCTGTCTTGTGACAGCTGACATTGTCATTGTTATTTATGCATTCTGTTTACCAGTTTACGTTTTAGAGGTGATTATTGTTTTACAACATTAATTTACAACAGTTACTTTCCTATAAATGTGAACAATCTAACACACGCAGGCCCACAACTATCCTATTGGCCTATAGGAGGACGAAATTTGGCTAAAGCCTGTTATCCATAGCCATAGCCTGCAGGGTAAGGTTGTTACTCCATTGATGGGTAACCTACCCCGGCAACGCCTTCTTCCAGGTGGGTATCCGTTCGAAAGTACCGGTGTTGATTATGCGGGCCCTATTATGAGCGCCAGTCGTCAAGGTCGTGGATGTAGACTCGTCAAGGTGTACATAGCAATTTTTATCTGTTTTACCACAAAGGCTGTGCATTTGGAGCTTGTGAGTGACTTGACGAGTCATAATTACTTATTAGCCTTATACCGGTTCATTTCACGAAGGGGTAAGCCAGTTCATATATACTCTGATAACGGTACCTCATTTGTTGGTGCGTGTAACGAGCTATCTAAATTTTTGAAATTGCATTCTGATGCTTTAAATGAAAGCATAGCTAATGATGGAATCAAATTCCATTTCATTCCCGCGTATACTCCACATTTTGGCGGTCTCTGGGAAGCGGGTGTCAAATCGGCAAAGTATCATTTACAGCGAGTGTTGGGACAATGTAATTTAACTTTTGAGGAACTTAACACCACCTTAGCCCAAATAGAGGCAATATTAAATTCACGCCCACTAACGCCGTTATCTTCAGACCCCGCCGATTGCACTCCATTGACACCAGGTCATTTTCTCGTCGGCCGGCCACTCACTTCATTGCCACAAAAGAATTATGAAGACCAAACTGCAACCCATCTTAGTCGTTACCAACGTATTGAGCAACTCCGCCAACATTTCTGGACTAGATGGACTAAAGAGTATGTTGCAGAGTTGCAGCAACGGTCAAAGTGGCGTTCTTGCAAGAATGGCTTCAAGCTGGATTCCTTGGTAGTCGTCAAAGAGGAGAATCTTCCACCTCTGAAGTGGAGACTGGGAAGAGTCATCGCGGTACATCCAGGTACTGATGGAATTGCCCGTGTAGCAGATATCAAGACCTCTACTGGAGTCATCCGGAGGGCCTTCAACAGGATATGCCCATTACCTGATTACCTGTGTCTTCAGAATCTGTCTGGTTGAAAGCACGATTTTCAACGCCCGGGGGCATGTTGGAGCGCCTACGCAAATCGTCTTAGCTTTAAGTGTTCCGTCTTATTTATACTATTATGTTTTCGCTAGGTTTGTACGCACATCATTCATGTGTCATCTTTTCATTCCGATTAAAAACTCATACAAGTTACATGTGCCTGCTGCCTTTTATTTTAAATCACGCTAATTTCCGCACAACCCCTATAGAAGAAAACAACACCCCCCTCTCCGAATTACTAGCCGGAATGCCGAGCATTGACAATATTGATCTGGTAATGGTCAGACAGGACCGTGAGGCTGTATATGCTAGAAGAAATCCTGAGCAGATTGTGGAAACCCTTAGACAGGTAACTTTTGGCCATGGACAATCTAGCAGTCATGACATACATAGATTACTCTACTATGGGTTATGATCCGGAGGATGATGGAGAATTAACAAGTTGTGATCCTCTGATCTGTCACCCCTTAGAGCAGTTTCAACTGGCAGCGGATAAAATTATGACATTCCAAGACTCTCTATCGGAAGAACTACTTGTTTTAATGGAAGAGTTGAGTCGTCATAACAAAGTACAAAAGACTCTCTTATCTACAAAGTTCAGACTTCTCGCCAGGTCCGCCTCATTGGACTGGCCAATTATTAAGGAGACAATTGCAGACGGTGTCGCATGGGTTATGCCGGGTTGCTAAATGTAATTTCAGGAATGAATGTCGTGTATCAGATACAACATGCTAAGGCATTTAATAACAACATCACAATCCTTGGCCAGTTGGTTGATCAATTCAAACTGAGTACGAATCAGGCTAAGCAGCCATGTGATGAACCGAAGCTTTAGTGAGGATATAACCAGACAATTAAACTCATTCACAAAAGGAGTTGCAGAATTGTCCGAAAAGATAGAGAATAAGACACTCAAATTGTCTCGCCCCCTCAGGCCGCAGAAATTGTTCAAGTATCACTCCTAGATGATAACAGAGCTTGACTCGCTAGCTCAAGGAAAGGAAAGCAACACCCACGATTTCACCTATTTCATATATAGTAATAGGTTTGCCCGGGTTTCGCAGTATCCACGAGTCAATGGCTGCATTGTAGTAAGATTTAAATGGTCCATATATACCGACATCAAGTGGTTGTAACTTTGCGGAAGTGTGTGGGTGTAAGGTCAAAATATTAACACCTGAAGTCTTCGCTAAGTCCAAAGCATTCAATGATAAATGGGCCTCATGATTGTCTAATATAAGTAAAGTAGGGTTTTCTACGGTAGAATTGGTATTCTTGATGAAATGTTTTATGACGTCTGGAAATATATCGGTGTTCATCCATCCACTAGGCGCAGCCAGCCCCAATGTTCCTGGAGGAGTGTTCTTAGTCGTGTAAGATTTAAAATTTTTTCGCGGAAATACCATAACGGGAGGAAGTGCTATTCCTCCTGCACTTATTATGCAACACGTAGTGACTAATGTGCCACGTTCTCCGCTAGTTACTTTACCAACGTTTCGGCGGCCTTTTGGTGCAATGACACGCTGCGGTTTTTGAACTGTAGTGGTCGATGTTTCATCCAGGTTAAAGATACGAGTTCCATCGTTAAAAGCGGAAACCACTACAATAAACTTTCTAGATTTTTATAAAAAATATCCACATTAGTTCGATTGAAGGCCGTGGCTCTTGCAAGGCTGCATGGCTCGGGCTTCCGCAAACTGAGGTCTTTGTGCCTTTGTCTGAATTTCCTGAACCATTCCTTTCCAGCTTTTTTATTGTTCACCCAGTTATCAGGCATCTTTATATTATTTTTTTCCGCCATTTGGTAGGCTACTCTCCTGCACTCTTTTTCCGACAACCCGTAATATATTGAGGAACAATATTTATAATATTCTTTAAGGCTTTCTTCTTGTTTATTATCAAAAACTTTTCTTACTTCATAATTAGGGATTAAGCGCATTGTTTCCACTCATTGCTCAAAACTTTTAAATTAATTAAAATAACGCCTTAAAGTTGTAAAAGGTATATTGAAGATCTTAGAAGCTTTCCTAACACTCATTCCGCCCTGAATGCTATGAAGAGCTTGCTTCATACTTTCTTCCGAATGATTCCCGATGGTGCGAGGCTTTTCTGGACGAGGCATTCTGAAATAAGAATATGTTTTTGAATTTAATTCATTACCAAAACATTGCACACATACATACTTTCAGTACTGATTTGAGAATTTGTATTTTAATCAAAATATTACAAAAAAAACAGTTTAGTACACAGTGGCTCATGATCCACTGTGCACTTACGTGATCTGAGCCGATGTGGACGTTGCCGACATTTTGAATACAAACTACCACCAAAAAAAGCTAACCTATATTTCGAGAGGAATAGAACAGGAAAACATTCTTATAAGTACAAACTACAGTGGAAATGTAAATATATTCAAATACCATACTAGACACGTGTTGGAACAAAAGAAAACTTAACTTATTTTTTATTTTTTTGTCACTTAAACAAAATTTTCTTTGCACACAAACACCACGCGTCGTACCCGCTTCCCGACTGGTTTCGACGAGTTCATGTACCGACGGCTACATTGGGTGAAAGAGACAGATATATATCTCTGGTAGTTTCTTAAACTGAGCCACTTTTTCTGGTATAACCACTATAGAACAAGTGATCCTACATTTTTTTTTAAAGCAAACAATTGTGTAGCTTTAATACATGACATAAAAATGATAGTTTTCTGAATAGGGCGGTAATGAGCGCGGATTTTAACGGGTCGTTATTAGGTGCGTTTACGTTAATAAGTCTAATATTGTTTTTGTGTTAAATTGAATTACAGAATATTCATGCTCTGTTTCTTCCCATTGCTAATTTGCTATTGCTTGAGAAATGGTTTACTACTCGTACATCAATGTACAGTGTTTTGATACAATACTTTAAAACAAGCTGCCATGAAGTTTGCTTGTCCTGCCTTCTTCATGATGACCTAGTTTTGGGAACGGACAACTAGATTTCTCATTAACTGACAAGCCTAATTGAAATAAATGCCTAGTCTTGTCTTTCTGTGGAAGTACTTTATACAGTAAATAACTAGTAACCACCAGACACAGTAAATGACACCAATCAACCACACAAAGCTTGCTAATTAAGCTGATATTATTACCTAGACATATAGTTGTCATTCAGCTTTCTGACTTGCGCGGGGAGGCCACGCCCAGTGAGACGTGTAGCATTCTGTTACTGTTGTTACACTATGTCTTTGTTAATTAATATTGCTCTTCTGGTGGTTCTGAAAATGGATTTTCTGGTTCCACGATCCTTAAGAAATATTTCTTAACTATATCAGACTTAATTTTGGTGTACCTTATAGTTCCTTCATCAGCTGCCAAATTTTCAGGATACCAAGGATTACTACCTCCATCAGCAAGGAAAATTATATCAGAACTTATATTTTTCCTTTTTCTTTCATAATTTCCTTACATTATCTATTCCTACAGCAATTCTCAGAATTGCACCAATAACATTAATAACATGTGTCCCCATCAATTGTAGAGTATTAGCAGCTACAGAATCAAAATCATCTTGTGGACTACTACTGTGATTGATTCCGAATAGTCTACATTTATGCACTATAAGTTATACCTATTAAAACTGCTAATTTGGGTATTTCAGATGCTACAAAAATGGCCTTAGAATCGTCACTTGATCTTAAGCTCCTAATAATAATGTTAGATAGTTCTACACCTGATATTGCTACTAGACCCATTGTAGTAGATCCTGCATTCAACATCCCCATAAGAAGCAGGAATGTACTCTTCTTCATTTACTTTATATTTTACATTGATAACTTAGTTTCAAACCAGGGTATTCTAGTGTAACAAGCTTCATTTTCCAATAAAAATCCAACTCCCATGTGAATCCTTTTAATTAACAAAATTGAGGAGTTCAGTTTCAAAACCCGCCAAAACACTTTTCAATAAATAACGGTAAAACGTAAAAAACCTTAAAAATCATTAATATAAAGAACATCTTTAGAAAATCACAGTGACAGCTTTATACTGAGACTGGCCATACTTAAGAACGTGGTTTCCTAGGTGAATAATTAAAAATAACGGAAAAATTACCATTAATATTTTTGTTTAAGCGGATTTTGAAGTATACATTTGATTTTAGCGGGGTTTGAAATAAGAATTGCTCGTTTTAGCGATTTGCAACTGACAGATTTTGACATGTGGATGGTTTTATGCAGTAAATTTATGTTTATAAAATTTGGAGGAACATGCAAATTAATAATACGGGTTAAAGTATGAAAATTATTTAATTTATAAAATTAACACAAAATGAACTGTCTGTAACAGTTCCATTTTCTTCAAGCACAGTGACGTATTCTGCTGGACATGTTACAACCTCTTTAGTTTTTAATACTTTTTCGATTTTTGCGAACACACGGTCAGGAGGTATAAACGAATATCCGACTATACTGACTATAGGGTATATTACTTCAACTTTTTTACATGTCTAGGTGCTTCACAGTACAGTCATTTACCCAACATAACAACCATTGCAGTATTCTTATTCTATCCGGAACAGCCGTCACATACCACCCGTAAGCTATTGATTTTCTGGTTGAAACTTGTTGTAGGTTTAAACTGTTTAACAGATACCTTCTTTGCTTTTTATTCTTCTTCTGTGCCTTGACTTCGTTCTTTCCGGCCGTGGCTCTACTAACATCGTCGCGCTCGTAAAATTTCGTTAATTCATCTTGTAACAAGAAATTTTTCTTTTTTTTTAATGTGTCTTATCTTTCCTTTCAGTCCTATGTAACCAGCCAACTTATTTTTTAGCTTGTATTTTTTGACTTTTTCATTATCAAGATTTTATCTTTTGTTTAGATTCAAAGTCCTTCGCATTTTGGCAGCCGGATTTTATCGAGTGTATAAAAACATTGTACTCCGTTAACTTTTTTTTACTTTTTCTTTGTCTACTGCTGATATGCTGGGCAAATTTTCATTTATAAAGATATCTACAGATTTTGTTACAGGAGTCATTTCGTTTCTAGCAATAGGGGCTGTATTAGCTAAATCAACGTAGTTTTCATTTTTCATTTTGTTTACTTTCTCGATTAGTTCCTCATTTTTCTTCTGCATACGTTGTAACTTTCTTTATAACAATAGATCGTGGAGGATACCTACTGGGGAAACCACGTTAGAAAAAAATGTACTAAGTACATTACCTCATAGGTGGTGCGGAAATGTGTGCATATTATGTAAAATATGAAATTTCTAATGATTAAAACCGCGATATCTCACGAATGGTGAGTCGTAAGAGAAAAAGTGACTGGATCATTTTTGTAGAGAATTGTATGATCTACAACTTTTGTCTGATCTATTTTCACGATAATACTTACTAGTTTCGAGAAAAATGGAAAAAACCTTAATTTTGTACTTTTGACCTTGAATAATTTTTTTTGCAGAAGTAGGATCGAAGGGGATTTTTGACATTTCATTTATAATGATGTATTTAACATCTCTGCCAATTTTCAGCTCTATGCGAATTTTGTCTAAGTTATGACATATTTTTGTCTATTTTGACTGGATTTACAACTACATCCTTCATTTTAAAGGAATCATATAATATATTTCTCAACTTGTTACTTTCTGTCTCTGAAGTACTGAAATACAATATGTCATCAACATACAACAATAAAAATACTTTATAACCATTCTCATGTTTTGAATACAAACAGTAATCCTTATCAGAACTTTTAAAACCCTGTGACCTCATCCCTTTATCAAAAGTTTCATTCCAGTACCTCGGAGACCTTTTTAACCCATAAATAGACTTATTAAGTTTGCAAAATGTCAAATCAGACTCTATACCATCAGGCAACCTCAAATATACATCTTCATTAATGTTACTATTTAAAAAAGCATTACATACACCCAATTGCCCTATTTTACAATTTAACTTAGTAGCAACAGCAGTAAATATTCTAAAAGTATTTAGTTTAGCTATAGCATATAAATCACTATCATCACAGCTTTGTTGAAAGCCTCTGGCTACCAATCTTGCCTTATAAATAAATTCTCCATCCTGACTTTCTTTATTTTTTAACACCCATTTAGTACTTATTATTTCTTTTCCCTTTGGTACCTTTTCAATGAGTGTCCAAGTATTATGTTCCTGTAACTGCCTCAATTCCTTTTCTATAGCTTTCCTCCACTTATCAGCATCCTCTCTTTCCATAGCTTCCTTGTAGCTAGCAGGTTCTTCCTCTGCCACAACTAATGCCATGTAGTCGTAGAACCTCGAAGGTTTGTTCACTTGTCTCCCACTCCGTGTGCGTACTGTCTGTTCAGTGTCATTGGCATCAGAGTGATCAGAATTTTCAATATTACTTGCCTCACTATCACTGTGCTCTTCCTGTTCTGGCTCTCTCTCTGCCCGACCCTGTTCCTGTTCTACTTGAGCCTGTTCCTGCTGTGGCTCTTCCTGCATGGGCTCCTGGTCCATCTGTACCGGCTCCTGTCCTCCTTCCTCTTGGTCAAATCCCGTATTCTCTCTGTCCAAATATACTACCTTCTCTTTGTCATATTCTTTTTCTTCTGGTGATGACATACCTTCTGACATCTCTTTTTGTCTGTACTATCTTTTTCTTCTCATAATAAATTCTATATCCCTTTGAACTCTCATAGCCAACAAACACTCCTTCTTCAGCCTTTGAATCCAGTTTACGCCTCTTTTCCTTAAGTATATGTATCCATACAGAACCAAATATTTTATTTAATATGGTCATATCAAAATCATGCCCAGTCCACATCTGAAATGGTGTCTTCCCTTCGGTTCTGCTCTTACTGGTTCTATTCAGCATATAGACAACTGTATTAATAGCCTCAGCCCACAACTCTTTACCCATGTTTTTGGCATGCAGCATGGTACGTGCCACCTCCACCAGGGTGCGCGTGTCTCTTTCGGCCTGGCCATTCTGCTCCGGCGTATAAGCCACTGTTGTTTGGTGCTGTATGCCCTCGCTAGAGAAATATTCCTCCATTTTCTTATTCACAAATTCACCCCCACCATCAGATCGAAAAATCTTTAAAACGTTCCCTGTTTTCCTTCCCGCAGACTTATTTTGCATGAAGTAGACATGACGAAACTTAGTAAAATCATCCTTGATAAGTAAAAAGAATCTTGCCCCTTCAAGTGATGCTACTTCAAATGGTCCACATACATCAGCATGTACCAACACCAAAGGTTGTGTTGTACTGGATACACTGTCTTTAAAAGGAAGCCTATGTGCCTTTCTCTTTAAACAATCAATGCACTTTGTATTGTCCTCAGTGTATATATCTGTAGACGCCAAAAGGTGTAGCTAAACAGCATTTTCAAGACGACTCTTCACTCAATTCCAAATGATGGAATCCTTCTGACAAATCTAACACTGTAAAAACTTTTTTTCCTATTAACTTAGTTGCTAGATCATCTAGTGTGGGTAACATTTTGGGTTTCTTTACAATAATTTTATTCAAGTCAGCTGGGTCTAAACATAATCTTATCTTTTTGTTAGGGCGTTCCACAAGAACAATTCTATTGACACAAGCTTTATTATTTATATTGTCAACTTTAACAATAGCCTCTCTATTAACAAGTCTTTCAAGCTCAATCTTTAGTGGCTCTAACAATGAATGAGGGATCCTAGAAGGTGGATGACAAATAGGCTCTGTTGGGCTTCTAGTGGGAATATCAAAAATACCTGGAACTTTCCCAACACCTTGAAAAACTTCAATATTATCACTTATAAACTTATCCCTACTTGGATTATTAATATTTGTATTAGTGACACTATGCACTCTTTTAATTAAATTTAGATTTATACACCCAGGCAAACCAAGCTACATTGATTTACAATCTACTATTAAGAAATTTTCATAACACTTATTATTTTTGTATTGACATTGCAAATTTATCATGCCAACAGGTATAACTTGCTTGCCTTCAAAAGACTCTAACCTAGTATGTGTAGGCAAAAGTTTTAAATTTAAATTTTCATTTATCTTATTAAATAAAATAACCGGCATTATGTTGACATCAGCTCCTGTATCCAACTTACATTTTACCGTACTATTTTCAATCATAATATTTTCATACCACTTGGACTTAGCACAATTTTTACTTCTGACTTCTCCGCAGTGCACATTTTCAGATTCACTTGTACAGCTTGATTCCGTAGACTCAGTGTTGATTTCCTGGACCTTTTTATTCGCCTTCTTGCAGCTTAGAACAAAATGGTTGAGAGTCTCAAAAACTCAAAAAACTCAAAACTCAAAGCATTTATTTCAATTAAACCTTGTACAGGCACTTTTGAATTGTCAAAATTAAAATAGTCCGTCAGTTAGTCAGAAAGTTGAAGCTAGTTGCCCATTCCAAAACGTAGATCTCTATGGAGAAGAACGGGCAAGAAACTCCATGGACACTTTTAAATCAAGATATTACAAATCGTGGGTACATAATTATTGTTGCTTCTATATGCGAGAACAATGTAAAAAAAAAACACAAATGAAGAAACATTTCAAAATATAAGATTAAAAATAAGCCTTGGCAGTTAAGAAATGACCAATCTCAACCGACGGCGCCCGTTCACGAACATGACACGTGGATCAGCACCATCTAGCTCAACCATTTTGTAGGGAACCGAATGATCCAACACACGCGCCACCATCGATGAGACTTTAAGTGAGCATGACATGTTCTCAACCGCCATGCTCTTTCAAGTCAACATGAAAAAAATCATAGTAAACGAAAACATGGTTCTTACATTTACAAAATTTAAAAATGCTTCTAAATTATACAACACTATAGTTTGTAATTTATTTAAGAGATTAATAAAATTTTACTACCAAATAGGAAGACCGCTTCTGAAACTGAATCCGCATTTCTTACATTATTTTCCAAAGCTGGATATGAACGGGGACCGTGTTCTGTTTGACATCTTCGACAATTAAATGTAGACTTCTTCTGTTCCTGCTGCCTCGAAACTTTGGCTGCCTCCACTGCCGCAGGATGCATAGCAGACACTTGCCTAGCTGCTTGCTCCTTCGTTTGACAGTATTGAATTGTTTTGAGTGAGGTCATCGACTCTTAATAGAGCCTCCTGTGTGGCTTTGTCAAAGACAGTCTGTACTATGTGCTCTCGCATTATTTTCTCCTCTATGGTTTCAGTCAGTCTGTCAGAAAATTTTCAAATGGCTCAACCTCCAGTTGTCTTCTTTCGTTAAACTTAAAGCGATCGAAAACCTCATTTGTTCTTGGGTTGACGTGGGCCGTGATAGTTGCAATCACATCCTCATATTTATTTTCGTCTTTAGGTTTGGAAATCGGAATCGTAGATATAATTCTTGTTGCTTCTGGGCCCATAATGTTGCGTAAAAGTGATAGTTTAACGCCATCCTCAGCTTTGTTCTTGCCTATTACAACCAAATAATCCTCAAATGTGCGTAGCCAAAACCTCCACTCGGATGCTGCATTTTCATTCGTGATGTTTAGGTTTGAAGGAAGTTTTACAAAGCTGGTATCCGTCGCCATGTTGAGCACGCCCCACGTGGTTTTGCTTATTGTGTGCAAACCTTTTAATTACATTTTGCGGTTTGAGGAGGGCGACGACTACGTAAACGTAGGCTTATTTCTCGAACGGCTGCGCCATGTTCTAACTTATTGTGAGTAGAGAAATCAGAAAAACACTATACATATTTGAGCACTTTATATTTTACAACTTGGTACAATTTTTGACCAGAGACAATCAATCAAAGACAACCAACCAACCACTAGTGTTGTTAGATTAGTGAAACTAAATAGTGATGTTCTTATTACATCAAACAGTGGGATTCAAAAGATCCCGATCATTTAAATAAAAACAAACGGGAAGATTGTTGGAGAAAGATCGCTAAGGAATTCAACTGACCTTTACCTGAGTTGAAAAAAAATTTGACTCGTTGACAGGTTCATACCGACGCGAAAAGTCAAGGGAGAAAAGAAATAATATCACTGGTTCAGGTAGGTAACGATTTTTTTATTTAACTATGATTATAGTGTCAAATTAATCAATCAAATTATTAATTGAGTTTATAACTGGGACATTATTTTATAAAATAATTACAGTCTTTTATAGCAGGTATTTAATAGCAATATATAAGTAAGTACTCATTTTATTGTTACAGGTGCCGACGAAATTTATGTATCGAAGTGGTTTGGATATAAATATTTTGACTTTATATCAAATAAAAATGATACTGGAATTACGGAATACAGAATGTAAGTTATGTTTAAGTTAAGTTAAGTTATTTATGTTTTTTTTTTTCAAATTAATATTGATGCTGCCATGGAATTATATCATTTGTTACAAAATGTGTTGCTAAATGTAGACGAATATCTTTAGCGCTAGCAGATCCCCTGCGCGGAATGGCCGTTAGAGGTAATAGTGTTGTAGACGGGATATTGTTTCTCCATTGACCAAAAATAAATGAGCCATCAATTTCTCTATCATAACATTCTGGTCGAATAGAATGGTTATTTCTTCTTAAGTAATTATATAAATACATACTTGCTAAGACAACCTTTGTAGCTTTTCTGGCTCTAACAGAATAGGTTTCCTAAGGACTCTGTATACTGAACTTAAAATACCAAAGGCATTTTCAACGACTCTTCGTGCTCTACTAAGTCGATAATTAAACACTCTTTCCTTGGAACCTGCTTCTGGATTACCTTCAAATGGTTTCATAGTATATTTGTTAAGCATAAAAGCTTTGTCACCCAATATGAAATATGGTATTTTCATTATGTACGGTATTTGTAGTATTTGTGCTTTTAGAATGTTCGGTTAACGGTTTTCTAATTTTTGATATAAACTCGTATTTTTAAAAACTCCGCCATCGGAAATACGCCCTTTACTTCCGACATTAACAAACAAGAATTTGTAATTAGCATCGACCACGGCAAAGAGCACTATACTAGCAAAATTCTTATAATTATCGTAATCTGTACTTATATTGATGGGTTTTTGAAGGGCAACGTGTTTTCCGTCCATAGCACCTATAACATGCGGGAAGTTCCATTTCACCTTAAATTCATTTGATACCGCAAGTCATTCTTCTTCTGTAGACGGTGTCTGCAAATAACATAAAATACATTATTTTTACAGAGCGAACCTTTCACTCCGGCAGAGAATACGGTTTTTATACAGACAACATCAATTTCTCACAATCAAGAAGCCATTCCCAATGAGCAAGAAATAGAGCAAGTCTCACAGTTGTCACAGCAATCGGCGCCATCACCACAACAACCAGGACCATCACAACAAACCGCGCAATCGCCACAACCACCAGGATCATCACAACAACCCGCGCAATCGCCACAACCACCAGGATCATCACAACAACCCGCGCCATCGCCATCACAACCACCGCGAAAGAAAAAACGTTCAGTGAATACGAACGTACAAAATGATTCTCTTGACAGTATGTTGAAGGCAACATTTGGAATTCTTGCGAAAACTTCAAATACTATGAATGATTCATGTACAGTATTTGGCAATCATATCGCACATGAACTTAGAAAATATGATTCTTACACTCAATCATGTGTTAAAAATGCGATTAATACAATTATTCACGAAGCTGACATGGGAAAATATCAGATGTATAGACCAGGATATTATACACAACAACAGTATGAGCAACCCGGATCTAACGCTAGTACTACATCAACCACAACCTCTGGTAGTGTAAATCTGCAGAACACACAATCATGTACCTACTCAAATACCCGACTTTAATTTTGAAGACAGCTTTGTTATAAAAAAATGAGGCACTTAAATAAATAATTTGATTAATTAACATTATTTTTATTTACCTTAATGTAATCACTTAGGGCTTTTTCTGGGACTATAGTAGATATAGATTGTTTTGACACTTTAAAAAGATATTGAAGACTGGTAAAGGAGTCTCCTGTTGCCAAATATTTCAATGTTATCAGCACTCTTTCTGATACTGTTATTGCCTCTCTGTAGTTAGTGTCACGTGTTTGTATTTTAACAGCCACTAAAGAGCACAGATATTCAATGTCTTCTGTAGACATGCGTGTAACATTTGAGACTGAATTTGCCAACGAATTGCTTTAATAAGTTGTTACCGTATTGATTACGATTTTTGTATAATTTCTTGATCCAGAGTTTTCGTTTTTGTCTTCTTTTTTTTTATTAAATAACTAGACAATATAAAGGCCGCAGCGGCTAAAAACACGTCATTCTCCATCGTGCAAGGAGAGAAACTATGCTCAAACTGGCCACCTTGGCTCGTGAGGCCCGCTCGCAGCTTTCCAAATTTACCTCGGGTATTACGGCTCGATTAATTTAACTCAATTTGATTTGGAGTTGGACTGAATTTAATTTAAGCATTTTTGTTATTTTGTTAATTAGAATATTATTCGATGATTAGTAAACCATACTAAGAGTTAATTTTATGTTTTATGAGAATTTATTATTTTTATGTTTTATGAGAATTAATTAGAAGTGCATTTTGTTGGTTCGTTGTTCGTTTTGTTTATGTTGAGACTGTTGGGAGATGTTTAAGTTTGATAAAAATTTTATTTTTAGAACTGATTCCTAGTAGGAATCCTACTTCCTAGTCAAACACTACATTTAATTAAAGTATTTGAACTAGTTAACCAGTAACCTAAGTTATTTTAATAAAGGAATAAACGGGCATTTAATATTTGTAAATTATTGCTAAGAACTAACTGATTGATTACCAACATATCAAATAAGTAGGTAATAAACCTTGTGTCAGTGAATATTTTGTTTTATTTAGAAGATAAATTTATTTAGGTTAGGTACCTACTTACTATTCCTCCGCAAACTAACTTTGTTATACTGAATTTGCTAACTTTAGCTTAATCCCGGAAATATCGACAAACCGGATTATCGGTATTGGTCTGGAGCCAATACCGAAAATTTTGCTTAAATGATTCGGTATTGCGACCCCTACTCGCCAGCCGCTTGCGTACTGCGCGCATGTTGCTCGCGTGCGGTTACAGCCTACGTTTGGATGCGTCCACATCTGGCGAATGCGCAGCTCGCGAACCGCTCGCGACCTGCTCACGCGCTGCACGCGTGCAGTTACTGCCGTTGTTTGGTGCGGTTCTTTAGCGCAACTCACGAAATGCTTGTATAGTGAGCGCGTGCTATGCGCGATCTGCACGCGCTTATCGTTCCGTTTGCTTTCATACTGGAGCCTCAGTTGTACATTTGCTTTCCAAGACGATGGACTACACGAGAACTGTTCATATAATTGCTACATTGGCAGCTATTTTATTACTGATAAAAAGTAAAAAAAAAGAAAAGCGCCGGCCGGCGTTGGTGGCAAATTCCGATTTTTAAAACAAGACAGAATATAGTACCGGAGTTGAAAAGCCATATTAAGCGGGCACTATGCTAATTTTTTAACATTGGCACCAAAATTATATGAAAATTTACTACAGATGGTTAAGGAAACGCATTTTAAGGTGCTGATAGACTTGAGCATATACTTGTAACAGAACATCGAGCATTCGCCGTTCTTATATTTGCCGAACTGAACAACGAGCCGAGTCAAGCATAGAGCCAAACATTGTCATGAACATTTACATGAGCATTCTAGTGAACGCTCTAGTCCATGGGTTCCCAACCAGTGGGGCGCGCCCCACTTGGGGGGCGTAGAGTGATCCAAAGGTGGGTGCGAAGAGCGGCTTAAAAAAAAAATATTTCGCGCGCTTTTAACTGCGAGCGACGGACTGCAACAGCGACAAGTCAAGACGCGATCACCGCCCCGCCCCCGCGCCGCGCCGCCCTCGCTTGTCGCATTACCCCGTCGCCCGTCCGCGCCCCGCTCTCTCTCACTCAGTGACTCGATGTATGCTGCGAGTGAAGTGTGTTTCGCTGAACGTTCCGCACGATACTTTTAAAAATAGCAAATAATGAGTACTTCTAGTAAAAAAAGAAAGTATAGTGATGATTACATTAAGTTCAGTTTTACTGTGACGACTAAATCTGGTTTTGAGCAACCACAATGTGTTATATGTTATTAGGTATTAAGTAATGATGCGTTGCGACCTACACGGCTTATGCGACATCTTGAAACAAAACACGCCGCATTAAACAACAAACCAGAAGAATATTTCGTAATGAAAAGCCAAGAATTTAAACGAATTCAGACCAATACAGCGGCGTCGTTCGTCCCATCAACAGGTAAAAATTGTTGAAAGATCATATGAACTTTCACTGCTCATAGCTAAAACCCCATACTGTTGGCGAGTCCCTCGTAAAGCCCTGTTTCATATTTTTGATCTATTAGTTTTGTAATAGTGTTTCTACTTGGAATACAATAATGTGGGCATAATACTTTCATGAGGTGTAGAAACCCTTTTTTTTCTGTAGCACTTAAAGCCAAATCATCAGCAACAATAAAATATATACATAATAACATTTGTTATTCTACAATCCTTTAATCCACCTCTTCGAAATGCGTTTATATTCAACATCAGATCATCTACACGTTGCTGGTATACAGATGACTTCCGTTTTGGTGTTGACGTTTAAGGTATAGGTTCGTCAAATTCAACCGATTCAATTATTTGAGATAGGTTGCCGTCCCTAAATTGATTCGCAGGATCAGATCTAGAAGTCGACTCGTCTAGATCAATCTAAAAATAAAAATTCTTCGTTATTTCATTTTAATCAAATAAAATCGGTTGTATAAAAATATGGGCAAAGAAGTAGGTACTTACTCGCATATTTTGTTGTGACGATGACGATGCTGATTGCGAAGTATGACCGCCATCTTCTAACGTGTTCTGATGATGTATTTTTAAATGCGTTTGTAAATTCGTAGTATTATTTTTTGTTTTTACGAACGTGACATAGTTTGCATTTTCCACCGTTATAAGATTTTATAAAAAAAAAACTCCAAACAGTTGATTTTACTGGCGGTGTCATAATAAAACGTAAGATAATTATGATATACGTGAGATACGATATGTTGCTTGAACTCAACAGATTGTATGAAGAGAATGAAATAATAAACTTTTATTAATCTGATTGGCGGTGTAGTACTACAAACTCACAAAGGTAATGTAAATCTACCTACAATTTACAAGTCTAAACAAAAGCCAGCTGATTTAAACAAGTTTGTCAATGGTAGGTATAATTATCTTATTAACAGAGGTCGGAAGTGTAGGTACAATATTACAAATAAATAGTAATAAAAACCTCAGAGATTGTTCTCACAAGCTATGATGTGTGAACAACAAATATGGCAACATGGACTTTTGCAACTTCGGACATCCGATGTCGTTGATGTAAATTCGGCAACGTCGCATGTGCAGTAGTTTAAATTGTGTAAAAGTAAATAGCTTTATTATTTAATAAATGACGGGATTTTTCTGCTCTTTAAAATTAATTTCGGAATTATATATAAACATGGATGTCTTTTTAGGAAACTTGACACCCACTCAGTACCTGGACAATTATCTTTAAATTTTGAAACTCTCCGACTAATTTTCTCCAAATATGTTCTAATAACGATGCGAAGATCAAAAACTGAGAGGAAAGCCGTACTTGCTCAACCTTAAAATGCAGTCGACAAACAAGGCTTCTTCTTCACTTGAAAATGTTGTTGGAGCGCCTGGAGGTCTAGATGGCATTTTAGATCGTTGGAGTCTTAGCTGATTAATAATGGTTCTGCGTGGGATGCCATACGTTTCACTGGCTTTTCTTTGCGTTAATTCTTTATTTTCTATGGAAGCCAAACATTGTCTTAGAGTTTCGGAGCTGTAATTTTTATAATTTCTCGACCTTACAGGTTTTTATAATTTCTTGGCATCTTTTCTGAAACTAAATAACAATTTCCTTGATAAAAGGTGTATTAATAACCACTTACAATGAATAAAAAATGTTTACTTTTGAGCGGCTTATGTTTGGGTTTACTTCACAGAGTACATTTTTATAATAGGGTATAGACTCGTCACTCACGTCATTTTGCTGAATGTTTGGCGTATGGCGCCATCTGGTGTTTTGTGCAATGTACTTTCGCACTAGACTTCCTAGAATTTTTAAGATTTAAAAAAATATATCGATTGGAAATTAAATAAAACGAAATAGATAATACAAAAATCTGTTTTTATTTCTTTAACATTTTCGTACAGTACACATGTGCTAATTTTTGAATTTCATCATTTTCATCGTAATCAGTTCTGGACCCTGATAATAACTTGTTTTTTTGCACCAGTTATACACAAATAAATCAAGAGTAATTTGCTTAATTTTTAAAATTACCTCTTTTTTGTGCTCATTGCATTTTATAAAACTGTAGTCAATTACTATTGATAATATAGTTTTTATGTATTGCATTACATTTTACATTATGTCAGATTTTTTTCTTAGTATGTTCATGACCACATCTTGAATATTGGAAAAACACTTTATCAATGTAAGTGATGGATACGTGAGGCAAGTTTTGTTTTTGAAATATTCCCTAACCTTAATAGGACTTTCACTAATGTCTTTATTATATAATGATTCTCTACATAGAGTGCACTTTATTTTTAACTTGCGTAGCACATATCCAGTTACATAATCTATTTGTGCTCTTATTTTAGGATCACTCCTTTTAATTTCTAAATCTTAAGTATGTGGTCACTATCAACGTCTTGAAAATCTACTTCCGTTGTACTAGCTGACCTATCACTCGTCTTAAAAAACAAGATCTTTAAAGATTTAAATATGATGCAAGAATCCACTTCACAATTGGACCCAGGTGAATGTAGACTACTCATATTATTTATTAGCAGTGAGGCAAAAGCTGCTTCGAAGGAAGCACAAGAAGGAGAGTTATTTCGGTACCCACGGCTTCTTATGCTTCCGAAAAAGTTTTCTAATGGGTCCTGGTTGAAGTGGCGCATCCAAAGTGATGTCAGCTTATATTTGTTTTGTAATACGTCTAAAAGATATTCTATATTATCAATAGTGTATAACCAGTTTTTAATAGAGGGTACAGTAACCGATTTCCATTTTTTTTAAAACTCATTGTGGTCAAAACTTTTTTGGCTTGAGCCCATATGTTTTTTATGGTTCGATCTTGGCGATACTGGGCCCAGCAGTAGTTTTCCTCTTCTCTTTTTAAAGTTGTCAAAATTACCACGGAGTCAAACAATTCGTCGAAGAACTTGAGCAGTGCAGCTGTTTCCTCACATTCTTGAGGGAGTACTCCTTGACCTGAAATAACAACATAGCTGTTGTTAAAATGAGTTTTATTGCCTGTCTGTGTTCTGTTAATAAATTTTTGATGACTAGTGAGTCATCAAAAATAACTTTGTTTGACTCTGTTAACAAATTTCAAACAGAATTTTTTTCGCAATTTCACGTCTGGTCCCAAAGTAAAAGTCGTTCATAATGATGAGTACAGTGACCTCGTAAGAGGTTGTCCGTTATTTAAGTTACACCTTGTATAGATATAAACAAAAGATATTATACTCACATGCTAATGATCCTATTTGCCCAGCTACAGTCCGGCTGAATATTTGAGTAGCACATTTAACTTTCATTTTCGAAATTTTATGTGGGATCACATGTCTGTCTGTTAATTTAGGTATTAGCCTATTGCCAACATATATGCCATCCTTCCGATATAATTCAACCATGTGATCCCACTTTCCAGTGACATTTCTCCCATTTAAATCTGCCTGCAATAAATTGTTTCTTATTCCTTTTATGAGGTGAGGAGGATCATATAAGGGCACTACTTCATTGCCATCTATTTCAAAAATGTTGTATTTTATTTCTTTACTTTTTCTTAAATACATCGTTCTTGTCTCATTTATTAGCCAGTTTATAGCACTAACATTAGTTGCACCTTGGTCACAAACTGTTGCTAATACTTCTAAGCCTATGGACTTTAGCTTTCTAATAATTGTTTTTAGTTGAGTCACTATTTCCATTGCTGACGTTGTTGAGGCACAAACTGTATACGCCAAAGGCTGTTTATAATTTCTGAAGGTCCCCCTAATCATAAAACTAATGCATGGTCAGCTATCTTTCTCTTCCTGTTTTCACCACCGTCGACAAATCCAGTTATCCAGTCTCGACTCTTACTGTAGTCGAAGTGTGGTGCAAGTGCTACTACATCAAAAAGTAGGATGCACAATTTGTCGTTGTCCGTCATTTTATCCACTTTGCTCTTTAGCTGTCGAAACAAATCTTCGTTCAATCCTGGCTTGAGTGCCTCTCTTGTAATCATACGACTTAGCGTTAAAGGTGAAAGTAAAACAAAAAATCTTCTAAGCCAGCGATATGATCTCGGACCCTGTTTGTAGAGAGCTAAGGCCATAACTTTTTCATTTTTGGTGAATCGCCTTCCCAATTTCTCTAAATTGAAGTTGGGTAAATATTGATGCTGCAGGTGTAAAATCCTTTATAGCCTTTTGAAAAGAAGTATTTTCAGACAAAATGAATGACTTTTGAAGATATTTTATTTTCT
This sequence comes from Luperina nickerlii, assembly GCA_963855955.1. NCBI lineage: Eukaryota > Metazoa > Arthropoda > Insecta > Lepidoptera > Noctuidae > Luperina > Luperina nickerlii. Next base: position 5,611,945 of record OY979671.1, read on the forward strand.
TGTTTAATGCAACCACCTCAGGATTATACAAAGTAGTCCTCTTCAATTTACCTAAAAAAAGAAATTAGTCATTAATCATGCAGTCATTTTATTGCACAGTGAATTGGATATCGGATTGGACTTGTTATCAGTCACTCACTGTAACTCAAGTCTTTGAATCACAATGTACTTACGCCTTGGCAAAGAGGTCACGAGTTTGGATGTTGATAGAGCATGTTCAGTGGATGTTGATGGTAAACCACTACATGTTGGTGTTTGAGCGGTTGATAGCATTGATGTTGACGGTTGAGCAGTTGATGGCATTGATGTTGATGGTTGAGCAGTTTATGTGGACAGTTGAAATTGAGAGTAATCCTGGTTGGATGACATGCTGTGTGCTCCATAATTTTTTGAGAAAAAAATACTCTACCACTTATACCCCAATTAGTTCCTTGGATATTGAAGATACAATAGAAGGTACTTTAACGTTAGGTTTAAGAGCAGATACAACAAATTTATTGGAATTAAGAAGAGGACATTTCAGAAACAATTCTAACGATGCCAAAGCGACAAGAGAAGAATATTTAAATTATTTTAATAACGAAGGCACTGTGTCGTGGCGAATAGAATGTGTACATAAATACTACTTAATATTAAATACGTAAGTCTACGATCCCTAGGACCTGTAAAAGAATTAAGCTTCTAACCAACATTTTACCAAGTGCAAGTCAGACTTGCACTTGTCCAGTTTTTCCTGATACATACTATAGACATGTTCTAAAATAAAATTAAGCAAAACGTTGTTTTAGTAAACCAGAAGTTGTGTAGCCCGTAACACCTTGGTGAACATGTTAGTGCTAAACCCCATTGAGCTACCAAGATTGAAAAAATATAAGTATACACAAACATTATACCGGTACCTGGGAGGGTATATCATCAAAATTTGGTGTTGACTGTCTGGGTCTGTGCGTGATCCATTAAAAAATCCAGCTGGTGAAAATACCATAAAGATGGTTCATAGATATCTTCCATGCCAGCACCAGATCGTGTGGAAACATTCACTTTTTTCAATTCTTTCCTATAGGAACTTCTAAGAGAATTTATTTTGTTCTTGATTGTATCCTTCGTAGCTTCTGGGTTGACCTAAATATAATTCAGTATAATAATTTGATAAATGAAGTAGGTAAGGAATACTCGTACATGTAAAATAAAACTAATTATTATAAAAACAAAAGTCAATAGTTCACGTCAGCTTTGCGTGCGGCGCTATGTGTGCAAATAAAAAAGTTAAGACGGAACGCTGCCAACAATAAAGAGAGGCCAGTGTAAAATTACATCTCGCTCTATCTATACGTACACGCTCAAACGCACACATTTACATCAAAATACAATTAAATTATACGTTTTAATAAATGCACACAAGCTTACGAAACCGGCCTCACTTCTCTGTTCGCAGAGTTCCGTCTTAACTTTTTTATTTGGTCTGAGGCGTAGGTGAGCATATTACTTATTTGGGTGGTTGTTAAATTTGGAGATATTATAAGTCAAGCCACAAAATTATTTATTGGCCACGTGATTAAACTTCTAATTTTATAACTAAGCAACGGGAAAATGTCATGGCTTCTAATAAACTAATTCGTCTTTTTTACAAGGCCAACTAAATATTCTATAGAAAGCGTCAAGTAACGATCATCAATTATTGTGACTTGTCCTTCTTATTTAAACATAGCCACCTATTTACTAATTCGGCCACGGATTTTATATCTCGTCACCATTTCACGTTGTACAGCTTCAACACAATGTCCTCAAAAATATATAATTCTAGCTTGTACAGACAGCATCATTTATTATAACTTATCATGTAAAATAATACATCATATTCTTTTATCGTGAAAATAGCCACTGCATGATTTGGCGCGAGTACGCAACCGGCCATTTGCACCAATCAGAGAGCGCCATTTGATTCATGTAACGACGAGTTGAGTTGATCACGTGTAATTGTTATAGTCGTTCGTGCGTTCGTATCGAAAATCATTAGGTCTAACGTTTAATATACACTACCGCTCAAAAGTATTTGGCCACCTGTATTTTGTTTAAGTTACAAACAATACATTTAAAAAAAAAAAAATATTGGGTTTCATTGTTTGTATAACACCGCAATATACTTGTCTACAGTACATTCGTAATCAGCTATTGTTATTTGCCGACTCCTGGTCATAAAACCATGATAGTGTTATTGTCGGAATTTCTTTGAAGTTAATATTTGAAGTCGCAATTTTGTTTGGATTTAGTTATTGAGAAATAAACACAAGTAAAATAAAGAATAACTATCAAAAATATTTTCACGCTAGTTATTTGATGTCATTTGACCAGAAAACACGTTCTGCATAGCTCAGTACTTAAAGTCTACCAATATTTTTTTGTTTTTCCTTTTTGAATTTCATTTTTTAAAGAAAATGGGTAAAACTAAGGAATATTCGCAAGAGGTCAAGGGCATAATAATCGGCCTTCATAAATCCGGTAAAAGTAATCGTGAGATTTCAAAATTACAGAAGATACACTCCACGACAAAACTTTAGCACACTACACATTTTTTATTACAACTCTTAATAAAAAGAAATTTTCAGCTTTTATATTCTCTGATTGAAGACAGTAAGTCAAAGTAAGTAAGTAAATATAAGAAAGAGACAGCTACGGTTTACGCATATGTTCAGCTGAAGGTCATGCCTCTCGGACAGCGCGACAAAACTATAGCACACGTTTAGTATGTCGTTGACTAGCAAAGAGTTAATACGTATTGTTTTCGTTTGGTAAATAATATACGTATCCCATAGTATCACTTATTTAAAATATCAATTTATTTGTTCATTATGCCTCGCGGAAAAAAACTTAATTCAGTTGAAATAAATATGATCAATAATTTAAAAAAAAACAAAATTTTAATGTGTCACAAATATCAAAAATAATAAAAAGATCAAGGAAAGTCATCATAAATTATTTGAAAGCTCCAGAAAATTATAAAAAAAAAAATCCAGGAGGTCGGCCAAGGGCCATAAGTGATAGAGATAGACGTGCAATTTTGCGAGTTGCTTCAAATTCTGCGTTAACAGCCAATCAAATCGCTTCTGAAGCTGGCGTAAAAACAAATGTGAGAAATGTTCAACGTCTCCTACGTGATGCTAAGCATTTAACCAGGAAGAAAATGTTAAAAAAACCACCTTTAAGTGAGCAACATAAAAAAGAACGCTTAAAATTTGCCGAAGAACATTTTGCATGGGAAAAAAAGTGGCGTCGTGTAATATTTTCGGATGAGAAGAAGTTTAATTTGGATGGCCCTGATGGGTATAAGTATTATTACCATGATTTGAGAAAAGACCAGATAATTTTAAGTCGCAGACAGCTTGGTGGAGGAGATGTTATGTGTTGGGCTGCTATAGGCTTTGAAGGAAAGACAGAAATAAAATTTATTTCTGGGAAAATAAATAGTGTAAGTTATATTAAATTAATCGACGAACAGTTAGCTAAATATGGAACACAAATTGGCGGTCAGAAATATATTTTTCAGCAAGACAATGCTGCTGTTCATACTGCAAAATTAGTCAAAGACTATTTTTCAGACCACAATATTCAAACTTTAACGTGGCCAGCGCGCTCCCCTGATTTAAATATTATGGAAAATTGTTGGGGTAAACTCGCACGTGCTGTGTACTTAAATGGTAAACAATATACCAATATTGAACAATTAAAAAATGCTATCCAAGATGAGTGGAAAAAGTTAGATCAAAATTATATTAAAAATCTATATAAGACGTTGCCAAAGAGACTGAAATTGTAAAAAATAGAGGGGGTTATACCCATTACTGAAATAAAAATTAAGATTAGTTGTTTTCTTTTTTTTTTACTAACTGTGCTATAGTTTTGTCGCACTGTTCGAGAGGCACGATCTTCAGCCGAACATATACGTAAACTGTAGCTGTCTCTTTCTAACATTTACTTAAATACCTTGACTCCTTGTCTTTAACCATAGAACATAAAAGCTAAAAAAAAATATTTATTAAGAGTTGTAATAAAAAATGTATAGTGTGCTAAAGTTTTGTCGTGGAGTGTACCAAGACAAACTGTTGACTACATCGTTAAGAAGTTTGCGACTGAAGGAACAACTTGCAACAAAAGTCGTTCAGGTAGACCGAGAGTTACAACTTCGTGTGAAGATTTGAAAATAATAATTAATAGCAAACGGAATAGACGATTAACTGCACCGGAAATAGCAGCACAGTTTAATGCGGATCGTGATAAACCAGTCAGTGTATCCACAGTTAAAAGAAGACTTTGTGAAGCAGGACTCAAGGGATGCATAGCGGTCTCAAAACCACTTCTTAAACCTATTAACAAAAAAAGAGACATAATTGGGCGAATGAACACAAGAATTGGACAATAGCAGATTGGGAAAAGGTCCTCTGGACGGACGAATCAAAATTTGAAATTTTTGGAACTAAACGAAGAGTTTTTGTAAGGCGGCAGACAAACGAAAGGGTAAATGACGCTTGTACTGTGGCTTCAGTTAAACACGGGGGAGGGTCTGTGATGGTTTGGGGCTGTTTTGGTGGCTTCGCCGTTGGAGATCTTGTGCGAATACAAGGAATCTTAAAAAAAGATGGTTACAAAAAGATATTGGAAGATAATGCAGTGCCTTCTGGAACCCATTTAATTGGTCCGGGATTTATATTTCAACAGGATAATGATCCAAAACACATCAAGACTATGCAAGGACTTTTTAAAAAGAAAAGAACAACAACAGGTGTTAAAACTCATAATATGGCCTCCACAGTCCCCTGACTTAAACCCAATAGAACTATTGTGGGATCAGTTGGATAGAGAGGTGCGAAAACGTTGTCCCAAATCTCATGAAGACTTGTGGAAAAAACTGCAAGAAGAATGGCAGAAGATAACCAAGACAACATTGGAAAAATTAGTAGCCAGGTTGCCGAAGCTTTGTAAGGCTGTCATTAAAAACAAAGGTGGACATATAGATGAGTCCAAAATTTAAAAATTATATTCTTGCTGTGTCTAAAAATGGCTAATAAACATGTTAAAATAGTTATGAAATAGTTTCAATTAGACTTTTACAAAATGTATTTTACTAGGTGGCCAAATACTTTTGAGCGGTAGTGTATATAAAAAACTTCATTATGGTTAACACCCCGACTCAGAGTACCCCGACTCGGATAGGTTAGATTAGAAGGCTAAGGCGGGAGCGAAGCGTAGCGGAGCTCCCGCCTTAGTCTTCGTGGTTATTTTTTTTTAAACCACCCAGAAGTAGGAGCCCCGTGAAGCGGGGCTCCGTCGACCTATCTTAGCGCAGGTGGTAATAGTAATGTTTAATATCTACTTAGGTTACTATTACCTATAACTACGATAGAACTTACAAAGAATAAAACAAAGTTTTTTTAAGTTTTAACCCCTAGGTGCATGATTTTTTGTTTATATGTAAAAAAAATATATGTGTTAAAGAAATACCTACAGAACACAGGAAAAATAATAAAAAAAATGTATATGTATTTTAATTAGTTTTATTGACTGAAAAAGGTTATTATCAATTTTGATAAACTATGCATTAGTAAAACATATTTTACTTAGTATGAAAAACTTGGAAGCAATTGTTTTTTCTATTATCACAGAGTGATATTTTACATTTTGCACACATAACAGAAGTTAGTTTTTTGCAGTTACCATATTTGCACTGATTTCTTTTAGCGCCGTAGGTTTTGTCATGACCAACTCCGTCTGTGCGAATATCTTCAGGAGGTAATATTTGAGCACCAAGTTTTGGTCTCTTTTGCGTCGTCGTATTTTCGTTTTTGTTCAAACTAGGTCTGCCTCTTTTATTTTCAGATACGGCTCCATATTTGCACAGAGTTTCAGCTAATTCCGTTCTGAAATTGGCTAGTTTCAATATGTTTTTGGGATTTGTTCCGGTCTTCAGTAGAACTTTTTTGTACAAAATCCAACTATTTATAACGGTCATATCTAACATATGGTGAAACAGCCTATTTGTCCATTTCTTGGATTTCATTCGTATTCTGTATCGGCCTAAGTGGCTATCCATTGTGTCTACGCCCCCCATGTTAGCATTGTACTCATTTATTGCTTTGGGGCAGGATATAGTCACGGTCTTTTTTTGCTTCTTGTCATAGCGATTGATAGTACTCACAGGCTCTGCACCTACATATGTAGATAGTAGCAAAACCTGCTTATTATCTTTCCAGCTTGTAGCTGAAAATTCGACACCTTCAAAAGAAGTGACATTCTCTTCGTACGAACCCCTTGGCACAGATACTTTGTTTACTTCTTTCTTTTCTGGTAACTTGCATGTTTTTCCCAATCTGTTTCTGCGGACTGTACCCAAGCCATAAATGCCTTCCTTGCGTAGATAATGAAAAAGAGCTAGGCTCGTATAATAATTGTCACAGTAAACAATATGGTTTACATTCCTGGGTACAGGCCGAATCAAACGCACCACTGTATTTGACACTGGTCCTAAATTTGGTTCATTGGGTAACCTTGCGAGATCATGTGTTCCCGAGAAGATTTCAAAAGGATACGCATAACCCATGAGACTACAGAGTACATACAATTTGAAGCCATATTTATGGGGCTTATTGGGTAAGTACTGCCTCATGAAATGGGCGATTCTCGCTGCGCACATGTGCTCATCTAAGGAAAGACGATGCTCAAAAGGAACCGTCAAAAAGCGCTGATTCAGGTGGTCTACTACTGTCCGTATTTTGTGTAATCGATCATGCTTAGGATTTTCAGGAGGTAGGTGGCCATCATTGTCATTGAAATGTAGTATTTGACGAATTTTTTCAAATCTGTTTACTGTCATAATGTCAGCTATTGGATGGAATCGTACATTGCTTGTCCATCTAATATTCGGATAATGGTATACCGAAGTATAAATCAAAATACCAATATATTTTTGTAGCTCCAGTAACGTGATCGGATCAGAGAAATTAGGGTTTTTTTGTATTGCATATTTATTCGTTTCTGCAACGATAGTTTTCAGTAAACTCTGTTGAAAAAAATACGAGAAGAATTGATATGGTGTAGACAAATCCAGGATATTTTGAGGGTAATCGGTTACTCCTTGAAATTCGAAAGCCTGATCAACCAAAGCCATATTCTTTCTTTTCCAAACTAAATTCCGCGCATTAGGGTAATTGACGGAATGTGGCTGGTTTTCTGGCAAATCGTCGAGTATCAACGGGGGATCAGGTGCTATGTCATCGTCAGATTCTGCCTGTTCACCACCTCTTTGTTGCCTTTGTTCTTCTTCTTCTTGTCTTTCTTCTTCTGCTTCTTGTTCTAGCTCTGCTCTCAAATCGCCTAAATTTTCGTAATAGTCTAAACTATCTTCGTCTACATCATTGTCGTCTTCAGAAATCTCTCCATTTTCTAACTGCCACAAGAGATTCTCGATGCGGTTATCATCCATGGTCCACTGCTAGGGACCTGAAAGCATAAATAACAATGCCAACCAAACGCAAAGCTAAGAAAACAGAATAATTTGCTTCAGAAAAGCGCGCAAAAATAAAACCATATTCGGAAAAAAATAGCCGCCAACGCATAAATTATCATTTTTGATAACAAACTTCAAGCTCAAAAATTGTAAGCATACACAAAAATCTGTAGATAAATAAATACATTTCCACGAAATAAGGACACTTACCAGCAGGAAAACGATTTTTACGTGATAAATACACTTTATTTTGTTATGATTTATTCTGATGAAAATTTCCAAATCGTTGACTTACGAACACTACGAACGGCAAAAGCAAATGTCAAATTTCGAACCAATCACATTAGACTATTTCGACTGAACCAATCACAGGAAAGTGTATGACAGTTTAGGTAGCGTTCAGAAACTTTATTTTTATATAAATATCATTCGTTTAGGAATTATGAGCACAGTAAATTGTATTATCAATTTTGATAAACTATGCATTTAGGGGTAGTAGGTGTTTTCATCATATATTACATAAGTTTTATATCTTTTGAGTGGTATGTCAAACGATTTTGTATTTAATGTATGTTATGTCAAACGATGTTATATGTAATGTATGTTATGCTTGTAAAAATTAGTTATTTTAAAATTATATCAATCGTTCATTATATTAACTAATCGCTATATTAAATAAAATTATAGGTTCCGTTGTTATATGTTGTTAATATTAGAGATTTTATTGTTATATCATCTATTACTTACCCAATATTAATGGCCAATATACTATTATTGATGACATTTTTAGCAAAATTTGGACGATCAATGAATGTGGGATGAGTTACATTTTAAACGTACCGAGTTAAAAAATTAGAAGCTAAATAAACATATTTTGTGATGTCATATATTACTATTTTAGAAGTTTACTGTTAGAATGCATGTTACAAATTTAGAAGCTAAAAAATAACCATCATACTGAGTTGAATTTAGATTGGCTTACATAGAAGATAACTAGTGGCTAAGATAGTATTATTTAGATGCTCGTTAATTGTGGCTGACTTAGTAATTTAGAAGGCAACATAAATTTTTAGAGGCGAATAATGCTATTAAAAAGAAGCCTGTTTAATTAACACCCTTAAATTTGCACTGCCGCGTCACTTAACCACACAAAATGCTGTTTATTTACAGGCGCACGCATACATGGCGCCGCGAGCAAATATGAGTTGAACTATCTATAATTCTGTAGTATATAGGTATACAATATACATACCTACATACGCTCGAAAAACACATTACCCTACCGCAGTCGGGTAAAAGGTTATAAGCGAGTAATAGATAGCTAAGTACCTACCTATTACTCGCTTTTATCAATCATACTGAAAGATTCTAGGTTCTGATAAACAATTAAGACCACACATAGACCGCGAAAATCATTACCCTTCGGCTTTGCCTTAGTCTGGTAAAAATGAAATTTAAAGGATTGTGGAACCTTTCCTCATACACAATTTAACATCTCATTTAATCAAATAAAAAAAGTTCTTTTCTCTTTCATTTTATTTATCATGTTTTCGTAAGCATAGTTCTTTTTATTTCGGTCGGAATAATCCTTAGATTTAATTTTCTATAATGCAGGCAGAGATTTATAAATACTTATAAATTCAGTCAAGAAGTCGCGATTTTACATTCGCAAATCTGCCATTTTTGAGTGACAGACGTCCACGACCCCACCGAACGACAACTAGCCTCGACTGCAGCTTGAACACTGAACGACCTACCATACACACAGGCAAGTACGCGCAGGCCGGGCTTGCGCAGGCAAAATTTCAAGCAAGTCGAAAAATGCGCAGGCCGCGCTGTGGGGTTGGCGCGTGATACAGTTTTACCAACTGCACGCACGGTGTTCCGTGTACAAACCGGCTTGCGCAGGCAAAACTGTGGTGAAGCTTGTGCGTGTGGTAGGCCCATTAGTTATTTTGTTTTTGTGATATATTTTTATCACCCCTTTTTCCACCTTCTCATAAGAATGGTTTATACGTTCCCACTGTTCCCAGAAAAGTAGTTTTAGTTTCCTTTAAAAGCATAAACCAATTCATTTTAACAATTGTGCATCTTCCATGCATGCAATCATAGGAACTTGGATCGCAAGACAATTTAGAAATGATGTCACTAAGAGACTTTATATTTTTAGGAAACGCAACGTTTCTGAATAAACTTAAAAACATAATCTCCATATTGCTGTGTTTTACGCATAAGCAGGTGTCACGGTTGTGAATGTTACGATAAAGGACATATGCTGGTTTATATCTAAAAAAAGTAGTGAAACTAAATCTTCCTCCCTCATTCTTATAAATTTTGTACAAGATAAATAGTAATTTTGTTTAGAAATTTATCAACGTTTGCTAGGACAACCATTTTTGCTAGGTAGGTAATGTACCTGAAAAAATATGCTTCTGTTACATACACAACCATCATCATCATTATCTTTCAGGCAAACGACGTATTTGAATTCAACTAATTCAAATAATATTACGAAAATGCATACATTTTACTTGTGCAATTTTGAGCACATTCATTTCAACAATATTTAATATTATCAAAATAAACACATACACTTGTGGGAACTGTCTGCGGAGATGTCCCCAGTGAGTCGGGGTGGCGCGGGCGCTGCGTTATGCTCCAGTGCGTCGGATGGGGTACAGCGCCGGGTTGAGGCTGGATGCTGCGTCGACCAGGAGAGGAATTGAGCTCTGCTTGTTGACCGGCCGAAAGTGCAGTGTGCTGTGCCGAGGTTGCTGATGAGGCTGAGGGTGATGACCAGGTATGCGCGGTCGCTGCATGCTGGTGGTCAGGATACCCGTTGAAGCCGTGGGAGCTGGCTGGCTGGGAATGCGCGTTATCCGCGGCTAGTGACTCCCGCTGGCGTTTCCCGGCTGCGACTGGTTTCGTCTGTATGCGCGCATTGCGGCTCTGCTGCGACGGTGATGCTTCACGTCGTCGGTAGCTGGATCGCTCGCCATTTTAACACGTACCTTGATTTAACACTCGCGAAACTCTTTACGCACTGTCTCGAACTCACGCTATTGATAGTTTTGATCACGTCGGGGTCACCACTGTGCGGAATTCGTGACCGCGTGGGGCAAGTGATACACTGATATCGTAATAAATTAGTCGTTACTTATTTTCAACTTATTTCAGTGTATCACTTGCCCCACGCGGTCACGAATTCCGCACACACTTATTGTACACAACTACATACATATTTAGCAAAAACTCTAAATATAACAACATAAGTGTTTGTGTTTTTTTTTAACAAAGTGACCCATTTAGGACGTTACGAATTAATATTACGTCACTTCATTCTTCAGATATAGTCTAATTAACAGGTAGTCCTTTAAACCTACAAGGCAGTCGCACGTTTTAAAGGGTAGGCAATCGATTTATCTATCGATTACCTCTTTTTTTTTTTTTTTTGTCTGTGGCTCTGTTTCTTGTTACTTGCCTGAGCGCTTTGCTTCATTCTTTTTTCGTGCGAGGCAGCGCGCGGTCGTCTATTGCTCGCGCCTTAGAAATATCTACTTAATTCTCAGACTTTAATCCAAGTTAAAAGATAATTTATAATTTTGCCCAAAAGAAGCTTTGGCTCCCCATACTTAGAAAGGGGATCGAAAAGGAGGCTAAAGAGAAACTGATGAAGCAGTATCAGATTCCAGAAAACTGCACCCTATTGCAAGCCCCCAAACTTAACCCCGAAATAGCTGCCACGATTTCCGACACCACCAGAACCAAAGATAAACGAGTCGAAAGCGCTCAACAGCAGCTAGGCCTAGGCATTGCTGCCCTCAATAAAGGACTTTCGTTGCTCCTTGAAAATGGGACAGAGAGGGTTAAGGCGATTAAGTTTTTGAGCGACAGTAGCCGGCTCTTATGCGATCTTCACCATGTTGAGACCGATGTTCGAAAAAAGTTTATGACACCAGGTCTGGACAAGGCGTTTTTAAACTTGATCCAAGACGTAGACAGGGATGAAACCCTGTTCGGCCAAAAACTTTCTGACAAGATAAAAGCATCCAAAGCTATAGAAAAGCAGGGTTTGCAAATAAAGAAACCTGCTCCAGTGAAGACAACAACATCTTCCGCCCAACCGACATCAAGCCGACCTCGCTCCCAGGTAAACTGGTCGGGCCCCTCCCGCTATGCGTCGAACAAGGGGGGGGGCGGGGCGGTTACAGGCAGACCAGACAAGTTGGTCGCAAAGGCTTTCAAGCGTCAGCGATGAAGCAATCCTCGCAGCCTCAGCAGAACCAGACCAAATCCCGTGCTCCGCCTCAGCAGCGTTAGAGGTACATGCTGGTCGAATTCAGTTATATTACAACCGCTGGCTTAAAATAACAGATAATCCGTTAGTTCTTAACTGGATTCTAGAAGGATACTCTATCCCATTTTGTAGTAAGGTTGTACAAAAATATATACCCTCTAATACTTTGACGTGTTAAGAAGAAACTGATATGACAGTAGCAATATCTAAGCTTACCCTTCTTTGCATGATTTTTGCTATTTTTTAAAAATAAATCAGGGTGATGTAATTAATGCTCTAGATTAAAGGAAAAATATTTAAAAAAATCCTAATGTAAATAAAAATATGTATTATGTAAAAAACAATATGATGGAAATTTACATCATCATGCATTGTCACATATTTGGCTCAGTACTAAATAAATAAAAAAATATTGTTTACTCAATCTTCTTTATTCTTTATGATAATTTTAAAAACAATTATTATTTTTATTTAAGCACAAATTGACGCCACATTTACTACACGAAATTGTGGAATAGCCTTTACATTTGGGAAATTTGCACCGGAGTGACCCACCTACTGTTGGCCAATGTTCAGCACCATCTTTTCTTGTCTTTTGGAGGTGGTGGTGCTGGAGAACCTTTTCTTTTTTTTGATAGTAATTCCTCTTCTAGTGAACTGGTACTAGGACGACCTCTTTTAGCGTCTTTGGTGGGTCCTCTGTTGCATAGCACAAAGGCCAATTCATTTCTGAATTGGCCCATTGTAAGTAGACTCTTTTTGGGTTCACCTCTTTCTTGAGCATTTTTTTTTATATATAATCCAAGAGTTTATAATAGCTAGATCTAATAAATGATAAAATATACGCAAGTACCACTTTTTAGACCTTATTGTTATATGGTTTCTGCCCAAAAAGCTATCCATGAGATCTACTCCTCCCATATGTTTATTGTACTCTTGGACAATAAACGGGCAAGTAATATCAATTTTTCCTTTTATTGTCCTGTCATATCTATTGACTTTAGTTACAGGCAATGCTCCAGCATAAGAAGATAGCAGGGTTACTATTTTATTATCTTTCCAAGCCACACAACTCAAATCTATACCATCATGCACAGACACTCTTTCCTCAAAACTACCTCTGGGCACAGATTTTTTCATGAAGTTTTTCTTCTCTGGAAGTTTATTATTTGGAATCCTGTTTTGTTGCACAGTTCCCACTGTGTGAATGCCTGATTTAGCTAAAAATACTACCAATGGCAAAGATGTATAAAAATTATCAAAGTATATGATATGGTTTTGCTTTCTTGGCACTCCTCGAAGTAAACGAACTACAACATTTCCTGTTGAACCAAGATCTGGTTCATCTGTGAGCTTTTCTGTATTCTCTTGTCCAGAATATACCTCAAACTTGTGGGCATATCCCATCAAATCACAGAGAACATATAATTTGAAGCCCCATTTATGGGGCTTCTTAGGCAGATATTGTTTTAAAAAATGCCCTATTTTGGTAGAACACATCTGTTCATCCACAGAAAGTCTTTGATCCATTGGCACTGTGGCAAACCTCTCATTGAGATGCTTGATAACAGGGCGGATTTTATAAAGCCTGTCATGTTCTGGATGACCTATAGGTTTGTGAAGATCATTGTTATTAAAATGTAATGATAACTTTATTTTCTCAAACTTGTTCAGTGGCATTGTTGAAGAAATGGGCTCATATCCAAACTTTGGCGACCAGTATGATCTTGTGCTAGGAAATTTGATTACTGACATGTACAATAATATACCAAAGAACTTATACAAATCATATTCTGTAACTGTTATAGATGAACTGGGATTACTCTGTATTATGTATAAATTTGTCTCCGCTACTAATGTTTTGATAAAATCTTCAGTGATAAAATAGTTAAAACATTGATATGGAGTTTCTAGGTGTGATAGACCACCTGAAGCAGTAGAACTCCCCAAGAAAGTAATTTTATCTGTGTCATACACCAGATTCCTTTTTTTCCAAATCAAGCTTCTTTTGTCAAATGGAAAACTGGATGAAGACTGCAAATTGGATGAAGTTGATGGGTGAGAGGGTTCTTGATCTTCTGTTTCTACAAGAGGAGGATCAATGTCAGCAGTTTCATCCACATCATCCCCATCATCATCATCATCGTCGTTCTCCTCCTGCAACACTCTTATAACTTCAACAGAATCGCTGTTTTCATCATCGGAATCTTGGTCATCGAGGTCATCTTCTGAGAGCCAACCGCCTTGTAACTTACTAAGATAATCTTCAATATCTCTTTCATTCAAGTTTCCCTAAAAAACAACATAAAATAAACATTTACAAAAAAATGTTTGCCATACATTACAAGTGAAATTACTGTATAGAGATGTAAATTTCCATCACATAGTTTTGAGCAATTTATTCACAGTGTTTTGATATAAATTGTACATAAAACAACAAAAACATGAAAACAAACCTTATTTCCACTCATTTTCACTTTTACTGTATTTTATATATCCGTTTATTTCCATAAAACAAACTAAAATCTCGCTCCTTTTTTCCAGTCACAACAAACAGCGGAATGACAAGTTCTAGGCCTGGTAATTGACAGTGACGTTTGCTATTTTTTAACAACTGCGTTTTGTTGTACGCAATAGTCGCTTAAAATGTTGCCAGCAACAACAAATTTACAGTACAAGGGTTTTGAGTACCTTTTTTTGTTGACTAAATACTATGATTGAAATTTCCCTCACCATGCAAAGAAGGGTTAATTTGGCAGCAGTATCGGTTTGTGAACGCTCTGAAGGAGACTTTATTTCTAGAATATTTCTCACCTCTAAACCTAACGGTGGCAAGCGTTTTATCTTAAATTTAAAACCACTTAACAAATTTGTTCAAAAGTCTCACTTCAAAATGGAGGATCACAGGGTTGCGACAAAGTTGGTGCCTAAAAATGGCTATCTAGCTACTATAGACCTTAAAGAGGCATATTTTTCGGTACCAATTTGCAAAGCACATAGAAAGTACTTACGATTTGTGTTTAATAGCACGGTCTACAAATACCGATTCGTTGCGGATGGCACGTTTCAGTGCCATCACTTCTTTTTAAGTGTGGCGTCAGGCACGGATATGTGTCATTTTGAAATCGATGATAACTCCTTCAATTAAGTTTTATGGAAGTTTTACCTGAAACCAAACTATCTTCATTTTTCACGTATATTAAGCTCGTAGCCTTCGTTTCTGGATACTGTAATATTTTTAAAAAAATAGGGGGCACCAACCTTTTTGGAAGTTGAAGTATTTGATATTAAATCATCATATGATAATAAATTATAAATGTATTACAGTAAAGCAGCTAAATCACTTTGCTGCGGTTGTCTTTAGCTTGTCTTCTATAAAATTTTACACCCGCTCTAAATAAAGATAAAATTTAAACAATAAAAGTATTTATATAGAGATGTTTCTTCTCCTCTTTTAATTACAACTCTCTAATCCTTATCTATAAAGAAATATGCATATACGTCGTAATCACATTTGGGTATCGATAGTGGGTAAATTTTATGTCTAGAAATATGGTAGGTACCTACTTACATAAAAAATATCACCGTGCGTCGTACCACGCTATTTTAAACTACGCGTATCAATATGGTTGTGGCTAATATGAGTCATGTCATGCTCATGCATGATGCTACGACACAAAATTGCATTTGCCAAAAGCGCTTCGAAAAAGGACTGTATTCACTCTAAATTAAAGGTTTATTTTGGATAAAATTGTATAGACTTACAAAAAAATGGAAACAGACAATGGACGGTCGGTCTAGGAGCGGCCGGGACCGTCCATTGTTTATTGTAACAACACGTGGTATAATTTTTTTTCTTTCGCGCATCTTGTTTTTTGAATTACTTCTGGTTTACTATCCTTAGTTATCAGACGTGCTTACTTTTCTTGTTATTTACCTTACCGATGACTTTCGCTTGTTTACTGGACTCTCGTGTTTTTATCGATTTTGGTTTTGCATTTGTGACGATTTTGGCTGTGTAAAGTGGACTCTGATTTTGCGTTGTGACAATTGTGGCTTTGAACTGGACTCCGTGCGACTTCAGCCTGTGCACACATCTCTACTTGCCGTGAACTTCAAGTAAGATTCTTTTTTATACATAAGTTATTGTTGCTAATTGACGGGCCTGTTGGTCTAGTAGTTAGTGAGGTGGGTTCGATTCCCATGCAGGTCAAACTTTGTATGATGAGCACAATTGTTTATTCTGTGTCTGGCTGTCATTATCTATAATATATATGTATACAGCCTTGGCCAAAAGTATTGAGCACCCATGATATCTTTCAGTTTTATGCGGAGTATCAAATAGAAATAAAACAAAACGTTTTATATGGGTTTATTTTACTATTTATTACTAGAAAATTAATATTTTGTGGGTCCACCCTTTGCCTTAATTACGGCAGAAATTCTTTTTGGCTTCTTAATTTGTTCCGACAACTCAGCAGCGAGCTCTGAAGATGTTTTTTCCTATTTCTTAACGACTCTCTCAGTAACTGACGATCTTGACGGTCTGTGGTGATGCGTTTGCGCCCGGTTCTCGGTCTATTTTCATGTGATCCGGTAGTAGAGAATCGCTGAATAGCATATTGCACGGATCGGCGCGAACATTTCACAGTTTTAGAAATCTCTACTTGTGATTTCCCTTGCTCATACAGAAGCTGTATCTGCACACGTTTTTCTAAAGAAAGTTCGTATTGTTTTGGCATATTGCAACAATAACACTTAAAACTTCTGAAATAAAATACAAAAGGCGCACTAGATCACTGGATGTGTTCACAACGAGCGATGGTAGCGAACTGATAAATAAATACAAAAATTGTAAAAAACACATTTTATTGCACCCAGGTGTTTTATTGCTAGCTGTGCGGCGTGGGTCATTGTTTAAACCTTTGTAGATGGCCGACAAAAGAATTCTTCAACAATAGATTTGATTTACTCCCATACTTTCCGTGAACGAGCGAAATTTGTAAGGTGCTCAATACTTTTGGCCAAGGCTGTATATTTATAAAAGAAAACAGTAAATATGTATATTTATCGGTTGTCTAGATCCCATAACATAAGCTTATCGTACTAGTCATAAAATGATGAGTTTTTTCAAATCAAATCATTTTATTGTAGATCTACTGATAAATATTATGTAACTAAATAAGTATTATTACTAAATATAATCTATACGTCTATTACTCTATACAAATAAATATAATTGGAGTGTCTGTCTGTAATATTAAAATAACTGTTAAAACCTCCATAAACCTCTTTTGGTGTACTTTTTACAAATTAAAATAGACAACACAATGAAAAACACGACCAAAAATACGTGTCTCTTTTATTTTCGTTTCCAATAGAGTTTTCATTCTTTTGCTGTTTGAAGAAAATGGAATACCATTCTTCGAGTTCTCCGGAACCTGAACCATTATTTAGCGTAGATCCTTTTCTAAGTGCGCCAGTTCCTGGACCATCATCTGGCATGTACCATCAGAATCCATATATGGATATTCCAAGTTCGCCAATTCCGGGTACATCATCGGCCATAGATCCCGTAAGCGTGGAATTGGAACGAATGATGTCTCCTCAAGAAAGTGAGCAGTTATATGACATTCCAGGCTTACAGTTATATGAAGACGAAGAACTGTATGGAATTCTAACCGGGAATAACGAAGAACTCTTAAATGAGTTAAGCGATGCAAGTGCGAACGAGGATGCAAACATTGTCGATTCTCACGCCAATGAACAGAACGAAGATCCAGAGGAAGAGTCTTTAGAAGAAACAACTGGCTGGTTTCCGGGTAATCCCAGTCAGATGTTACAGATACCATTTACGGGGACAAGTAGTATATTGCAGCCACATGACGCAGAGGTCCAAAGTCCTTTGGATTATTTTTTTTTATTTATGAATGCCCGCTTTTTAAATTTAATATTAAAATGTACAAACAAGTACGGTAACAAATTGAAAGTAGAAGCGACAACTGCACGTTCTCGCTTTAGCAAGTGGACCGATCTAAGTGTCGCCGAATTAAAAACTTTTATTGGCATAATATTACTAATGGGCACCATAAAGCTGAACAGAATGGTGGACTATTGGTCCACTCATTATTTTTTCCGTCTTAGTCCACGCCTATTTATGTCTAGGGATAGGTTTTTTTTAATTTTAAGAGCTTTGAACGTACAAGATATCGAAAGGACGGAGAGTATATTTAAAACAAAATCTTTGATCGATTTGTTCAATGAGACAGTTGACGCCGTATATTACCCATTGAGAGAGTTGACAATTGACGAATCTCTTATTTTGTGGAAAGGGAGACTATATTTTCGTCAATATATCAAAGGCAAAGCCCATAGATACGGCATTAAGCTGTACATTTTAGCCGACGCCAACGGTATAATTTTAAAAATTCACATGTATGCAGGATCCCAAGACGTACAAGTAGGAGGTAGAAACCACGTTAAAAAAGTGGTGCATCTGCTCATGCAAAAATATTTTGACAAAGGGCATCCTTTGTATTTGGACAATTTTTATACCAGCGTAGGGTTGGCTGATGAGTTAATAGGCAAAAACACGTATGTAACTGGTACCCTAAGACCAAACCGTATAGGAAATCCAAGAGAATTAAAAATGTGCAAATTAAAGCCTGGTGAATCGTGTATATTACAAAACAATAAAAAAATTGTCGTCACCAAATGGCAAGATAAACGGGAAGTATTATTTATAAGTACTGAACACAAAAGTAATTATAAAGGGACTACTAGTCGCCGTGTACGCACAATAAAATATAAGCCGGCCGTACAAATAAAGTATAATAAATATATGCGGGCACTAGATCGACATGATCAGATGCTAAGCTATTATTGCTGTGAGCACAAGACCCTGCGCTGGTACAAAAAAGTCATAATACACATAATCCAAATATGTTTGGTGAATGGTTATTTACTTTTCAACGCAAAAAACACTACAAATAAAACTTCATTATATAAATTTATAAAGAGTGTAATGCAAGAATTGTTACCAATGCCCAATGTATCAGAACTTTCTCGTCCTCTATCACAGTCAAAAATACATTTACCCGCCAATTTACCAAAGAGAAGTAATAATACCCTAAGAAAAAGATGCAGAGTTTGTTACACAAAAACTAAAAAAAGGGTATCTGTTATAACTGGCTGTCCCGATTGCCCTGGATTCCCAGGCCTGTGCCTTAATGATTGTTTCAGAGAATTTCACAAATATTGTAATTCTATGTTAGTTAATCGGATCTGATGTAATGATTTTTAATAAATATTATCATCTAAGTCAAAATTTGGTTAAAATTAAAATTGTAATTGAATTAAAATTTGGTTTTATTTAACTTTTGTCCGGTCTTTATTTGATATTAAAATTACTTTTTTATTATATCTAATATTTTCTGCATCTTTATATTTCTTTCATATGGTTTAAAGCGCAATAATTCATTTGAAACCAACTGGCCAAAATATTTACATCCATGGACGTCCAATATAGTCGGGCCATCATCTCTTTCTGTGCATGTTGCACTGTCCACCATTTCTTTTTTTGTGTACGTTGAAGTATCCTTACATGTTTTTTGGTTTGGTATAAATTCCTGTTCCCAGTTTTCTGAGTCTTCCCAGCGTTGTGAATTCTGTACTATCTCTTCGTCATCGTCGCATTGAGTTTCATTTTCTGTATCGGGAATGTACTTTCTTTTTCGCTGTAATTCTTAAACAATAAATAAACATTATCAGTATCTTGCCAAATATTATTTTTTTCTGACAATAATAATTTTCACATTTGTTGTGTATCCGTGAGAATGTTTGGATTTTTTTGTTTTTTCACACAAAAACTACCTTCCCTACGGATTATGTGTCGCCCCAAGAATTTTTACAAAAATCATGAAGAAAGTCATTGGTTACCTAAGGCAGAGAGGTTATAGATCAGTTATATATCTCGATGACATATTATGCATTGGAGATACCTTCAGCGAATGTCATTCAAATGTAACCAATACCCTAGAGCTGTTGCAGTGTCTAGGTTTTGTAGTTAATTTTGAAAAGAGTGTATTAACACCACACAGAACTTGTAAATTCTTAGGATTTATACTTAATTCTGCTGATCTATCCCTGTCTCTGCCTTCTGACAAGATAAACTGATGGAATATGGCCAGTAAAACAAAGATTACTTGTTATAGCAGGATTTATTAATTTAAATGTAAGCAGTGGTCGTGAGCCGTCGCGAGTACAGAGCGAGAGAGAGAGACCGATAAGTGAGTGAAAGAGAAAGCAGTCATTTTAAAAATTTAAACACGGGCAAGGATCTAAGCGCTATACAGCCAACACTCCCACGAAATGACAACTTTCTATTCCTTTACACATTGTTTATACCCACATATAAAAATGATTATGTAAATATATAGCTTGGTTTACACAATACCTAAACTTTTTCTCAAATACATAAATTGAAACTTACTTATCGGCTTTGTCAAAATATCAGCAATTTGTTCTTTAGTGTTTACATATTGTACACTTATACTTTTATCATTAAATTTTTCTCTAACATAATGCAATTTTATATCGAAGTGTTTACTTCTCTTATGTAAACTTTCATTCTTAATTAACTTTATAGCACTCTGGTTGTCTATAAACAAAGGAACAGTTTCATTGAATCTACACAATTCATTTAGTAAATATTTAAGCCAAATAATTTCTCTTGTTGCATTACAGGCTGAAATATATTCTGCCTCGCAGGTAGACAATGCTACATAACTTTGTTTCTGACTTGCCCAAGTTACAACACTATTATTAATCATTGTTACATAACCACTGGTTGATCTACGTGAGTCTATATCAGAACCAAAGTCTGCATCACAGTATGCTTCTACATTTAAATTTTCACAATGTGTATACAAAATACCTAAGTCTTTGGTACCCTTTAAATACTTCAAAATTCGTAACACAGCATTATAATGTGATTGATCATGATATTCAATGTACCTACTTACAATATTTACTGCCAACATTATATCTGGTCTACAGACTATTGCAAGAAACATGAGTGCACCTACCATCTGACGATACAATATTTTGTTTTCAGGAAATTCAGGTCTACACAATTTTATATTTGGGTCAGCAGGCACTGAAACCGGATGACAATCTTCCAATTGAAATTTATTCAACAATGACTCAATATATTTTCTTTGGTGTACAAAAATTGAATTTTCACTCATGTCTATTTGCATACCAACAAAACATTTTATATTTTCAGTAACTACAATTTGAAACTTTTCCTGTAAATCGGATAGAAATCTATTCATTAATGTGTTACTTTTACAAAACAAAAGTCCGTCATCTACATACAAAAGTAAATACATTACAACACTGTATTTATTTGATATAAATGCACATTTATCTACTTCACAAGCTGTAAAACCAAAATCTCTCAATATTTCAGTTACAGTTTGATTCCAGCACCTTGGTGCTTGCTTGAGACCATATAGTGACTTCTTTAATTTACAAACTTTATCACCTGCATTTAAACCTGGAGGAGGGGACATGTAAATTTCCTCAGAAATTGTACCATACAAAAATGCGGTTTTAACATCAAATTGTTTAACAATAAGTTTGAAATGGGTAACTAGTGACAACATGACTCTAATGGTATCATACCTTACTGTAGGTGAAAATGTTTCAGAATAATCTATGTCTTTTATTTGTGAAAACCCTTTTGCACAAAGTCTAGATTTAAATCGAATAGAACCATCTGAATTTTCTTTTACACGAAATACCCATTTACATCCTATGGGTTTCTTACCAGTAGGTAAACTCACAAGCTCCCACGTTTCATTTTCTTTGTGAGCTTCCAGCTCTTCGTTGATTGATTTTGTCCAGTGCTTTGCATCTGGAGATACCATGGCTTCCTGGAATGTTGTTGGGACTTCACAATCTGCTATCAATGCCTCTGCTATATAGGTCATTGTGTCTTCCTCTGGGTGTTCCGAGCACTCTTCCGAAGACTGCTTACCCAGGGCTTTATTCAGGAAATTTTCAAATACGTTCTTGTCAAATAGTGACTTACTACCATGTTGGCTCCTGCTTGACGTCGACGACTTACCACCATTGCTGGTGGCACCTCCGAACACCTTGGCATCACGCTGAGGACTCACCACAGCATGCGTCGTGGCCTGCGGAGTTGGAAGTGCACGGGTCTCCTTGGCATCACACGATGGGCCGCACTCCACCGTATGCATCGGGGCCTGCGGAGTCTCCTTGGCATCATACACGGTGTTGACCGGTGTATGCATCAAGGCCTGCGGAGAGGGTCCTGCTTCTGCTCCCTTTTCTGATAGCGGACACACCAAGCTATCTTCATCATCTAGGGGCAGCTGGAACAAGCTCTCCTCAACTTTTCGTTCATCACAGGTAGTAGTTTCATCAAATATTACATCTCGAGATATCTCCACTTTCTTGGTACGCAGATCCATCAATCTGTAGTTGTCCGAGTTATTGTCATAACCTACAAGTGTCATTTTCATACTTTTCGGCTGAAGTTTATTGCGTTTCTCCTTGGGCACATGAACGTAGGCTGTGCTGCCAAATGTCCTTAGATGAGAAAGGTTAGGCTTTCTTCCAACCCATTTTTCAAATGGAGTTATGCCATCTCTTTCTTTTCTGTTGTACAAATAAGCTGCAGTGTTCACCGCTTCTGCCCAGAGACTTGCAGGTAACTTGCTGTCGAAGAGCATCGCACGCGCAGATTCCATCAGTGTCCTGTTCATTCTCTCACTACAACCATTTTGTTGAGGGGTATAGGGAGCTGTCCGACACAACTGAATTCCATGTTCTGATGCAAACTGCTTCATCTGACTGCTGGTGTATTCACAACCATTGTCTGAGTGAAGGGCAGTGAGCCTGACACCTTGACTTAGTATTTGCTTATAATAGTCTTTGAAGCACTCAAAAACTTCACTCTTTTTAGATAATAAGTACACCTTACAGTACCTTGTTGCTTGATCGATGAAGGTCACAAAATATCTCTTGCCACTTATTGACCTGACAGGCATGGGTCCACAAATGTCACTATACACCTTTGCTCCAGCAAGGTTAGCACTTCCTTGTGATGGTTTAAATGGTAAACGGTGCTGTTTCCCTAATATACACGGTTCGCAGAGAAAACTGTTTATTTCTTCTACTTTCATACCTGTTATAAGTCCACTTCGCACCATTTCTCGTATAGTGTGCACACTGATGTGTCCAAGACGCCTATGCCACAGTTCAATGTCACATACATTCGCCTCATGAGATATTTTAACACTGAATTGCATTTTATATAAGTTATTGTTGCTACTTTTGTTTGCGACCGCAACTAACATTCCCGAACTATCGTATATTTTGGCACTGGATTGTTCTTTCACTATTTTAAAACCTTTTGAGGTTATTACACCTTCCGAGAACAAGTTCT
Organism: Luperina nickerlii; assembly: GCA_963855955.1. Lineage (NCBI taxonomy): Eukaryota > Metazoa > Arthropoda > Insecta > Lepidoptera > Noctuidae > Luperina > Luperina nickerlii. Next base: position 5,635,219 of record OY979671.1, read on the forward strand.
TACATAGTTTTGGCACAAAGTAAACATCGTTTAAAGTAGACTCGTACCATTGTCCATCGAGTAGTTTGTTTACATTTATTGTCCCTTTTCCACACACTTGTAACTCAGTTCCATTGCCTATACGCACTGTTGATTCGAAGGGAATTAAGTTCGCAAAACATTCTCGAGCACAGCACATATGTACAGAGGCTCCACTGTCCAATATCCACACGTATTTACTATCAATGTTTATGTTGTTATCACTGACGAACGCAGATTTTTGAGACGATGACGCATGAGTGCGGCCCGTGCGTTTACTCGCTGGCGCCGGCATGACAGTGGCAGTGACGGGAACACTTTGTTTACAATCACGCGCATAGTGTCCGCGCTTTGAACACTTGAAGCATTTAGCTCGGGAACGTGTGTTCTGCTTGTTTTTACTTGTTTGTGTTGAAACTAAAGCAGCGGGTTCTTGCTCTTCAGCATGGTTAAAACTTGCTTCCTCATCTATCAGTCGAGCTGTCAAATTGATAATTGTCTGTCTCTTTTCGTCCAGTGACAACCATGCTTGACGTAGGTTTCGATATCTGTCGGGTAACGATCCCAATATTTTGGTTATCACGCTTATCTCCGAAACCAATTCACCAGCATCTCGAAGTTGTTGTGCGATATTTTCGATTTTTGTAATATGTTTAGCAATTGAATCACCTTCCGCCATTTTTATGTTGTGGAACTTTTCCAATAATAACATTTTCGTGTTTTCACTTTTCTGCTCGTAAATGGATTCTAATTTAATCATCATTTGCTTTGCAGTTGTACACGTTTCAACCAAACTAATTAGAGACATATCGAGTCCCGATGTTATTATGAACATCGCTTGCGCATCCGTTTGACGCCATTTTTCAAGCACGGACAAACCTCCTTCTGTCTTCACATCGTTTGTGTTATCGTCACTTTTCTCCTCAGTGAGATGATTGCTCAATCCTTTTGCTCTTAACGCGCAGTTAATCATGAACTTCCATTGGCGGAATCCTTGACCGTCGAAACGCCGGGCAGCAATTACGTGCGAAGCGACGTCCATCTTTCCTGCACTTTCCTTTGTCTAGCAACGACCGCGTGGCTGACAAATCTTTGGATAAGATTAATGCGAAATATACTTTCGATTGACTCGTGACTTCACTTGTGCAAGATACTGGGCCCATAACCTGATGGAATATGGCCAGTAAAACAAAGATTACTTGTTATAGCAGGATTTATTAATTTAAATGTAAGCAGTGGTCGTGAGCCGTCGCGAGTACAGAGCGAGAGAGAGAGACCGATAAGTGAGTGAAAGAGAAAGCAGTCATTTTAAAAATTTAAACACGGGCAAGGATCTAAGCGCTATACAGCCAACATAAACAATATATCTAAATTGGTTAAGAAGTTTGCCTCATTACCCAATTGTACAGTAACTCTCACAACTCATTGGAATACTAGTCTCGGCATGTCCAGCAATTAAGTATGGCTGGCTTTACACTAAGACACTCGAACGTCAAAAATTTTTGGCCCTTCAGACACATACCAATTTTGAAGCTAAAATTAAATTACCTGCCGTCGTATTACCTGATTTGCTTTGGTGGAGTCATAATATCCGTTCTTCATCAAACCACATGAGGCCTGATGAGAAATTTTCCCTTGAAGTATTTACAGATGCTTCTAGAACTGGTTGGGGTGCATACTGTAACGGTAACCGCATAAACGACGGCTGGAAAGATGTAGAACTTTCCTTCCACATAAATTATTTAGAGCTTCTCGCCGTTTTCATGGGAATAAAATGTTTCGCCCATGAGGCCTCTAACTGTGCCATCTTACTGCGTGTTGATAATACAACAGCAATAAGTTATATTAACCGGATGGGTGGGATCCAGTTCCCACATCTTCACAATCTAGCCAAAACCATCTGGCAGTGGTGCGAGAAACGAAACATATGGCTTTTTGCATCATACATAAATACAAAAGATAATGTGGAAGCAGATGAGGAATCGCGTAAGATAAACGTCGATACAGAATGGGAACTATCAGACTGGGCTTTCCAAATGATAGTTGACAAGCTAGGCCAACCAGATATTGATCTCTTCGCTTCTCGCACCAACACAAAATGCGAATCCTATGTTTCTTGGAAACAAGATCCTGATTCCCTAACGGTAGACGCGTTTACAATAAACTGGCGTTCTAGTCGATTTTACGCCTTTCCTCCATTTTCGCTTATGCTTAAATGTCTTAGAAAAATTATAAGTGACAAAGCTACTGGCATATTGGTTTTTCCATACTGGACCGGCCAACCTTGGTTCCCCGTACTAAAGAAAATATTAATTTCCGAAATTATATATTTTAAGCCTAACAGAGACCTTTTGCGTTCTAATTACAGATCGCAACACCCACTGTACAAGAACCTTACCCTGGGAGCCGCGAAGCTCTCCGGGTCGCTTTTACTCGACGAAACATTCCACCAGTAGCGTTAGACATAATGTTATCCTTGGTGGCAGTTTTGCAATACAAATGGCATTAACATCTTTGAACCTCTCTTAGCTATCATTTTAACATTCCTGGCAGAACAATTTAATAGAGGAGGTTCTTATGGAACAATTAACTCGCACCGATCAGCATTATCCTTACTTATAGGTGGCAATATAGGATCTGATGATAGTATCAAACGCCTTCTCAAAGGCATGTATAAACAAAAGCCTTCAATACCCAAGTACATTGGTACTTGGGACCCCCAGAAAGTACTGAACTATGTCGCTAATTGGTTTCCCAACAACAGTTTATCTTTAGACAAAATTACCAAAAAAGTTTGTGTACTACTGGCAATTTGTACTGCTCACAGAGTGCAAAATTTGTCTTTTATAAAAATTTCCAATATAAATAGAAGTGCAGATTCGTTACAGATTCCTATTTCTGACATAATCAAAACTTCTGCGGTAGGTAGGAAACAACCAGTTTTAGTCTTGCCATATTTCAGACAAAATCTCTCAATATGCCCAGCCACAGCCGTAGATGATTATCTGATCATGACATCTAATCTAAGACCAGATCATATTGAAAACCTTTTTATCACCTACAAAAAGCCTTAAGTACAAGAAAGCTTCATCTCAGTCCATTAGTAGGTGGATAAAGCAAACTTTAGCGGAGAGCGGCGTAGATGTGGGAGTTTTTAGTGCCCACAGCACTAGACATGCCTCCACGTCTGCGGCGGCCTCCGCTGGAGTTTCTATTGATACAATCAGGAAAACAGCTGGCTGTGCCAGCTCATCTCAAACATTTGCTAGATTTTATAATCGGCCCATACTCGATGAAGGTATCTTTGCAAGATCTGTTTGCTCGCAACAAACTAATTAGTAATTAATTGTTGTAAAGTTGCCCTACAGTTAATACGTGATATTACGTATTAGTATTACTAATCAGATTTATTTAGTTAATAAACGTGATTATATAGTACATACAAACCTAATATTATATAAATACTTAACGATTTTTTATGTTATTTTTGAATGGAAATTAAACATTTATTTTGGTTATATACAAAACAGTTATGTTATAAAAATTATGCTCTGAACATCTACCTGTTAATTAGACTATATCTGAAGAATGAAGTGACGTAATATTAATAGATGATCAAACGAACTTCTTAAGTGAAGTTCGATCACTATTATATGAGTCACTTCATTCGAAGATATAAAAATCACCCTCCCAAGAACGTTCCCATATCCCTATAGATGATTTAATTTCCTCTCTAAAGAGATGAAGCAAAGCGCTCAGGCAAGTAACAAGAAACAGAGCCACAGACAAAAAAAAAAAAAGAGGTAATCGATAGATAAATCGATTGCCTACCCTTTAAAACGTGCGACTGCCTTGTAGGTTTAAAGGACTACCTGTTAATTAGACTATATCTTCGAATGAAGTTCGTTTACTTAAGAAGTTCGTTTGATCATCTATTATATTTGAAAGTCGTCACTTTATCACTTTGATATTATAAATAAATAGATCGCCAGTACTACAAATATAATGTATCATCTTCCTAAGAATTCCATTCCGAAACATTTCAATTTCATTTCTACGTTACCTACGTTTTGGTTACGGGACGGAAGTATCGGAAGGCTGACTTTTAACACTTTTGTTTTAATTATTTTAAACTAACACATTAGAACAGCAAGCTTGGTATCAATTTATGTTCACTGAAAGCTAATAAAGATATCAAAATAATTTGCAAGAAATAAACTTGTAAACTTCCTTTGGAATTGGTTGTGGCTCTGGAAAATCAAAATCGGACCACTACTGAGGTGTACTTGTTCGTTCGCCAGCCGCCGTCAAAATGGCTGAATTACAATTTAAAACCCGAACCCGTTGACAGCGTTAAAAATGTTGCCGATCGAAAAAAATACGTATCATATGGTAGTTTTGATTGCACATCTCGCAAACATTGCGGTTTCGGAAGGGAATTTTCCATTTTAACCAGTTTATGTTCTCACAAAGATTTGGAAGCTTGTAGGCGTGTGTAAATAAGCCGCACGACAACGATTAAACAAAAGTATAATACAGTAAGGATTAAGAGCGAACAGCGATAGGCGGAAGTTACAGAAGAAGAAACGAAATGACTTTTGGCGAGAAAGGATACAATAAGAGGATAGTTTAGATCGCGATACAAAAATAAGGAAATATGCGGTAGCAAGCCAAAGCAACGAGGGCTCGCGTCGAGGGCTTCTGGCTGACTGTCCGGCGGTCGCTGCCGACTGCGTCTTGAGCGGGCTGCGGAAGCGGCACGGTGCGCGGCGTCGGGGGTGAGGTAGGCCAACCGGTTTCCGCGGCAAGCAGCGCTCGCACAGACAAGCGGCGCGCGGCGTGCGCTCACCGTCACGCCAATAAGAAGTAAAAGGGTAGGTAGGAATACTGTGAACAATAACAATATGTTTGAATTGCAAAGTTGTAGCAAAGTTAATTTTAATACAACTGGGGTACCCAATTGATGCAGCCCACTGTACCTTGTTTATTTAGCAGCTGTTGTAGCGGGCACCTCCGGTTCTCTCGGAACGTAGTGGGTTGAAGGATGTCCTGTGGTGTGACGGCTGCGGTCGAGTCCGTGGTCCACCTTGTGCCATCCCCTTGGTTGGTTGATGCTGATACAACTGTCGTGGTGGACCGCTCCTGTTTCCCATATATTTGTTATTTATGTTCTTAGCAGCGATTGCTGGCTTTGGTGCAGTCTTCTTGATAGAGTTTGAACTCTGTTGTATAATCTTATTTACCTTAATTCTTTCTGATAAATTGTCTCCATATAAAAACTCTAGTATTTTGAGTCATTTCTAAGAAATGCTTGTCCAGTTGGAGAATCAGTAGTGACCTTCTTGTTCTAGTTTGTTGATGATGGAGGTCGCACACCAGCTTTGATGCTTCACTGAGTGATTTTAACATAGTTATTTTACCTGGTGGGTTGTTTATTATATGAGAAATGACTTTGCCTATTATTGTAGATGCTGTGCCCATCTTTCTTTGCTGGTAGGCAATACACTTGTCTCTATTTACCCCTATTATAGCTTTCATGACGTCAGCAATGACAAAAACACGGATAATTAGGACGTAACCCTGAATGTAACCATACGTATCGATAGTGGAACGAAGAAGTTGATATGAGGTTTTACAACGGCGGCGATCACAAAGCGCGGTTACAGGGTAAACACAAATATCACTGCCCGTATCTATCAATAATGGATAGGTTACACAGTGCGAGCTGGCATGCGAGCAGACCTAGTCAGTTACTGAGGTGCAGCTACTCGCACCGTGTGACCGCATCATACGAGTTACTGTCATGTGCGAGTGGGTCAGTTGCTCGCGTCCGAGTTACTACAACATTTTTTGTTTTTACTCGCCACTCGCCTTCCCCCACCACGCCACAAGCATCGGCTCGCACCGCGCTCGGTCGTCAACTCGCACGATTTTGCGAAATGACAGTAGCTCGTACGCTCGCGTCCACGCTGGGTGCAGTGCTTTTTGTGTTGGCGTCAAAATGGCGGACAGGTGGACATCCGATCAAAATATAAAGTTTGTGGAGCTATACAAGGATGAAACGAACTTATGGAATTGTTTGGATCCTAATTATAAAAACAGAGATTTGCGTAAAGCGTCGTTAGAACGCATCCGCATGGAATTTAGTTTACAAAACACGAATGAAGTTACAAAAAAAATCAAAAATTTACGTTCTACGTATAACCAGGAGTTATTAAAAATTGAGAAAAGCAAAAAAAGTGGTTCTGGCACTGATGAGATCTATAAACCATCCATCAAATGGTTCAGTGCTATGGATTATATTATGAAGATAATTAATCTAAAAGAAAAAGAAACATCAAGTAATCTGGTAAGTTTTTATTTCTAATTACACAATCATATTATTTTGCCAGCTAACTGCTCCCTCGCCATTGAAATAATTTTTATATTTATCTCGCATTTTTTCTGCTATTGCTTTCGATCTATTATTGATTCTCGAGCGACGGATACTTGGTAATTCATTAATTTCGGACCTCCACTGCCCCAGAATGATTTGAAAGTTTATGATATCTTCATAATCTGTAGTTCCTGGTGGTGTGTAGGTGCTGGATGCAGTGGTACGTAACCAGTTGTGTAATGTACAAGCACATAAGACGATCTTTATCGTAGTTTCCTCTTTAACTTGAATTGGCTTTCCCAATACACGAAAACGAGATGCTAGAATGCCAAACCCATTCTCCACAATCCTTCTTGCTCTCCTCAATCTATAATTAAAAATCTTTTCTGTTGTAGTCAGTGTATTTTTGTAGGGCTTCAGTAAATATGACTTTAAAGGGAAGGCATCATCTCCCACTAGAATACCATTTTCAGGCAACAATAAATTGTTTTCTAGATAAGGATACAAAGAGCAGTTTTGGAATACCCCACCATCTGCATTACGACCGTATGAGCCTATATCTACATATCTGAAAGTATAATCGTGATTCACGACGGCCATGAGCACTATACTATTTGTTCCTTTGTAGTTGTAATATTCACTGCCACAAGTTGGTGGTGCTTGAATTGTTATATGTTTCCCATCAATAGCTCCACAACAATTCGCAAAATTCCACCTTGAATCGAATCCTACAGCTATATCTTGCCATTCTTCCACATTCGGTATCTGAAAAATAAAAGAATAATGTTAATTTCAGGAACCACTTCATGCATCAACGTCAGGAAGCGAGTCGTTTGTAGGGTGTTCAGAAACGAATGACGAGGGCCTTGATACTAGTGACAATAGCAACAATGCCGTTCATATAAAAGTGATGAAGCCACCAAAAACTCCAAAATTAAAGATGAAATTATCATCAGAACGGTCTGAAATTCAAGCAGCCGTGAATGAACTCAAAGAACTAAATAACAGTTTAGTAAACGTGTCTGCCCCGATTTCAAGAGAATTAGAAGATGAATGTGATGTAATTGGAAGACATGTAGCACTGCAGCTCAAACAGTTACCGCCAATTGATAGAATTGATGCGACAGATGAAATACAGGCAATACTCTCTAGATACCGTAAGAGCGCCCTCTGTGCTAGAATTGTGTATTCACCTTCTAATTACAGTTCTGAATGTACGCCATCACCACAGCCTGAAGGGTTCCAAGCCGGAACTCCAGTAACTCCAACACCAACAACGGTTGTAAATTATCACCCTGTTGAACCTACAATATCTGCACTCTCTACGCCACTAGAACAATCTTCACAATCTGTACTTCATAATGATGTACTTGTAAATTATCACCCGGTTGAACCTACAATATCTGCACTCTCTACGCCACTAGAACAATCTTCACAATCTGTACTTCATAATGATGTACTTGCTACAGCAATAACATTCTCTAATATAACGAACTAAGTTTTCTTGTACTGTAGGTGTTAAGTATTACTATGTAAAGATTTCGTTCAAATAGGTGCAAAAACGTTAACAAATCCGTTGTTTTTACAGTTTGATTATAAATAATAAAAATTACTTACTTTGATAAAATCTTTTAGACTTTCATTGATAGCAGCACATACTTCTGGTATTATTTTAATTATGGATGCTTTTGAAACTCTGAAGAATACCGACAACAGTCTATACGATATCCCAGAAGAAAGGTATACCAGTGTTATTTCCAGTTTCACCCTTGCAGGTATCGCATCCCTCATCAATGTATGTATCATCACGTTGAATTTTTGGAGCAATTAAATTTAAAAGTATTTCCACTTGTGCAGGTGTCACTCTCATAACCGCTTTATATTCTCTGGCATCTTCATCATATAACTCTTTAAATATTGTATGTGTTGCTCCTTTTCTTTGCAGCCAATTCCTGACCCAAATACTTCTTTTCTTCTTCTTTTTTTGTATAGCACTTTCAGTTCTAAGTATTTCAACACAAAGTATTTTCGTAACCGCTTTTATTGTGGTATGTATTTATTCGTGTATTTTGCAACATCATTGCACGAGACATGATACATCGGACGATGCGAGTACACTGGTGCAGTAGCTGTCTACTGCGACGCCAGCAGTTGGCATTGGTGTGACCACACGAGGCGAGTCGAGCTACTGTCATGCGAGTACACTGGCACAGTAGCTGTCTACTGTCACATCAGCTGCTCGCACTGTGTAACCTTTCCATAACTGTATATTTGACTTGCGATCCGTAACTAGAACCGACTAGAATCAATTATATTTGTTGTAATTTCTGACGTTCAAAAGTGCCTTTTATGTGCCTATTTGAAATAAATGCTTTGACTTTGACTTTGTAAGAAAGAGGCGACCCGTAGAACTATGGCAGTCGTCCGTCGCCATCAGTGACTGCCCGGTGTGTTTTTCGCCTTATAGTCACAGGGCTTGATGCATTTCTTTGCCTTGGTGCCATGTTTGTTATGGTACCAGCAGATCGGGAACCTGTGCGGTGTCCCACTCCGCTATTGTTGTCGGGGTCATGAATCTCGTTCGCGAGGTCTCGACTGCCGATTCACCTGAGCCGTGAGTGCGCTCACTTGACGAGTCAGCTCCGCAACTTGTCGCGTCAACACGTCCACCGATAATGGTGAAGCTGCTGCAACCTGTTGCGTCGGCGTCGCGATGTCGTTTATACGGTCTGCGAGTTCGGCTAGGTTATCTAGTGACAACGGCGATTGCGACGCGACGATCGACTGCATACTTGTAGGTAGACGACTGCTCCAGATTGTCCTCAAAAAATCTTCGGGTATCTCAGGGCCCGCGAGGTGCTGAAGATGCCGTAAAAATTGTGAAGGTTTGCAGGTACGAAGGTGCTCGTGCATCAATAATTGCTTGACTTTATTCTTTCGAGACACTGATAAGCGTTTTATAAGCTCGTTCTTCAACCTCTTGTAGTCGGGTGGGCCGGTAAGTGCTTCCTCCACTTCCGCGGCGTACTGTCTGTCCAGCGTGGCCAAAATATGGTAAAATTTTGCCGTTTCATCCGTAACTTTCAGATTAGATTATTTAGATTAGATTTAAACCTGTTTTGTGTACTGTTACGTGTATCCAACGTTATAACATTATTATGTATCTATGGTCTTCCTGGCTTCCGGTTGTCACTTCTACCCCGTCCGTCATGGCGAATACATAGTCACACTCAAGTCTCGTCGTTTTATTCCATCAATCCACAATCCTATAAACAACATCATAACATGGTGTCAGAAGTCATAACAGGAGCTAGGGAATTAGGAATAAAATTTAATAAAGAAAAGTGTAAAATAAATGTAAAAGTGAAGTCAAGTACTTAGGACACACCTTTTCTAAAGATGGTGTTTGAGTCGATGAAGACAAAGTCATAGCTATTTGCAGTATGCCACCTCCTAGAAATATCACAGAATTACAAAGATTTCTAGGTATGGTCACATACTTAGGCTCATACATAGAGAATTTGTCAGAAAAAACTTCTAATTTGAGAACACTTCTGTCTAAAGATAATGAATGGTCTTGGCAAGATAGACATAATGCAGAATTTAACGTATTAAAGGAATGTATAACTAAAGCTCCTGTCTTGACATATTACGATCAAAATAAACCTATTACACTGTCTGTAGATTCGTCTAAAGATGCCATGGGTGCAGTAATTACTAATTAGCCATGATAAGCACCCCATTGCATATGCTTCAGCTTCATTAAGCTCATGTCAACAGTCATACTCTCAGATTGAGAAAGAGCTATTAGCTATCCTATTTGGTTTTACAAAGTTTCATCAATATGTCTATGGTCGCCACACTTTAGTTGAAACTGACCATAAACCAATAGTGTCACTTTATAATAAACCAATATATAACATTTCACTCCGTCTTCAAAGAATAATGCTAAGATTACAACCATATGACCTAAATGTAACTTACAAACCAGGTAAATATCTGTATGTTGCTGATACTCTGTCTAGAGTAGCTTTACTAGAACAGTCACTAAGTGATCTCGATTCTGACCTAGATTTGCATGTCAATTTAATGATTAAATCACTGTCAGTCCAAATAAACTTAGAGCAATCCGAGAACAGACTTCTCAAGAATATGTACTCTGACATAGAAAAATATCTTTATTATTCATTTTACCTATAATGTCACCTTTCTTTAATTTCGTGCTGACAACAGGTTTAGGTAACCCTTTTCTGTTAGATCGCAAAGTCCCACAATAGAATGTTTTCTTGTCAATTAAAGCGTCCGTTAGTCCAATAGATGAATAAAAATCGTCTGCTACGACAATACGCCCTTCATTTTCGAAATCTTGTATAAGTTTCATTACTAAATTCTGAGCATGGTTTAGTTCTCGTCCACCGTCGCCTTTTGCAGTGTAAATAATTATGTTAAATGTGTAGCCCTCTGGTGTGCAAGTTGAGCATCGGATATAATCAACCCGATACCGAACGTGTTAAGAAGGTTCCCGGTTCTTCTATTGATCATGTTTGAATCCAAATAATCCAAGTCAGAAAATAAATGTCTGTCAAATGGGTGAATTCCTGTGCATTTAAACCCAGACACCGCAATATCCAGCCGAGCTACTTTGGTAAACTTGTACTGTGTCATTATGTGTGTGTCACTGTGGAAATTTGTACTGTGTCATTAGCCTTTCCAGATCGTCGTAGAATATATCCACTTGTGGTTTATTAAACCCTACGGCTCGCATCATGCTTGTCGACTCTGGTGTCCTCTCCTCAGTGAAATGTCCGGATGTCTATGCATGAAATCATAATAAAAATGCTTGCCAGCAGTTTTTGTGTCTGTATTAAAACGATGGGGGATCTTCATAGCTTCAGCCAAGTCGTAAGCTAACTTCAAAAACTCCTTTTTCATCAGCGGCAGACATCTATCAGACAAATCTTTTATGTCATCCAGTAAAACTTGTTCATACTCGGGTGAGGATTTGTAAATCTACCAACCTTTGGTTGCAACATGACTTCTTCTCCACCGTTCAATGCCGTTATTTTATCATTTAGAGTGCTTTTTGGGACATTGTAACGCGACGAAGCTTCTTTGAGACTCATTTCTTTGGACAAAATCTTATCCATCGCAGCTTTCAAACTTTGCTGATCCCATTTTCCTTTCTTTTTTGTCTCTTCCATGTAGAAATATCTTCCTCCTTCTATCTTGTAAAACAACAAACAACCATTATTATGATAAGTATAAATGCTTAGTAAAAAAGCCAACCTATAAACTGTCCGGTGGTAAGGGACACCTTTTTGTCCGGAGGTAGGGGACAGGGAATGTCCAAAATTACGTATTTCATACTAAAACTGTTTAAGTAATTAATAAAAACTTTCACAATTTACGAATTATATACATTATATACCACACATTTCTACTAAGCTCGCTTTATCATGATAATAATCCTCTAGTGATTCTTCTCTTATGCTCCTTCTTTTTAACATTTCATTTAAGCGGTCAGCATAGTTCCGGTCATCAGGGAAGGTTCTAAATATTTTCTTTTGCCATTCACGCCAGGTCAAGTTTAGCATACTAAGACCCTGGTACCATTTCTTTGCATGACCTGCTAATTTTGGAATGGCGTAGAAAATGAATCTACTTTTCACTCCATTTATAAGCGAATCCAATTTATAGCCGATTGTTCATTAGCATCTGGTTTGAATTCGGGAATCACATTTTGCGCTCCTTCAAAGTGGTAATCAGTCTTACGAAACACATGTGATAGTTCTCTTATAACGTCGATGTCACGGCGAGGTGTTGAATATGATCTTCTCTTACGTTTTGAGTACTTTCTTAGCCGTTTTTTTGGGCGTGATGATCTTTCGGATGCAATCGATGAAAGCGAATTATCAGATGATGATGTGTTAGATTGGGAACGACGCCGTCGTTTCCTACTTTTTGCGTGTCGATTTTTAATATAGTATAAATCATCAGAGCTTTCAGACGTACTGGTAGCAGAGCGGCGAGGGCGTTGGTAAGAGGAACGTGGTGTACGTGCATGTCTGCCACTATTCGTGCTACTGGATGAGCATCGCCTTCGAGATCTGCTACGGTCAGTTTGTCGTTTATGACGGCGGCTTTTATCACGCGAGCTTGTCACAAAATCTATAAAAAGTGTCAAGACATGATTTTTATCATTTAACTGTCTATTGACTTCATCGGTAAATTCTCGTAATAATTGTGTCGTACTCTTATTTTTCTGAAATCCATATTGTTTATTGTTCTGAAATTCTTGAATCTTTGACAGGAATACAGACATTGCAATACCTTTTTAATATATGTATATACTGGAAGAACCTTTGTTGAACAATGCGAATGCTGGTCTCAGTCTTTTGTTCTTAAACACTCTGTAACTTTCTCCACATTTCGGCTGAAGTTGAACAAGATATAATATGTAACGTGACATCTTCAGTCATCCTCGTGACTATTAAAGTCTGAGCTTTGGCGTCGTGGTTCTCCCAAGCAGTTTTCTTCCCAGCTACTTCTGGTTTTGTGCCTACGTGTCTACGCAACAGCACTTTGGTGTGGAATTTCCAAATATTCCAGTTCCTTGAACCTTTCAGATTCAAAATATTTTGACTGCTGTCCTTCTTGATGAAATTGATCAATACATCTGCCAAGATGCTCTTCCTTTTTGTTATTTTTATTTACTTTACCTTCCTATACAACGTAGCGTAATGGCGTCGTTGCGGTTTTACCTAACCTCAATTTGCCGGTGAATCAGAGTGCAGTATTTCCACAACTCAGCAAGTTTTATAGAATCATTTGAGGTATGTGTGCCTGGGCCCATAACCTGTAGCCATTAAATAAAAGATGCTGATAATAATAACCAAATAGTTTATTCTATTACTTCAATTTCGTATTATGAAAAGATTTAGTAATAGAATAAACTACAACTTTTACCAAGCATATACGAAATTCGTATGCTTGGTAAAGGTATAACGGAAGGAACTCAAAGATAATGTTGCAAACACAAATGTAAACTAATGTTACCAACTAAATAATAATATAATTACATTGTCAATTTACAATATCCTGGCATCTGTAGCGGACAAAATAATGGAAAAAATTACGACAAAAGACAATATTAACAAAATAGACGCGCCAAACGATGGACATAATCTCCGAAATAAGAAGCCTAAGGGAACGAATCAAGGGACTGGAGAGCTGTAACTCGAGACCAAGGTACAACAACTGGGGAAGACAAAACTACAAATCAAGATCGCGAGACCGCAGCACCAGCAGACGACGAACCCCGCAAGACCCGAATTGGCTTTACATGTACCACTTTCGCTTCAGACAACGGGTCAATAAATGCGTGAACCAGTGCTCCCGAACGCTGCCCAGCCATGTCGGATTCGACGATTGACCTCTTTCTCGAAGTTAGACCTATCTAACTGGACAGTTTATCCTAGGTAAACATACTCGTCCATGACTTCGAGTGTATCGTCTCCGATCTTTCAGCTCGAACTTCAGAATCGTTTCGAATGCCTAGGGAGCCCCGTGGACGATTATAACGATGAGTTCGTGGAAACTGTCCATACGGTCGGGTTTAAGATCTTCAAAATCCGTCGTACGAATTCAAAAAAGAAGATCTCTGATCCTACTTTACGGCTCATGAAGGAGAGGCGCGAGATAATCCTGCAGTCTTCAGATGATGCACTAAATTACTGGCAACTCAATAGACGGATCTCTAAGTCTTTGAAAAGCGATCTTCGCCGCTTTAATACAGACCGTATTAAGGACGCGATAGAACGAAATAAAGGCTCCAAGGTTTGCTTTGCTAGAGATCTGTCTTTTGGGCAGAGTCAGCTTACGAAACTGAAGACCGATGATGGCAGGATCGTATCCGCCAAACCTGAGCTGTTGACTCAACAAGTAACCCCGTTACGAATTTGGCATACGATCCAAGAGCTAGATTGACCCGACACTATACCGAAGACATCCCAGACGTCAGCCTGTACGAGATTAGAATGGCTCTGAAGCAGCTTAAAAACAACAAGGCGCCGAGTGATGACGGAATTACGGCAGAGCTCCTTAAGGCCGGCGAAAAATCCGTTCTTAAGGCCCTTCAGAAGTTGTTTGGTTCCGTCATACTCGAATTTGCTTCACCTTCATTGCTTCCACCTCCAGATCCATACATTGATTTTAGGAATAGGAACAGATTCCATACACTTTTTAAAGAATATTCAACAATACAACGACTGCTTTCAAATGACTTCATTTGGGGCAACAACAGTAGTTAGGGAAAACTTCATGCCAACTTTTAAGGTTTGTAATAGTATTTGCAGTTGTATGTTTATTAATAATACTATTATAGCCCATATACATTTTTACAATACATTTTTCCCTTTACAGATACAAGGTCAAATATATCACAGAGCAGGTTTTTTGTTACCAGTGCCAGATAGCGACTACAAGTTTTTGCAACTTTATTTTATGGGCAATTCTCCACAAGAAATCAATCTACGTTGTGCACATAACAATTCAGTGAAAAGGTCAATAGTTGAAAAATTACAAAACTTATTTCACGAACACAATCAATTGCTCATATTGTTTAAAAGTGCAATGGATATGATGCCATCTCAAGATCACAAAATTGTTGTCAGAGCAGATAAAACTCCTGTGGGCCAACATGCAGGACGTTTTAATGCACCTACTATCGATGAAGTTGCCATTGTTGTAGTTGGAGAAAATTTGGAGTCACGTGATATTGTTTTACATCGTCGAAATAATCAATTATAACGTATTAAGGAAACACATCGCTCATAATATGATGCACTGCAATATCCCATTATATTTTGGCAAGGTGAAGATGGCTATGATTTCTCAATCAAGATGATAAATCAAATAATCGAAATATTATGATTTTATGTTCACACCAATGAAACACCGTTTTATTATAAGAACGCCTATTCAAACAAGATACAATACAAAATAGTTGAAATAGTAATGGGCAATCGTGGCCGTTCTAGCAACTTGCTGCACAAAATTATGGAAAATCACACCTCCACCACAAACAATCCGTCTATTTAATATAAATATCTGGCGGGAAGCCTTCTGATTCGTCGAGTGCCGTCCCGCTCTATGGCGCTCGGCGACGCGACGCTCTCCGGCGCGCGCGAAATTTCAAAATCTGGGCCAAAAGACCTTGCGCGCGTCGCATGCAAAAAAGTCGGATTTTTTGATTTTGTCAGATAACAACTTTGTCCACTTAACCCTTCAATTACCAAAAGAAGCAAATCATAATTGTTTTAACAGCTCCTAATAGATACCAGACTATTTGTATTTCGTGCGACAGAGATAACGCTCTACGAAGCCGAAATTAGCCGATTGTCTCTTTCCAAAGGTCGATGTGCAATATTTATCGCCGGGTACTGTATATAATTAAGAAGACTTCTAGTTAACTTTCATTTCTTCCTGTTAGGGTTTATAGTTGGACACCAAAGGAAAGACCGTTCTAAGGATTTCAATAATACGTTTATTAATCCTTTTATTTGTATATTAGAAGGTGTGTTTACTAATACTCTGTTAGCCTTGTGTGGGGAGTGTCTCATAACGTCTTTTAAAAATAATTCGCAATCTGGTATTGTAAAGTTATTGTCAGATTGGTGTATTATTTAAAAAAATAATGTTATAGTTTTATTATAAGACTTAAAACATATTTTTGGTTCTCCTCTGGTACCTCCAGCCCAAGAACATTGGGTCATAAATTGCCGAGTGAACATGGCAGCGACCAATGCGTAAGCGTTATTATATGCGCGACGTTTGCCTTTCGTACAAGTTACAGAAAGTAGCTTTATAATATTTTCTTCAGCTTGCGGATTATTTGAACGTTCCTCGAAACTAGTGAGTTCCTGTCGGTTGCTTATAATTTTGAAATTACTGTCATTATTATTGCCCTGTCGATTAATATCAGTTACTGGTACCGAAATACGTGTCACCAATTCTTCTAATTTGGTGTCCAATAACGCAAGTTTTTGTAAAATATTTTGCTGACTATCAAAATATATTTACTTCATTCGCTGATGCCACACTTAACTTACTTTAAATGATCGAGCTTTTGCGCTATACTATCCAGTTTTTCTGCACTATTTCCTGGGACTCCTGTGGTCTGTGGCTTAACGTCAACGGCGAGAGATGAATGTTGTGTAATATCAATACTGGCATTTTGATCAATTAACTCAACGCCACTGGTATTTTCCTAAAAGAAACAAATAAAATAAATTACAAGCGTCCGCGTGGAATCAAAATTTCATACAAACTTCCCATTAGTGATGATTTCTGGAATAAAAACCTATGTCCTTCCCAGGGTCTGAAACTATTTCCGTACCAAATATCATTTAAATCGGTTCAGCAGTGTAAACGTGAAGAAGTAACAAAAAAAACTCACTTTAGCATTTATATATTAACTAGATTTTAAACTAGGTTAATTGGATTAAGGAATTAATACTTCATACATAATTCTGCCCGCCTTGTCTTCCCCTTTAATGATAATTTTATAGTAAAAACTATCCCATGTCCTTCCCAGGGTCTCAATCTATCTCGATACCAAGTTTCGTCTTCATTAGTTCAGCGATTTAAGCATGAAGGAGTAACAAACAAACAAACTCACTATCACATTTACATTAAGTTAGGATATTAAATGCTCTAAGAGCTGATTCCTTCGGGGTCGAGATCCTAATGACGGAAATATAAATATGTAAAGTTAATAAACTTACCTATAGACAGTTTGTTACCAGGTTGTTCAAATTTATTTGTGTGGTGGTTTTTTTAGATCTTTGGGTTTTTGCAATGATCTCCTGGTCCGTATCCGTGTCGGACATATACGACATAAGAGCGATTTTTTGTTCGGAACTTTCATAATTGGGAATATTATTTCGCTTCAGGATACATGGCATCGATTTCCAATTTATTTCTATATAGTATAGAATCCTCAGCCTTTATCAAAATAGCCTCATTATATCGTGGCCAATATAATGTTCCGCGTTGTTCCCATTGAGCTGGCACAGTTGTTAATAAAGAATTAGCATTTTCTGTGGTCTCCACTATTTTAAAAGGCATTTTGCAAAAAAAAAACAAGCAAACAAGGTATTATGAACAACAAAACTTACTAAGTAACAATAGCTTCTTCAATTATCTTATTGAAAATAAAACATTAGCACTTTAATAAATGTAGGTACCTATTACGTTTTGTTGCTACTTGATAATTTGGGCTACTTAAAATCTAAGAGCCACGCGCCCACTTGCTATTACCGACCTACAAGTACAACTACCGAGAACTGAGTACTGACTGACTAAGCGAAAGTGTGCGAGCGAGAAGCGAAGGTAGATTCTGCGTATTAGGCCGACCGAAAAGCCTAAAGAGCGAGCGAGAGCGACATATTGGCTCCGTGTAAGTACAGTGCGCCATCTAGTGATAACATCGACATCTAGTGACTCGGGATAATAGTTAAAATTAAAACTCATAGACTTATAAAAAAAGATGGACTCCGCGCCACGCATATCGAAAGTCAAGCACAGTAAGTATTGCCGGCCGGACCGTTTATTCAAACACGCCTCACGCTCACATTTACATCGTAGTATGCCGACCGGCCGCCTTTACGTGACACGACAGCGTCTGTGCAGGTATCCCTCAAATCACGCACACAGATCGGTACGGTGCTTCACTAAGATATGCGTGGCGCGGAGTCCATCTTTTTTTAAAAGTCTATGTTAAAACTCTATTCGGATTCAATAGATAAATTACGCTACTAAATTTTAACAAGTTATAATTGTACATTTTCTAACATAATAAATAAAAGTTATGAAAAATGCTAAACTCAGTTTTTATAGATTTTTTTAACTCTCGTACAAATATTAGTAAAATAAATTTAATATTACCTATTAAGTTGAAGCGTGTTTCCAAAATTCTGACAATGTATTTAATGATTCAAATTTAAATAGGTATGTATGATTAACTGACTAATTACGATATTCTCATTCGTCTTCTGGAAAATGATTATAGATAGCAAAATATTTGCAATGGGGGCACCAAAATAAACCGTAACGTAATAAATAATTTACATTGTTGTCTGTTACAACAAAATGTAACGGCCGTCTATTTCCACGGACTATCTGGCAACCACGTCCATAACATCGAGAACAAAATATAAAATGAGTTAATGACCACGGCCATTTCATATTTGCGCTTATCATTTCGATGAAGTCCATCTTTGTTAAAAACTTATCAACATCCGCATAATTATAGATCATTGTTGGGGTTTACCTAAAACGAAAGTTTTATTTAGACAAGTTCTAAGTCACGTAAATCCTTCTGTTCTTAAAATATAAATTCTTTGAACTAAGTTAGACAGCTCGGGACCCGTTTGAAGACGACGGAGAGTACGGTTCGGACAATAATTATGAACCCAGTGAAGAAGATTCCTATAGTGACAGCAACCTTAGTGAGTCTTTCGTATTACCAATAAAAAGATCACGAGTTGGTGGTGCCCTGATAAGAAAAAAGACCCGAAATGACTGAGCGTCTATAAACGTTGACGTTAGATAACGATAGTGCCGCTATTGGCCAAATGTATCGTATAAATATGACTCGACGTCAATAAACGTCTTACCATTTTGTATGAAGAATTGATGTGTCATACTACATATACCACGTGATCGAGTACCGTCCGCGAAAGGGTTAAACTACTACTAACATAATATGGATGTAAATCTGAAATAAAATATTTGGCTTTGAATTACATGACATGTAGTCAAATCGCCGACGTGTACGTATATATGACTACTATGCGACTAAGTAGGTATTTATATGACTATTACACGAAACTCAGCACCTTAAGTTGAATAAAGTGGGCCCTAATGCCGTCGAGTAAACGTCCTTATGACATTTATACGATTATACTAAATAACATTAAGTTGCCACCAACACGTCTACTTAACGTCGTAATGTTTATTGGGTTATGTCGTCAAACCCGTAACACAAGACATAAAGAAAACAATTGATAGATATTTGCTAAATCTTTTTATAGACGACATGCAGCCATTCAGAATTGTTGAGAACCAAGGGTTTCGGAATTTGTTGTGGTGGATTCCAGGATATACTCCACCATCAAGGAAAACTATCTCCAGTTCATTAATACCGGCATTATATGAAAAAACTATAAATGAATGCAGGAGCATATTGGAATCGGAAGTGGTGACAGCGTGTATCACTACAGACTGTTGGACGTCGTGTAACAATGAAATTTACATTGCTGTCACCTCCCACTACATTTCACCTCAATTTAAATCTAAAACAATTTTATTAGCATGTAAAGGCTGTCCCGGTAGCCATACAAGCGAATATTTAGGACAACAAATAAAACAAATTGTTTTGGAATGGAACTTGCTCAATAAAATAAATTTTACCGTGTCCGAAAATGCACCGAATGTCTGTAATGCATTACAAATTTAATTGAGGTGGAAGCACTATGGGTGTTTTGAGCACACTCTTAACCTTATTGTTAAAGACGCTTTAATACCTGTGCAAGACACCCTAGAAAATATTAGAAGGATTGTTGCCCACTTCAAGAGGAGCACGCAAGCTGCCGAAAAATTTATGAAATATCAAACAAACCATCTAGGCATGGAGCAGCCAAAAAAGATGATCATAGAAGTAGCAACAAGGTGTAACTCCACCTATTCAATGTTAAAAAGATTTTTGGAACCTGGTGAGGCTATTAAGGCTACGATGGCAATAATTAATAGAGAATGGCCAATTATTACAGAAGAAGAGTGGGCTGTGCTAAGGTTGTTGGTCTATATATTAGCTCCTTTTGAAGAGATAACCAGTAGCTTGAGCGGAGAAAATTATTTAACAGGAGGCTTAGCAATAGTCCTCACTAATTGCCTACTAGACATTAGCGGAGAAATGCTGCTTAATAGCGAATTTATTGATATTGCAATTATTCAAAATATTTTATTGAAATTAAAAAGCGGTATAAATACCCGTTTTCGGAATATCGAAAATAGTAAATCCTTATGTTTGTGTACGTTGCTAGATCCCCGCTTCAAGTTGGCAACGTTCAAAAATGATAGTAATGAGACCGCAATTAAACATTATTGTCAAGAAATAATGGAAGAAATCATTTTAAAGCAGTCAACAACAGCAGCTAATAATACAGCCCAATCTACTAGCGCTGTCGACTCAAGTGCTTCCACCAGCGTGTGGAATAAAGTTGACAGTCTAGTCAACAGCACAAGAGTTCCAGGGACCCAGTTATCCAAAGCCCCGAGGGAAATTAAGCTCTACTTGGAGGATGAGATGTTGCCTCGTCAAAGCCTTGATGGGAAGTGGAACGATCCAACTGAATGGTGGCTACGTCATTCGTTAATATACCCAACTTAGGCGGAAATATACCGTACGAGGTGCAATATCGTACAGTACCCGGCGATAAATATTGCACATCGACCTTTACCTTTTTTGTATTTTATACACATAATAAAAATAATTATCAAAAGAAGCAAATCATAATTGTTTTAACAGCTCCTAATAGATACCGGACTGTTTGTATTTCGTGCGACAGAGATAACGCTTTACGAAGCCGAAATTAGCCGATTGTCTCTTTCCAAAAGTCGATGTGCAATATTTATCGCCGGGTACTGTAATAACTTCCGTGCCGAGTGAACGTATATTCTCCAAAGCTGGGTATATTTTAAATGAACACAGGACTCGGCTTACCACCTCCAAACTTGGTAAAATATTTTTTTTTTAAATGCGAATGCAAAATTTTTAGCTAATAAGCAATTGAAAATAACCTACAAAAATATTTTGTCTATTTGCATCCACACTTTTATTTATTATTATTTTCATAAAATTGTCATTACGTTGAAGTACGATGGTATCGAACTTCAACATACAACTTTTTAGGAAAACGACGATAGATATACGTGTTTCGTAAAGACCGTGATTTATGCGCGACTGGCAAATCCTCAGGTGGCGGTGTGATGATACTCTCGCGGCACGAGCTGGGTGCGTGGTGCGTTGAGCACGTGCAAAATGCGTTTGCTATGGAATTATTGACCATAGTAATACCTGCTCGCGTGCTGTCGGCGACAGCTGATCTTTGCATAAGCGTTGCCTACGTAATGCACTTGCAGGAAATGGAACACAATTTGAAAAATTATCCAAAAATGTTTTGTTCCTACATAAAAACCATGCACGGAGGCTCCAATTATTCAAAAATGTTATCTTACAATAACATCAATTATTCTGAGGGTCGGAAAATTTGTGAGGCTTTCAATAACTTCTTCCACGACGTATTTGGTGAACCCTCTGACTACAGCCTCGTTAATTCATTGACAACGGACGAAGAAGATCACTGTCCTGACATAATTTCCAACTTACAGTTCACTTCGTCAACCGTGGAGAGAACTTTGAGTGCTTTAGGCGTGGATAAGGGCCCTGTATGTGACGGTGTACCCCCAGTATTTTGGAAGAACTGTGCAAAATCATTGGCACCTCCAATTAGTACTATTTTTAATACTTCTTTAAAAGAAGGCACCTTTCCAAATGAATGGAAAAAAGCTCTCATTGTTCCCATTCATAAAAAAGGTTCGCGGACAGTGATAGGAAATTATAGGGGTATTTCTATATTAAACACAATTGGTACAGTATTTTAAAAACTAGTATACAACGCCATCTATCCATATATTCTCAAAGGAATATCTTGCAAGCAACATGGTTTTTTAAAGAAACGCTCGACTGTTTCTAATTTAGCCAGTTTCTCTAACTTTGTCCTTGAGAATACAGATAACGGGGGGCAGGTTGACGTGATCTACACAGATTTCGAAAAAGCTTTTGATCGTGTGGATCACGTCATCTTGCTCAGAAAGCTGTACAGACTGGATATACGCGGGGATCTTTTACGATGGGTACAGTCATATTTATTTAAACGGTCACAAGCTGTCGTTCTAGGAGGTTACCGTTCCAACTTTATTGAAATCCCTAGCGGTGTTCCCCAGAGATCTCATTTGGGTCCTCTTTTTTACAACGCATACCTATTTGACATCACTGATTCTTTTGAACACTCTGATCACTTAATGTTGATGACAACAAAGTCATTTTATAAAATAACATCACCCGATGATTGTAAGGCCCTTCAAGAGGACCTTAATAACTTAAATAATTATTACGCAAAAAACAAGATCGATGCAAACGTGGCAAAGTGTCAATGTATCAGTTACACACGTAAGAGGAACCCGATTGTTTACTCATAATTTTAATGGAATTGTCATAAACAAAGTCCAGATGGTTAGGGATTTAGGAGTTGTGTTTGACAGCAAATTAATGTTCTCAGATCACATAGATCTTGTTAGCACAAAAGCTTATAAGAATCTAGGATTTGTTCTTAGATCATGTAAGGTATTTAAAAATATTGGAGCTCTCAAATCTTTATATTTTGCTTATGTGCGCAGCGTTTTAGAATATGCGTGCCAAATCTGGTTCAAAGTTACATCTGTCTTGCCTAAATTTAATAATTGTGAGAAAAAACTGATCCTCTGTGCTTATATTGATCACATTACTTCCATAATATTGAATATTGCTAGCCATAGGACTTAAAGTTGAGTAAACAAAATATAATTTTCTGTAAGACTCAAACCCTGTGTAGAAGGAGATGGCTTCATCATCATTCATAAATCTTTTTATGCACCCATACACATGTTCATTGTTCAATGTTCACTTGAGTCCCTTTGTCGGATTGTATGTTTTAGCATGTTAGTTTTAGAACGTAACTGTCACTGTCTTTTCCGTCTCGCGACCTTTTTTTGGCTCTGTGTGCGAACCCTATTATTAATATTAAAATCTTTAAACTATAAATTAATCCTGTATTGTGCTGATATTATAAAATATCGATATTATATAATAGGACGAAATATAAAGCCAAATACCAACCGCAGCTGAGTGTTTTTCATCTTTCCACTGAATACTAATACCGCCTGGATAATCCCATGATTATAGGTTATGGGCCCAGATATGTGAAAGACCTGCTGCGTGTTATATATGTCTGACAAGTGAAACCACGCGATGCCGAATCAAGAGAATACGATGGCGACGGTTGGACCTGCTCCCGGTGGACAGCCTGTCATGTATGGATCCCACCACGTTGAAAAACTGACCGGTGTATCGAACTACACGTCGTGGAAATTTACGATACGTATGCTACTCATACTTGAAGGATTGTGGGGCGTCATTGAAGGCACAGATGCCGATGCTGCCCGCGACCAACGAGCTTTAGCAAGAATATGCTTAGCAGTAAGTTCATCTTTAATTCAATATGTCCGGAATGCCACATCGGCGAAAGAAGCATGGCAAAAGTTCGAAAAAGTGTTAAATGACAAAGGTCTGTACCGGCGTGTGCTTTTCCTACGGCAGTTTCATCGCATAGATTTTAGCTCTTTTGCATTTTTTTTTAACGTTGCCCCACTACGAATTACTCCTGTATCGTGGGTGCGTTTACAAACATTTAAATTCACATACACAAACAGCCAGACCCGGAACAACTACCTATAGGCAATACAAATATTTGTTCCGTGCGGGAATCGAACCCGCGACACGCAGCGCAGCAGTCGATCGCTCAGCCACTGCGCCAACCGTGTCGTCAAATATGAACGAATACATTGAAAATGTAATGTTACTCGTCCAAAAATTGGCAGACATCGGGCGTACCATTGAGGATGATGAAGTGGCGGAGATTCTTTTGAGCGGCTTACCTACTGAATATGATGCGTTAGTTTCTAACATGGAGACGATTGGTATTGGCACTACATTGACAAGCGAGATGGTTCGATCTCGACTTCTACAAGAAGAACATCGGAAAATAACAACAAGTGGAGTTATCGGAGATAGCAATACGGCATTTGCTACGAAGAAAGTCTGCCACTATTGCAATCGTCCTGGACACATCAATGTTTTAAAAGAAGACGTGATGAGCAAAGAAAAAAGGAGAATCACAAACCTTAGCAGTGACGGAGACAGCTTTCTGCACCACATATGATGAACGACAAAAAACATTTAAATGACTTTAGACAAAGTGTAGGACAAGTGTGTGTAGCAAATATATAATAACAAGATTGACTGTGTTGGTAGAGGTTCAGAACAAGACTGTGCATTCGGCACCTCTGCAGAATGAATTGCAGAGGGCATCGAGCGCAAAGGAGACTGCAGTGCCTGCCGTAAGTGTGTGGCACAGCAGACTGGGACATTTGGGATACGGAGCTCCTGGTATAGATGTCGAGTACTGCACTGGCGACGAGAGGGACTCGAGCTGCGTGAGCTCCGCAGCGCGCACTCCTCGCGGCGACAGTGACAGCAGCGCTGACAACCAGCTCCTCGAGCAGTCAGATTTAGGGGAAGAAGCGATGGCTAGTCAGGCACCTACTTTGCCCGTGACCGTCACTCCGCGACCCGTACGTACTACTCGTGGGAAAGTTCCGATAAGTTATAATGACTACGACCTTGATTTCTCTATGTACGCTCATCAAGAAGCTGAACCGCAGACTTACCAGGAGGCTATGTCCTCTCCTGACAGTATGGATTGGCTGGAGGCTATGCAAAGGGAATACGATTCCCTCATGCTAAATAGAGTATGGAAGTTGGTAGAGCATCCTAAAGACACCAATATTGTCAAGTGCAAATGGGTGTATAAATTGAAATATGATTTTTCAGGTAAGTGTAAGCATAAAGCACGTCTCGTTGCTAGAGGATTTTCACAAAAGGAAGGTATTGATTACAATGAGACTTTCTCGCCTGTTGTAAGACACTCTACCCTTAGAATATTATTTTCTCTTGCAAATTATTTAAATTTAGATATTGAACATTGGGATGTTGAAACAGCTTTTCTGAATAGTAATCTTAATGAATTAATTTACATGGAACAGCCTGAAGGCTTTGCACATTGTAAGACCAACGTATGTATGTTAGTTAAAAGTATTTACGGTCTCAAGTAATCTAGTAGAATGTGGAACTTAAAGGTGAATGATATTTTGACTGCGAATGGTTTTGTACAAACAAAAACTGAACCATGTGTTTATGTGAAAAAATATAGCAAAGAACTGACAATAGTATCGCTTTATGTAGATGATTTTTATATTTTTACAAATAGCGCTACTACCAAATCTAATTTGTATAAGCTCTTAGATCGAGAGTTCACTGTCAAGAACTTAGGTGCCCTAAAGAACTGTCTAGGTATGACTGTAACTCGGGATAGATCTGAAGGCACTTTAATTCTAGATCAGTCTGGGTATATCAAAAGGCTGCTAGTACGGTTTGGTATGCAGGATTGTAAGCCTGTCTCTATCCCTATGGTATCTAATAGACTATTAGCCTACTATTAGTAATAGTAGGTTAGAGAAGACAGATCCAAAGGACTGTCTAGACAATGAAAAATATAGGTATAGAGTTTCTTGGCAGTTTGATGTACTTGTCTGTATGTACGCGCCCAGACATATGCGTGAAAAAGAAGCAATTGCGAAAGCACAATTAGAAAAAGAGATGAATATAAAAATTCGGGCCTGTGGTTTGTTTCTGGATGAAACAATCCCATTTCTTGGAGCTCCACCCGACCGCATCATAGAATCAGACACAATTTGTGAAATTAAGTGTCCCATTAGCGCTTTCAAAACTGGACTAGAGAAAGCCATTGCTGACAAAAAAAGTAACATTTTATAAAAAGACAAAAATCGGCACCTATGTAGTAAATAAAGAACACGATTGGTATAATCAAGTCCAAGGACAACTGTATGTCACAAAAGTAGAAAAATGCTTATTGGGTTGCGGTCTGGTGAAAATATACCAATTAAAACGGAAATTATATATAGAGACGACGAGTTTTAGAAAACTAAAATGGAACCCAAACAAGATTTTACATAGACTGCATATTGCCAGAATTAGTTGATCCACGACTCCTAAGAAAAATGAATATACGGGATCCTAAATACATATCCCAGGCTATAAACCAAAACAGAACACAAAAAGATGGGAAGGAAAACAAACATAAAGATGGTGATTATAGCGATTGGCCAAGCTTCTGTATCCTCACCAATTGCCTATAAATCACCAACCATCACGATTCAACGTAAACGTGAAGAAGAAATAATGAACACTGAAGATGGTATCGATGAGCCATTATGATGAACCAGAACCAAAGCGAGTAAGGCAGTTAAACTTTTCAGAATTTTGAGATTACATTTTTTCATATATACATATTATGTTCCGTGATTTTTTATTTTCCTTTAAATCTTCTGCAATAAGTTTTACCAATTCAGTTATAATTAATAGATTTTTTCAACAGTTTTATTAGTCTGACAATGGTATAATTTTGTTGTCATGGTAACACAACAGCAACATCATATACATTTTGTTAGTATAATAGAACACTTCAAAATCACGCAATTTGGCGATGTTATAGGTAATCCGGTCTCGGAAGGACAGTCAGATTGACAATTTTGGTAAATCTGACCGGTCCTTCCAGTTTCATAATGTCCCAGATTTTTTTAAAGTAGTAAATTTTATCGAGTAAATCAAGACATAAAATGGTAACACGTAATTCCCTTCATCATAGTTAAACCTAAAACGCGTAATAGGTTCATAGATATTTATTATACAATATACGAATATAGAAACTAAAATATACAGGGTGTCCCAGAACTCAACGTCAAGTCGAAACGGGGTGACAGGATTGATCATAACCATCACGAGAAAAATATAAAAAAAAATCTATCCCATGCAGTTTGAAAATTATGGGCATTTTAAGAAAAACCTAGAAATTTGATCAAACTGTACCATTTCTCGGTTATTGTGGTTATTCTTTTTTATTTTTGTTCATTTAAACTTTGGAAACGTAATCCTAAATAACGTTTCTAGAATCCCAATAAAAAATAATGACACGATTGCCTCAAGTTTCCGAGAATTGAGATTATTCGTTAAACTACGAATTTAAAATTTTCAAGATTCGTCGACTTTGACAGGCCCTCCTTTAAAAAAAAATGTACTAGAGTGCCTTGGCAAGTGGCATTAAAAGTTGGCGCATTTAATCAGAATTCTAAAATGGTACAATACTTGTTAGTTCCATACAATAAAAAAGAGTAAAAAAATTAAAACCTCAAGTAACCCGATTTTTGCTATCTCAGTTAAAATGTTTATGATTCGCACAAGCTCTAGGTAGGTTCTTAATTTTAAGGCAAAATGATGAGAGAGATGGATAGTGGGTATGTTTGCCATGAGTGAGCGAGACAGATAGTGACGCCACTTTTATTAAAGTGAAAAAAAGTTAGTAAAATAATGAAAAATATTGATCTAGTTTAATTTAGGTTTGTTGGAATAAAAGTCAGATAGAGAAATAACATTTTCATTTTTATTTTTATTTTATTTTTATTGTTTCCAAAGTTCAAATGAACAAAAATAAAAAAGAATAACCACAATAACCGAAAAATGTTAGTTTGATCAAATTTCTAGGTTTTTCTTAAAATGCCCATAATTTTCAAACTGCATGGGATAGATTTTTTTTTTAGATTTTTCTCGTGATGTTTATGATCAATCCTATCACCCCGTTTCGGCTTGACGTTGAGTTCTGGGACACCCTGTATAATACTAAAACTCATTAATTTACAGAAAAACTAAAATTAATGTTAATACAAAAAAAATACTATAAATTATACAATACACGTAATTATAAATTTTCCCTTGCTTTCGGTCTTGGACATTCAAAAGGTTTTACTACACCTCTGCATTAGATGCAGCTACTGGAAGCGATAAGTATATAGCATGAGCGGGCGGCGGGGGCCGGGCGCCGGGCGCTGCGGTGCAATATTATAGCACAAAACTAGATTTTGGGCGTTGCGCGAGCTGCAAGCAGCTCGCGGGGTCGTGTTTTTGAGGAGTATTTCTTACCCTTGTAAAATTTTGAGAATTGGACAGTAATCCTTAGCACTTATAGGATTTTGTAATAATAGCTATTTATTCACCAAGGGGAGTAAGGCACAGATTACTAATCGAGTGTGTATTTGAGGCCCGACGCGAAGCGGAGAGCCGTAAACCATACGAGTTTAGTAATCTGTACTTACCCTCGAGTGATATATACTGCTTTATACTACACTTGTGGAGTTGTTGTTAATAAATTGCTATAATTGTCACTGGAATCACTTATTTTAACTTGTGATTTACACCGCCAAACTTTAAACTTTACCAAGAAAATTGTTTCTACAAAATACGTCAACCAACAAAATAAGTCTTTTTTTTCTTATTTTAGCGCGTCAAACAGTTTTCGCGCCAAAAGACGTTAAGCCGCATGGCTCTAGTGGGGACGCGGCTTAACGTCTTTTGTGATTTGTTGTGATCAACAACACTCAACAACACCCAAAACACTCAACAACATTCAACAACACTCAACAACACTCAACGACACTCAACAACACTCAACAACACTCGACAACACTCGACAACACTCGACAAAACTCGACAACACTCAATAACACTCAACAACATTCAACAACACTCAACAACACTCAACAACACTCTACAACACTCGACAACACTCGGCAATACTCAACAACACTCAATAACATTGAACAACACTCAACGACACTCAACAACACTCAACAACACTCGACAACACTCGACAACACTCAACAACACTCAACAATATTCAACAACACTCAAAAACACTCAACAACACTCGACAACATTCAACAACACTCAACCACACTCAACAACACTCAACAACACTCAACAACACTCAACAACCCTCAACAACACTCAACAACACTCAACAACACTCAAAAATATTCAACAACATTCAACAACACCCAACAACACTCAACAACACTCAACAACACTCAACAACCCTCAACAACACTCAACAACACTCATCAACACTCAACAACACTCAGCCACACTCAACAACACTCAACAACACTCAAAACACTCAACAACACTCAACAACACTCATCAACACTTAACAACACTCAACAACACTCAACAACCCTCAACAACACTCAACAACACTCATCAACACTCAACAACACTCAACAACACTCAGCCACACTCAACAACACTCAACAACACTCAAAACACTCAACAACACTCAACAACACTCATCAACACTCAACAACACTCAAAACACTCAACAAGACTCAACAACACTCAATAACACTCAACAACACTCAACAACACTCAACCACACTCAACAACACTCCACAACACTCAACAACACTCAACAACACTTAACAACACTCAACAACACTCAACAACACTCAACAACACTCAACATCCCTCAACAACACTCAACAACACTCAACAACACTCATCAACAACACTCAACAACACTCAACAACACTCAAAACACTCAACAACACTCAACAACACTCATCAACACTCAACAACACTCAACAACACTCAACAACCCTCAACAACACTCAACAACACTCATCGACACTCAACAACACTCAACAACACTCAGCCACACTCAACAACACTCAACAACACTCAAAACACTCAACAACACTCAACAACACTCATCAACACTCAACAACACTCAAAACACTCAACAACACTCAACAACACTCAATAACACTCAACAACACTCAACAACACTCAACCACACTCAACAACACTCCACAACACTCAACAACACTCAACAACACTTTACAACACTCAACAACACTCAACAACACTCAACAACACTCAACATCCCTCAACAACACTCAACAACACTCAACAACACTCATCAACAACACTCAACAACACTCAACAACACTCAACAACCCTCAACAACACTCAACAACACTCAAAAACACTCAACAACACTCAACAACACTCAAAAACACTCAACAACACTCAAAACCCTCAAAACACTCAACAACACTCAACAACACTCAACAACACTCAACCACACTCAACATCACTCAACATCACTCAACAACACTCAAGAACACTCAAAAACACTCAACAACACTCAAAACCCTCAACAACACTCAACAACACTCAACAACACTCAACAACACTCAACAACACTCAACAGCCCTCAACAACACTCAACCACACTCAACAACACTCAACATCCCTCAACAACACTCATCAACAACACTCAACAACACAACAACACTCAACAACACTCAACAACCCTCAACAACACTCAACAACACTCAACAACACTCAACAACCCTCAACAACACTCAACAACACTCAACAACACTCATCAACACTTAACAACACTCAACAACACTCAACCACACTCAAAACACTCAACAACACTCAACAACACTCAACAACACTCAACAACACTCAACAACACTCAACAACCCTCAACAACACTCAACAACCCTCAACAACACTCAACAACACTCAACAACACTCAATAACACTCAAAAACACAAAAACACTGTATAATGCTTTCTGTCTCATTTGCTCCCACGTTAAATCTTATGTCTATTACATTGACAGTGACAGCGCTGTGAAGTTATTATCCATTCAGGCTAGCATAATGATCCCAATGCGTTTTCGAACTTCTCAAGTTGAAAGCGTTTTATTTTATGCTACTAAATATAGATGTCACCAAAACTCGTGTTGACTAAATCTAACGACGTGACTTCGCAAATGAGTACACTTATAGCATTCGTTCATAGTCTCTGAGCGAATGCTGATTGCCCGATAATATAATAACTCGGTCTCGCAGGTTCGCTCCACTCAGGACCTACCTACCACCGGAAAGCTATCGTGACCTTATCCCTACGCTACGCTACGCTTCGCTTTACCGCTACCTAGTTTCCGAGATACGATGGGGGGAGGGGTGAAGGGGGGGAGAGGGGGGGGAGTTTTGAAAAATGATTTTAATCAACTCGGGGCCCCGCGATATGAATCTGAAAAAAAAAATGTTCCAAGTCTCTTAACTTCCGAGATCTACCTCTAGAGGGGGGGCAAGGGGGGCAACTTTGAAAAATGGTTTTTACTTTTCCGAGCCTCCTGTATACGAATCCGTAAAACAACAAAACCCAGGTTTCTTAATTTCCGAGATACGATGGGGGGAGGGGTGAAGGGGGGGAGAGGGGGGAGTTTTGAAAAATGATTTTGACCAACTCTGGGCCCCTTGATATGAATCTGAAAAAAAAAATGTTCCAAGTCTCTTAACTTCCGAGATCTACCTAGAGGGGGGGGGAGAAGGGGGGCAAGGGGGCAACTTTGAAAAATGGATTTTACTTTTCCGAGCCTCCTCTATACGAATCCGTAAAACAACAAAACACGGGACTCTTAGTTTCCGAGATACGATAGGGAGGGGGGAGAGTGGGGTGGAAAAGGGGAGGTTTGGGATTTTTCCCATACTCGCGAGAGTTACTTGTATACGAATCTGTAAAAATATACCCACCTCCCCCTTCACCATCTGGGAGAACAATTATGTCAGTCAGTCAGTGAGTGAGTGGTAATCGAGCTTTATATAGTATAACTAGATTTTGGGCGTTGCGCGAGCTGCAAGCAGCTCGCGGGGTCGTGTTTTTGAGGAGTATTTCTTACCCTTGTAAAATTTTGAGAATTGGACAGTAATCCTTAGCACTTATAGGATTTTGTAATAATAGCTATTTATTCACCAAGGGGAGTAATCTGTACTTACCCTCGAGTGATATATACTGCTTTATACTACACTTGTGGAGTTGTTGTTAATAAATTGCTATAATTGTCACTGGAATCACTTATTTTAACTTGTGATTTACACCGCCAAACTTTAAACTTTACCAAGAAAATTGTTTCTACAAAATACGTCAACCAACAAAATAAGTCTTTTTTTTTTCTTATTTTAGCGCGTCAAACAGTTTTCGCGCCAAAAGACGTTAAGCCGCATGGCTCTAGTGGGGACGCGGCTTAACGTCTTTTTTGATTTGTTGTGATCAACAACACTCAACAACACCCAAAACACTCAACAACATTCAACAACACTCAACAACACTCAACAACACTCGACAACACTCGACAACACTCAATAACACTCAACAACATTCAACAACACTCAAGAACACTCAACAACACTCAACAACACTCAACAACACTCAACAACACTCGACAACACTCGGCAATACTCAACAACACTCAACAACACTCAACAAGATTCAACAAGATTCAACAACACTCAACAACACTGAACAACATTCAACAACACTCAACAACACTCAAAACACTCAACAACACTCAAAAAGATTCAACAACATTCAACAACACTCAACAACACTCAACAACTTTCAACAACACTCAACGACACTCAACAACACTCGACAACACTCGACAACACTCGACAACACTCGACAACACTCAACAACACTCAACAACACTCAACAACACTCAACAACACTCATCAACACTTAATAACACTCAACAACACTCAACAACACTCAACCACACTCAAAACACTCAACAACACTCAACAACACTCAACAACACCCAAAACACTCAACAACCCTCAACAACACTCAACAATACCCAAAACACTCAAAACACTCAACAACACCCAACAGCACTCATCAACACTCAACAACACTCAACAACACTCAATAAGACTCAACAACAGTCAACAACACTCAACCACACTCAACAACACTCAACAACACTCAACAACACTCAACCACACTCAACATCACTCAACAACACTCAACAACACTCAACCACACTCAACATCACTCAACAACACTCAACAACACTCAACAACACTCAACAACCCTCAACAACACTCAACAACACTCAACAACATTCAACAACACTCAACAACACCCAAAACACTCAACAACACTCAACAACACTCATCAACACTCAACAACCCTCAACAACACTCAACAATACCCAAAACACTCAAAACACTCAACAACACCCAACAGCACTCATCAACACTCAACAACACTCAACAACACTCAATAAGACTCAACAACAGTCAACCACACTCAACAACACTCAACAATACTCAACAACACTCAACAACACTCAACCACACTCAACATCACTCAACAACACTCAACAACACTCAACCACACTCAACATCACTCAACAACACTCAACAACACTCAACAACCCTCAACAACACTCAACAACACTCAACAACATTCAACAACACTCAACAACACCCAAAACACTCAATAACACTCAACAACACTCATCAACACTCAACAACACTCAACAACACTCAACAACACTCAACAACACTCAACAACACTCAACAACACCCAAAACACTCAACAACACTCAACAACATTCATCAACACTCAACAACACTCAACAACACTCAATAACACTCAACAACACTCAACAACACTCAACCACACTCAACAACACTCAACAACACTCAAAAACACTCAACCACACTCAACATCACTCAACAACACTCAACAACACTCAACAACCCTCAACAACACTCAACAAAACTCAACAACACCCAAAACACTCAAAACACTCAACAACACTCAACAGCACTCATCAACACTCAACAACACTCAACAACACTCAACAACACTCAACAACACTCAATAAGACTCAACAACAGTCAACAACAGTCAACAACACTCAACAACACTCAACAACACTCAACCACACTCAAAACACTCAACAACACTCAACAACACTCAACAACCCTCAACAACACTCAACAACACTCAACAACACTCAACATCACTCAACAACACTCAACAACACTCATCAACACTCAACAACACTCAACAACACCCAAAACACTCAAAACACTCAACAACACTCAACAACACTCAACAACACTCATCAACACTCAACAACACTCAACAACACTCAACAACACTCAACATCACTCAACAACACTCAACAACACTCATCAACACTCAACAACACCCAAAACACTCAAAACACTCAACTACACTCATCAACACTCAACAACACTCAACAACACTCAACAACCCTCAACAACACTCAACAACACTCAACAACACTCATCAACACTCAACAACACAACAACACCCAAAACACTCAATAACACTCAACAAAACTCAATAAAACTCAATAACACTCAACAACACTCAACAACACTCAACCATACTCAACAACACTCAACAACACTCAACAACCCTCAACAACACTCAACAACACTCAACAACACTCAACAACACTCATCAACTCTCAACAACACTCAACAACCCTCAACAACAAACACTCAACAACACTCAACAACACTCAACAACACTCAACCACACTCAAAACACTCAACAACACTCAACAACACTCAACAACACTCAATAACACTCAATAACACTCAACAACACTCAATAACACTCAACAACACTCAACAACACTCAACCACACTCAACATCACTCAACAACACTCAACCACACTCAAAACACTCAACAACACTCAACAACACTCAACAACACTCAACAACACTCAACAACCCTCAACAACCCTCAACAACACTCAACAACACTCAATAACACTCAAAAACACAAAACCACTGTATAATGCTTTCTGTTTCATTTGCTCCCACGTTAAATCTTATGTCTATTACATTGACAGTGACAGCGCTGTGAAGTTATTACCCATCCAAATTAGACACTACAGGCTAGCATAATGATCCCAATGCGTTTTCGAACTTCTCAAGTTGAAAGCGTTTTATTTTATGCTACTAAATATAGATGTCACCAAAACTCGTGTTGACTAAATCTAACGACGTGACTTCGCAAATGAGTACACTTATAGCATTCGTTCATTCACTTTGAGCGAATGCTGATTGCCCGATTTAATAATCACGGTTAAAATATTCGTGGTGAGCAGTGAATACTTAACCGGCTGCATAAACGATGTTTAGGAATTCATCGGCCGATTACTCAAACATTGGTCAAATGACAGTCCGTGAACTCGGCCCTTAGGCAGTCAATACAAAAACGCTGTCCGCCATGTTGTATTCTTCCCCCCTTTGCTCCACTCGGTCTCGCAGGTTCGCTCCACTCAGGACCTACCTACCACCGGAAAGCTATCGTGACCTTATCCCTACGCTACGCTACGCTACGCTTCGCTTTACCGCTACCTAGTTTCCAAGATACGATGGGGGAGGGGTGAAGGGGTGGAGAGGGGGAGTTTTGAAAAATGATTTTGACCAACTCTGGGCCTCTTGATATGAATCTGAAAAAAAAAAAATGTTCCAAGTCTCTTAACTTCCGAGATCTACCTAGAGGGGGGGGAGAAGGGGGGCAAGGGGGGCAACTTTGAAAAATGGATTTTACTTTTCCGAGCCTCCTCTATACGAATCCGTAAAAAAACAAAACCCAGGTTTCTTAATTTCCGAGATACGATGGGGGGAGGGGTGAAGGGGGGAGAGGGGGGGAGTTTTGAAAAATGATTTTGACCAACTCTGGGCCCCTTGATATGAATCTGAAAAAAAAAATGTTCCAAGTCTCTTAACTTCCGAGATCTACCTAGAGGGGGGGGGAGAAGGGGGGCAAGGGGGCAACTTTGAAAAATGGATTTTACTTTTCCGAGCCTCCTCTATACGAATCCGTAAAACAACAAAACACGGGACTCTTAGTTTCCGAGATACGATAGGGAGGGGGGAGAGTGGGGTGGAAAAGGGGAGGTTTGGGATTTTTCCCATACTCGTGAGAGTTACTTCTATATGAATCTGTAAAAATATACCCACCTCCCCCTTCACCATCTGGGAGAACAATTATGTCAGTCAGTGAGTGAGTGAGTGGTAATCGAGCTTTATATAGTATAATAACTAGATTTTGGGCGTTGCGCGAGCTGCAAGCAGCTCGCGGGGTCGTGTTTTTGAGGAGTATTTCTTACCCTTGTAAAATTTTGAGAATTGGACAGTAATCCTTAGCACTTATAGGATTTTGTAATAATAGCTATTTATTCACCAAGGGGAGTAAGGCACAGATTACTAATCGAGTGTGTATTTGAGGCCCGACGCGAAGCGGAGAGCCGTAAACCATACGAGTTTAGTAATCTGTACTTACCCTCGAGTGATATACGTATGTTAACTAACAGAGGGCGTTCCCGTTAACCCGCAATAGTATAGCATCCATACATGCTAAAAAAAATATTACCATTCGAAAATAAAATGTTTTTATTTTTTTTTATATTAAAATATTCACTAAAAATCGTAAATTGATACTCTATTTATTTAATTAATTCTAATTTATTTAATTAAATAAATTCCGACATTGCTGTCCTTCAAGTACGCGTGTACAGAGTGTTTCTTTAACGTATCAATTTACGATTTTTAGTGAATATTTTAATATAAAAAAAAATTAAAAACATTTTATTTTCGAATGGTACTATTTTTTTTAGCATGTATGGATGCTATACTATTGCGGGTTAACGGGAACGCCCTCTGTTAGTTAACACACTGTATACTGCTTTATACTACACTTGTGGAGTTGTTGTTAATAAATTGCTATAATTGTCACTGGAATCACTTATTTTAACTTGTGATTTACACCGCCAAACTTTAAACTTTACCAAGAAAATTGTTTCTACAAAATACGTCAACCAACAAAATAAGTCTTTTTAGGGTTCCGTACCTCAAAAGGAAAAAACGGAACCCTTATAGGATCACTTTGTTGTCCGTCTGTCCGTCCGTCCGTCTGTCAAGACCCTTTTTCTCAGGAACGCGTGGAGGTATGAAGCTGAAATTTATATCAATTACTCAGGTCTACTGTCCCTTGAAGCTGTGAAAAAATCAAACTTCTAAGCCAACGCAATCAAAAGATACAGCCGTTTATGCCGCAAATTTTCGACACTTGCAAGGGAATCAAAACCTACAGGGTGCTTCCCGTGAACTCAGAATCTTGAAATTTGGTACGAAGCAACGTCTTATAGCATAGATAAAGGAAAAATTACGAAAACCATAAATTTTTAGTTACATCACATAATATATATTTTTTTAATAATTTTAAACTTACTACCCATTTCCTCATAAACGCGTAAAGGTATTAAATTGAAATTCATACCAAATACTCAGGTCTATAATACCTTTAAGCTGTAACAAAATCAAACTTCTATGTCAACGCAATCAAAAGAAACAGCAATTTAAGCTGCATATTTTGAAACTCGCAAGTACTCGCAAGGGAATCAAAACCTAAAGGGTACTTCCAGTCGACCTAGAATCTTGAAATTTGGCATGAAGCAACGTTTTACAGCACACATAAAGGAAAAATTCCGAAAACCTTAAATTTTTAGTTACATTACAAAATATATATTTATTTTTTAATAAATATAAACTTATTACTTGCTTTTTACTTTAATTTATGCTCCTCCATCTTTCCCCATTGTAATGTTATGAATTTCATTTTGCAAAAAAAATACCATAGTTATGACTCGATTGTCGTAATGAACGAACTTTGTAAACCTTGCAGGTTTGTACGGAACCCTCGGTGCGCGAGTCCGACTCGCACTTGGCCGGTTTTTTTTTTTCTTATTTTAGCGCGTCAAACAGTTTTCGCGCCAAAAGACGTTAAGCCGCATGGCTCTAGTGGGGACGCGGCTTAACGTCTTTTGTGATTTGTTGTGATCAACAACACTCAACAACACCCAAAACACTCAACAACATTCAACAACACTCAACAACACTCAACAACCCTCAACAACACTCAACAACACTCAACAACACTCAACAACACTCAACCACACTCAAAACACTCAACAACACTCATCAACACTCAAAACACTCAACAACACTCAACAACACTCAATAATACTCAACAACACTCAACAACACTTATCAACACTCAACAACACTCAACAACACTCAACAACCCTCAACAACACTCAACAACACTCAACAACACTCAACAACACTCAACAACACTTAATAACACTCAACAACACTCAACAACACTCATCAACACTCAACAACACTCAACAACGCTCAACAACCCTCAACAACACTCAAAAACACTCATCAACACTCAACAACACTCAACAACACTCAGCCACACTCAACAACACTCAACAACACTCAAAACACTCAACAACACTCATCAACACTCAACAACACTCATCAACACTCAACAACACTCAACAACACTCAGCCACACTCAACAACACTCAACAACACTCAAAACCCTCAACAACACTCAACAACACTCATCAACACTCAACAACACTCAACAACACTCAACAACCCTCAACAACACTCAACAACACTCATCAACACTCAACAACACTCAACAACACTCAACCACACTCAAAACACTCAACAACACTCATCAACACTCAAAACACTCAACAACACTCAACAACACTCAATAATACTCAACAACACTCAACAACACTTATCAACACTCAACAACACTCAACAACACTCAACAACCCTCAACAACACTCAACAACACTCGTCAACACTCAACAACACTCAACAACACTCAGCCACACTCAACAACACTCAACAACACTCAAAACACTCAACAACACTCAACAACACTCAACACCACTCATCAACAACACTCAACAACACTCAACAACACTCAACAACCCTCAACAACACTCAATAACACTCAACAACACTCATCAACACTCATCAACACTCACCAACACTCAACAACACTCAACAACACTCAACAACCCTCAACAACACTCAACAACCCTCAACAACCCTCAACAACACTCAACAACACTCAATAACACTCAAAAACACAAAAACACTGTATAATGCTTACTGTCTCATTTGCTCCCACGTTAAATCTTATGTCTATTACATTGACAGTGACAGCGGTGTGAAGTTATTACCCATCCAAATTAGACACTACAGGCTAGCATAATGATCCCAATGCGTTTTCGAACTTCTCAAGTTGAAAGCGTTTTATTTTATGCTACTAAATATAGATGTCACCAAAACTCGTGTTGACTAAATCTAACGACGTGACTTCGCAAATGAGTACACTTATAGCATTCGTTCATTCACTTTGAGCGAATGCTGATTGCCCGATTTAATAATCACGGTTAAAATATTCGTGGTGAGCAGTGAATACTTAACCGGCTGCATAAACGATGTTTAGGAATTCATCGGCCGATTACTCAAACATTGGTCAAATGACAGTCCGTGAACTCGGCCCTTAGGCAGTCAATACAAAAACGCTGTCCGCCATGTTGTATTCTTCCCCCCTTTGCTCCACTCGGTCTCGCAGGTTCGCTCCACTCAGGACCTACCTACCACCGGAAAGCTATCGTGACCTTATCCCTACGCTACGCTTCGCTTTACCGCTACCTAGTTTCCGAGATACGATGGGGGAGGGGTGAAGGGGGGGAAAGGGGGGAGTTTTGAAAAAACTAATTTTGACCTACTCTGGGCCCACGGACATGAATCTGAAAAAGAAAATGTTCCAAGTCTTAACTTCCGAGATCCGCCTAAAAGGGGGAGAATGGGGGGAATTTTGAAAAATGGTTTTTACTTTTCCGAGCCTCCTCTATACGAATCCGTAAAACAACAAAACCCAGGTTTCTTAATTTCCGAGATACGATGGGGGGAGGGGTGAAAGGGGGGAGAGGGGGGAGTTTTGAAAAATGATTTTGACCAACTCTGGGCCCCTTGATATGAATCTGAAAAAAAAAATGTTCCAAGTCTCTCAACTTCCGAGATCTACCTAGAGGAGGGGGGAGAAGGGGGGCAAGTGGGCAACTTTGAAAAATGGATTTTACTTTTCCGAGCCTCCTCTATACGAATCCGTAAAACAACAAAACACGGGACTCTTAGTTTCCGAGATACGATAGGGAGGGGGGAGAGTGGGGTCGAAAAGGGGAGGTTTGGGATTTTTCTCATACTCGTGAGAGTTACTTCTATACGAATCTGTAAAAATATACCCACCTCCCCCTTCACCATCTGGGAGAACAATTATGTCAGTGAGTGAGTCAGTCAGTCAGTGGTAATCGAGCTTTATATAGTATAATTTTGAAAAAAGATTTTGACGAACTCTGGGCCCCTTGATATGAATCTGAAAAAAAAAATGTTCCAAGTCTCTTAACTTCCGAGATCTACCTAGACGGGGGGGGGGGGGAGAAGGGGGCAAGGGGGGCAACTTTGAAAAATGGATTTTACTTTTCCGAGCCTCCTCTATACGAATCCGTAAAACAACAAAACACGGGACTCTTAGTTTCCGAGATACGATAGGGATGGGGGAGAGTGGGGTGGAATGGAAAAGGGGAGGTTTGAATTTTGAAAAATGGTTTTTACTTTTCCGAGCCTCCTCTATACGAATCCGTAAAAAAACAAAACCCAGGTTTCTTAATTTCCGAGATACGATGGGGGGAGGGGTGAAGGGGGGGAGAGGGGGGAGTTTTGAAAAATGATTTTGACCAACTCTGGGCGCCTTGATATGAATCTGAAAAAAAAAATGTTCCAAGTCTCTTAACTTCCGAGATCTACTTAGAGGGTGGGGGTGAAGGGGGGCAAGGGGGGCAACTTTGAAAAATGGATTTTACTTTTCCGAGCCTCCTCTATACGAATCCGTAAGAAAACAAAACCCAGGTTTCTTAATTTCCGAGATACGATGGGGGAGGGGTGAAGGGGGAGAGAGGGGGGAGTTTTGAAAAATGATTTTGACCAACTCTGGGCCCCTTGATATGAATCTGAAAAAAAAAATGTTCCAAGTCTCTTAACTTCCGAGATCTACCTCTAGAGGGGGGGAGAAGGGGGGCAAGGGGGGCAACTTTGAAAAATGGTTTTTACTTTTCTGAGCCTCCTCTATACGGATCCGTAAAAAAACAAAACCCAGGTTTCTTAATTTCCGAGATACGATGGAGGGAGGGGTGAAGGGGGGGAGAGGGGGGAGTTTTGAAAAATGATTTTGACCAACTCTGGGCCCCTTGATATGAATCTGAAAAAAAAAATGTTCCAAGTCTCTCAACTTCCGAGATCTACCTAGAGGGGGGGGGAGAGAAGGGGGGCAAGGGGGCAACTTTGAAAAATGGATTTTACTTTTCCGAGCCTCCTCTATACGAATCCGTAAAACAACAAAACACGGGACTCTTAGTTTCCGAGATACGATAGGGATGGGGGAGAGTGGGGTGGAATGGAAAAGGGGAGGTTTGAATTTTGAAAAATGGTTTTTACTTTTCCGAGCCTCCTCTATACGAATCCGTAAAAAAACAAAACCCAGGTTTCTTAATTTCCGAGATACGATGGGGTAGGGGGGGAGAGGGGGGAGTTTTGAAAAATGATTTTGACGAACTCTGGGCCCCTTGATATGAATCTGAAAAAAAAAATGTTCCAAGTCTCTTAACTTCCGAGATCTACCTAGAGGGGGGGAGAAGGGGGCAAGGGGGGCAACTTTGAAAAATGGATTTTACTTTTCCGAGCCTCCTCTATACGAATCCGTAAAACAACAAAACACGGGACTCTTAGTTTCCGAGATACGATAGGGATGGGGGAGAGTGGGGTGGAATGGAAAAGGGGAGGTTTGAATTTTGAAAAATGGTTTTTACTTTGCCGAGCCTCCTCTATACGAATCCGTAAAAAAACAAAACCCAGGTTTCTTAATTTCCGAGATACGATGGGGGGAGGGGTGAAGGGGGGTGAGGGGGGAGTTTTGAAAAATGATTTTGACCTACTCTGGGCCCACGGACATGAATCTGAAAAAGAAAATGTTCCAAGTCTTAACTTCCGAGATCCGCCTAAAGGGGGGAGAAGGGGGAGAGAATGGGGGGAATTTTGAAAAATGGTTTTTACTTTTCCGAGCCTCCTCTATACGAATCCGTAGAAAAACAAAACCCAGGTTTCTTAATTTCCGAGATACGATGGGGGGAGGGGTGAAGGGGGGGAGAGGGGGGAGTTATGAAAAATGATTTTGACCAACTCTGGGCCCCTTGATATGAATCTGAAAAAAAAAATGTTCCAAGTCTCTTAACTTCCGAGATCTACCTCTAAAGGGGGGGAGAAGGG
Source organism: Luperina nickerlii (assembly GCA_963855955.1). NCBI lineage: Eukaryota > Metazoa > Arthropoda > Insecta > Lepidoptera > Noctuidae > Luperina > Luperina nickerlii. The sequence goes on from OY979671.1 coordinate 5,677,586, forward strand.
GGGCAAGGGGGGCAACTTTGAAAAATGGATTTTACTTTTCCGAGCCACCTCTATACGAATCCATAAAACAACAAAACCCAGGTTTCTTAATTTCCGAGATACGATGGGGGGAGGGGTGAAGGGGGGGAGAGGGGGGAGTTTTGAAAAATGATTTTGACCAACTCTGGGCCCCTTGATATGAATCTGAAAAAAAAAATGTTCCAAGTCTCTTAACTTCCGAGATCTACCTAGAGGGGAGGGGAGAAGGGGGGCAAGGGGGCAACTTTGAAAAATGAATTTTACTTTTCCGAGCCTCCTCTATACGAATCCGTAAAACAACAAAACACGGGACTCTTAGTTTCCGAGATACGATAGGGAGGGGGGAGAGTGGGGTGGAAAAGGGGAGGTTTGGGATTTTTCCCATACTCGTGAGAGTTACTTGTATACGAATCTGTAAAAATATACCCACCTCCCCCTTCACCATCTGGGAGAACAATTATGTCAGTCAGTCAGTGAGTGAGTGGTAATCGAGCTTTATATAGTATAACTAGATTTTGGGCGTTGCGCGAGCTGCAAGCAGCTCGCGGGGTCGTGTTTTTGAGGAGTATTTCTTACCCTTGTAAAATTTTGAGAATTGGACAGTAATCCTTAGCACTTATAGGATTTTGTAATAATAGCTATTTATTCACCAAGGGGAGTAATCTGTACTTACCCTCGAGTGATATACAGAGTTGATACGACAGAGGGGCATTAAATTACACTACGTATACTATACGTGTATAGTATTAATTCGATACAGTACAAAAATAGAAAGCGCCAAAAATGAGATTTTTTTTTTTTCAAACAAACTAAATAGCTTAAAGTCAGAGTGAAACGCAACCACCCTTTATAAATAAATTTGACTGACCTTAGATGCCTAGTAACAAAGTCGCGCAGGAGCGCGTGTGTGTGTTATCTCTCTTGGCGGGGGGCGGGGGGAGGGGGGGCGGGGAGCGGGCGGTTTAGACCGCTCGCGCGGCTTTTATGTTAGGTAAGTTGTAAAGTACGCGCACACACAAAAACACAAAATTTTTAAGTTCTCGATGTGTCCTCGATTCATATTAATGCACAAATTATACCGACGGAGAATATTATTGTTATTTATTTTTCTAATTAAATCACTGTCCGTCGCTAAGCACTTTAATTCCCGTAATCTTTGTACTGCCAATTGTATGGTGCCGGCGTTCCTAGGGCTATTGCGCCGGTCACCATACCTTTCTCGGTATGTTCGCAGAGCTAAATCTGTGTTTCCACGGCATTCACCGTAAATTAAAATCATGTAAGTGTATTCTGACGCCGTGTAAGTTACACGAGGCATTGCTGAACACTTTAATTTTACACACACATACAACCAACGTTTAATTACGTATCCTATCACAATAAAAACAGTCAATCACAAAAAAAAAACACTAACACTAAATAATAATATTCCCAAGTTACGTATCCTGTCACAATAAAAAAAAATACTGGATTAAACTTATTTAGTGTCTATCACAATAACAAAACAAAATCACAATTATTGTCAGCGAGTTCGACAAAACATAACGGCGCGGCGGCGGCGCCGGGGCTCCCGTGTTACGTAACGTACGTCCCGAATGGATGACGCTTGCGCACTGTCCACTGAAAGAACAAGTTTTTTTAGCAAATTCGCAAGGATCTAGGATACAATAGCAACACACTGACCTATTTCTATTCCTTTTACGCGCGGGAAAAAGGCGCGGGGGTTTTGCTATGTTTGTCACTCTCATAGTGAAAGTGCAAGTGTGTGTGTATTTATTGCTTCGTGAAATATTTGGTTGTACTTGTGCGGCAACAATGTATCTTATACTCAGATTATCGTTTTAAGGTGCATGACCTATGCGTATGAGATAATCAGCTGTTAGGAAATATACATCGTGTTCAAACGTAGCAAAAACTTCAAAAATCATTTGTGACTAAACTACTGCTCCTATTTAATTGATTTTTGGTACAGAGCTTGAAAATGGTATCTAGTATAGGCAGTTTAAAGGAAAGCCCCTCTGTCGTATCAACTTTGTATACTGCTTTATACTACACTTGTGGAGTTGTTGTTATTAAATTGCTATAAGTCGTGCGTGACATGTCTGATGCATGTCAGTTGCAAGATGACCTGTATAGGTTTGAATTATATTGCATCCGTAACAAACTCCAATTAAATGTCTCAAAATGCTTCCTCCTAACATTCTCACGTTGTACTTCTTTTCTAAATTTCAATTACACCATTTACGGTCAGCTCATTAGCAGGCTAAATAGTATAAGAGATTTAGGGGTAATCATGGACAGCAAGCTTCTGTTTGATCAACATGTAGATAGCATAGTTGCAAAGGCATCCAAAGCTCTGGGATTTATACTACGCACAACGGCCTGTTTCCGATCTCTTAAACCGGTTAAAATTTTGTATTGTACTTTCGTGCGCAGCCATTTAGAATATGCGTCTCAGGTTTGGAACCCGCAGTATGAGACTTATAAGTCCCGTCTTGAAGGCGTTCAAAGAAAATTTCTGCGATATCTAGATTATAGGGCTCAGCAATACTCAGTTGACTACGAGCACCGCTGCAAACGGTACCACTTTCTTCCTTTGGAGATGAGACGTAATATTGGAGACATGAGTTTGCTGTTGGGTATCGCAAATGGCCACATTAACTGTCCTGAACTCGTTGCTAATCTGTCATTGCGCACGAATCTTATGGGATTACGTCAACGGCCAATATTAAATGTACCTTTTGCAATGACCAATTATAGGCGGAATGTTTTCTCAATAAGAAGTGCACTTAGTTTCAATAGGCTTCCTAGGGACCTTAAAGTCGACTTGTTCTGCACCAGTGTGGCGACCGACGGCTTTTGTCACAGTCTTTTTTCAAGGATAGTTAACTTGTCTACTAATTATATTACTAATTATACTATTACTAATTATATTAACTTGTATGTACTTACTTTTTGTCGACTATTTCGTTAAACTATAATTATGTGGAGGCTTGTTATTAGCATTTTAATATTACATTTGTTTATTTCATGTGTTTGTTAGTATGTAAGCCTTCTTTAAAATAAAATAAATAATAAATAAAATAATTGTCACTGGAATCACTTATTTTAACTTGTGATTTACACCGCCAAACTTTAAACTTTACCAAGAAAATTGTTTCTACAAAATACGTCAACCAACAAAATAAGTCTTTTTTTTTCTTATTTTAGCGCGTCAAACAGTTTTCGCGCCAAAAGACGTTAAGCCGCATGGCTCTAGTGGGGACGCGGCTTAACGTCTTTTGTGATTTGTTGTGATCAACAACATTCAACAACACTCAACAACACCCAAAACACTCAACAACATTCAACAACACTCAACAACACTCAACAACACTCGACAACACTCGACAACACTCAACAACACTCAACAACATTCAACAACACTCAACAACACTCAACAACACCCAAAACACTCCAAACACTCAACCACTCTCAACATCACTCAACAACACTCAAAAACACTCAACAACCCTCAACAACACTCAACAACACTCAACAACACTCAACAACACTCAACAACACTCCACAACACTCAATAACACTCAACAACACTCATCAACACTCAACAACACTCAACAAAACTCAACAACACTCAACCACACTCAACATCACTAAACAACACTCAACAACACTCAACAACACTCAACAACCCTCAAAAACACTCAACAACCCTCAACAACACTCAACAGCACTCAACAACACTCATCAACACTCAACAACACTCAACAACACTCAGCCACACTCAACAACACTCAAAACACTCAACAACACTCAACAACACTCAAGAACACTCAAAACACTCAACAACACTCAACAACACTCAACAACACTCAACAACACTCAACAACACTCAACCACACTCAACAACACTCAACAACACTCAACAACACTCAACAACACTCAACCACACTCAACAACACTCAACAACACTCAACAACACTCAACAACACTCATCAACACTCAAGAACACTCAAAACACTCAACAACACTCAACAACACTCAACCACACTCAACAACACTCAACAACACTCAACAACACTCAACAACACTCAACAACTCTCAACCACACTCAACAACACTCAACAACACTCAACAACACTCAACCACTCTCAACATCACTCAACAACACTCAACAACACTCAACAACCCTCAACAACACTCAACAACACTCAACAACACTCAACAACACTCCACAACACTCAACAACACTCAACAACACTCCACAACACTCAACAACACTCAACCACACTCAAAACACTCAACAACACTCAACAACACTCAATAACACTCAACAACACTCAACCATTCTCAACAACACTCAACAACACTCAACAACACTCAACCACACTCAACAACACTCAACAACCCTCAACAACACTCAACAACACTCAACAACCCTCAACAACACTCAACAACACTCAACAACACTCATCAACACTTAACAACACTCAACAACACTCAACAACACTCAACCACACTCAAAACACTCAACAACACTCAACAACACTCAACAACACTCAACAACACTTAACAACACTCAACAACACTCAACAACACTCAACAACACTCAACAACCCTCAACAACCCTCAACAACACTCAACAACACTCATCAACACTCAACAAAACTCAACAACCCTCAACAACACTCAACAACACTCAACAACACAACCACACTCAGCAGCACTCAACAACACTCAACAACACTCAAAAACACTCAACAACACTCAAAAACACTCAACCACACTCAACAACACTCAACAACACTCAACAACACTGAACAACACTTAACAACACTCAACCACACTCAACATCACTCAACAACACTCAACAACACTCAACCACACTCAAAACACTCAACAACACTCAACAACACTCAACAACCCTCAACAACACTCAACAACACTCAACAACACTCAACAACACTCAATAACACTCAACAACACTCAACAACACTCAATAACACTCAAAAACACAAAACCACTGTATAATGCTTTCTGTCTAATTTGCTCCCACGTTAAATCTTATGTCTATTACATTGACAGTGACAGCGCTGTGAAGTTATTACCCATCCAAATTAGACACTACAGGCTAGCATAATGATTCCAATGCGTTTTCGAACTTCTCAAGTTGAAAGCGTTTTATTTTATGCTACTAAATATAGATGTCACCAAAGCTCGTGTTGACTAAATCTAACGACGTGACTTCGCAAATGAGTACACTTATAGCATTCGTTCATTCATTCTGAGCGAATGCTGATTGCCCGATTTAATAATCACGGTTAAAATATTCGTGGTGCATAAACAATGTTTAGGAATTCATCGGCCGATTACTCAAACATTGGTCAAATGACAGTCGCTCAGTCGCTTCGCTTTACCGCTACCTAATTTCCGAGATGCGATGGGGAGAGGGGTGAAGGGGGGGAGAGGCGGGAGTTTTGAAAAATGATTTTGACCAACTCTGGGCCCCTTGATATGAATCTGAAAAAAAAAAATTTCCAAGTCTCTTAACTTCCGAGATCTACCTAGAGGGGGGGGGGAGAAGGGGGGCAAGGGGGCAACTTTGAAAAACGGATTTTACTTTTCCGAGCCTCCTCTATACGAATCCGTAAAACAACAAAACATGGGACTCTTAGTTTCCGAGATACGATAGGGATTGGGGAGAGTGGGGTGGAATGGAAAAAGGGAGGTTTGAATTTTGAAAAATGTTTTTTATTTTTCCGAGCCTCCTCTATACGAATCCGTAAAAAAACAAAACCCAGATTCCTTAATTTCCGAAATACGATGGGAGGAGGGGTGAAGGGGGGGAGAGGGGGGAGTTTTGAAAAATGATTTTGACCAACTCTGGGCCCCTTGATATGAATCTGAAAAAAAAAATGTTCCTAGTCTCTTAACTTCCGAGATCTACCTCTAGAGGGGGGGAGAAGGGGGGCAAGGGGGGCAACTTTGAAAAATGGATTTTACTTTTCCGAGCCTCCTCTATACGAATCCGTAAAACAACAAAACACGGGACTCTTAGTTTCCGAGATACGATAGGGATGGGGGAGAGTGGGGTGGAATGGAAAAGGGGAGGTTTGAATTTTGAAAAGTGGTTTTTACTTTTCCGAGCCTCCTCTATACGAATCCGTAAAAAATCAAAACCCAGGTTTCTTAATTTCCGAGATACGATGGGGGGAGGGGTGAAGGGGGGGAGAGGGGGAGTTTTGAAAAATGATTTTGACTAACTCTGGGCCCCTTGATATGAATCTGAAAAAAAAAATGTTCCAAGTCTCTTAACTTCCGAGATCTACCTCTAGAGGGGGGGAGAAGGGGGGCAAGGGGGCCAACTTTGAAAAATGGTTTTTACTTTTCCGAGCCTCCTCTATACGAATCCGTAAAAAAACAAAACCCAGATTCCTTAATTTCCGAGATACGATGGGGGGAGGGGTGAAGGGGGGGAGAGGGGGGAGTTTTGAAAAATGATTTTGACCAACTCTGGGCCTCTTGATATGAATCTGAAAAATAAAATGTTCCAAGTCTCTTAACTTTCGAGATCTACCCAGAGGGGAGGGGGAGAAGGGGGGCAAGGGGGCAACTTTGAAAAATGGATTTTACTTTTCCGAGCCTCCTCTATACGAATCCGTAAAACAACAAAACTCGGGACTCTTAGTTTCCGAGATACGATAGGGATTGGGGAGAGTGGGGTGGAATGGAAAAAGGGAGGTTTGAATTTTGAAAAATGTTTTTTATTTTTCCGAGCCTCCTCTATACGAATCCGTAAAAAAACATAACCCAGGTTTCTTAATTTCCGAAATACGATGGGAGGAGGGGTGAAGGGGGGAGAGGGGGGAGTTTTTAAAAATGATTTTGACCAACTCTGGGCCCCTTGATATGAATCTGAAAAAAAAAATGTTCCTAGTCTCTTTAACTTCCGAGATCTACCTCTAGAGGGGGGGAGAAGGGGGGCAAGGGGGGCAACTTTGAAAAATGGATTTTACTTTTCCGAGCCTCCTCTATACGAATCCGTAAAACAACAAAACACGGGACTCTTAGTTTCCGAGATACGATAGGGATGGGGGAGAGTGGGGTGGAATGGAAAAGGGGAGGTTTGAATTTTGAAAAATGGTTTTTACTTTTCCGAGCCTCCTCTATACGAATCCGTAAAAAATCAAAACTCGGGACTCTTAGTTTCCGAGATACGATAGGGATTGGGGAGAGTGGGGTGGAATGGAAAAAGGGAGGTTTGAATTTTGAAAAATGTTTTTTATTTTTCCGAGCCTCCTCTATACGAATCCGTAAAAAAACATAACCCAGGTTTCTTAATTTCCGAAATACGATGGGAGGAGGGGTGAAGGGGGGGAGAGGGGGAGTTTTGAAAAATGATTTTGACCAACTCTGGGCCCCTTGATATGAATCTGAAAAAAAAAATGTTCCAAGTCTCTTAACTTCCGAGATCTACCTCTAAAGGGGGGGAGAAGGGGGGCAAGGGGGCCAACTTTGAAAAATGGTTTTTACTTTTCCGAGCCTCCTCTATACGAATCCGTAAAAAAACAAAACCCAGATTCCTTAATTTCCGAGATACGATGGGGGGAGGGGTGAAGGGGGGGAGAGGGGGGAGTTTTGAAAAATGATTTTGACCAACTCTGGGCCCCTTGATATGAATCTGAAAAAAAAAATGTTCCAAGTCTCTTAACTTCCGAGATCTACCTAGAGGGGGGGGAGAAGGGGGGCAAGGGAGGCAACTTTGAAAAATGGATTTTACTTTTCCGAGCCTCCTCTATACGAATCCGTAAAACAACAAAACACGGGATTCTTAGTTTCCCAGATACGATAGGGAGGGGGGAGAGTGGGGTAGAAAAGGGGAGGTTTGGGATTTTTCCCATACTCGTGAGAGTTACTTCTATACGAATCTGTAAAAATATACCCACCTCCCCCTTCACCATCTGGGAGAACAATTATGTCAGTGAGTCAGTGAGTCAGTCAGTGAGTGGTAATCGAGCTTTATATAGTATAATAATAATATAATTATAATAATGTTCCAATTCTTAACTTCCGAGATCCGCCTAAAGAGGGGAGAAGGGGGAGAGAATTGGGGGAATTTTGAAAAATGGTTTTTACTTTTCCGAGCCGCCTCTATACGAATCCGTAAAAAAACAAAACCCAGGTTTCTTAATTTCCGAGATACGATGGGGGGAGGGGCGAAGGGGGGGAGAGGGGGGAGTTTTGAAAAATGATTTTGACCAACTCTGGGCCCCTTGATATGAATCTGAAAAAAACAATGATCCAAGTCTCTTAACTTCAGAGATCTACCTAGAGGGGGGGAGAGAAGGGGGGCAAAGGGGCAACTTTGAAAAATGGATTTTACTTTTCCGAGCCTCCTCTATACGAATCCGTAAAACAACAAAACACGGGACTCTTAGTTTCCGAGATACGATAGGGATGGGGGAGAGTGGGGTGGAATGGAAAAGGGGAGGTTTGAATTTTGAAAAATGGTTTTTACTTTTCCGAGCCTCCTCTATACGAATCCGTAAAAAAACAAAACCCAGGTTTCTTAATTTCCGAGATACGATGGGGGAGGGGTGAAGGGGGGGAGAAGGGGGGCAAGAGGGGCTACTTTAAAAAATGGTTTTTACTTTTCCGAGCCTCGTCTATACGAATCCGTAAAAAAACAAAACCCAGGTTTCTTAATTTCCGAGATACAATGGGGGGAGGGGTGAAGGGGGGGAGAGGGGGGAGTTTTGAAAAATGATTTTGACCAACTCTGGGCCCTTTGATATGAATCTGAAAAAAAAAATGTTCCAAGTCTCTCAACTTCCGAGATCTACCTAGAGGGGGGGGAGAAGGGGGGCAAGGGGGGCAACTTTGAAAAATGGATTTTACTTTTCCGAGCCTCCTCTATACGAATCCGTAAAACAACAAAACACGGGACTCTTAGTTTCCGAGATACGATAGGGAGGGGGGAGAGTGGGGTGGAAAAGGGGAGGTTTGGGATTTTTCCCATACTCGTGAGAGTTACTTTTATACGAATCTGTAAAAATATATCCACCTCCCCCTTCACCATCTGGGAGAACAATTATGTCAGTCAGTGAGTGAGTGAGTGGTAATCGAGCTTTATATAGTATAATTATACGAGCCCCGATGCAAAATAGTTCGTCTAGTATGGAAAGTAGTGCAAAGCGTAAAATATAGAAAGTAAATATTGGTAAAATAATTAAGAACGTTTAATAAAAAGTAAACCACAATTTGAGGAACATTTTAATGTTTATTTTAACATAACTGAAATTCTTTCATGACTTTACATAAGATAAAAAATTAAAAATAATATTTTCAAAAAAACATAACGCAAAAGTATTCGTCTACCCTTGTCACTCACGCAAAATAGTTCGTCTACCACTTAGTTGTGTGGTGTTGCAATTACAGCTATGCGAAGAGGCATGGTTGCAACCAACGCTGCACACTCCTCAGGCGTAATTGACTTCCAGACAGCGAAGAGTTTTTTAGTCGAGCCTTTAAGTCGCTCTTCGATCTTGATGGATTTTTACGGAGAACTTTTTCATTTTCCACCATAGGGTTTCGATCGGCGACAAGTCCGGGCTGTTAGATGGCCATTCGATTGTAGGGATGCTTTTCGCCAGTAGCCACGTCTTGGTTGTGCTTGCAGTATGGCAGGAAGCACCATTCTGTTGAAAAATGAAGGAATCTTGATGCTTAAGTGGCGGAATAGAGGGCAGTAAATTCTCTTCCAAAAGGTTTTGATACCTTGCAGCATTGAAAGAACCATCCACAAACTGCATACCACCAACACCTGGTGCTGACATGCAGCCCCATATCATAAGAGACGCCGGAAACTGCACTTTGCGTTTAAAAAAATCAGTACGAAAAGCCTCATTTTTGTTCCGAATCACTTTTTTCCCTTCATCGCCGACTGTCACCACAAATTTGGACTCGTCACTCCAAATGATACTACACTGATTGGAAGTCCAATTTAAATAATCACGAGCAAACTTCAACCTCTTTTTCTTTTGTACAGCAGTCAACAGTGGTTTCTCCTTAGCGGTGTAAAATCCGTAACCCATTCTTTTTAGGACTCTTTTTGCAAGTATCAACTGAGACGTCTTTGTGAATCATGTCCTTCCATTGCACCGTGAGTTCTCCAGCTCGAGCACGACCATTATTTTTTAATAATTTTCTTCAGGATTCTGTTTTCTACTGCACTTGTGATGCGTGGTCTATTACAAACTGCTTTGATTTCTTACCGACATATTGTGAGTGGGAATCCTTCAAATAAATCAACTATAAAACTTCACTTTTAATTTATTTTAAACTCATCGAAAACACCTTATAAAAATCTATTAAAGCCCATGCTGTTCTAAATAAAATCCTCCGAACTAAAACACATAACAATTATAAAACCGAATTTTCTCTTCCTCTTGACACTATTCTATTTTCCTACAAAAGTACTCTGTGAACGCTGCCACTGACTTTAAACGCTGCCAGTAATTCAAAGACATAAAATTCTATCAAACTAATATTACAACATCCCCTCTGAATTTTATGTTTATAACAATTAGAATAACATCTCATAGATAACTCCCATCAACTCATTTAAAACCCTACTTAACTAACCCACCCAACTTAACTAAATATACCAAACAAACTTTTGAATTAATTAATCTAAACACCTTACATAACTAACTTAAACATTAAAATTTCAAATTAATTCTCAAACAACCTTAAATCTTAAACCTACATAACTCATCACATTACAGAATGTCCTTTACGTATCACTCACTATACACTGTCTCAATGTCAAAAACTTTGTTCTGTCCAGTGGTTTAGTTAGTATATCTGCCAAATTATTTTTAGTCGAACAATAATGAATTTCCAACAAATTCTTATCGATTTTTTTTCATTAATGAAATGATATTTAACATCAATATATTTGCTTCTTCTATTCAAAATTCCATTTTTAATCAATACTATAGCTGATTGATTATCAACAAACAACTGTGTTTTTGGTAATTTGTTTGTCAAGTCGTAGATCAAACTCTGAATGTACTCGTATATTAGGTCTTTTATACATTCGGCTGCAGAAATATATTCAGCCTCAGTACTGGAAAGAGCAGTGACTGACTGTTTACGTGAACACCAATGAATTGGACCAACACAATAAAATATTACAAAGCCAGTCGTACTTTTCCTAGTATCAGGATCACCTGCAAAGTCTGCATCACAATACGCTTTTAAAGTTAAATCGTTACCACAAACATACTGTATACCACTTCTGACTGTATTTTTAAAATATCTAAAAAGGTTCTTAATATTTGCAAAATCATTCAAGTTTCGGATGTTCTTGATGCCTACTACAATAACCAACATGAAAAGCCAGATCCACTCTTGTGTTATTAACCAAATACAACAATGAACCAAAGTTTTCATATTTAAACTTTTCCAAAATTTGTTTATAGGTATAACTTTCGTGATAAATCTTAATAAACTTTCGTTCTACTTTAACATCAAACCCTATAAACTTTACACAGTAACAGTATTATCAAAGTTCCGCATTTCAAACTGTTTCTAATTTATTAATAATTTTATTTAAATCAATCTCATTTTTACCACTTAAAATACCATCATCTACATAAATAGCCAAATATATTTCTTTATCTTTATTTACAAACACACATGGATCTGAATCTAAATGTAAAAAACCCAAGTTTTTCAAAAACTCCGTTAATCTCTTGTTCCACATTAGTGGTGCTTGTTTCAATCCATAGAAACTCTTGTTTAATTTACATACTTATTGTCTTTGTCTTTTATATCATATCCTAAAGGTACTTTCATAAAAATTTCTTCATCTAATTCTCCATATAAAAATGCTGTCTTTACATCAAATTGCTTAATTTTAAACCTTTTTGAGCTGTAATCGCCAACAACAATCTAACACTAGTAGTATTTACCACTGGACTATATGTCTCCTTATAATCAATATTGTATTTTTGTAGAAAACTTGCCACTAATCTAGCCTTATATCTTCCACCAGGGTTTTTAGTAAATATCCATTTACTCGAAATTATTTTCCTATTTTTTGCTTCACATTTGTTAACAATTTCCCAAGTTTTGTTTCTATCTAAGGAATCTTTTTCCTCATTCATTGTCCTTTTCCATAAATCTTTATCAATACTATTAAAAACATTTTTATAAGTCAAAAACGAAGTCTCCAAATCATAATCTGTCAGCCTAAATGGCAATTTCCTTTCTCTTATCGGTAAAATCCGCAATCCTATTAATAACTGGTTCAATTGCATCCTCAAACTCATCACTAATTTCAACTACTGTATCATCTCTAACTTTCTCTCTCAAACTATTATTTTCTATGACTTCAACGCTATCTTCAAAAATCTCATTATCTTCAACACCAACTCCTCTAACTTCAACATCTTTACCGCTAACTCCAACTTCAACATCTTCAATACTGCCTTCAAAAATCTCAGCATCTTCATCACTAACTTCAGCTCTATTTTCAAAAACTTCTTCATCACCAACAGCTCCATCACTACTTTCACTATGAAAACCATCACCACCTTCACCACGAAAACCATCACCACCTTCACCACAAAAACTATGACCACAAAAACCATCACCACCAATATCAACACTAACCTGTTTAAATAAATTTTCTAAATCGCACTGTTTCACTCTACAATTACACATTTTCAAATAATCTGCAACATCACTCTTATTATTATTAAACACCACATCTCTCGAATAAACAATTCTAAAACTTGAAGGATCCCATATCTTATAACTATTGTTAGTATACCCCACTAAAAGCCCTTTGCTACTGCTGGAGTCAAGTTTATGTTACTGAAAATTATTTTCATAATATACGACAGATCCAAAAATGTTCAGATGTTTTAAATTAGGTATTCTATTAAACCACATTTCAGCTGGTGTTTTAATATTTATTGTATTTGCACTCCTGTTCAATAAATAAACAGAAGTTAAAACGGCTTCACCCCATAAATTCATGTGGTAGCTGCATATCAAAAAGCAACGCTCTTGTTCGTTCCATTAATGACCTGTTTAATCGTTCAGCTTTACCATTCAGCTGTGGAGTGTAGGGAATAGTGTAATCAATATTAATACCTTTGTGTGTGTGTGCTAATATATTCACCTCCATTATCACATCTGAATGTTTTAACTGTTGTTTCAAAATGATTTTCCGCCAAATTAATATAGTTAATTATTTTAGAAAACGCCTCGTTTTTATTTTTGATTAGAAAATCTTTAACAAATTGAGTGTAATCATCCAAAAACGTGATAAAATATTTGTAACCATCCCATGATTCTGTTTCAATAGGACCACAAATATCACTATGAATAATTTCTAATGGCTTACTAGCTCTGTGTCTATTTGTTTTAAAAGGTTTTCTACATAATTTCGATTGTGTGTAGACTTCACAGATGTCAATCTCCTCTACCAGGCCTCTATCTATACTACGAACAAGATCCTTTGTACTGTTAATAGGTACATGACCTAATGCACGATGCCAGAAATTAGCATTTATATGAAAGATGTTTACTGACCTCGAAAGTACGACTGGCTTTGTATTAACATTCAAATAATAAAGACCATCTTGCTTCAGTTCATCAACTTCTATGCATTCAGAGCCCTCACTTTCGATTTGAGACCACGTTCTGAAATTTTTTAACAAATAATTATCATCAGCTAATCTAGATACAGACATTAAGTTCTTTTTGAGTTGGGAAACACATAATACGTCTTTAAATACAATATTTTTAGTGTAAATATTGCCCATGGTGTTGACATGGTGAATATTACCATCTGCAGTCATGTTTTTAAAATTAATCTTCTTCTTATCTTTAAGGTTACTTTCTGATGTAACAATATGACTGCTGGTACCTGAATCTATTATGAATTCAACCTCTGCTTGTGTTGTATTAGTTGTATAGAAGTTACTTACATTTTGTTTTAGGCAGAACCTTGCATAATGTGAGTTATCCTTACAGTTCATACAGTTAAACTTTATATTGCAATCTGCATGTCTGTGTCCACTCTTCATACACTTATAGCATTGAGCTATGTTGTTGTATGCTTTACCGTCACCATTCAATGTTCTGCAGAATCTTGCAATGTGTCCTTTCTTCCCACATTTGAAGCAACTCCTTACATGAAAACTGTTTTCTATTTGTTTGACAGTGTCATTCTCAACAGATGTTGTTTGTTTTTTCTTGCCTCATCTTTATTTCTAGATTAAGCCTTGATATTAAATTAATTAGTTTTATCTAGCTGTTTTAAAATGAATAAATTTTTCCGGTAGATTTGAAAGTATTTTGGTTATGATCTGCTTGTCATCAAAATCGTATCCTAAACCTCTTATCCTAGGGCACGCCACGATAGCGGCGGTAAGACCCCTCTTTGAGGAGTGGCTAGAGAGGCGTAACGGCGCCCTCACCTACCGCCTGACGCAGGTCCTCACCGGACACGGAAGTTTCGGGAGGTTCCTGCACATAATCAGGCGGGAGGAAACGCCCGGGTGTCACCATTGCCAGGATCGCCCAGAGGACACGGTGGAGCATACGGTGGAGGTCTGCCCCGCTTGGGCGGAGCACCGCCGTGTCCTCGTAGAGGCGATCGGCAGCGGCGGCGACTTCTCGCGTCCGGGCCTGGTTCGAGCCATGAGTTTGAGTCTCCTTATGTCCAAGAAATAGTGTGTCGAATTTTTCCAAAATATCCTTTGAAGTTTTACAATTTATTGCGTAAACCATATATTTATCACTAATAATAGCACATATTAGCAATTTGCTTCGGCATCGTTTTTAATAGAATCTTTCTTTAAATTTGCATCATCTTCCAAAACAGAATCCAGCTCCCTTGCCGTCAAAAATAACATTAATTTTTGTTTCCACAAAATATATTCTGACTCACATGTCAGTTTTGACAATTTTAGATCATCAGTCATTTAAAAAAAAAATCCAGTAATTATATTAACTTGTACTCCAAAATATTTTTCAGGCTCTTTCTTCCTCGACCTTCTCACAACATGAGGTGCAGTTCAATTTGCCCGGGGGCAGTCCAAAACCTCTTACATCTGAAGCGTGCTGGGCCCATAAACTATTACAAAATGCTTTGATTTCTTACCGTCATATTGTGAGTGGGAATCCTTCAAATAAATCAACTATAAAACTTAAATCCTCCAAAATAAAACACATAACAATTACAAAACCGAATTTTCTTTTCCTCTTGACACTACTCTATTTTCCTACAAAAGTACTCTGTCATCTTTATTCAAAAAACCTTCCTAACATCAATCAGCTTTTTCACATACCATAGACTTTAAAAGCTGCCAGTAATTCAAAGACATAAAATTCTATTAATCCATTTCCGCATACGAAGCCATTCATGGCTTCGTAAGTTTCTCATTTTATTACAGGATAACAAAAGATCAATTACTGAAAAACTAAATTGTATATTAATAAGCATTTATTCGTAAAACGGAATGTATTTGCACCACAAACAGCATGTACAATAAAAATGCTGTGTTGAATAAGGCAAAAACGTATTTATTACTGAAATCACTGGGATCTTACAATGGTGCAGAGTCCAGAAGCGAAACCAAAAGTGGCGATGTTGCCAACAACTCTTTTAAGGTGGTGCTTGACGCTCTTCACACCTGCTTCCCATAGCCCTCCAAATTAAGGGGAATAGCTAGGTATAAACATAAACTGAATATAATTATTTTTACAAAATTTATAAACAGACTCCTTATGAGTCTTTGAATTATGCAACTTGTAAAGCTCATTTAATTGATTTTGTGCTCCTTTAAATGTTTTTGCATTATCGTAGTATTTGCAGTGGCTAAAGTTTACGTTTCTATTAAATACTTTGAGATTTTATTATAATTTTAGCTGCAGCTCCATGAAATTGAAACAAAAAATATTGATTATCATGATAATGCAATATCAAAACGTATCAAAAAATGTGAAATCTGTAAATGTCAGAATAACGTCGAAATGAAAAAAAGTAAAGAACACCCAACCACTGGCTGGCTACTGACTGGCTATTATAATTATTGTACTCTGTGACTGGCTGGTACCAGGTACAAGTCCAGAAATGTACTGATGTACTTAATTATAAAGTACAAGTATGTACAATAGTACATAGCTACTCATTTCTATGATAATTTCTCTCTTTTAAAATAAAAACTCAATGAAGAGGTGTAGAAAGTCCATAATCTATAGTGTAGTAGGGTTCACTGTGGTAGAAGACTCATGATATGACTTGCCAGCTCCTAAGCATCGCAAACCCAAGCAGCTAGTAGCCTTTGTATAGGACCTTACCCACTCAATCTAGGAACATATTTTATTATATATAAGCAACATAGAGGAAAATTATATGATACACAATAATATCATGATTTGCTTCAAGGAATATATTATCCGTACTTGCGGTTCCTTTTTGTGCTATTTTATTATCTGTGATCAAACTTGTTTGATTTGGTATTGCCCAGATACTGTTTAACAGAGGTCAGATGGCAGTCGCTAGATAAAAGAAATAAAAAACAGTTAATTAAATATTTATACTTTATTCTTCTTCATTTTCTACATCATCTCTCACTAAAATATTATCTAAGAAGCTTGCTGGTGGTTGAATGGTATTTTCCTGGTGCCGTGCCCATCCCAAATACCAAACAAGGGTCATAACATGTGCACAGCTCCCGACGGTTCGCTTGCCAATAATGCAACTGCAATAATATCCAGCAATTCTCTGACACCAATCTGTACTACTACTATTTAAATTCAACAATATATATGTATAGTATATTTTATTGCTTTGGAGGCGAGACCTTATTCTTCCCCTTAACAAAAATGAATTACTCGAATGTTCTAGTAGATTGGTGTCAACTTCAATTATAAACTTACCATTTTCTCGAATGTGTTCCCCATAGTATGATCTTGCCTGTTTTATTTGGTAAATACCTAATGCAAATAACATAAGATCTCTCATTTCCATCACAGGGAACACATTTAAATGAGGGAGCTGGTCATCTATTAAAACAAAATTGACTCGACGTCTGTTAATATTTTCTTCAATGACATAATCAGCTAATGTATTTGGCATATGGAATCTTTCTAGGGCTCTAGTTAAAATTGACTCGGCATCCGGATGGTCGACTATAACGGGATGAAACCTATTAAGAATAGCTGCTGCAACTTTGAAATCAGTCATGAGGTTTCTAGAAGCACAATTAAAATAATCGGCCCTGAATATTTTGAAATCCCGTTTGAATCGACCATTTACAACTTCTACCACCCACCTACACAAAGTAACCAGGCGAGATTTATTTGCTTTTAAAACAGACAATTGTCGTTCACCTACATCTAAACCCTCAGGTTTATGAATTGAGTATCCCAACGAAGTTAACAAACCAATAGCATCTCTAAAGCCACGATCTAAAACGAAAATATCATTTTGCCTAAAATAAGACCTTAGTGGTGAGTTTTCATTTTGAAATAAGTTTTTCATAATATCAGCATCTGACTGTGTTGCGGCATAAGGTCCAAAGGCATCAACAATGTGGCCATCGCAAGTCACCATCAAAAAAGGTTTAACCAGATTGCGGTATTTATGTAAGCTGTATGTCTTTTTTTGAAACAAATAATTTGAAGATTTTTGCAAATATATATAGGTCCCATCACAGATTACTATTGGATTATTAACGTTTGTTCCAAAAAGTCCCTGGGGTATCAAAAGATTACGGGCACTGTGTTGTTCTCGAGTCAAATGACCAACCCCTAAATGTAAAGGCACATAATAATTGCTTAGGCAATCCCTTGCCTTTTTAACATAATTTGACACTGTACCCTTAGAGGTTAAAAAAAGACTGGCCATACGTGCAAATGATTCCCCTGTTCTTAATTTTACTAGATACATGCCAAGAGCAGTTTTAGCCTTGTTACAAATTGTCTGCATCTGAACAATACTGTTAAATAATAATAAAAAGTTAGCTACTGTAAGGCCAGTCCAATAATGGCACAGTCTGTCGGAGGTGTTTTCAATATCTTCAAAATTGAGTACACAACCAGCTAGTGTAGTGCACAATAAATCCAAAACATTTTCAATTTGAATGCTGTCAAAACTTGGTATAAAATCAAATTCATTTAGAATGTCCCAGTTATACAACATTGAATGTTCATGACACACCCTAGCATTTTCAGTGATATATATTTTATATTGACACAAGATTGATCTTTTTAAATAGCGAGGAACTCGAAGGCGTTCTGGGTTCACACAGTCTGGTACAAAACAGTGCCCTGGTGTCTCTGATGTGCGAGCATAGGAAGATAAGTTGATGGTGTCAACTGGAGGTCGAATGTTAGGCATCTGATCAGCCCAAGATTCTGTTTCAGAGCTTGGCACAGTTACAGAACTCGATGGAGGAACTGAGTCAACATTTGGTTGTTCTAGAACTGACTCTTCATTTGCTTGAACTGAAACCACTGGTACTTCAAATTCAATGGGTTCCACAGATATAAGAGGTCGCGTTCGCAACCGGGGTGTATTATTATAAGCTCCCATCCAACAAGCATTACATGCCCAAGCTTCATTTGGGACCTGTAATTGAAATGAATGTATTAATATTACAAAAGTCTATTATTATATAGGTAAAGTAATAAACAACTAAATCTTTTATTACCTGTCGGGGAAATATTTGATTTTCTATATAATTCCTCACATCAGATCCTTCTGGTAATTTGCGACGACGTCTTCCTGAGCGTTGAGCTAATGAAATGCCACAAGATATGCATGCAAGCATGCGTGAATTAGATGTGCTCATGGAAATTTCAAAACGATTATTCGCTTCTTGTGCTACCAGGTGAACACATTCTTCGCATAACTGGTCATTTTCAGTAATCTGTAATTCAAATAATTATAAGAATAATTGACTATTTCAGCAATTGAAAAAAATATATAGTAAAAGTTAATGAATTCTGTGAAACACATACTCGTAAACTGACTGGGAAAAGCCACGTTAAAATAAGCCGTCTGAGTCTGACATTCTTGACATTGTCATTGTCACGTCATTTGCCACAGGGCTGCCAACCCTAAAATAAAAATAATTCTTGTAGTTAGTGTTGCAAGCATTTTATTTTTCAACACTTGTTTTAAAAAAACGGGGGGCTGTAAAACAAAATTAAAAGCCCAAAAACATAAAAATAATTACCCTCTTTCAGCCTATATAGCTTAGAAGGCTGTTTAAATTTTCAATTATTGAAGTGAAAACTTCTTTAGCGGCGCTGTGTACTTTTTTTGGAATGGGTAAAAACTTCTAAATTCGCGTCAGGTCACGTGACCCTGATCGAAAATTCGTAAGACGTAAGACGTAAAACGTAAGACGCGCGTTGTTGAGGACAGCGCCATCTATGCACATCGGGAAGAACTACGAGGGCCTCGCGTACTAACTACGTAGTTCATCCAACAACGACGAGATGGCGCTGAACCACGGATATATAACTGACGACGAGCTCCATGCGAGACCAACACCACGAACTGAAGTCTATCCTGTGTGCTTATTTGTAAATCTGAATAAATTCCTTTCACGAGAAGAATAAACCAGTCACTTTGGTCATCATACCTGATTTGCAAAAAACCCTATAAAATAAGGAACACACCTTAACACGCGTGTTTTGTTTATAAGACGATTCACAAAATACACTCGTAATTGTTCAAGTTTTCACTTCTGTCGGCACTACCGGAGTGCCAGTGTTTTTTTTTTTATACCAAGCCCCATACATTTATTGAATGTCTCCTTTGAACCGTTTTTATCAAAGTCCATATATTATTATGGATTCGTATGCATTCTATCCTACATACTGTTTGGCATATTTGGATTCGTATGCATTCCTTTCTGCTTACGGTTTCTGCTTACGCTTTCTGCTTACGCTTTCATTTTTTTTTCAGGAATGAATGTTTCACGGTTTTATGGTGCTTCCAAGCATGTAAATTCTATCCCCGGTGATGGGTCCCTGAGTGAGGATGACCTTGATTCGGACTCCGACCCTGAATACGAACCCTTTCCTAGTCGTGCACCTAAAAAAACTCATGTTATTATACCTGGATCTGAATCTGATAGCTCCGACGATGATAATATGGCTTCACAAAGCTTGCTGGCACCATCTACAGCAAAAAAGGTTAAAAAAGCTAAAACAAACCCCGTCATTTGGAAAAAAGAAAAGATGGATCCTTACGACAAAAATAAGTTTCAATTCAAAGGCGACACAATCTTACCGGAAATAATAAAACAGCTTGAGTCACCAGCAGATTTTTTCATGTTTTTGTTTTCAGATGATATAATTAATTTCATTGTTGAACAGTCTAACCTGAAATCTGTGCAAGACAATGTCAACAAACCTGCAAACATAACTGAAGCAGAAATGGAGAAATTTATCGGAATAGTTATTTTTATGTCTTGTGTGAAATTGCCATCATCAAGGATGTATTGGTCCAAACACTTAGGCCAGGAGCATGTTTACAAAGTAATGACGTGTAACAGATTTGAGACACTAAAAAGGTTTTTACATTTTAACAATAACGATAACTTCAAGCCTCGTGACACCGAAGGACATGACAAACTTTTTAAAATTAGACCACTTCTAGACCAAATTCGGCAGCGTTTATTACTAGTCCCAAAAGAAGAGTTTTTAGCGGTCGACGAACAAATCATCCCCACTAAATGTCGTCACGACCTAAACAGTGTTGCCAGTGACAGATAGTCAAATATAACATGAGAGAGCTCAAAAAGTAACATTTTCACGAGAAAAGTAACATTACCTTATTTTTTGTGGAAAACGACACCAATAATAACATGGCACTTTATTACATAAAAAAAAGCTGTCCCCTTAGTAGGCTTCGAAAGAATCGTAACAACAAATTGAACTGAACCAACACGGATGCCACTACTAGGCCGTCGCTCACTCGCCTAAGTAAGCGGGATGGGTCATTTAGAAATTCACGCGAGTGAGTGAATATGTGATAAGACAAACGAAGTGAAAGATTTTCGCGCTGTCGTCGCGTCAGAATTTGGTCACAAAATCAAGACAATCAAGTGCGCCAACATGACGAACGAAACCTTTCTTGTATGCGTTCCGTTTCATGCTTATATTTTGTTTGCTGAGAAATATTTTTATTAAGTCTTAAAAGTAACATAAAAGTAACATTTTGAGGCGTGTAACATGGAGGTAACATGAGAGGGTCAAAAGTAACGTAAAATGTTACAAAAGTAACATTCTGGCAACGCTGGACCTAAAGCAATACAATCCAGCTAAACCTCATAAGTGGGGTTATAAAAATCAGGTCTTGAGCGGCGTGTCAGGCTTTAGTTATGATTTTGACATCTTTGCTGGCGACCAAAGTAATACATATCCTTCAGATGCCCCCGATCTCGGTGTTAGTTCAAATGTTGTAACCCGACTAACCAGCACAGTTCCACGACATGTCAATCACAAAATATGTTTCGATAACTGGTTCAATAGTCCAAAGTTTATTTATATCAAAATGGCCTGTTGCCTTTGGGAACCGTCAGACTGAATTGTGTGCCAAACTCGAATATGCCATCCGATAAAGAATTGAAGAAAAAAGGACGAGGTAGTCTTGACGAGAAAACTGCAGTCATAGATGGTGTAAAGTTGAGTTTGATTACTTGGTTTGACAATAAAAATGTGAATCTCCTCTCGTCCTATGTAGGCAGTGAGCCGATTACAACGAAACGGCGTTATTTTCCAAAGGAAAAACAGTATAAGGAAATAACATCCCCTTAGGCTGTAGATGTGTATAACCAGCATATGGGTGGAGTCGATTTACTCGACTCAATGCTGGGATATTATAGAATCCATTTGCGCTCTCGCCAGTGGTATAAAAGAATTTTTTTCCACATGGTGGACCTGTGCAGTGTGCATGGTAAACGCTTGGTTGTTGTGGCGCCAAAGTAATGAAAAAGTGTACATGCCGCTAATTGACTTCAAACTCGCAGTTTCAGAACATATGGTGTAAGGCAGGCAAAGTACTGACAGTGGTAATAAACGTGGGCGTCCAGCTAATATTTTTGGTACCCCGACATCAAGCCGAGTGGGTACTCCAACAAGCCGAGTTGGTACTCCGACAAGCCGAAGCGGCACTCCGACAAGCTGAGGTGGCACTCCGACAAGCCGAGGCGGCACTCCATCCAGCTTGCCCAATTCGCCGGTACCCACTAAAAAGTCTCGAAAAGCTCCCGAAAGACATCAAGAGGTGCCACTGAATTCTGTACGAAATGATATAATATCAATCATTTCCCCACGTGGATGAAAAATCGTCAGCTATGCCAAAACTGCTCAAAATTCCGTTCCTTCACCAAGTGCGTAAAATGTGAAGTTTATTTATGCTATAATGACAAACGAAACTGTTTCAAAGATTTCCATACAGTATAATTATTATACTGTATGGAAATCTTTCAATCAATCGCTAAACGCATGCGAAGCCCGAAGAATATGCATGGACGATAATTTACGACAGTGCATACCAAGCCATAAATGGCTTTGTGGTGTAATTTCCATAATAAGCTCAGCATTTTTTTTTTATATTTAGTCTTCTTAATGTAGCTTAATAAAACAATATTACGCAAAAAAAAAATATTGTACCTCCTTCATAATTCATGCAGTAAGGGGTTAAACTAATATTACAACATGGTCGACCAGTTTTCTTCAAACAAGAAGTCGTTCTATTCTTTTTATAGTGCTGAATGATAGATTGGACTGTAGACCTGGGAAGTATCAGTCTTTAGATATTTGGTAACTTGATTTGCCAGTATCAACCCCACAAACTATTTGCTTTCGAAGCTCGTCACACACGGGTTTGCCACGACCCATTGTTATTTGAAAACTAATGAAAAAAACTGAAATTTTCAGAATTTATACTGTCTCACTTGACAAATGACACAGAATTACTTTTACAAATTTAAATTATGCAACATAATTGTAAAAAGAAAGAATAATCTTATTTAACTCACCGATAGACGAACTCTTTTGCATCGATTAACAATTAGACGAACTATTTTGCCAAAACTACCATCGCATTACTGCAGACAATCTACTTCTAAGTTGTATTTAGAGCCCATAACACAATCAAAATCTCAATTGTACCACCTATATGTAGACTATTCAGTATTAAGAAATGATTCTGTGACTTCGAGAAGATTATTTGAAAGCGTTTTATTTGCAAAGAATATTGGACTGTTCCAACCAAAAAAGGATGCATGTGACCTGTTTAGCAAGTAATATATCGGATGAACAGTATACTAAACATATTGAACTAAAAGAAATGGCTAGAGCTGAAAAAAACTCAGACAAAGAAGTAGCACAGAAAGGAATTATACATGCAATAACTGCAGATCTTCAGGTTGTAAAACTGTGTCCTTTTCTCAACGCCAGTGCACTTTATTTCAAAATAAAACTCGCTGTGCACAATTTTTCAGTCTACAATCTGGGAAATAATAGAGTCACGTGTTACTGGTTCGACGAGTTGGTATGTGACTTTTTGACCTCAGACGCAAGAATATCAACTAACTCGTTTTGAATATATAGCGTGACATACGAAATGTTTTCTTTACTAAGCGATTCGATGAGCGCTCTAAGTTCAGGATTGAATTTTGAAATCATATCCACGGCACTTAAGAAAATTCCAGATCCTGATTCTCCAATATGCTCATGAGAGCCTCTGAGAGGTTAATTATTTTCCGCGCAAAATAAAATTATGCTAGTACACACTTTTAAAATATGTCTCCACTTTTTTGTTTCTTGATCAATAGCCCTTAGTTAAGATGCATCTATTGTGGTTTTACTTTTGATATGATGTTCAAGCATTATCCACTTTAAAAAAAATTCTTTATGAAATGTAGAGCTTTCGTGCTCAGGGATAAGTGGACTTAAATGGCGCCAGTCATTGAAACCTTTTTGTGCATCAGCAAGCGCTGGCCTTATCTGTCTAGTCAAGGAAGAACCAAATAGAAATACATGGGAAACAAAATATTGCATCTCTCTTTTTACTGTATATTAACCATAGCCTGGGCATCATTTCGCCATTGCTCATTTTTTTGTCAACCAATGCTCATGAAATTTTCGTTCTACATCTTCAGTTGAATAAATATTGTAACATCAGGATTCGTACAATAATAAAGATTCTTTAGTTGACTAAAAAGTGTTTAATTTTTCTTAACCGACCACAGATGAAGTACTTGTTGAGACGAGCCACAGATAAGATATTGTCTATACTTTACATCTCCCTTCCTTTGTAAATAAACTGAGAACAAGACTACAACATAAAACTTACAGTTTGACTCAAAATTATCATTATAATTTTACACCATTATATTTTGAAATTAAAGTGTGATCTAGCTATTAAAACTCTAATAGGTGCCTGGCTCCCATGTTACACATACATAATATGTATCATAATTAATCGTATCATCATTATTAATAAGGTTCAAATTATCATGAAATTTACAGTAGGTATTCATTTTCTTTAGTTTTATATAATATTAATATGCATTATTTAAACAGAACAAGAGCAATCTACCAATTATCACTTGTAAGTATTATTAACACGTTCACTGTGCATGACCCACCGATGGGGCATATCGAGTTGCTCATCGTACGTGCATGACCCATGGGTGGGGCATGAGTTGTGCGCAAATTTAAAGGCTCATAACCTCAAACACGTATGAGTTTAGCCACTTTTATCGGTTCACACGTGTGAACAATAAAATAAGAATCAATATTACTTGAAAACCGGACGAACTTTTTTAAAAGAATTGCCAGTACCCCATTATCAAAAATGAGTTAATTTTGGGTGATAAATAAAACAGAAGACGTATTAATATTATATTTATTTCAATGGAAACTATTGAAACAGTTCAGGCAAAAGGCTTTTTGGCACGCTAGACACTCCATATCCGTCTTTTTGGTTTTGCAGGCTACTTCCGCTGGTGTACGACCTTCTTTAACTAAAATTTTGTAACAACCAGAGCAACGCTTTCTAATTATTATTTTTGGGTCACATCTCGGTAATTTGGTGAGAGAATGGCTGGATTTAGAAGTTCTAGCCTGCTCAATTGATAGGCTGGATCTAGAAGAACGCGGCGTAGGCAAATCTGTAGAAGGCGCAGGAGTTTGGAGGCTCAGTAGTCGTTTAATGATTATTTCGTGGCCTTTTAGTACACTCATTTTACTGCGTAAGTTGAGGTCTTTATATATCAATATTGAACACACAAATCGACATCAGATCTCCCGCAATTTTTTTATACCAAAAACAAGTTTTATGGACAGGTGAATTATAGCTGGCGAGCTGGTCTGCCACATCTATCCCTTTTTTGCCACGATTGTACTCTAATACTATATTTGGCTTCAAAATTGGTCTGAATCCAGTAGACATCTGCATCTGGTGATTGTGACATGTTGACATCACCAGTACATCACGTTGATCCTTCCATTTTAATACCGTGAGGAAACCGTTTTGCTTGGCAGCAATTTGACCCTTCTTTAGGGTCCCATTGATCACGTCTATAGGAAGACCTCGTCTATTTTTACGCACGGTTCCGCAAAAGTCTGTTCTGCGTTCTTTTAGATGCCGGGCCAGTGGAACGCTAGAGTAATAATTGTCTGTCACCAGCAACCTGCCCTCATTCAAAAGATCTGCCGCCAGTGCAACGACCACCGAGCCTGGTTTATCAAGACCTTCGACGGCTCTATCTTCTCCTGAATAAACTTTATAGCTCCATGTATACCCTGTATCCGTACACAGTTTATACATTTTCATGCCATACTTGCTGCTCTTTTGCGAATTATTAGTTCGGATATTCAGTTTTCCTCTAAACCCGACCATTGATTCATCGACAGCAACAGATAATTTATATGAAATTGATTTACTGGAAAAGTCATTGTTTGAATAAAGTAGACACGTTATGTGACAATGCATACGATTTAGAGGAAGATTTGTGTACGGAGATTGGGGATGACAATATCCATCCCCCAAAAAATCGAAGGCGTCTTTATATAAGAAGCGATTCGGAAAGTGAATGTGATTCGGTGGAAAATTTTGTCACTCAAAATGTGGCTCTTATGTCGTCAAGTAGGCCACAAAAATGGAGAGAACCAAGAGGACTCCAACCATCAGTGATTGCATTTACGGAGCCAACAGGTATTTATAACGATATCAATATAATAATACATCATTTATGTGCTATAAGTTTGTGTTTTATTCATTAACCGACTTAAAAAGAAGGAGGTTCTCAATTCATATGTATGTTTTCTATGGTTAATGCTCAACATTCAAGAATATTTTTACTCTTTTTAAATAGTCTACTATTTATGTCCTTTTATAACCAAAGTACGGATTTGTTCTAGGTATCAAGAAACCGTATGATATTGAACTATGAATCTTCTGTCAATCATTTTTCTCTTACTTGATTAGATATAAATTTTCCAAATACTATCTTATCTTTCAACATTTCGTCGAGTAAATTTGCGAATTCACTTTTACTTGCTTGCGTTTTTATTCTAGTCAAAAACTCGTTAAATTGTTCATCTTCGTTTTGTTTAATCTTGAAAAATATGTATATTTCAAAAGATATGTTTGTTTTTGGTGCAAAATACTCTCTAAACCTGTTTTTAATGATTTGCAGGTTGTTTTTTTCTGCGTCGCTGAGATTGAAACTGTTGTAGATTTCAATCGCATCTGGCCTTATAACTGCCTTTATGTTGCAGCTTGGACCTCTGGTGGCCTTTTGTCTAGTTGAATAGCAGTGGAATACCACTCAAATTGTTGTAACCAATTTTTTCAGCTCGTTGATTTTTGAGTCAATTTGTAGATTAGCTGGTGGCTTTATTCCAGACACTGCATCATTCGTAGCCATTTTACAACTTATTCATTTATTCCCGTTTTGTTAGGACTATATTATCACTTCTGACACCATGTAACATCAGGATTCGTACAATAATAAAGATACTTACTTTAGTTGACTAAAAAGTGTTTTATTTTTCTTAAACGACCACAGATGAAATATATGTTGAGATGAGCCACAGATAAGTATTGTCTATACTTTAAAAATATGTTTACTACCTTTTCCTTGATCAGGACCTTTTTCGACAAGAAAGCAACGAACGGGGTCAGTTATGGGTATCCATGTAACAGGGTCGTTTGTGTCTAGTTGGATCCTATCCGTTGCTGTAGTATCTGCAGTATTTGTTTCAGAACTCGGAGTAATCATGGGCAAGGTCAAATCTTCATTTTCTTGCCCAAAATTGTTTCCAGATCCAGACATACCAGCGGATGTCAAAACGTCATCAGGTACATTATCTTCCTGTCTATTTTCTGCCTGTATTCATTTTCTTAACGTATTTCCCAAATTTTTGGCTTCAATCTCGCTCACGCGCATTTTTTTCGAAATTCAGAACCGAACGTTTTTGTGACATGGTCTTTGTTATGGCGTGTTTACTTAGCGAACGGTAGACAGCAGATAATATATCTAAAAGAAGAAAGTAAAGGTGATCGTTACTTTATCAATAATACTACGTACAGAACGGTCACTCCTCACACATCGAGAACTCGAGGAGGACTCTGACTGAGACGTTTAATTACTGCAAATAAATATAAGTATTACTCCATCAAAGTCACTAGGCACCTGTCAAATGTAAATTAAATAAACTCACAACAATCTTATCTGGATTGATTGTGTTATTGGAAAATTATATATAAGCGATAAGGCCGCCCATTGTATATTTTTTAGTGATCGATCAATTTTTTTTAAACTAAGCACTATTAGTTATTCTGTGCTAAAAGTTACATTTACGATATTTCCTATAGGGTAAATTCGTTAGAGATGGCCATACGGGAGAGATGGCCAATCAAATTATCTATGTCTGATGTTTATAACTAGATGACGCTACAGTGCAGTTAGTACGCCACGAGCAGCGGTCGGGAACACAACACGACGAAGTTGCTGCGCAAAATTATATTGAAAAGTAAGTAAATAAGCGTTGATTTTACATGATATTGCTAAAATTTTATAGTGTAGTCAAATACTATTTTTATTGTAAATGTGTAGTGTTTATTGTGTTTAGCAAATGATTACGTCTATTCTAACCCAAAAATGGCGCCCGATATGTTTAACCTATCTTTATGAATTGGTGTGGCCATCTCACCCATACAAAAAGGAGAGATGGCCACATAGATTCAGGTTAAGATGGCCATACTAATTATTGTTATAAAAAGTGTTATTAATGCGTTTTTATGTCTTGTTTCAGATGCCAAACAGATATCAGAGAAAAGCTATAACCACTCGTGGTAATTGGAGTTTAAACTCAAAAAAATTAAAGAAAAAAATACTATTAAACCCAAAGATAAAAAGACTGATAGAAATAAGATCAGAAGACGAAAAGCTGTGAGGCGTATTAGTGAAAGCAGTTCTGAACACAGCGAACCAGTACTCTGTGATACATCATACGAAGAAGACAAAGAAAATGAGGCAGACGACTGTGCTGGATGTGGAGAAAATTATTATAAGACTCGACTTATTGAAGAATGGCTCCAGTGTCTCATTTGTGACAGATGGGTGCATGAGAATTGTACCGAATTTGAAGATATGTGCTCCACGTGTAAACAGCAAAAGAAAAAAGAAGCTAAACAAATGGAATTTCAAGGCAAGGGAAAGGGAAAAGGGAAGTCTAGCACTGGCCATCTTACCCGTACGACTACGGCCAACTCACCCTGATGTGCCGGGAGAGATGGCCAATTCAATTTTTGTTTTAAATTGATTTATCGTATGTTAATTAATTAAAAACAAATATTTGTAGTTGATGTTTTATAAGACTAATAACTCTTAATTATGATAAGAATAAAAGACTGATTGTAACAACCCTATTTATTTTTTTATTGCAACTTAAAAAACTATGGCCATCTCTAACGAGTTTACCCTAGTTAAATAAATCGTAGTTTGTAACTAAAATGAATTTCAACGCTTTATCATAGATTTCTCATCACTCTTAATCGTAATGATCAATCTTATCGGGGGGGTTGTTATAAATTGTAAGACAGCCCTAAGTATATAAAATATAAACACTGACGCCTGCTAAGCGTCATGTAACGTTTCCCATACTTGTCGCATTTCGTGACATATTAGTTTTCGGCAGTCATACTTTGAACTTCGTGGCCGACACACAAAATACATAATCTTTGTAAAACCTAATAATTTTGAATTAAACTATTCAAGGTTAAAAATACTTTTTTTTAAAGGGACTAAGAACTTGCCCTGTTACAGATCCATGGCAGAGATACGTCCACCAACAAATACAAATAATTAGCAAATGGTTGCCCTACGTACGGCAGTAGAACGCTGTTTTGCCGCAATGTATCACCGAGGGTTGCGTTGCGGCGCGGTGCCTCAACTCGGTTATGTGTTTCGGCCCAAAATGAGGTATTTTTCAAAAGCGCAAATGCAAACAAAAGAAAAAATGCTAAGCTTGAGAGGTCATCAACGACACGTAAACGTGTAAAACTTGACAAAACACAAAAAGAAAGATGATGTTGACAAAAGACTTGATAAGCCGGAAGAACAAGAACAAATATCTGATAGTAACAATAATGAGAATAAAGAAAATGTAACAAGTTCCGAATGCACGGTACAGGATTCAATTCAGATAGTATCGATAACGAAGAAAATATAGCAGATGAAGCTGCAACTAGTGACATCGAGAAAGAAGCGACCGGCCCCTTCTCAATCGAAAACAAAGGAAAATCTTTATGTTGGTGTTGGTTTAATTTTTTTTCCTATATGTCCGTTAGTTGAATTGTGTTTCAACGGACATATATTCGTACGAAAAAAATGGTTGAATTTAGCAAGAAGAAAGTGCGACGGAACGTCTTTATCTTCACCAATTTACTTTTGTGAAGATCATTTTGATGTAGGTAGGCAAGTGTCCAATAGTTACTACAAATTTGAGTGAAGTGTGCAAATGCCTTTATTTGTAATAGGTAAAAGTGTATTAATGTCTTTGGTAAAAGTATACATTGATTGTGTAATGTTAGAGGTTATATTAACGACAGCATACATAATTTTTTATTTATTTCAGCTGCCGAATGATATGGAAAATTACATGCGATACCATGTAATGGGCTTTGTTGATAAAATAATATTAAAACCTGGCTGCCTCCCTAAAAAAATTTAATGTCAAAGTGACAGAAAAAGAAGTTTACCATCAATTATTCCCATTCGCCCCTCTGCTATCAAAAGGCAAAGATTGGCTACAATACAGGAAGCTCTCGAAGAGTGTACATTGAAAAGTGATAGTTGATACTGAAGAAGTACAGCTTGGCAAAAAAGTCTAGAAACGGAACTAATTTTTTTGTCTGCTGGCAACATTCTCAAAATAATGACTGAAACGTCATTATTTTGAATAAAAAAACTTCGCGACTTCGTAGAATTTCTATGGAGGTTGGCGAAAGCGTGACAAGTGGTCGGCATGATTGTTGTACTTGCCTGGGAGATGGTGTATGCTGAAGTGTATTTGAAATTGGTCCAGTAAATTCAGAATTTGATATGTTAGTACTATTAGGGGTAATGATTTCGTACCTCCTTCGTTCCTTAAATAGCCGACAGCAGTCCTGCTGTCGCATTGTATCAGGATCGAGCTGTTGCGAAGTAGGTGAGCGTTGTCTCGAAGGGCGCGCAGTATGACTAACATTTCTTTTTGATTGCAGTGCAATGCTTGTACCTCTTGCGACCAACTGCCTGATACAGACAGATTGTTTAGTTGCGCTCCCCAACCCTGGTTTGATGCATCTGTTGTCAGGAAGTTTACTGGCGGAGGGTAATGTAGAGGTGTTGACGACTGACAATTCCGAGTCCACCATTCCATTTCCTTTCGAAAATTTTGTGGTAGTGGGTAGGATTTCGATAAATGGGTCTGGTAGAGAGTTCATGAACATTAATAATTGCCGGTGATTGAGCCGGCTTCGAGGAACAACATAACTGGCAAAGTTCAGGAGTCCTATTATTCTCTGTATTTCCTTTACAGTGACTATTCCTCTATCGAGAACCTGACTCACTTTTTTGATTAATGAAGAAGTTTTTTCTTTTGGCAGGGATTTTAAATTGTCCCAGGAACTCCACATTATTCCTAAATAAGTTATAGTCTTTTGAGGACAAAGAACAGATTTCTCGAAATTTACTTGCCAACCAAGATTTTGTAATGTATCTAATGTGAGCTTGACATGATCTCGAAGAACGTGTACATTTTGATTTACTATTAAATAGTCGTCAAGATAGACAATGATTCGGATGTTCAAGGGTTCTCGTAATATTTGGGCAACCCAATTCGTTAGTATTGAAAAGGTTTTGGGTGCAGTGCTCAACCCGAACGGAAGGCAGGTCATTTCTAACAGGTCTTGGTTGTAGACAAGGCGAAGGAAGCGCCTGTGTGACTTTGAAATTTTTACGTGGAAATATGCCTGTGATAGGTCCACTTTGCACATCCAGTCTTGTGGTTGAAGAAAGTCCGGGATGCGATACATATTTATTAAGCGAAACGGTTGGGCCTTTACAAATTCGTTTAACGCTTTAAGTTGAATATGGGACGGGTTGATCCGTCGGGTTTTGGTATCAAAAATAGAGGGGAAATGAAATTCGGTGAGGGTTGAACAACTTTTAGGATGCCCTGAGCTTTCATTTTGTTTATTATTGCAGACATTTCTTTTGAGACAGGTGTTTGATAGTGACCATTGGTTACATTTGGGTATGCCAGAGGAGGTTTGTGGATAAATTGTATGCAATACCCTTGAATTAATTTTAAAACAATTCCTGGTGCCCCCGTTTCCTTCCATTTCGAGTGGTAGTGTGCTAACTGACCTGCTCGAAAACGATTCGAGTCATTGCTTGTATCGTTTTTGGTTTCCTCGAGAGCTTTTTGGAGGGTTTGGACGTTCTCGACTTCGGTTACTTCCACGATCGGGCCGCGAGCCTCGGTTGTGAAATGAACCTCTACTACATATTAGTATATGGGTCGGATTGAAAGGATGGTTGACCCTGACCTTTGTTTTTGTAATTGGTGCGAAAATATCCACCCCGCGAGGGTGAGTTGTCATAGGCATGTGTGTGCATGGGTATGTTTGGTTCATTACAAAAATTTTGAGCTTCACGCGGTGGAGCTATTGGTTTATGTACGCCTTGATTAATTGGATCTAATTTGTGAATCAGTTTTTGGGGGCCAAAAAGCTTTACGTACACCACCCGCCTTTTCTAATGCTGTCGTGAATGATTCGGGATTAAACAAATAAGTAGATGATGTGGGAATTCTGTTTAGAGCTGCTTTAAATAGTGGATCTCGAATTTGACTAGTAATTGTCTCTTTACGCATTTCTATAATTACGGCTCGATGGCCACACACTAATTGTAACATATCTGAAGAGATTTTATGCAAATCACCTTTTTGAAATAATTCTTCAACCTTCCCGCTTAAATTATCCAAATTAATTTCTGTATTTTTAGCCCACAAAATGAGATTACGAATTGCTTCTTGTAATAATTCTTTTTGTTTTAAGATGCAAAAAGTAATTGCTGCATATGATTTATCAGCATGTGCCAAATGACGTAAGGTATCATACATTTTTATGTCTTCGTTTGTGTCTAAGTCTATGAAACCTGGGCTGTGATTGTTTACAATCACAGCCCAGGTTTCAAAAGCTTTAGCTTTTGAGTATCAGAATACCTTACCTCAGACCAAGTTGTGCTACCTAAGCGCTGGACATCTAGCAGCATTTTAAAAAAATATCAGGAGTTTTTGGAACTGATGGTTCCTTAAGCTTTGTTTCGATATCAAAAGTGAAGTCTGAATTTGAGTTCTGAACTTCAACATCAGGGCACTGTTCTTCAATATTATGTTGTTCCCCACTGACCCCAGAACAAACTGATACCCCATCAAGGCAAGCATTGTGCATATTATTTGCAAAAATTTGTTGGCGTAGCTCATCGACTTCTTTTATAAGCTTGTCCAATGTCGGGTTAGACTGTTGGGCGCGCTTATTCTTTTTGCGGCGTGCGCGGCGCGACCGTTTGCAATGTTTTGGAGAAGACGAGCTTGAAGAGCTGCTGCTCGTCGTGCTGCTGCTAGAGCAGCTAACGTTCCTTTTCCGTGCCCTTCCACTCGGGCCGGCTACTACTTGTGGCTCGGTAGCCGAAACATTTACGTTATCCATTATTTGCAAATAAAGTTACGTTACTTAGACGGTATATCTAAAAGCAAAAAGTATTCTTGACTCACAATAATGTTCTAAGCGCACACATAGATTAAAAATATCAGGTACCTAATAGGGACTGGTCTGAAAACACAACTGGATTTGCTGCTCCCAATTTCAATCTTATAATAACAGGAGTCTTCCAATACTTACATGGGTGGGAGTCTTCCAATACTGGGTAGGAGTCTTCCAATACTTATTTATATATATATATAATTTGGATATGTTTCCTAGTGAAATATTTGATATTATAGTAGCAAATACGAACTCATATGCATCATTCAAACACTCATGAACTGGACTCCAACAAATGCCACTGAAATAAGAGCATATTTGGGTATGATCATAATGATGGGCCTACATCCTCTGTCGGAACTAGAATTATATTGGTCTTCTGATCCCTTCTATCACAAGTTTACAACCCCATCATCGCTGCAGTAATGCCTTGCAAACGCTATAAAAAACTCACAGAAAACTTGCATTTGAGTGACAGGGCCACTGAAGCATCACGGACCCAACCAGGGTATGATAAGTTGTGCAAAATTCGACCAATTATGGATATTTTGAACAAAAGCTTTCAAGAAAATTGCATTGGAAGCCATACACAGTCTATAGATGAGAGTATGGTCAAATTTAAAGTAAGAAGCACATTAAAGCAATACATGCCACAAAAACCAATTAAACGGGGATACAAAGTCTGGGCCAGGTGTGATTCTGAAACTGGATATTTGTATCAATTTAATGTATACATTGGCAAAAGTAAAACTCAAGAAGATGGTGACGGAGGACTTGGCTATAAAGTAGTTATGGAATTATGTAGAACAGTTGAAAGTGGTACTAAGGTACCACTTAAGGTACCACCGCATTTGATACCTTTTTTACAAGCCTGCCTCTATTAGAGATGTTGTATCAGAAAAGCATTTTTCTGTAGGCACTGTAAGATAAAATAGAAAAGGCTTACCACCACGCCTTTTACCTCAAAAGGGTGACAAAAATGAAAACAAATTAACAGCTGGAGAGTTTATGGTGCAATATGCTGCCCCTATTACTGTTATAAAGTGGCGTGATACCAAAGACGTGTACATCTGCACAACAGCTTTTGAACCTAAAGCAGTAGTGACCATTCAACGTACTCAGAAAGATGGTTCCAAAGCCCCAATAACATGACCATTGACAATCGAACAATTTACCAAATGGGTTGACAGACTCAACCACTTCAGATCTTCTTACTCCATTGGTTTCTAAAGTCAACTAAGAAAAATTGGATACGTCTTTTCTGGTTCATGTTAGAAGTAGCCTGCATAAATGCGTATATCGTTTACAATATAACCCATAATAAAACGAGCAGCAGCCATCGAGATTTCAGGCTAAAGTTAGCCAGAGGCCTAATTGACAATTTCACCATTAGACTTAGAGTACCAACAATATTCAAAAATAAAAAAGGTGGTCAGTTCGGAGTGTCGGATGATATAAGGCTGAATAATGTTGGGGTTCACATGCCTTGTGATCGAACCAGGAGGCGATGTCGCTACTGCAGCACAAGACAAAAACCCCAAAGGTCGAAAATAATGTGCAAGATCTGCCAAGTGCCGTTGTGTGCAGCACCTTGTTTTGATGATATAACTTGTTTTGAAAAAAAACATGGCTAGGCCTGGTTAAGGGTTAAAATTCTCCACTTGGCACATAGTATACTGAATGCACATTCAATGCATTTTCTCGCTCTTGATAATCTTTTATTAAATATTTCATTCTGAGGATTCAGTACGCTTTGTGGATATGGTCGCATCAAATATTGTTTTAGAGGATACGTAACATAACATCCTGGCCACGACACGTTGACTTAAGCCTTGTTGCAGCAAAGCCACAACTTGGGCCGCCTCAGCTTCAGTAGTGTCCATTATTTTCAGACAAATTAATCAAAACTACAGCCTCAGGAAATAAAGTTAACGTTATTAACAAGAAATCCCTACAAAAGTCTGTGTCGGACTGAAAGAAGGGTTCGAATTTGTTCCGACGTAAAACAACGAAATCAGCACTCGACAGGATTTCTGTATAAAAAAACACTGGCACTCCGGTAGTGCCGACAGAAGTGAAAACTTGAACAATTACGAGTGTATTTTGTGAATCGTCTTATAAACAAAACACGCGTGTTAAGGTGTGTTCCTTATTTTATAGGGTTTTTTGCAAATCAGGTATGATGACCAAAGTGACTGGTTTATTCTTCTCGTGAAAGGAATTTATTCAGATTTGCTCGTCGTCAGTTATATATCCGTGGTTCAGCGCCATCTCGTCGTTGTTGGATGAACTACGTAGTTAGTACGCGAGGCCTACGTAGTTAGTACGCGAGGCCCTCGTAGTTCTTCCCGATGTGCATAGATGGCGCTGTCCTCAACAACGCGCGTCACGTCTTACGAATTTTCGATCAGGGTCACGTGACCTGACGCGAATTTAGAAGTTTTTACCCATTCCAAAAAAAGTACACAGCGCCGCTAAAGAAGTTTTCACTTCAAAAATTGTTAAGTGCCTTAAAGTGCAATAAGATTTATGACAAACAACAACAATAATTTATGACAACAAAAAACAAATGTGTGAAACAGCTTATCAATGAAGATGAAACAATCGATAAATTTTGAACAAAAAAAGGTGGGTCGATTTTTTTGATGACCAGTGTATTTCTGTTCCTGGCAATGTCCTTGGGAGAGGCATATTCATTCTATTATTTTCTAATGCTTTGTTAAGATTTGAATAATGAAATGTGCCACCATCACTCTGTCTTCCTCGCCCTCCAACTTCTACGACCAAAACTCTTTTGTCAGCATCAACCAACGCTTGAAGATGAATTGAAAAAAAATGCTTGTAGTTATAGTAGGATGAACCCGCATGTGGGGGATTTTTTATTCTACAATGTTTGCCATCAATGGCTCCTACACAATTAGGAAATTGCCATTTATCAAAATATTTATCAGCAACGTTATTTAAAATATCTGTAGGTACTGGCAGGTGTGTTTGTTGAAGATTTTCCCAAATCGCACTGCAAGTTGCATACACTATTTTTTGAACAGTTTTATTTCCAAGAGGAAAGGAAAACGCTAAACCTCGAAAATATACTCCCGTTGATAGAAATCTGTAAATAAAATAATTTATATTAAGTTTATATACTACTAGCTGTTTCTTATTCTACGTACAAATCTTTCCTCTTTATAATAATAACTAGCTGTTGTTCGCAGCTTCGCACGCGTCTCAGTAGGAAAATAAAACATATATTATTTTCGAAAAAGTAGGTACCTACTCTGTGGTAAACCAACAAACAAACTCTTCAGCTTTATAATATTAGTATAGATAATATAGGGTTCATTAATTGGTAATAAATATGTTTTATTTTTTACAGTTGCGATTTTGAAGAAGCGATGGAAGAATTTATAGGATCAGTATCGAAAAGAATTAAAAAGCTTCCTACACCCAGATCAGGAGACCAGGTGATAATATTCAGTCTACGTGGCAGTTTTTCCAACAAATGAATTTTTTGCGATTTGAAATTCTGCATGATAATTCAGACACAACCAACGGTTGATAGTCAATTACCGAATACTTCAATGTCTTCACCGTGCATAGAAACAAATTCATCGGAGTCCGTAATTAGAGAATCAGATATTAACCTATGTTCGCCTACAGATTCGGTGAATGCCCAGGAACTGACGTCGGTATGCGACGATGAAGTACGTACTACAAATACTCCATTGTCAATTAATACCGCTAGTTCTAGTTCTAGATCCCTAAAAAGAAAGACTGCAAATTATATTCGGATGGAAATGTTGGAATTAGAGAAAAACGGTTATTGTTGTTACAGAAAGATTTGCAACAAAATTCAAACGCAAATAATCTGGCGAAAGTAAATCAGAAGATTATTATTACTTGATGAGTTTGTTCCATTTTTGATCACACATAAGTTCATCTAATATATCCACTAGGCCTGTACCAAAGTTGTCGCAGTTTTCTGATCCTCATCTATAATGATGGCCATTAAAATCGCCCATAATAAGTAATGGACCTTGTATACTACTCAGCAAACTTTTAACTATAGCAAGATCTTCTATTTGTGGGTGTGCAATATAAAAACTAAAGATATTTATATCCTCAGCCTTAACAGCAACAACATTGATGTCGTCACCAACGAAGGGTAGAGGAATTGGGGAGAATGGTACTTTGTTGTTAGTGAACAAAGCACATCCTCCATATCCATCTGCTCTGTCATGGCGGACACCACTGAAACATGGAATCCTGAAATTACTATCAGAACGAAGCCATGTCTCAGCGATGCTGCAGATCGATGGTTTATATTTATTAATGATAAAGAGTAGGTCAGGTTTCATGGGAGCAATACTCCTCACGTTCCATTGAAGGAATGTTAGTGGGTGGGACATTATTAATATAGTCAACTATGGATGACAGTTTGTTGGCAACGTGGTCGGGTAAGGATTGTGCAGGATTAGCTAATACTGTTATTAGCATATTTGCTATAATATTGAGGATATTTTCGGACTTATCAGGATTGCTTGTACCTTCCGTGGGGAAAGC
The DNA here is from genome assembly GCA_963855955.1 of Luperina nickerlii. Taxonomy (NCBI): domain Eukaryota; kingdom Metazoa; phylum Arthropoda; class Insecta; order Lepidoptera; family Noctuidae; genus Luperina; species Luperina nickerlii. The sequence goes on from OY979671.1 coordinate 5,715,540, forward strand.
ACAGCCATTGTGGGAGGGAGAAAAAGAGTAATCCTGAGTAAGGGCTTGATGAGCCTGCTTGTCATAGCTGGGTGAAAGAGGGGCATGGGATTTGGGTTTTAAAAAGACCGTTTTATGGTATGATTTTGTTGTTTGGGGAGCGGGACTGGGATGCTGGGGCGACCTAAATATTGGTTTTGATTTTAGGGATGCTCTAGACACTTCAGCTTACGATCTTGAAAACGGAGGCAAAACCTGACTTGCTTCCGCATAAGAGACAGATTTCTCGGCCATAAGAGCTTTAATGCCCTTCTGCCGATCAAGCTCAGGACAAGCCTTATCAGTAGCATAATCATTGCGAGAACAAGATACACAAATGGCACAATCAGTGGGAACTTGGCATCCATCACCTGTGTGGTCTTGACCACATTTAAAGCAGCGGGGTTTTGAGCGACATACTGTACGTGTGTGACCGAAACGACAACAATTGAAACATTGAATAGTTGGGTACATGTATCTCTCAACTGAAAGGGCAGAGTAAAAACAATAAACACGTTTAGATAGACTTGCCCATCAAAAGTCAAAACAACGGTTTGAGTGGGTTTCCATTCCGTAACACCCAGAGAATTCACCTTTTGGCTCATTCTCCTTCCCTTTATAACGGGGCCGCATCCAACAGGAACCTTGATATTTTGAATAACCTCATCCTCTGTCCATTCTGATGGTACGTCTCTAACGAGACCCAAACGAGTTATATTGAACTGGGGAATTGTAGCAATGAAGTTATTCTGGACTAATGTACGACTTATCAAGAAGCTGTTTGCATCCTGGTGCGACTTAAACTCAACTGAAGCTTTGTTTTTTCCTAAGCGTTTGACACTACCCAGGAGAATGTTGGAGTAGTTGTTTTGCGTCAGAAACATTCCAAATTTAACCGGAAATTTAACCGGATGTAAAACAGTACCAGGGGTCTCGCCGTCTTTTAAAGAAACATGTACAACGTATGGCGGATCCCTTACCGTGTAAGACTGTCTTCCAATTTCTTTTTTGGTTAATTTTGGAGGGTTTGCTACAGTAGACGGAGAAGAAGTAGCCATTCTTATCCTACTTGCAGGTTCGGAATCCATTGAGTTATTTATCACATTGTCATCGGGGAGGGTAACTGTTAACACCGGAGTGTAAACAAAGGGATCAGGACTATCAGTAGGGTCAGGGGGTTTTTTGTTATCCATAATGGATGCCGGGTAAAATCTTTAAAAATAAAGAAAATTAATGTTAAAACCAACCTTCGCTACAACACAAACACAAAGAATAATCTCGATTGAAGTTTACAGTGATAAAAACCACTAAAATCGAAAAAATTCGTTACACAAACAGAAGCACGTATCAAGCCTTCACCACTACCCACGAATCTCCCAAACTCACTATTGTCCCCAGCTGTCACACGCACGTGTGAATTGATTGAATTGTGATGTCTGTCAACAGTAGTGATAGGATTGATAGTTGTAATAGGAAAAGAAATGTCAAACGACCGTTCATATTACGGTATTGCCAGGCAATATTCGGGCAGAAGTCGGCCAGGGTGTCACGTGACCGCAGACTGACTTGTTTTACTAGTTCATAATACGAAATTGCCATGTAGTTCTGTTTACGCCGTAAACTCTCTGGTAATAAGAGTTCGTAACAAGGCCCCAGTACAGATTTACTCGCTCCTGAGATTTTGACAGATTAACAATACAGACCTTTATCTTTGTTTTAGGTTTGCCAACAGAAGTCATGGTAGAACGTCAATTAAAAAGTCAGGTTATAGGAGTTCAAGTTATTGTAAAGAAAAAATATTTCAGAAGCAAGTCCACGCAAACGGAATACAAATTTAAGTTAAATGATTGGTTTTGTCTGGTAGTGCTTACAAAATCAACAGCAGAATATTGCTCTCCATCTTTCAGCCGTATAAAATTGTGTAGAACACACGCAGATTTCACTACATTGTTTATTGTTGTGTAGTTCGAACTACGAATGGGTGTCAAAAATACTTGAAACTTTTGAGTCATCATACCAAAAGCACATTCGATGGTTTTTCGTGCTCTAGAATGTCGATAGTTGTAAATTATTTTTTCATTCGTGATTCTTGACATCGGGTAACGCAATACCCTGCGTGTCAAAGGAAAATCATTATCCGCGACGAAAAAGTATGGCACTTCTTGTTGCGTATTGTCGTGAGGCAATGACGCCGCAGTAGGTATATTAATGCCATCTCGCTCCAGCCGAAAGAAGGCTCTAAATACTCCGCCATCGCTATTCCTGCCAGCATAACCTGTCTCAATCATTATGAATAAACCATCGGCATCACAAACGGCAAATAATAGATATGATTGAATGATAGTTTTTATAATTATAGTTCGTCGATCCAGAGTTTGGTAGTTGTTGAATCTTTATATGCTTGCCATACATTGCGCCCAAACAATTGGGCATATTCCAAATTTCATAGAAACGAATGTGATATATGTTTCCATTTTTCTTTTGAAGGTATCTCTATGTAATCTTTTTGTAATATTGTCCAAATTGCTTCAGTAGTTTCACCTATTATGTCGGATACTGTACTAGTACCTCTAGCAAAATAAAGAGCCAAAGCGCTGAAAGTACTTCCACTGGCTAGATATCTGAAACAACATTGATATAATTTAATTTTCAATATAACAGATGAAATAATATATTATGAACTAAGAAGTCTAATCTATTTTTTTTTTCTGTTAACGAATGCAAAGAGAAATGGCGCAATATAAGATCAACTTTCTTACGAAGTCTGAAAACGCCATCCAGTGGTTCTAAAGCGAAAAAGCCATACTACTATCTCCAAAGAATATTTATCTTTCATTTTACCGTGCGTCAAACCCATCAACGAATCGCCGAACCGTGGTAACATTCCACCTATTGAAGAACGTGATTCAAGCTCAGTTGATACAGAAGCTGCGGAACAACAATCAAGAGATGTTGAAGATCAAGCAACAACTTCCGCTGATGAAAATTCACATGGCGCAATACAATCAAAACATTGTACACTAGAGGAACCAGTAGCCTCGATGGATAGTTTCCTCAGACCAATTTATGGAACAACGTCAGTAATAAACACAGAGGTAAGTTGAATTATTTATTTTAATAGCCAAAATAATATACAATTAGCATCGTTTCGCGGAATAGTTGCAAGGTATTTATAAGTTTTTATATGTTATTAATATTTTTACTTATTATGTTGTTATTTTAATGCGTGGTTAGTTCAGCTAGTTACTACTTATAATAAGTTTTATTTATGTATCGAAGTATAAAAAAAATCGGCAAAACGATTTCTAATTTCCATTGCTGACATAGAAGAACGCCTAGGCGCTACGCTAAGAGGCCTTAGTGCACTAGTATTTAGATCTATTTCTGATCTCCATCCCCCAGGCACTATCATGTCTCCTTCATTTTCAATACTGTCCAAATATCCTGGTGGAGTATAAATGTTCGAAGAAGCTTTACTCTTCATTAAAAATTTATGCAACAGGGCACATGACATCACAACTTTAGATGCAAGTATTGGCTGCAATGGAATAGGTCTCCTAAGTACTCGAAAACGAGCAGACATAACCCCAAAAGCATTTTCTACAACTATCCGAGCTGATAAAAGTTTACGATTAAGCTTCCTTTTTATACTTCCTTCTGCGTGCTCACCAGGATAGGGTTTCATTAGATTTTCACTAAGCGGAAACGCGTTATCTGCGACAAAAACATATGGTAATTGCACATTCGTTCCAGGAAGTGGGGCAGACTGTGGTATGTTTATAGTGTTTGTGCACAGCTTTCCATACAGAATAGTATCTCTGAATACTCCACCATTACTGATCCTTCTTCTGGTTCCAATATCACAAAACATGAAACAGAAATTTCCGTCCACAGCTGCCATTATAACAATACTGAATGAATGTTTATAATTGAAATAATCAGAACCGCTATATATCGGTGCCAGAAGAACCACATGTTTCCCATCAATGCTGCCTACGCAATGAGGAAATATTTCTCTAACCTGGGCTTCCTTTTGTAACCACTCCCTCTCGTTGGCAGGAATCTGAAACAAAAAAGATACTGCATAAGTAGATATTTTAATTGTTTTACTATTTACATTGTTTCAGTCTCCTCAGGAAAATAGCACTGACAAAACTGTAAATGAATCTGCGGAAGAGGTTTTGCAAAACGAGTCAAATCCTGGACCGTCAACATCTTCAGGAAATTGCTTAAATAATAAACAAGAATCTGCACCACTACCTGCAATAAATCGTCGAAATATTGAAACATTCAAGAGTTCTCATGTTCAGAACCAAAAATCCAAAACACCACCCGAATTAATTCATGCGAAAAAACAAATGGATGATGCATTTGAGCGTTTACAATCAATAACAAGTCATAAGAGAGAACAACTGAATGAGTATGATCATTTCGCATTCATGATTGCCTCCAAAATAAGAAAATTGCGCAACCCAGATGACAAAGAACTTTTAATGAACTCAACTCAAAATTTAACATTTGAATTTTATAAAAAAAAAATAAACAGATTACACCAGTAGCTCCATCAGCAACACAGTCCCTAATTTTGTCTTCGAGTGTGCAATCCAGTCCAATATATTTATATTGCCGTAGTGATGAAGAACATACTTATAGTCCACAGATGCAAATGTACAGTCCAGTATACGATCAGACACAACAAGGTTTATTGACAAATAATCCAAAGCAATCTGACATGACGATGACAGCTCCACCTGTACCTTCCACAATTTCAAATGAGACTTCTCAACGCGTACTATCCATTTCCTAGTCTGGATTGGTCCAAATTCTAAGTAATGAAGTAATAGTTCCTGCAAATGATAATGACAACACAATATGAAGCCAATTATTGATATCTTCCGTTATTGTCATACTAAACTTGTGATTGCGTTATGATTAAAATTGTTTGTTTTATTAAAGTCCTTACTTACCTTGATCATATTATCCAATTTAGTAACATGGGCAAGGCAGACTTCTCTTATAATTTTTGAAATAACTTGATGGGATATTTTAAATAAAAAATGTAAGCTTCTATAACTGTCTCCTGTAGCTAGATACCTCAGAGTCAATGCCAAACGACTTTTGCTGGAATTGCCATGCAAAATTTTGTATCTCTTTTGGATATCAGCGGTTCCACCATTTTTAATACGATTTCAAAGTCACTGGCTGACATTCGCACAAAATTATAAAATTTTTCGCCATTAGATCTGAAAATTGTTCCTCCATTGATGCGCTAAAATAATAAATAATTCCAGTGTTAGCAAAATATTATAATGATAAATTTTAAAAGTACCTTGCATGCATTTAGCCACTTTCATGTTTACAATACACACGGAAGTGTCGAACTGATCTACTTGCATGACATATGAACATAAACCGGGCTATATACTAAAGTTTAATATAGGTTTTCGCTTACCGAGTTCGACGACGATGAATTTTAATCATCCACCATCTTCTTTTTTTTCGTTTTTTCTCTATTTTGAAATTACAAAAATGCATAAAATAGTTTAAGACGCTCATTTTTGCAACTAGTGTAGCTGCTTCAAGCTCCATTGTGTCTAAGTTTAACCTCTTTAATGTGTGTTAACGCGTGACTTCATGAGGGATTAACTCTTTACGGCATTGTAACCTAAGTGTAGCCAACGCGCATTTTTAATGCCCTAATTAACGTGCAGTTGGCCATTGACACTAAGGCGAACGCGCCAGGGTAACCCGCGAAATTCAATTTTTTTTTAGTTTTTTGCAATTTGCTGGTCAGTATTAAGTTGTACGTTGATTAATATATGATTCGCGGCCGTAACAAATATGTATTTACAGAATTATAATCATTAAAGTCATCAACACAACTCTCTAAGACCACGTAAGTCCAAAGAATAACTGTTTCATGAAATCATCAGAGACCAGAATAGTTCCAATTACTTCTTCCAAAGAAAATCATACAGTAATCACAAATACAGAAACCTCTAAAAACCATTCTTATTTGTGTGTCGTGACGGACATATAATAGAAGTGTCTGGACCTCATGCTGCCACTACATCAGATGCTCAAGTAATGAATAGTGTAATAGACAATGAAGAAGACACCGGCGATGGTGTTTTTCATTGGTTCTACAGAAATGGTTATGTTTTTATTTTGGACCGCGGTTTCAGAGACTCGGTTGTACCCATGCAACAACATGGTTACTCAGTACATATGCCAGAAAGCAAACATCCAAATGAAACACAACTCACTACAGACCAGGCAAACAAATCCCGTTTAATCACTATTTGCCGATGGGTTGTTGAGGTGGTGAACGGACGTTTTAAACGAGACTTTCGGCTTCTGAGAAACATATATGTATATAAACCGAACGTTATACTATATGTTTGAGTTCTTCAAAATAGCTGCCGCTTTAATAAATGCCTATCACAGGTTAATAGATGATAATATTCATGCACAAACATTTTTAAATATAATTAACGAAAGATTGACTCTTACAAACATATTGGCAGATATAGTCATAAGACATAATTACAATAGAAGGCGAGTACAATTTCGTTCACTATCAGCAGATGTGCCAGAATTAAATGACTTCCCGAGGCTAACGGAAGAAGACTTGGTGCTATTCAGTCTTGGTATATACCAGATAAAACAAGCGAGGAGCTACTACGGCGAACATTTAAACCCAAATGGAGAGTTTATTATTGAAATCGGAAGCGGACTTCTCACTGAGCATGCCAGTGAGTTGGGTGAAAATGTAGTAATAATAAGGGGAAGAATTCAGTCTCGCCATGTGAGAGCCAGAACATATTATGTATACATTGGCTGGAATATAAGATTAAGTGGTCCGGAAGCCATAGGACATTATTATTGTACTTGCAATGTAGGCAAGTGAACCGTCGGTTGCTGCTCTCACACAATGTGTTTGGTATGGTATATGAGCTTCGCAAGACACGAACCTCATTTAAGTCCACCCGCAATAGGGTTAGAAAATGTTATAATAAGGTCTACTGAAATGTAAAAACATGTATATCAAATAATTATAAAAGATTCCCCCAATCTTTTTGTTATTTTTTACTACCTACCATGATCATACGTTAGTATGACCTGATGCGCAAGTCTATTATTTTGCCTAGGTGTAGCAGGGGGTAATCGTAGACGTTCAATCATTTAAAAAAAATCCTATAGACGTTATTTCCCGTAACATTTCAGTATAGATTTTTTGTTAACGGCACTTACACTTTAAACTCAAATAGCAGCCTGGGGGTTAATTGTAGACGTTCCTTGTAATAGTAAAAAATCTTCAGGACATTATTTCCAATGAGAATCTACTATATTTTTATTCTGGCCGGCACTTTCATTTTTGGGTACGAAATGAATGATGTCCTTTGTAACAGTTACCTCTTTGTATAGTTCTACTATTTGAACGACCTGGCACAGGACTGACAGGACGGGCTGGTGAAGCAGTTAAATCTGCTGGCACTGATGTGGGTGTAACTTCTGGAGCAGGTGGTATTGTAAAACATTCAATTTCCACTGGTGATGGTACCCTTACTGGAGGTGATTCCTTGAGTACAAAAAATAAACTTGCATCAACCAGAAATATGCATTTAGTTTTTAAGAAAAAACATTAATATGTCGCATCCGGCAATTGACGTTTACAACAAAACATGGTACGCCACCTAGCGGCAACTCAGGACTAGAGTTGGCGCGCTTTGACAGAGTCGGGGCGTTCCCGGTCGGTTAAGAGGTTGAAGAAAACGCGCGACGGCGCGAGGTCGGCAGTCTTCATCCTGGTGATCGAGCAGTGCAGACGCTTCGGAACTGTCCTACGTTTTGTTGATCCATCATCCATAAACCTGCCTGCTATTGTCTCACAGCAGAGTAAAAGCCATAATAGTTGTTGATTGTGTTGTTGTGTAACAAGTGATTAAAGTGACTATTTGTCTAAGTAATTGTTATTTATTTGCACGTTACCCACATAAACCCGCCTGATGGCTGATGCTCGAACCATCCTGACGATCCGTCATCAGAAGTGGGATTCAGTCGTGTAAATGAATTGACAAACGGTGCGAGTATCAGTGATACACACTGGCGTCTACTTTTCGAATTACAAAACCAGCAAATGCAAGCATTGATACACGCTTTGAGGAGCCCGAGTGTGAACAACCACGTGGTTCTACCCGAGTTCAATCCTGAAAAACAAGAAGCTGACGCAGCATCATGGTGTTCAACTGCAGACTTGTGTTTTGGAGAGTGTGCGATGGAAGGGAGTCAGCTTATTATGACCATCAGTAAAGCACTAAAAGGCTCCGCATCTACATGGCTATCGCAAGTAAGCTACTCAGGCATAACGTGGGCACAATTTAAGGAGTTATTTAAAGCAAGATTTGTGTGCGTCGAGACATCTGCAGCTAAACTCATAAAATTTAATAACGAAAAACCTAAAGATGACGAAACTTACGCCGCCTATTCCAGTCGCTTAATTACGTCTCTGTTAAATAAGTGGAAGGATTTGAGCGTTGAACAAATAGCAGTGTCAACAGTCATCGCTCATTTGGCACAAAAAACCTCTCAGATGCACGAACGACGCCTGATGCAGGAAATGAAAAACGACCAAGGTTTTCGTCACCGCTTCCAATAAAATGCCATTCATGTGGGAAGTTGAGACACAAGCAAGCAGAATGCCGTACGAGGAAGATCAACGCGAAGAAACCATCTCCAGCACCAGCACAGCGTCTACTTCGAGCCTCGGACAACGGCAGCAGACCGGCTCGCTTACGTGCTACAAGTGCGGCGCGCCGGGCCACATCGCGAGCCGCTGCACAGCCCCCGCGTCTGGTGCCGCTGTCCCCACGGAAAAGCGAGTCGACCTATGCGTGGTCGCGCCCCCGTTGGATACGTTAGAACATAAAGGTGAGCTGTATTGTTTTGTTTACGATTCTGGTGCTGTATGCTCGTTAGTAAAAGCGAGTTGTGCAGCCAAATTAAGTGGCAAAAGTCATGACAGTCAGACAGGCATAAGCAATATCACACGCTTTGTCTCAGCGCTTAGACAAAGAAACCGCGCAGCTGTTTGAGATGGAGAACCGAGGTAAGGATATACCTACACTCGTTAGCTTAATTTCTTTTGTCCGTCACCGTATAAAAGTTTTAAATCGGACGGGTGATAACAGCACTAACGCAAATATCTCGTCTGCAAAAGGTAATAAAAACGCGTCAAGTAGCTCGGCGAATAAAGGCACCGCGCGCTTTTTTCTAGTAAACAATAACAAAGTTACTTGTCAATTGTGTGACAAGTCGGACCATGATCGACTTTCAACATGTCCGAAATTCAAATCGCTAACTCCTCGCGAACGTTTTAGTTACATTAAAAAACTTCGCGCATGCGTAAATTGCTTGAGTTTACAACATCACACACGTTCTTGTGGGTCGAATTCGACATGTAAACAGTGTGGTTCGAAATTACACCACTCTTTACTGCACTTCCCGGAGTCGAATGAGTCATTGACCTTAGGCGATAACGCATCGAGTAGTACAGGATCAACGGATCCGATACAACACGCGGCTTCCAATTCGTCTTCAAACTCAGTTTCTAATAAACAAGTAGACAACGCAGTAGCCCTTTGCAGCATGAGTGCCAGCAATAAAAACCCGAGAAAAACAAATAACGTTTTGTTAGGCACCGCTCTCGCTAACGTAAAGTGCAGGGACGGATCGATTGCTCAAGTTAGAATTTTGATCGATAATGGTTCTCAAAACTATTTTATAACTCGCCGCACTTGTAAACGATTAGGAATTCGCATTTTTAATTATTGTTCTGACAGGTCAGTGAATGGATTAGGCAACGGCACTCAGACTATTTCCGGCATCGCTAACATTACATTCAAAATATGATGTAAGACTATCTTTGCATTGTATAAACTCAATATCCTTTATATTGTATAATTATAAATTCACATTAATGATGTAACTAATATTTTTGTAAAAATATAATTTAAAAGAGTGTCCATGAAGTTTCTTGCCCGTTCTTCTCCATTGGTACCTACGCTTTGGAATGGGCAACTAGCTTCATATTTTCTGACTGACCGACTTTTTAACAATTCAAAAGTGCCTGTACATGGTTTAATTGAAATAAATGCTTTGAGTTTGAGTTTGATGAAACCTCAAAAAATGTGACTCACTCATTTACCTTCCTCAAAATATATGCAAGACATGTTGGCTTATAGTTTACCTTTGACAACACCCACGAATGAAAGTGATGCCTTGTTCAATAAAATGAAATCGCTGGGTCGTCGAAAAGGCGCTGGACCTGACGGAATCCCTCCTTATTTTTTCTCTATGTGTGCTTCGCCTCTGATAGCGCCCTTATTACAAATATTTAATCGATCACTTGCGTCCGGCATTTTTCCAAATATTTGGAAGATAGCAAAGGCCGCGATTATAAGGAAACGGAGCGCTTCGCTATTAAGTCGACTACAAAACAGCTCGAACAGCGGCCTGAAGGTATTGTCCGAGCGGTGGGATCTGCCCCTGTTGCAGAGGTGGATGCAGCTTCATAGTAGCACATCCCCTCGTATTATGTAATATTATGTGTTTTTGTTTTATTAGTTGTTTGTTTCGGATGACGTTGTAAATTTTTGTTTGTATATTAATTTTATTGTTTCGATTATTTATTTTATTTTTTATTTTAATTTGATTTATTTTAATTTAATTTGGTTTATTCTATGTGCATTTAATTTGATTTGTATTGATTTTATTTAAATTTTATGTGATTTTATTTTATACGTAACTGTACGTAACGTTATAATTCGTTACATAGTTACGAATCATAAGTGGTGTGTTTTAAATCCATGAATCGATTTATCATCAGTTAAAACCTATGTTCATGCAAAAAAGTCGGATTTTTTGACTTGGTCAGATAACACCTTTGTCCACTTAACCCTTCAATTGTTTGGTCCGTAGCTCGTTAGAATATAGCAGCACCGTATGGAGACCTCATTATGCCACCCACACACTAAGATTGGAAAGGGTTCAAAAACGATTTCTGTGGCATTTAGCATACTTTACCGGGATAGCTAAAAAGAAACGTTCATATAAAGAGAGACTCTTGCATTTCAAAATGGTATCCCCACACAAGAGGAGAGATTTACTGGATTTATTATTTTTATTTAAAATTTTGAGATGTAAAATTGACTGTCCCCAATTGTTGAGCAAGATCAAAATCCGTGTTCCCACGAAAAGCCCACGAGCTCCCATAACCCCCTTATGTCCTCCTCTTCGCAGAACTGTCCTTGGTGCTAATTCTCCAATCCCCCGCCTATGTAAATTATTAAATAGCTGCAGCGATCTTGTGGATGTGCACTCTGACTCACTTGGTAAGTTTCGAAGCATTATGTACAAAAACTTGTAAAATCATTTCAGTGTAAGTAAATTTAATTTTGATTTAATTTAAGGGTTGATTTTCATTTTGGTGCTGATCTCGATTTTAATTTAAATAATGATATTGATTTTAATTATTAATTTTTATTTTATTTTTTCATAATTTAATTTTAATTTATTTAAATAAATAAATAAATAAATTAAAATTAAATTATGAAAAATGCTAGAAAAAAAAACCATTTCAAGTATATAGAATGGACAAAAATGACTTTTATAGTACTGAAGATATGTATTTAGAAAAACATAGTAAATCGTAAGAAATGCACAGATAAAAGTAAACTAAACTGGCTGCTGGCAAAGGAGATAAAGATTGAAAAAGCTAGATTATATTCTATTTTTATGAAAACGTCCCTTGATGAGGATTATAACGAACTTAACAACTTTGAGAGAGTGACGTTTTGACGTTTGTACTGGTGGAATCGTTGTCTGGTTTTTTACGTAAATAAAATAAAACAACGACGATACAGTGTTGGACAAGTCTTTAATTAAGTGTATAACAATATAATACAAAGTATATAGTGTGGTGAGGCGTCGTGAGTGCTCCTAAGGTGCATAATTTTTGCAATAACAAATACCAAAATCACCAAACCATATTTATATACCCACAATTTTTGAAAATAACTGTGACGAACTGTAATTTTTTTGAAAATTGGATTTGTGTTTTGTAATATCTACTATAAACTGTAACTATGTATATATATACTACAGAGGTTCATTGGGATCCTTTTGTAATAATGCCGGTGAAGTGTGGTGGATGCGGCAAATCTTTGTCAACAATTGACACAGAGAGGTGCACAAAATGTGCCGTCGCTTATCACCGAGTGTGCGTTGGCCTCCCTGCAAAGGGCCCCTTAGTATCCGCCTGGCATTGCCCTGAGTGCAGAAAAAATGTCCGTAGGGACAATAAGGCCGAAACGCCGGTACGAGGTTGTGCGGCAGAGGTACAGAGTGAGGAGCGGGTGCTAATCCCAACGCCACCAGCTGTGGCGACGCTCTCGCCCGCGACGCCTACGGCGGCAACAATGTTGGTGCATCCGACGACGCCGCTGTCAATTGCCGCGTCGCCGACGACGTCTCTGTCAACTGCTGCACCGTTGACTCCTCAGTCAATCGCTGCACCGCCGTCGCCTGTGGCAGTGGAGGCGCTTATGCAGGTGGTAACTCCTCCTCCGCTCGTGACTGTGGCAGTGGACAACACCACTCTGAAGGCCATGCCTGAGTTTCCGCCTGACGTAGGCTCAGCTTTGAAGCTGGTGGTGGAGGAGTTGCGCACCTTGCGGTTTGAGGTCATGGAGCTTCGGAAAGACGTAGCGGAGCTAAAGGCTTTTAACGAATCGTGTCACAGCCGCATGGAGGGAATCGAGTCCAGATTGCAAGAGCTTGAATTATGTCATGATGCCGGTCCGACAACAAATTTAAGTGCGGTGGAGACTGTGGTTCAACAGCTCAAGAGGGACCTCAATGACAGGGATCAAGAACTCATGGCTAATGATCTTGTTATAGCGAATGTACCTGAGTCGCAAGCAGAAAACCCAGCACACCTGGTACAGCTAATTACCACGAAGCTTGGAGTCGCATTGGAGGTCTGCGACATCGTGAGCGCAGAGCGAGTCGGGGGCAGACATATAAAAGCTACCAGCCCCACAGCTACAACAGAGCCTCGTCCTCGTGCTATCATGGTGCGCCTCGGTCGACGTGACCAGCGTGACGCCGTATTGAACGGAGCCCACATGAGACGTAATGCTACAACAGAGAGTCTCGGAGTCTCTGGGAAACCTATGCGCTTCTTTCTAAACGAGAGGCTGACTAAATTGAACCAGCAGTTGTTTCGTCAAACCAGGGCCGCTGCGGGTAGTCATGGACAGCGATTCGTATGGACGAAGCGGGGTCGTATCTTGGTTCGGCAGAAGCCTGGCGACTCCACACAAAGGATTGCATCTGAGGAAGATATACAGCAGTTTATTGGCCCATACACAGACAATAACAAATAAGGTATTGTTCTGTGCTGCATACTTTTTCTCTTTAGTTGATAGTTTTTTAGATAATGATCAGTTGGCATACATGGTATATGTGTCGTATCTGTTGCGATCTGGGGAGGTCGGAGTATGAAAGTGAGTACTACAATAACACGAAGAACATATATTTACACATATTATCATTTACACACTAACAACAAGATTATTTACAAACAATACATATATATTATTTTGAACTCATAAGGATAGTAACACATTTATTACTATACTACCAGAATTAAAACTTATGTACAAAAATTACTTATTCAAAAGTAATAACCAAAATTACAATAATACATATATGAATAAAATACTATCATTACTATATAAATACACCTATACAGCCATTACTCCTAACATGACTAAGTCAAAACTTATTAAAGTTTGGTTTATTCAATGCGGGCTCTCTGGCAACTAACCAGGACGAGTTTCTGATTGTCATGGCATAACACTCAGTGGATATAATGGCAATTTAACGAAACGTGGCTTAGACCTGGGGAGGAGGGACGCGCGCCTAAGGTTCCCGGATACAGGTTGAAGCATGTGCCGCGCCCTGCGACTATACGTGCGGGGCGAGGCGGAGGAGTAGCGTTTTACATCAAAACGGGGGTAAGGACGCGCGTACGGCCGCACTCAGAGCAGCCTGATGTAGAACACATGTGGTTAAACCTAACTATCAATGGTAGAAAGTTGTTGATTGGCACTGCATACAGGCCGCCATGGTTTGAATTGGCAACATTTCTGGATGGAATATCTGACAGTATTAGCGCGTTGGCACCTTATGATCACTTGGTATTTATTGCTGGGGGATTTTATTGTTAATCTACTGGATACAGGCAACACAAAAACTAAAGATATGATGGAATTCTTAAATTATACTAGTCTAAATCAGGTAGTACAGTCACCCACTCATTTTGTAGGGGATAGGAGTACTCTCATAGACGTGATCTATACCGATGTACGGGTTCGTAATGTACTAGTCAGTCATATCAGTGAACTTGGTCATCATTCGTTTATTGTATGTGATACAGTCATTAAGAAGGTAAATAGCAAACCTAGGCTGGTTGTATATCGGCCATTAAGGGATATATTGATGGATTACTTTATAGTCGATTTGAAATTAATGCCATGGTTTGATATACCCTCATTGCCGGATGTTAAATAACATGTCTCAACATTTTAATGTCTGTATAGTGTTACTCTTTATGGGAGCATGCAAGTCAAACAATTGAGTGCAATTGTTTGACTTGCATGCTCCCATAAAGAGTAAGTTTTTTAGAGACCGGCCCACGCTATGGATAACAGAAAATATAAAATTAATGATTAGGCTAAGAGAAGAGGCAAAAAATAATTATCATAAGGACAAGCTAGATACTACAAAAAAATATTATTTGGACTTAAAAAAACAAGCTATTACAGCACTAACGTAGGAAAAGAAGGTATACTTTGATGGGAACATTAATAGTCAGCTAAACAACCCAAAAAAGCTTTGGAAAAATCTTAAAACGGATGTACTTGCTGAACATAGTGAAGGTATGCTTCCCGGACAATTTAATGACCCGGATGAAATCAATAAGGTATTTCTGAATGTACCTGGACAGAGTATACTGTCCACATCGCAGCTTACATATTTTGATACAAATAGATTTGGTGAAAGGAAACTCAATTTGAATTACGGAATGTTAATGAGGAAGAAATTTTAAAAATTATTAAAAGTTTGGGGTCAAATGTTAAAGGGATAGATGGAGTGAGTCTGGATATGATAATGCTAACATTACCTACCACCCTTCAGGCTATCACCACAATAGTAAATAAGTCAATAGATACCCATACTTTCCCTGACTTATGGAAATGCGCTATTGTGCGTCCTCTACCCAAAATCAGTAACCCAAGTACATTCAAAGATCTACGTCCTGTTAGCATTTTGCCTTGTTTATCTAAGGTATTAGAGAGTGTAGTCTATAACCAAATGCTGGAATAATTAGAAAAAAACAATATGCTCCCCGATCTTCAGTCTGGTTTTAGCAAGGGTCGTGGGACAACTAAAACTTGAGGTGGGAAAAGTAAGCAATTATGTCTTGTTTTTGAATTTCATAACAAGTATTTTCCGAGAGTGTGATTATATCGAAGAGCCGCCACTAGTGATTCCATCTTGGGAAATAACTATTTTCACCCTGAATTGGAACTGCGAAGAGAAACTTCGCAGATATTTGACTCGATTAACAGACGCTGGTTCAAGCTTTATTGGAAGTTTCTTTACAAAAGAAATGTGAAAGTGACGATGAATTTCAGTTTAATGAATTTCTTCTTTTAGAATTCTTTCCCAGCTTTGTATTTGATTCGAGGGCATTAGTTCCCGCGAAAGTAGAGGGGTTATACTTTTTCGCGAATGCTAGAGACTGCCGATATATGGATAATGAGCTTCTCTTCTCGGAATGCTTTCTTATTGGCGCCACAGAATATGAGCTACATTCTAATGATCAAATGTCTGCGTATGATGATGTACGCTCACAAGTTTCTAACATTGATAACGCGAAGTTTCCAAAATTTCCAATCGCATTCTCCGTTGCGGAAGACCTAGTGTCTCCATCTGGGCATGCACTCAGGATGTTTATAGAATATATAGGCAATAATGCCTCATAATGCATGTTTGTGTATAAAATATTATCCAACTTTTATAACACGAAACCTTCCAGGATAAATGATGTCGAGAGCTTCTTCTCTAGTGAGGAGAAACGGTGTTGGCTTGGAGAAATATCCGACTCGAAGGACCAATGTGTAGCTTGTAGGTAGATGGTAGCTGATGAGGTGCTGGTATGTTGGTGCCGAGGAAGTTGAAATAAATTGAGACAACAGACAAGTAATACAATGCAGGTCTATATTCTACTAGTGTCGCAGATGGAAGGGGCTAGTGTTGCCACTATTTACATAATGTTTTACATTTAATGAATGTGGAAACCAAACTTCACCAGACATTATTCACTCTAATAATAACCCAAAAGTTTATATCATAGATGGCATGTCGTTAGTGCATCAGATACAGCTAAAAGTTTCAGTACATTTGGAGAATTTGCAGAAGCGTTTTTCAAAAAAATTTTGGTACTTTTGTCTCAGATTTCTGTTGCTCGACTCGATGTGGTGTTTGATCGTTGTGATGATGTATCTATTAAGTTTTTGGAATCAAAGTTACGAAGTAAAGGACAATACCCAAAACAAGTGATCATAACCAGTCCTTCGACAAGAATTCCTGCAGACTGCAAAGATTTTTTTCTAAGTACTGAAAACAAATTACAGCTAGTAAAATTTATTTGCAGTCATGCACCCACTTATGCAACAGTTAATGATAACACTGAGTTATACATTTGCGGTGGATTCGAGGATCCCGCAAAATGTTTTAAATTGCAGGGTTCAACTTTTGCTGAAGTAAGGGATTTAAAATCGAACCACTTAGAGGCTGACTCAAGGATGTTTTGCCATATATTTCATGCTGTGATCCTGAATAGCCATGCGGAGATTATCATCCTGAGTCCTGAGACAGATGTATTTGTGTTAGGCATTTATTTCTGGCACGAACTAGAAAAGATAGGTTGCCAAGGTTTATGGTTTGAGGAATCACCAAAGAAAAATCGTGTTATAGGGTGCCATTTAACTGCATAGTCTCTTAGGGAAAATGTGTGTATTGTTCTCCCTGCCTTGCACTTTTTGACAGGCTGCGATACTACTGGTCGCATAGGATCAAAAAAGCAAATGCTAAGTGCCGCTATGTTGTTCAGGATTCACTCCGTGATGTGGGTAGTGGACCATTAACAAAGCAGCAATTTCAAGATGTAGAAAAAAATTGCACTTATTTGTATGCAAAACAAAGAACAACAACGGATGAACTTCGCCATAAAATGATTTGCCAAAATATTGGCTTTGCATTAAATTTGTCAAAAGTGCACCGTAAAAAGTGCAAAAGTGCAAAAGTGCTCCGATGCACTGTATTTACATTGTTTAAGAGCGTCAGCACAAGTGTATTCATGTAAATGCTCTTCTCAACCAATGTTTAAAGATATTTATTTCGTTCAATTTGGCTATGAATTACGGGAGGACAACTCTTATCCCAAGCAAATGACGAAGAAATCCTTACCCAGTTCTCTTATAAAACCATGTAAATGTCAATCTAACTGTCGTACATTATCATGTTCTTGCAAAAAAGCAACACTGAATTTTTATATCATTGTGTAAATGTATCAACAACGATTGTAAAAACTTGTAACAAAATAAACTGCTTTTTTTCATGCAAAAAGTAATTTTTGTTGTGTATATATTTTTAATAAAAATTAAACTCTGGAGATATACTAACTTGTGTTTTATTAGTTGTACATGTAGCCATAAGTCTATTAACACTCAATTTTTATATAATTTCATGATAAAATCCCAAAATCTTTTGAAATTTACTAACAATATTATGTGGGAATGACCCCCCCGGTCATAAATTCGAGTTCGCACCACAATGCTTACTGGCAACATCGGTCTTACAGAAGCTTGAAACTTCTAAAACACATATCAGAAGACAGAATGCGGTCTGCATATTTTGCAAACGAAACTCCACTGGGAGTCCGGTCTATCCTGGGAAGAGAGTGGATCAATAATTTTAACGCATTTTGTGGCTTCAGGGATTGCATAGCACAGGTTAATCAAGTATCTCCATGTATTGTGTCGCATGCCCATTCGTTGCAAAAATTATTTAAAAAGTACTGTACATTGTTTGATGACAAAAGCGTAGGTAAGATCAAAGGGGACCCAGTTGCATTACAAAATACGCGCATTGACGTGGAGTTGCGGACACCAGCCCGTATTACCTATTACCTACACTTAAAAGAAAATGCCAAACCTATTTTTTATAGGGCTAGACCAGTGCCTTTTGCATTAAGGAGAGAGTTGAAATGGAAATTGATAATTTGGTTAGGGAAGGGGTTTTCATCAAAATTGATGTACCAGTAGTGAAAGCGAATGGCAAAATTAGGCTTTGTGGAGATTATAAGATAACATTAAATAAAAATTTACTAATAGATGAACACCCTTTACCAACTTCAGAAGAGTTATTTAATGGTTTGGCTGGTGGTGATAATTTTTCTAAACTTGACCTTCGAAATGCTTACTTAAATTGGGAAGTTAGAGAAGAATATCAACATTTACTTACACTTAATACCCACAAAGGGCTTTACAATTAATGTACTCGATTAATGTTTGGTCTTAACTGTGCTCCAGCGAAATGGCAAAGGAAAATTGAGAATATACTAAAAGGCATACCGGGGGTACATTGCTTTATTGAGGAACATCTTGATAGGCTGGAACAAGTTCTCGCTAGGCTTTCTGAATTTGGGTTGAAGGTTAATTTAGAGAAATCAGAGTTTATGAAAGATATGATTGAATACTGTGGGTACAAAATCAGTAGACATGGAATTCATAAGTCAGACAGTAAAATAAGAGCTGTAGTTGGCGCTCTTCAACCTAAAAATATCTCAGAACTGCAAGCCCTCCTGGGTTTAGTTAATTACTATGGCAGGTTTTTACCTAATTTAAGTGATACATTAGAACCATTGCATGAACTGTTAAGAAAGGAAACTAATTGGGTTTGGTCTGCTGATTAATAATAATAATAATAAACGCTCGTATTGTTAGTGTTCTATTAGTCTACAGGGTTCTTGAATGAGAAGAATTAGTACTGCTTTAACAAATAACCTTTAATTAACTTCCCACAGTATCGTGACATTTCTCTGGGTTGATCTTACAAGTCGCAACCCAACACAAAAAGGCGGGCTGTCATCAGTCCAACTGTCACTGTCACAACATCCCCATCGTCAAGATATTAAAATAAAATTAACATGTTACAAACTTACATTATTACAAACATAATCGTCTAACCACTTAGGCTTAGTTCTTACTCTTTTAGGCAAGTTATTCATCTCTACATGTGATTGTATTTCAGGAATTTCATAATCATCACTTCCCAAATTATTATCATTACTTTCTAAATTATTATCGTTACTTTCAGAATCTGTTTCTTTTATACTGTTTTCCTTATTTATTTCTTGATTTTTTTCCACTTCAATTCCTGAAACACTATCATTATCAAAATCATCATAACTTAGCTGTCTACTATCCTCCTTTTTCTCTTTGAAAGGCGCTGGAGCCAAGTGCCATCTATTTCTCCTGTACTGAACTCCTATTGCAACAAAATAAGATCTTGACTCCTTCGCCTTTCGTACAATGATTCCATACTTTCTTAAATCAATAATCCAAACCTGATCTCCTTAATAATCCAAACCTGACCTTTAAATCGTTTAATTTACAAACTTTGTCTTCTGTTATAATTCTCTGCCATTTTTTCTCTATTACAATTTCTCTTCTCTCTAAATGTTTTAGTACTCGTATCTATTTCTACATTATTAATTTACTAGGATACATTGGCAATATCTCTCTAATTTTTTTGTTAAACATTAATTCACTAGGACTATACCCAGTCTCATTTGGAGTGTTCCTCCACTCGCATTCTTATTTAATAGGTTTTTAGCAATTTTGACTCCTGCTTCTGCACACCCATTACTCTGAGCAAAATAAGGACTGCTGGTTATGTGATTAAAATTATAAAACTGCGAAAATTGTTTGAATTTACCCTTAAATTGTGTTCCATTGTCAGTCCCGACTACTTTTGGAATTCCAAACCGGGAAAAGGTTTCTTTACAATGCATAATTATACTATTTTCTGTCAGATCTTTCAATACAAATAATTCCAAATATCTAGAGAAATTAGTATTGTTTTTAAATAAATCTATGCCTACCTTCTGCCATGTTCTAGTTGGAATATCTTCTACAATCAATGGTTCTTTAATGTTAGTTTTTTCCTGAATGCACTGTGGACAGTTCTCTATGAGTAGGTACTTTAATTTGAGATGACAACCCTAGCCACCACACTGATTGTTTGGCTCTCTCTCTGCATTTAGTAATGCCTAAATGACCTGAATGAATATCCTCTAAAATACTTTTTTGAAGTGCAATTGGGATTACCAGTCTATTGTTAAATAGCAAAAAATCCTCCTGCACAGAAAAATTATATCTATACTGATAGTAATTTAATAACTCTAATGGTATTTTATTTTTATTAGGCCAACAACTCATAGTGTATTCTTTTATTAACTTACATATTTGACATTTACTCTGCTCTGTCGTAATATTGTTCAGTTTATTATCAAATAACCACATACTTGAAATGGAATTAATGTGGTGCTCAAGTTGCTCAGCCTCTACCTCTGTAACATTAACTGGAGCCCTGGACAGTGCATCAGCTATTACTAATTTCTTTCCTGGAACATAATTAACTTTATATATATATATATCATCAACTGAAGTCTAAATCTCAGCAACCTAGGTGTAAGATCATCTATAGGATTAGTTTGCAAAATTTGCAATAGAGGTTTGTGATCTGCCTCTAATAAAATCTCTATCCCTACTATAAACTCTCGAAATCTATTAACAGCCCATGCCAAAGCTAGACACTCCTTCTCTATTTGTGCATAATTTTTTTCTGTTGAATTTAATGTCCTGCTAGCATATGATACTGGCCGTCTATTCCCCATTTTATCTTCTTGTAACAGTATTGCACCTAAGCCATAAGAACTACTATCAGCAGAAATTATGATTTTCTCTCTAGGATCATAATAACACAATGTAGGAGCTCTTGATATAAGGTATTTTACTTTTTCAAATGATTGTTGTTGACACTTATCCCAAATAAAGGCAACATCCTGTTTTAATAATCCATACAAAGGTTCCAATAAATATGATTTATCAGGAATGAAACGACCTACATAATTTACTAACCCTAAAAATTGCATCAACTCTTTTTTGTTACATGGAACTCTGAATTCAACAATGCTCTCTATTCTCTTAGGATCCAATGATATGCCTTTACTGTTAATCATATGCCCTAAATATGTAACTTCTTCGACCATAAATTCACATTTGTCTTTATTTATTGTTAAACCTTTTTTAGTCAATCTACTACAAACTTCCCTTAATAATTTAATATGACTGACTCTGTCCTTACTGTATAACAATATGTCATCTACATGTATTACTACCCCTTCTAAATCACTAAAAATATTGGAAAATTCCATAGAAAAGTATTCAGGTGCACAGTTTAACCCCATATATTATATGTATATGTACCTACCAAATGGTGTAAGTATTGTTTTCAATTTCTGAGACTTATCACGTAAACGAATTGGAAAAATCCAGATGTAGCATCAATTTTTTAAAATATCCTTGCTCCTTTTAGTCTACCTAGTGTATTTTCTACTTTATGAATTGGAAAAATAGGACGGACAATATTCTTATTAACCTGTGTATAATCTCCACAGATTCTAACACCATTCTGGCCTTTTGGTACAAACACAATAGGAGATACAAACATAGTTGGCTCTTCTACTGGTACAATAAAACCTAAACTTTCTAATCTATTTAACTCCTCCTTGACTTTATCCAGCAGAGGTAATGGAACTACTCTAGGTGATGACTGGACATATGGAACTGGGTTGGCGATCAATTTAATGGTAAAAGTATCCTTAAACACACCTAAACTGTTAAATATATTGAAAAATTCTTTCTTTACATTTATTTCACCTTCACTAACATGACATATATTACACAATCTTAATATATTCATTTTTATAATGGCTGGTTTCCCTAAAATACGTACCTGTAAATTTTTGATTACAAATGCTTTACCTGTGTATACACTACTTTTATGATATGATTGTATCCAAATAAAGCCTTACTACATCTAATGGAATACCTTCAGGTCCCCTAATAATCTCTGAACAAGCAAATATGTTACTTCTATTCTTTAACATTTTTTCAGGTATAGCCACAATATCAGCCCCTGTATCTACTAAAAATTTTACCTTTTTCTTAAAGTTTTCTGTTTCAACATCCACCTCCAACTCAAAGTCATCCTTTTCCGTGTCCATGCAATTGATCTTTCGCTCTCTGCAGCATCTAGCAAAATGTCCCCTGCGCTTGCATTTATGACAAATTTCTTTTGAAGCTGGGACATTTCTCTTTATTATGTGTTTTCCACACCACCAACATTTTCTATTCCATACCTTTCCTTGCTCCATCTTGCCCATTGTATTTACTGTCACTTCCTCTTCCCGACTCCACATAACCTTGGTCTCTTGCGCTTGAATTTCTGCCTGCTGAGCCATGTTGACTGCTTTTTCTAATGTCAATTTTGCCTTTAACAGCATGTTTTCACTGACCTTCTTGTTCTTTAACCCAACTACGAGACGATCTCTTATAAGCTCTTCACTTAGACTTCCAAATTCACATGTCTCTGCCTGCGTAGTCAAGGCTCCTAAAAAATCACTTACTGACATACCTTCATTTTGTTCAAGCATATTAAATTTAAATCTCTCATAAACAACAATACCACATTATATTTTTTTTCGTCAATGTTTAATATCTTGATAACTTCTTCCACCTTTCCTCCCATGCTGTACAACAACATGTCAATTTTGTCGGCATCCTCTCTGTTCTCACTGCCACTTATTTTCATAAATCTCTGGAACCTGGTCTTCCAAGTTTTCCACGATGCCGCATTTGTAAATTCGAAAGCCTCCGGCGCCCTCACATTCTGCAATGGCAGGAAATTCATTACCTTTTTTTCTCCCATCTTTTCTATTTATTCGCACACCGCTGCCACCATGTTCTATTAGTCTACAGTACAGGGTTCTTGAATGAGAAGAATTAGTACTGCTTTAACAAATAACCTTTAATTAACTTCCTAAAATATCGTGACATTTTTCTGGGTTGATCTTACAAGCCGCAACCCAACACAAAAAGGCAGTCTGGCTCCAACCGCCGCCCCGAACGCCACGAAAAAACCGCGCTCCGTAAGCGAAAAACGCTAAAAATAGCAAAAAGTGCTCGAAAATATCAGTGTTATACACCAAAACACGCGGAATTGCGACGCGGTCATAGTGGTGCAAAAAGTGTTGTGATCAGTGGTAAATTGTGGAAGTTATCAGTGAAAAACCGCAAATTCTGGATCACACAAACAAAAAAGTGAAATAACTTTAAAACTAAAGCGGTGACATAGTGTTTTTAAAAGACCATCAGGTCACCCACCTGAAGACCTGCAATCTGGAAAAAAGTCAGTCTGAAAGACTTATTGAAAAGTTGACTAGAGAAGCAATCCAGTCAATTTCAGTTGCGGACTGGAAAAAAGAAGTTAATCATGTCCAGAGACTGGAGGAAGAATACTGGGTGAAAGATCGACTTCAAGAACACCGAGAAAGGGAATTCATTATTTCTCTTGGAGGAGAAGAGACTTCTTCTGAAAGCGAAAGCGAGGACACAGAAAATGACAGCGATAATAATATGTCTGGTATAGAAGAATTGAGTGACGATTCGTTATAATTTTAATAATAAATGAATATAACATCCTTTTTTGTTTTATTTCTGTAAGAAATCAATTGTTCTACCTACTTCTTACTTTAACAAGAATAAACTTAATTTTATAAAAAAAAATATTAATACGAATATTGGTAAGTTACTGCTCCAAATTGTAATGATAATGAAGCCAACAAAAATACTACATTCGTCATTAGTACTTGTTTTATCTCAGTAGGTAATAAATTATAAATCAGTACGTACAAAAAGTACAGCACGCACTATAATTTTTTTGCACTCAGTACTATAGACAAATGTCATTTGAGCCAGGTGTCTAGTTATCGCGGCCGGGTAGTACGATACCAATACGAATACATCGTAATGGCCAAATACGATAACGAATTACGATACGAATGCATTACGATATTTGTTTAATACCATTTTGATGAATTTATTGGAAGCTTTGTTGTATGTTATTATTGTAAGACTAAGTAAAGTAAAAGTATAAAAAAAGTTACGCATTTTTAATCAATATATTTATTAATTTTATCAATTTTCATCATTAACTTATATTTTAATTTTTTAAATTGTTACTATTTGTTACATTTACTGACTATTATTTAATTTTAATTGTAGTCGTAATTTATTACTACTGGCAAATTCTTATTTAGAAAACACAAAATTTGTAAGTTTTTTCCCTTAAGTCGGTTTCTCTCGTCACTGTGTATCAGTCCTGCTGTGGAGAATAGTCTTTCAGATGGCACCGTTGCAGGTTTAAGGGATAAATATTTCAATGCTATCCATTTCAAATGTGGATACTCTGCTGAAGCTTTATTGTGCCAATAGTCAGCAACACTACCGTCCATCTCTAAATTAGTAGTTTTCAAATAGTTTTAATTTCTTCGTGAATGGTGTCATCTGAAAAAAAATACAGCAATTTAATTTATTAAACTGTCAATTTTAACTGTGTAATAATGTAATTTGTAAGTAAAAAAAGGTTGTGAATAAGTTATTCAGTACTCACTTGAAGCAAAATTTGACAGTGGTTCATCAAATTCTTTGTCTGTGATAATGCTTTTGCATATATTCCATATGGTCCCCTTTGAAGTAGACGGTTGATTAGTAATATTATGATTAGCCATTGGTTCAGTAGGGCCTTGTACAGATGTTCTGCTTGTAGCTGAGGCATTTATTTCTTGACATAAAGAGTCCTTGATAGTGTCACAGCTAACTTTTCTGAAAATTCTGGCTTTATACCTTGGG
The DNA here is from genome assembly GCA_963855955.1 of Luperina nickerlii. Taxonomy (NCBI): domain Eukaryota; kingdom Metazoa; phylum Arthropoda; class Insecta; order Lepidoptera; family Noctuidae; genus Luperina; species Luperina nickerlii. Next base: position 5,740,730 of record OY979671.1, read on the forward strand.
TCCAGAGCTGTAGCCAAAAAACAGTTTTTATCTAGCTCTAAGTCACCAAACCGTGCCTCCATTTCAATACTTAAATCCTGTGCTAACCCTCTGATACTTAAAGTCATGTCTCTGTTTGAACATGATTGATTCAGTACTTTGAAAGTGCTATTCACTATGGGAATGTCATCTGCTAGAGTGACATCTGCTGCACTGAGTGACTTTGTAGCTTGTTCAAAATAATGTAATAGGTTGACTATACTTTGTATTTTAGTCCACTGCTGGCTACTCAGATCATGCTGGCAGTTAATTTTTGGTAAAAGTGCTTGTATAGCAATTCTTTGCTCATTCAACCTTTCCAACATTTGATAGGTAGAATCCCACCTAGTGGGAACATCTTGTATCAATACATGGTCTGGTATGCCAAGGTCTTCCTGTTCTTTTTTCAAGCATTTCATTGACACTGTTGAATGGCTAAAATGCCCAACTATTTTCCTACAAGTTGTAATGACTTCCTTCACAGATTCGCGTTCAAACAAACCATGCTCTAAAACCAACTGCAATGTGTGCGCATTACAACATATATGAACAAACTGACTCCCTGTCATTAAATTATCACGTAGTTCATTCACTGCACATATCATATTCCGTGCGTTATCAGTAACAATTGCTATTACTCTTTGTAGTATTTCCCAGTTCAATATAGCCATTTTCATGTTCTCAGCAATATTCACACCCGAATGATTCTCTCCTTGGAAAGGCATGACTTCTAAACAGTAGGACTTCGGATTGAAGGATTTATCTAGCCCATGTGCAGTAAAGCTAATAAAATCATTCAAATGGGATGATGCACTACTCGTCCAGATATCGCTTGTCAATGTGATGTATGTTAATTCATTCAAAACAGACTTTATTTTTAACTTCACTTGGTCATACATTTTTGGAAGCAGGTTTTCTGTTATATGTGTACGAGACACCATGTTGTACTTGGGGCTAAGTTTTTTAATCAGTCTTTTAAAACCTGGTTTATTTACCAGATTTAAGGGCTCCATGTCCACACATATGGCCTCAAGTATACGAGTATATTTTGTTATTTCCATAGCCCGTGGGTCATCAGTGGTGTACGTTTTATTGCAGTCTAACATTTCAACCAAAGTAGCTTGCCTTTTAGGTGCGGGTTCAATATCCAAACTATTTGTAGATGTGGATAGCGCCAATCCCAACTGAGGCTGTGGAGTAAGCTCTTCTGGATGACTGCGTCTAATATGTGTCCACATATTAGTCGTAGTAAAGCCTTAGCCTGTGCATTTTTGCCGCCTCTTGAAATTTCTGCTGTGCAGTACTTGCAATTGGCTTTACACACATCACTGATACTTTTATTAAAGTGCTTCTTTATTTCACTACTCTCATGGCGTTTCGGCATGCTTTCTTGCCCATAAAATCACCAATCGACGTTTAAAATCACGAATAAACAACAATGTTTGTCAATTAATCGGCAAAGGAAAATAAACATAACCTAACCTCACTCCTCCTTAAAACTGTCAATGCCAAAAGTGACGGATACGAAGCGTTCAGAAATTGACGGGTTATGCGTTTCGTTTCACCCGAAACAGTAAAAATTTAAAAATTTTGAAATAAATGTATCGTAAAAATAGCGTATCGCAATATTTACGATAGCGAATGATCGTAAAGGTTTACGATAATCGCCGATATACGATTATCGTATCGGTATCGTTGCATCCCTATTAAAAATGTTGATGTTGGTGTTGCCAACACAAACTTCCTCTGCGAAAATGGCAAACCCGAACTGTAGAAGAAAAAACTGTGGTCAAGAAAACAAACGAAAATATACAAAAGAAATACAGAGAAAAGACTGGCCTTGTTATAGATATGCCGAAACCTGGTTTCGGCAATTCCAATTCAGGCAACACTTCTAGAAGATTCTTCGCCGATCCTGATCTAGCTGCTGAAATCATTGGCATAAATAAAGAGTTCATAATTAAACTTAAGGTGATTCTGGAAGCAATGTCATCTGGACTCAAAATTAATGCAGAGAAGTTTGGAAAATACTGCAAAGATACTGCAAAAATGTATGTCGAACTGTACGGTTGGCATCCAATGACGCCGACTCTTCACAAAATCCTAGTGCACGGTACAACTGTGATCAAATATGCCATCCTGCCTATCGGGCAGTTATTCGAAGAGGCTGCAGAAGCTCGCAATAAGCACTACCGTTCATACCGCCAAAATTATGCCCGAAAATTTTCGAGGATTCAATGTAACCAAGATGTCCTCAATAGGCTGCTTCTCACATCAGATCCTTACATAAGTTGTGTACGGAAACGTAAACCGAGCAAAAGCCAGCCTTTCATGAGGGAAACCATAGAGTTGTTCGAGGCAGAAGAACTGGACAGAGAAGTAGACCAATCATCGAGACATGTTTACTCAGATGACTCAGAATAAATCCATCAGAATTAAATAATTTGTTTTTTTTTTATTATTTTTAGTCATGTTCATAAAATATACGATTTTCTGTATTCACTTACGCATTTTTATTCATTTCCAATAAAATAAAAGTGCTAATTAATTTTGTCCGGTTTAAAAAGCAAAATGTTAGAAATAAAACGAGCGCGCAGTATTAATAAGCTGTAAGCGAGTCGTCCATTAGGTATTTCATACATGGTTGAAATATCCAATATCTTAATAAAACATTAGATTAATCGTTAGTTAGTGCAATACATTTTATTAGTAACGATTTGATATTTTAAAATTACATCTAGCAACTTTTGATCAGTCGTTCATTTGATGTCACATACATTGGGATTTTAAAATTTTTCTAAATAAAACATTTGGTCATTTAAATTTTGTTATTTCGTTTATTGTTCTTTTGAAATTTGCTCGAGAAAGTTTTGATTTTCTAATATGCAACCGTTGAAATAGCTTCAACGCCGCGGAGTATGTGCACCAATATTATAAATAAAAAATATGATTGACGTGTAAAAGTGTTTGTGCAAACCCACTTAGAAAAATAAAATCATTTATCATAATAACTAAAACCGTACCGTATCGCGTGCGACGACGTGTGGACACACCACTATGACGGCGGCGGGGGGTGCGGTGGGCGACACCAGTGTTACCAACTTAGTGGATTTTCCACTAAAACTGGTGGTTTCGACCCCCCTTTTAGTGGCGAAATATTGTTTTTAGCGGCTTGGTTTTTCTAGTGGTTTAGTAGAATTTACTTTCAATTGCTAAAATGCTATCACTCAACCACAAAGCCACTAAAACGTTACGAAATATGTTATTTTTACTTCATTTAATTCGAGGGCGATTCTCAAAGTGTCTACTTTCCGCCCTTTCCTTTTTCCTACTAACCTCCTGTACAAAGCTTGTAATATCCAAATTTTACCTATACCTCGGACCTCTCCTATATAATAGACTAAACTCGAAAGCAAACATTTATTCAGTGAACTATACAAATTGTAAGAGAATCCTCAAGGATGCTCTCCAAAGTATGTCTTATGAAGAAACAGAAAATTTACTGTGTTAAAGTAAATATCAAAATTCACCTGCATTACATATGTATTTATCAAGTTTAGAAACTAAGAGTTAAGCTATACAACATATAATTATTTGTCTATTGTCAACTTTCGATTATTTATTAATTTTAAAATACTATTTTAGCTCTTCTCGCCTGAAACACAGGACTACCTAGTTCAGGCACGTAAGTCTTAGCAATATAATTTTTATATAAGCAAAACTGTAATAATTTTCATGCCTTATAATTTTTGAATAAATATTTTATTATTATTAATACATAATAAAATATATTTAATTGTTAAGAAATAATTACGTATTACGTAGGAGTATTTACTTTTACTGTGTAGGCAACACTGATCTAACAGAATGTCGTGACATGAACATGAAGACGTCAAGCGATCCATCCCGTACAATACACTATACGCAGGGATTCCCCGTACAATATTTTCAGTAGTACTCTATGTAGTAAGCTTACAATTACATAACAACTAAGTGAACAGATGAACTCGGTCAGTGTGTCGTATTCTTTTCGCGAATTTATTCATGCGTAATTATGCTGAAACCACAATATATGCAAAAGTTCGGGATTCTTGGCTTCAAAACTCACATTTCATAGACTGGCTTCAAGTTATTGAAAGTACTACTGGTAAAGTAGAGAAATGTAAAGTATGCGGAACGATTTAAAAAAATCACTATGGAGATTTGACATCTCATGGGATGTCAAAGAAGCATCTACAAAATAAAAAGGTAAACTGACTGTTTTTTTATTGATTTCTGTTTTTACCCGCGACGGCCACGGAGACGGTATTATGCGTTTGGTGTAAGAGGTGTTTGTGTGTATGTGTGTGTGTCTGTTACCTATAATTTTTCTCGGAAACGGCTAGGCCGATTTTGATTGGTAATTCATTGGTGAGTTTACATCTTTGACTAAGTAAATTATTATTTGTTACAGGTTATAACTATGCAACCTAAGATTCCATTTAAACCAGTGCCCATTGGAAGCAAAAAAAGAGGAAGAAGCCAGACTTGCATTATTCAAAGCCATGCGTACTCGTATACGTGTAGTGGACCACTTGGGGGAGGTAATTAATCACAGTCATGAAAAAGACATCGAAAAAGTTCAACTGCACCGAACTAAGTGCACTTCGATTATAAAATATGTGTTAGCATTGCATTTTTCTGAGGTTCTAAAACAAGATAAAGTGTTTTTTGTCGTGAAAACTTCGTAAAATCAAAGGATTCAAAACCGGCTGTCAACTCAACGCACCAACGGGGATGGATTTCAAATTATCATCGATCCAGGGGAGTATTTTGTTTTATTTAAAGTGCTTGTAGTTAATATTTACAGACCACAGAACATCACAAAGTCTGCTCAGGTCTCTGAGCTACGTCGATCACACACTGGCACGGTTTATGTCTCCTTTTGCTTGACAACTAGTGGAAGCAAAATCGACGACGAACGCATTCGCCCAGACAATAAACACTACATAACAGGGACCGGTACGATTAATACCGGTATTTTTCGGTTACACTTACAACCTTTATTTATTTTACCGGTATTTTCAAAGGTTACCTTAATTCTTAAATATTGAATACAACCTGTATTAATACCGGTTACCGAAATAAAAATTACCTCTATCTTACACGTGCCGTCGGCATTAGTCAAAGGGCGCGCATCGCCTATGTGTGTCAAAGAGTCGAGACTACCCGCGCGCGCCGGCGAACGCCGACCAATCACGGCCCTGGCTGGCACGTGGCACGGCCGCGTGTCTCTCAGTTTGCTAGCGAGTGTTGGTAGTGTAACATGTTTTTTTTTTGTTGTAATTTATGCTTTCGAGCAAGAGTGAAGGTAGTCAAACAGGACACAGAGCGTGGCTAACAATTGTGCATCTGTCGTGGCCAGATCTTAGAATTGATAATTTTATAAAGGTGTTCGACCATTTCATAAAATAGAACATCGAACGCTCATGATGTGATTAGATGCACGATTACTTCATGATGTGGCTCAACGTGATCGTGATTCGTGATCATAATTTTATTATAGTAAAATAGTTAGATTATTCACCGGTAGAGGCGTTGATGTCACTTTGTTTTTGTTGTGCATCATTGCGGCGGCTTACAACAAATCGAACAAAGTAGGGTGACCACGCAAAAAGTGATGGACTTGAACCAGACAAAACTTAGGAATGTTTTATTCAATTGAAACCTGAACTTGATGAAAAAAATAATACTCGATTGGTAATGGAAGTAAACATAGGAATTGTATGGTTATAAGTTTTTTTTTTTAATTATTAAAACCAAAAACCATTGGATAATGGTAAAGGATCATTGAGATCATTGATATTTGATACTTATGATTTGTAAAGCAGCCCACAATACATTTTAGAAGGATATTTAGTGTTTACGATTTTTTACAGGGTAACCATGGAACGCTTCATCATCTTTCATCAAAACACCTCGCAGAATATGGTATGGTCATGAAATATAATAAGCTGGCCAACGACGATGAAGATAAGGAAAACTGTGGTGAAGGAACTTCAGGAATGAAATCTTCTAAATTGTGCGCACTACAAGAGTGCGTTGACCTCGTAATAGTGCATGGTCGTCCATTCGAACTACTAGACGACACTGCCTTTCGAAATCTAATAAAACTAATCCCTATGACTGGAAGGGACATCAATCTTTTAATTCACATAACATAAAATCATTGGTGGAAGAAAAAGCCGACGCTGTTCGTTGCTCTATACGTCAAGAGCTAAAAAACCAACTGATTTCTTTGAAAGTAGATTGTGCGACACGTCTTGACAGATCATTTTTTGGAATCAACATACAATTTGTTAGACATGCCAAAATTATTATTAGGAACCTAGGAGTTGTAGAAATGCACATAATTTACTACACAAATGTACATAATTTACTACACACATAATGTACATAATTTACTACACAAAAATAGGCTCATTTTAAGTAGCTTAATGATTAATTATTCATACTATAAAACCTGTCATGTGTCATAAACTATATCTAAATCTATAAACTAAATCTATTTGTTAACATTTAATTACTTATTTCAGTTCTGTGCCTTCGGCTTGACCTTTCGGTGATTACCTACCTTACCTAGAGTACGCACAATACCTGATACTTAATACCTTTCGTCTTCGTGTGAGCTGCGGTCGTTGACCTCGAGTCGGCCGCGTTCCTGCACACGATGCCGTTACCGCGCCGTCGCACTATGGGACCAAACAGTATTTTCCGTCTCAAAAATGGTTGAGACAAAAGTCGTGTAACTGAAACCGTTTTGATTGTTTTACATTCACAGATAATAGAAGTATCCGAAACCAAAGTAAAAAAAAATAAAATAAATGTTTTACTTGCATAAAATTACATTCAAACTTTATACTTAAAAAATTTCATAATAACTAGAGTAATCGTTATAGAAGTTCAACATAAGATATTTTCTATGTCTTTCAAGGGAATATATTAGTATTATACATTTTTGAATTGTTCAAGATTTCTAGTTTACGACTACGTTATGTTTTAATGACATATATTTTTTTCTGTTTTTTTATTTAATTTTTAAACGTCATAAGGAAATTTTACGTCTTTCTGATTTTCAAGTGGAGGTTTTGTTGTTATCGATGGCTCCCGATGTCGAGTTAATGACATTTTAAGATACCTTACTTATTCAGTGTTACAGGGAAATAAAAAAAACCTGCGTCATTACTGCGCCATTTCGAGCTAGAAGCCGAAATGTCGACCGAAAAATATTTTCTCATGATATTTTTTTTGCGGTGAACTTTTAAACCACACGTATGATAAAAATCATCTTGCATAGTTTTTATCTATTGTAGTAATTATAATCAATATTAGAGTAAGAACTAGGACTGCTATCCTCTTGCGTCAAGCATATCCGTTACGAATATCAGTGCCACAGTGAACCTTCAAGATCTCTTAGATCACACTGCCTGTCGTATTTTAAAGATAAACCCGGTTTCTAAAAATTTCACCCGTCTTAAACTGTAGAGCAAATGGGGTTGTGATGGATCTTCAGGACAAAGTGAATATAAACAAGTTTTATCTGAAGAGAATTTACAAATATCGGATGCTAACATGTTTATAGTTTCACTTGTACCATTGCGACTAGTGGATGAAGAAAGTAAAGAAGTTATATGGCAAAATCCAACACGTTCTTCAGTAAGATATTGCAGACCCATTTCTTTGGAATTAGCAAAAGAGAAGAGTGCTTCGTGTACTGTTTGTGGAGCAACTCCTAGACAGATGAACGATCTAACAAAAGTGTGAGAATTGAGAATGAAGATGCGTTTAAATACGGACTGCCTACCTTACATGCGGAGATAAGATGTATGGAAATGATTCTGCATATTTCTTATAATCTAGGATTTCAAAAGTGGTCTGCATCGTCTCCAGAGAACAAGAAGAAAAAAAGAAGTACGTTCCAACTCGTTTCTGGGAATTGCTTGGTTTACACATTGATAAACCTCGTCAAAGTTCTGGAAATAGTAGTGACGGAAATACGGCAAGGAGATTTTTCCAAAACTCTGATATTCTGCAGAAATTACAGGTATCGATGAAGAGTTGATCAAGAGATTATATTATATCATTCTGCAAACCATGTCATCGGGATTTTCTGTAAACGCAGTTAAATTTGGTGACTATGCGCTGGGGACTGCACAGTTATACGTGGGTAATTAATATAACTGGTACTATATGCCATCTTCAGTCCACAAAATTCTTATACATGGTGCCAAAATAATAGAGCATTTTGCAGTTTTGCCAATAGGCCAATTATCGGAAGATGCTCAAGAAGCTCGTAATAAAGACTATAAGAAATATCGGCTAAATCACGCTAGAAAGTGTTCCAGATCAGCCACAATGGAAGACGTTCTGCACATACTGTTGTATACTTCTGATCCCTTTATATCTAGCTTAAATATAACCAGTACCATAATACCAAAAGAACTACTTAACGAAGCTAAGGAGCTTTTAATATTGACAAGTGATGAGTAGATTAATGTTTTTTTTTTGTCACGGATACGATTTCTTTTTTGGTTTAAAATTATTTCATAATCTTTTTATTAACTTCTTAATCATTTTATTTTAATGTAACGTAAGCAAATAATTCATAAAAGAATTTAATTTAATTATTGTATGAAAAATTTCAAAAGTTTATATTAGATTTTTTTTTCCTTAATAAATCTACTTTTCAAAGTAGCAGTGTTTTATTTATCTAATAGCATAACTATTCAGGCATACGTACACAAAATTTCAATACAAAATGTGAAGGAACTAAAAAGTTACAGATTTTTGAGATGAAACGCATAGGTTCGTCCCATAGTGCGTCGCCGCGCCGACGCCGCACAATTACACTGTAGATACGAGTCGCGCGAAGTCCGCCACCGCACCGCCGCCGCGCTGCCACCGCGCGCGTTACCCTCCCTATCTGTTTGATTCATTCCATTACCGGCCGCGTAAGAACGTGCACGTGCGTAACTTTTTAAGAAATTACCATGGAGAGTTTTGATTACGAAACTTTTATAAGTTTAGTGGAGGACAGAGAAGTGTTATGGGACAAAACTTTGGAAATATTTAAAGACAAGCGTAAAAGTTTGAAAGCTTGGTTTGAGATCTGCCATATAATGAATGAGAACTTTGCAAAACTACCTGATACGGAGAAAAATAAATACGGTATCTTTTTACAAAATTTTATTAATTCTTGTTAATGTGTTTCTATCTAGTGGGGCCAATCGAAAAAATATATAAGTAGCTGACTTAAAGGAACTTTGGGACAAGACAGGATCAGTATATTTTTTATTTAAATCGTAATGCAACAGAGGGTACCTCTATATATTATATAGTGTGTGGATAGTATATCTCGTGAGCAATTTCGTGTGGTAGGTATCTGCATTAAACAAGCAATCAATTGCTACTAGTAGTAGCTTGAGTATTCCCGCTAAATAGAAACACGTTTCGTGCTACATATTAACAATAATTATTTTGCCATGATACACTGCCATTTTCAGAATTAAAATACTTCTTATATTTGTCACGTATATCATTAGCTGTTGTAGGAACTATTTCTGTTGAATCAAATGGCAAAAACTCCTCTAATTCACACCCGCTTACAGATTCTTGCACCCCTGTTACGCCCTCATCTTTGTGTATAAAATTTTGCAGTAAACAACAAGCTTTCACAACATCAACAGCCAAATCCAATGACACATTTAAAGGTCGATGAAAAATTCGCCACTTATTGGCCAGTATCCCAAAGGTACATTCTACATATCGTCTCGCTCTTGTTAACCGATAATTAAAAACAGATTTTTCTGCATCAAGCTGTTGACTATTATATGGGCGCAGTAAATTCTGATGTAATGCAAATGCTTCATCGCCTACGAATACATATGGCAAGGCAATGTTGGTATTAGGTAAGGAAGCAGGTCCTGGCAAGTTCAAAGTATTGTTAATCATGTTGTGCCAGAAAGCTGTATCTTTAAAAACACCTGAATCACAATCCTTTCCATAAGCACCGACGTTGATATAAATAAAGTTGTAGTCACTATCGGCGACTGCCCTCAATACAATTGAGAAGTAATGTTTGTAGTTCAAAAACATCGATCCACTTTTATTTGGTTTAATTACTCTGATGTGCTTTCCATCTACAGCACCGACACAATGAGGGAAATTAGCAGAAACTTCAAATTTATTTGCTATTTCTAGCCAATCGTTCATACATGGCATTTTCATATATTTTGGGTAAAGTTCAGACCATATTAGAGAACACACTTCTCGTATGATGATTACGCTTAAAGTTGATTTTCCCATTCTAAAACGATATTCAAGATCGGCTAATGAAGTTCCGGTTGCTAAATACCTGCAATTGAAAAAAACATTATAAAAATAAAATAGATTATTAATATTAATTATTTCAGGTAAAATAATATCTCAGAAATGGAAGAATATAAGAGATGCGTGGATGAGATGCGACAAAAAGATACGTGAATCGAAATCTGGATCAGGTGCAAAACCAGTACATAAATATCAATATTATGATAATTTACAATTTTTGAAAAAACTTACCCCACGGCCACCCCAATCTGGATCAAACATGGCCGGAAGAAAAAAATTTGAAGTTACTAATGTCAACAAAAGAAAGAAAAACGAAGAAATAAATCCTATACATAAGAAAATGATCAAGTTTATGGAAACGTTAGAAAAAGATGACGATAGTAGAATGATGTCTTTTTTTTAAGGTATACCTTTAAAAAAAGCTCCTACCGTGGAACGCTTCAAAGACGAAGACATTGTTGAATTCCAGTATCAAGTATTGAATATTATAAGAAATATTCAATATAAAAATAGTTATAGCGCTCCACATTCTTCACGCACAGCAGATGCAATGGACACCCCGGCACACTACGGTTACCACACTGCTGCAGCTGCTGGACCCAGTACGAGAGTTCAATCACAGGCTTCGAATTATAGCATTGAAAACGATTCATTACAAAGCATCCCAAGTCCATCTTCTACTTCAAGCTTGATTGATTTTGATTTTTCTACATTACATCAGAATAATTAAAAAAAAATATATATATGTAGGATCAGGAGTGCCGAGAGGTATATCGTCGTCGTCGTGGAGTCCCCATTTTATTGGGATAAACAAGACAATTACACTTTAAAAAAACACAATAGAAATAGTAATAAGTAACGATATAGATAAACGAACAAACCTTTATGGTTACAGTTCGTACAGCAGCCTAAGCCACCCAAATACAAAGTGTATCGCTCGCTATAAGCAAGCCTATACAGCTATGTAAATATACAGCAGCGCTGTACCAAGTAAACCGACAGTTTTGTCGGGAGCAGGGCTCTTTATTGAGTCGAATCCGAAGATCGACTGACTCTAAAACCGAGTGCACGCTCTTTTATAGGGCGATGCCCCTACCTTGCAATCCCTCCACGACAACTCTGTCCGATGACGCACGGAAGTACGTCATCGTGTTTACGAGATACAAAACACTAGAAATGTGCTAAATCTAATAAGACTTACTTTATAAAGCAATCAAATAAGACAAGAATAATTGACGTAAATAAACAATGGCAATCTTACAAAGTAAAATCATTCTAAATCAAAGTAACATGTCATCAATCGTTTTGAACAAAACCATTAGCCACAATTATCGAAATAAGTTGCCAGAATCAATTAGTGCGTACACCGAGTACTCAATAAACTATGTTCCGATTTAATAGACAAGAATTGATACTAAAATCACAAAGAAAATAACAAGTTACTGATTTCCCACAATTGTAATGACAACCAACTCCGACACGGCCAGAACTGACGTTCTACACGACCTCGTGTGATCCTGGGAAAGAAATCACAGTTAATATCGATCGGCCTTTCTGACAAAAACTTTAACAAAACGTATGTGTAAAAGAAAAATCCTGAATTAGTCCAATAAAGTTATTATCAATAGCAGTTGCATTGACACCATAAAAAATGACCATACTGTTACTGACAATACGTAGCTCAACTAAAGTAGAGACATAGTCTCCCAGCCGAAATCACACCATGGGATTCGACAAGTAATTTGGAAACGAATAGACAACCCGCATAGGCGTCAACATAGACAACCCGCATAAGCGTCAAGTTCGTCCAAATCCAGGAGTCAACATAGACATCCGAAACGAATAGACAACCCGCATAGGCGTCAACATAGACAACCCGCATAAGCGTCAAGTTCGTCCAAATCCAGGAGTCAACATAGACATCCGATTAAGCGTCAAGACTACAGTATGTCAGCAGCAGGTGAATCATCATCAGTGTCATCATTGACATCATCATTAACAGGGAATGGACATTCAGGCATCTTTCGTACACGATCATGGGCATACTTGTAAATTCTATTGGTACTTATAGGGACCTTTAAATTTAGGATCTAATTTAGTTTGATTTCGTTCCTCATTAGCAATAAGTACAAAATCTCCAATTTGAAACTTTTTTTAAAATAGCTTTAGTCCTGAAAGAAACAATTGCTAAAATCTCAGAATCAAGCTGTTGTTCAGCTAAAAGCCAACTATTAGACAGAGTTGTAATATCAACACGTTTTTGCTCTGCTTTGTTGATTATTATGAAGGTTAATGAGGGTAAAGGCAACAGTTTCCGAGACGTCATAACGAGAGAGGAAGAGACTCATAAAGTCTGTCCAGGTCATGCCTGAATATGATACTTGGGAAAGCCATGCGTTAGCACTGCCTTTTAAGGCTTTAGTAAGGGCAATAATAAGAGTGCTACCTTGAAGAGGCTTTTCGGATAGGCAAATATCAACGGTTGTACTCCAAGATTGAGCATTGGAATCGGGTAGGTATGGGTCAAAATCGGGCAAGCGAATTACAATAGACGGATTGGAGTTCGTCTTAACCGCTACAATTAACTGAGCTATATTGTGGTTCTGAAGCTCTAACATTGCTCGCCATGGATCACCAACACCTTGCGATTCCTGGGCTAAACCTAATCCCACTTCTGATGTAGGATCAGGAGTGCCGAGAGGTATATCGTCAGGGTTTGGAGTCCCCATTTTATTGGGATAAACAAGACAATTACACTTTAAAAAAACACAATAGAAATAGTAATAAGTAACGATATAGATAAACGAACAAACCTTTATGGTTACAGTTCGTACAGCAGCCTAAGCCACCCAAATACAAAGTGTATCGCTCGCTATAAGCAAGCCTATACAGCTATGTAAATATACAGCAGCGCTGTACCAAGTAAACCGACAGTTTTGTCGGGAGCAGGGCTCTTTATTGAGTCGAATCCGAAGATCGACTGACTCTAAAACCGAGTGCACGCTCTTTTATAGGGCGATGCCCCTACCTTGCAATCCCTCCACGACAACTCTGTCCGATGACGCACGGAAGTACGTCATCGTGTTTACGAGATACAAAACACTAGAAATGTGCTAAATCTAATAAGACTTACTTTATAAAGCAATCAAATAAGACAAGAATAATTGACGTAAATAAACAATGGCAATCTTACAAAGTAAAATCATTCTAAATCAAAGTAACATGTCATCAATCGTTTTGAACAAAACCATTAGCCACAATTATCGAAATAAGTTGCCAGAATCAATTAGTGCGTACACCGAGTACTCAATAAACTATGTTCCGATTTAATAGACAAGAATTGATACTAAAATCACAAAGAAAATAACAAGTTACTGATTTCCCACAATTGTAATGACAACCAACTCCGACATATATATATATGTTACTTTACCTCAATGTAACAACCAATCTCTCCTTAGCAGATATACTTGCTCGCATATTTGTATTTATGTGTTTGCAGTTTGTTCTTTAATAAATCTAATAATTTATCAAATGTCTTGTAATTCATTCGAAAATAATCACAAAACTTGGCCTCGTCTTTTCGGAGATCTTCGTAAAGTGTATGAAATTCACCATATTGCTCCCGTGCCGACAGCATAGGATGAACCCACAACTTTCTAATTCGACGTTCTTTTTGCCATTTTCTATACATACATATGTATAGTACGCAAGCACAACTTCTTTTTTTTCACTATATTAGACATGTTTGCGTCACATCCGATCTCGCGGCGTGCACGTTCGTACGCGGCCGGTAATGGAATGAATCAAACAGTAAAAACGCGCGCGGTGGCGGGCTTCGCGCGACTCGTATCTACAGTGTAATTGTGCGGCGGGCGTCGCCGCGGCGACGGCGCGGTGACGGCATCGTGTGCAGGAACGCGCACGGGAGTGAAGCGGCGGCAGGCGCGCGCGAGTGTAGCTCGGTCGCGCTCTCGTCAGTACGCTATTATTACGCTAGCGCGCGCACGTCTTGATATTTACTGCACTACATAATTATGTAGTACGCGTTATCGTAAATAACAGATTTAACGTTGTTGTAACGTTTGTAGTAGGTATACCCTAAGTGTGGTGAAAAACTGAAGGCTGGGGTAAGTTATTTCTTTTGTATTTGTCTTTTGTGTGAGTTGTGTGTTTTAAGGTGCGGAGCTGTGTTGGAGTAAAACGCAGAATGATGTCGCTCAGTTCGCTACCACAACTAGTGGCAATCATGTTTGTCGGACATACCATCCACAAACTCAGTCGTGTGAACACACGCGACGCGTTGGTCAATCGGCCATTGCCGATAGGGTCAAAAGTACTCTTAAATCTAGACCTGCGCGGCTCGATACTCGAGCGGCGCGACTCGATACTTGAGCGGCGCGGCTCAATACTTGAGCGGCGCGTCTCAATACTTGAGCGGCGCGTCTCAATACTTGAGCGGCGCTGCTCATGGTTTACGAGCGGTACGGCTCAATTTGTTGAGCGGCGCAGCTCGAATCTGCGAACCGTACGGCTCAATATTTTGAACAGGACGGCTCAAATCAGTGGGCGGCGTGGCTCAATTTTGCTCGTGATACTGTTCAAAGAAGTTAGACACAAACTTCAAATTCGCTTGGCATATTAGATATTTTTCTGAGCTACGCCGAACTCTTAGCCGCATGTATATACATAAGCTTTAGCTAACTTGGCTTTGGGTGGTAACGGTTTGCACTCGTCTCCAGATGGCGCTGGAACAGGACTTCATCACCTTGGCAGACCTGTTGGAGGAATGCGGTGAGACAGAGCAGGATGAAGAAATCCTAGGCCGTATCAAGGTCCTAGCTCAGGAGCTTCTACCTGAGGGCTGGACGCGTTGGCAAGTTTGCCGAGCCTCCAGAGAAGAGATTTTTGGAAAACGAATTGAGGCAAGTGTTCTTAACAAGCTTGTATTTGCCTTGCCTACGGTAGGCTTAGCACGCGCTTTCAACCCAGACGCTGACCATCTTTCAGAGAAGGGGTACCGAGAAGTGCGATGCAAACTCTTAGATTGGGCTTTTGCTCGGGCACTTATCCTTGGGCCACCGGCTATCGCCAATAGGATAAGGGGTTCTGCTGCGCGAACGGAATTGTTCAAAGAGTCAGTGAAAGCAATAATCCCATTATTGCAAACTCGATCCGAGGCCGAGACATCAAGATCTTAGCTGGCGTTCTCCCAGAAGTCGAAGAGACTAAACGTAAGCGTCGCAGTACGTCCATAGCATCTAATAACCAGGATTCATCTGGTAAGAAGCTCCGGAGATCTTCGCGGTCCCGCTCCACGTCTCAGGATAAGCGCATCGAATCATTAGAGGGGAAAATGGAAGCCATGTTTTCCCTCCTTCTTGAAGAAATAGAGAACGGGCATCGGCCTGTTACAGACTCGGAACCGGACCAGGAAGATCTTATTTCGGAGTCGGATGCTGATTCGCTCTCGGAATCGCTGGGTGCTACATCATGGAGGGCTCCGAACCTGGACCCCTATATGGATGGTCATAGGTATGAGGACCAGGCGGATATAGAGTTCAGACCGAAAATAAAGGAAGCCGAACCCCTGATACCAGAGCCATCTCCACAGATTAAGAAGGAGGGGATTGAATGCCAGAGATTCGGATCCGAGGGTTGGAATCGGATACGTTATAAAGAGGTGGAGAAGCATCTCCATGCAGCATCGGTGTTTAGTGCACTAAAGGTAAATGCCGAGTTGGGAGGCCTCGCTACGCAACCATACCCCTGGCTCTCCAAACAGGAGAGTATGTTGGGCACCATCTGTCATGGCCTTCTTTTGCAAAGAAAGGCACTCGCGGAGGAGCTAAATGCCGTAAGGAAGAAGTGTCCGGAAGCTGGAGAGGATTTGAGGAAGGCACTTTCAGAAGAATCTCCGTTTAGGATTCTGTCGGATCAACTTCTGCAGTATGTATGTGCTCACCGGGCGGTGGCTATTGATATTAGACGCAAGGCATTCAAATGCAAGAGTGAGGCGTTGGCCGGAACTATACAAGCCATACCTCCTTCGTCAACCCATCTTTTCGATGAGAAGTTACTAGGAAACTTCGTGAAGGATAACAGAGGTGCGGCGCAAATATTTAACTCGAGCAAATTCTCGGAAAGGAAATTGGCAAGGAATACATTTCGCAAGCCGACAACTCAAGCATCCAAAGGCAGACAGCCAGCCTGGCGCAATCGTCCCTCAGCGCCAACACACGTGTCATCAACTAGCACGTCGTATCGCCAGCCAGGAAATTTCAAGTCCTCGGGTAAGTAGTACACCCAATCTGGGAAAGACAAGAAGTCACAAAGAAACCGTAAATATTGACAGTTTTCAAGGGGGGCAGTTGGTAAATTTCTTGTCCCAGTGGCAGGAACTTGGGGCTCCAAAACATATCTTAAAGATTATCTCAGGTTACACAATACCTTTTGTAACAAAGCCGCCTTCCGTTCCCCTCTGCGCGAATCTAGTAAGGTTTTCAACGAAACCGTCCCAAGTCATGTCCAAAGAGTTAAAGGCACTTATCAAATCAGGGATAGTAGAGAATTGCGAAGTCACGAACGGTTTCAACGGTTTCAACGGGTCATCCCTAAAAATACATGGTTACAAGCCATGGGGTAAAGCTAGTTTGCCATTGTTATATTTCACAGTAAGTTACCTATTTTATTTTGTTTATGAAAATATTTCTCTAAGAGCAATGTTGTGCAGTAAACAACTCTCTATCATATTGTTTTTTTTCCAGTGAAAAAGAAATTGAAAACGGATGATTGCAAGGCGGCTAGGAATAGTGCAATAGCTGAATACTTTAGTGCCAAAAAACAGTCTGTGGATGCTATATTATTAAATATTCATTTAGAAAATGAACAATTAAAATTAAGAAACTTACGAGCTGAAATTAAAAAACGAAAAGCTAATATTGGAAACAGAAAAAATAAATTTA
The DNA here is from genome assembly GCA_963855955.1 of Luperina nickerlii. Lineage (NCBI taxonomy): Eukaryota > Metazoa > Arthropoda > Insecta > Lepidoptera > Noctuidae > Luperina > Luperina nickerlii. Next base: position 5,758,081 of record OY979671.1, read on the forward strand.
GAATTCGAAAAGTTAAGGAATCAGTGATTATTTAATTTTAAATACTTGTTTCTTACAATAGCTTGTCAAGAACTTTATACAACATTGATATGTCATTTGAATACATATATATTAATTATGCTACTGTACTCGAAGAAACAAAATTAATATTGAAATAGTACTTTTTTTTTCAATAATAGTTATATTTAATCGTCTTTTCACTTTAGCTTTATGTACCTACTATATATTCAAATTTTAAAAAAGTCATTCCATTTCATCACAAGCTAATTGATTAACATTTGGAAACATTGTGGGACATTACTTTATTTTTACATTTTTGATTTAATCTTTTACTCTGGACGCTTTTAATGTGCACGTCTTTCTACATCGTTCGCACATATATGTTTACTCTCAAGATGGATGATGTAACCAAGATTTTGTAACAATACTTTGATTTAAAAGAGTGTCCATGGAGTTTCTTGCCCGTTCTTCTCCATAGAGATCTATGCTAGGGAATGGGCAACTACAGTACTTTCTCAAGTTATTATGCCTTGTAACTGTAGCTTTGTTTTTTTTTGTACTTTTGACATTCAAAAGTGCCGTAGTGGTCTATTTGAAATAAATGCTTTTGATTTGTTGTAAATAAAACGTGTGAATTATAGCAATGTTGTTTTATTTCCTGAATACCTAGAAACTGTCTTCCATTGAAGTACATTAAATTAAAGTATATCACTTTCATCTGTTTCCGGAAGTAATTATTTAAAAGATCAGCTCTTTCCCGGATGTCTTGGTCTACATTATTTAAGTATTCTATGGGCTCTGCCGGTGGCAGGTCCACTTCTGTAGGAATTTCCTCCAGGTTATAACTCCTGCAAATGTTGTGCAGCACTGCAGTGGCTATTATTACTGCTTGGGTCTTAAGCAATGATAACCGCATTGTTAGTGCCACAACATGAAATCTTCGCTTCCAGACGCCAAAGGTTCTAAAACAATAAAAATTATGTTGTTTAAAAGCTTGCTACCAGTTGTTCTATAAAACCATACTATCTGTACTATTTTAATAGTTACCTTTCTATGGTATTCCTTGTTCTAATATGTGCTTCATTATAATTCTGTTCTGCTTCGCTAACAGGATTTAGAAGTGGTGTCAGCAGATACTGTGTTTGGATAAGCACTATCACCAAGCATCCAGCGGTTACCAAAGTTACCTGCATCACATTGGGCTGCAAATATGCATATAATTAATATCAAATAAGTAATATTACCATCACAAAACAATGTATGTAGTAAGTACCTCTAAGAATAGAGTTGTTGAAAATTGTGGCATTGTTCAGAACAGAATAAGTTATCAGGCTGTCATAACGAAAACGCGCTATTGTTAATAAGAATTTCTGAGAAAGCATTGGGGGTGTGTCATATCAGCTCAAGTGATTCATGATTGGTTGTCACATCTTGATGCGAAACTCCAAAAACGCGACCATATAAGGTAATGCGCAAGCGACACACACCCCCATTGGCCGATATTCTTGACCTTCGCTCCTTCGCCCCACTCGTCGCTAACTGTATAAATACTTCCGCACAGGGCACGAGCGCCAGTTTTTTTCTGTTTTCGCTCTCATCTACATTAAGTAAACATAATAACGTACCTATGTCCTAAGTGTCGTGTTAAAGTATGATGTGCCTAATGTAATACAGATTGTAATAGTTTTAAACCAAAGTTCTGGTATTATACTGATAGGGCATTAATTAATTGTGACTACTTAACCTGTGATTATAGACTAAAATTATCACTAACAACAACGTGTCTCATTTCATACTCAGTACTAGCGCGCAAATGTACCTCCTGACATTCGGGCACGTACAGGCATCATGTGCTGAACCTGGCCACCGCGCTACCACATTCATAAATTTTAAATCAGCATCGCAGATCGCTTGGACATTAAGGGAAAAGTAACCCTTACGATTTCTATATTCTTCACCTATAATATGACCTAAAATAAACCAAAGCAGAATTACTATATTAACTTATTGTAAGTTATTCATACACATGTTTTTTAAGCACTCACATGGTGACTGAATACGTATTTAGGGGTCAGTTGTAAGTTGTAAGTTGTAAGTGAAAGACCAATGAGTTTAGGAATCACAAATTTATTGTTGTAAAACATCGCCTTACATCACCATAGGGTATCGCACACGTAGTGGTGGTTCCGAGGAACTAACCAGGAGAAGGTAGACCAATAGGCGCGATCCAGGTTGAGAGCTGCTCGCCGAGGTTGTCATATGAAACGCGCGCGCGGCGCACATATAAATATGGGTGCTTACTCTTCAGTTTAATTCCGATAGATCGACATTGTGTTAGGAATCAGTTAGGAATTTTTATAGTAAGTCATTAGAAATAATTCTAGAAGTATATCTTTAAGTACAATTTTAGTATATCTTTATGCTCACGGCTTACAAAATAGTTAAATGTATCACCAGATTGGTTATTTGTTGATTTTTGTTCTCATCCTGACAACACGGACTCGCTCGCCGCCCCGTTGCGCCCTCCCACTAAGTAGTAGAAGGGACTTTAAAGCGCGGGCGCAACGGGCAAGAGGTTCGAGGCAGGCTTACTGTGAACGCTGTGTCGAATGGACGAGAACGAGTCGTATTAGTGCATAAATCCGAAATAGTGGTATAATTGCTGTTTGGAAAATCAAGGTATGGACACTGTTTTAATCACAAGTCATGAATGTTAACGACTACATTAGCGTTGTGATCATTCTTTATTTTTTTAACATAAATAAATGCCTGAGAATCAATTTGGGACTTTCCTTTCATCTCAGAAGTGGGATAAGCGGGTTTCTGCTTCCATTGTTTTGTCAGCAAACTACCCGTTTATCTCTGCCCACAAATTTTTTTTAGTCGATTGTTTTTATTTACTTTTCTCTTCTTTTGGAACCATAATTGATTCTCGAGTTTTAAAATTTGGCCATTTAATAAGAAGACATTTACTTTGATGGTGCTGAAATGTTTTAAATTTTACAATAAATTCCATGTTTCTTTTCCTAATACAGTGGATTTCGGGTATGACGACTATTTCGTAGTTATGTCCGGAAGTCGTTACAGGCAAGGCTAAAGAGATGCAGACACGTATACATGTATAGTTTATATTCATTTATTATTGCGGTTTCTCTTAATTTCTAAGGATTTGGATTCAAAGCATTCTAATATTTTATCACGGTTTTTCCACATCGTAGATATCGTCGAATAGGAATCGTTGGTGTTCTTTGCACAAATCAGCATTGTTCTCACCGTTTTTCAATTTTGAAATGATTTCCGCCTTCTCTTTAACAGTTAATGTGCTTCTAGCAGCCATACTTATTCAAAAGTTTGCTAAACAAACTCAAACTCAAACTCAAACTCAAACTCAAAACATTTATTTCAATTAAACCATTTACAGGCACTTTTGAATTGTCAAAAAGTCGGTCAGTCAGAAAATATGAAGCTAGTTGCCCATTCCAAAGCGTAGGTACCTATGGAGAAGAACGGGCAAGAAACTCCATGGACACTCTTTTAAATTATAGTTTTACAAAAATATTAGTTACATCAATAATGTGAATTTATAATTATATGTGAGAACGATGTAAAAAAGACGTACGCGTTAAAAGTGTCCAGCGTACAGCAAATGGTAAGAAAACAACAATTCAATATTAAAATAATTAAAAATAAGCCGAGGCAGCTAAGTGATGACCAGCCCCAACTGACGGCGCCCGTTCACGAACATGACGCATAGATCGGCACCATTCAGCTCAACCATTTTGAAGGGAGCTAAATGATCCAACACACACGCCACCGTCAGCGAGACATTTGTGTGAGCATGACATACTATCAGCCGCCAGGGCACATTCAAGTCAATGAAAGACACATTACCCGATAAATGGTACATAGTGTATAGTATATACATAGAACTCACATCTGTGCTATGCAATTATACAATACAAGGAAATTGAGTTTATACAATGCAAAGATAGTCTTACAATCTTCAGCAGCTCCAACAGAATCTTCAAGTGTTAATCAATTAGTTGTGGTTGTGGAGCAGGACCAGCCTTGAGCCAGGCATTTTTATCAGCGATGTAATCCCCTAACTTATAATATGCCTGACTGCATAGTGTGCGTTTTATACAAGACTTGAATTTTGTCTCATTCATTTCAAGAATGTGGGGAGGTATTTTATTATAACATTTTAAACAGTACCCCATAAAAGATGAGTCTACTTTAGCCAGTCTGAAACCTGGTTGAACTAATAGGTCCCTATTTCTAGTACTATAATTATGTCTTTCACCTCTTTTACTAAAAAGATGTAAGTTTTTTCTTACATACATGATATTTTCGTAGATATATTGACAAGGCACCGTCATGATGTTAATTTCCTTAAACAGTTCCCTTAGAGAATCGCGCCTGCGGAGAATATAAATGGCTCTGATAGCTCTTTTCTGCAGAATAAAAATAGAATCGATGTCTGCAGCCCGTCCCCAAAGTAAAATACCGTAAGACATGATACTATGAAAGTAACTAAAGTAGACTAGTCTCGCGGTATCTACATCAGTAAATTGACGGATTTTTCTGACAGCATAAGCTGCTGAACTTAGCCGTCCTGCAAGAGATGTTAAATGAGGACCCCATTGTAGCCTTGAGTCGAGCGTGATCCCCAGGAAAACAGTTTCATCGACGAATTCTAGTTTCTCTTGATTCAATATTATATCACAATCACTACTCTTGACATTTGGTAAAGAAAATCTTATGCACTTAGTTTTTTTTCCATTTAATACTAAATTATTAGCAGTGAACCAATTTTGGACCTGCAGTAGGGCGTTATTTACATCGTCAAAATTTGTAGCACGTCTATTTACCTTAAAAATTAAGGAAGTGTCATCAGCAAATAACACCATTTGTGGTTGATTTTTTAATAAATGGAGTAGATCATTAACATACACTAAAAAGAGGAAAGGACCCAATATCGAGCCTTGTGGCACACCCATTTTTACGGTTAAACCATTCGAATTGACACCATTTATTTGAACTTGCTGTTGTCTATCATTTAAATAAGAACTAACTAAACTGAGCGCAAGTTGCTACTCAGAATATCACTTTGTAACCGAACCATAAATTTAACTCCGAAACGTACGCGCTCCCCTACCTACTTAGCCGATGTTTATAAACAAAAGTTGAAGGTCTCCACACTTACTGACCATCTGTGTGGATGTAAACAAAAGATAAGAAATGAAAGAAAGAAGTCTTTGTCTTTGGCGGCCGACTGCGGTCACGATATCTGCATGGGATTTCTAGGAATTTGTTACAAATGACTCATTGAAAACAGTCGCTACCTCCGAACTCGGCGTTACATCCAAAGAGTCGATATAGCCACGTAAATTATGTACTAAAGTATCCTTTAAATTCAAGGGATTTAGATTTAACTTCTATGGGTAAATGGTCTCTACAACCGAGGTCGTAATAAATGAAATCCACTGTAGTTAGCATTATGCCATAGGTCAGGCTCGGCTAGGGCACTCCATGATAGCATAATTGTTGGCAAGTGCTCTTCCTTTCAAATTACTGGGCTAGAATAGGATAGTGCACCGGTTCTGTGTAATAATATTATGTGACTGGATAAATTAAGGGTCGAATTAGATCGGGTCACCCCGATGGTTCTTACCCTTTGGGTGGTGTATCTCGCCGGAGCTACCCTCTGGAAATGCGCCGCTGAGTACCTACACAATGATCATCGTCTAATTCTATTTTTGACGCCTAAAGTATTTTTTTTGTCTCTTATTCTCTTGTTTGTAAACATCACAGCACCACTAATTTCCGCACTAGAAACCCACCTTACCTTAATGGTACCTTACCTGAACGGTACCTTACCTTAATGTGACCTTACCTTAATTGTAGGTACTCTACCTTAATGTTACCTTACCTTCTTAAGGTAAGAACCTTAACATTACCTTACCTTAATACTGCCCTAATATTACCATCCTTCATATTAGCTTACGTTGATATCAATATCGTCTTAAATCCAACATCTTTTTATGGATTATACATGGGCATGAAATAAGTTTCAGGTTCATGGATAACATTACATCAGACGCTGTATCGGAGGGTGAGCCTACTAACCATAACCGCGATAATCTAAGCGGAGGAAGGCAGACTCCTGAGCGTAGCATGAGCGAGGGAGTGGAAGGGAGCCTACCAGAGAGGCAAGTCCACAAACGCTCAGAACAAGGCCAGAGCGAGGGAGTGGATGGGAGTCTTCGAGAAAGGCAAGTCCACAAGCGCTCCTATAATTTTAATTCACGAAGCCCGAGTAGGGAGGTGTCGCGACAACGTGAAGGTCACCGGGAGTCGCGACATCAAAACCCGGCAACTTTAACGATACTAAGTAATCAACGTAATAAAGACGATCGTCGGTACGGAGCCCATCATTATGGGCGACAGAACTCTGGAAGGTCTCGTCTACGACGTCGAATCTACAAGAGGTCGCGATATGATCATAGTAGCTCACGCGATTTGTCATACAGTTCTGAGGATGAAGTACGCGGAACGAGGAGACGTCGGCGTCGCTCATATTCTGATAGTGAAGACGATCTTAAGCATACAAGGAAGCGACGACATCAACGTTCCCGATCGCGTCGCTCGCGATTCAAGAGCGTAAACAGTAATTTTAAAGATATGCCTAATGATGATAAAAATATTTTAAATAAGTTTTTAGATATACTAAGTAATGTTAAAGGGTCATCGACCTCTAAGCTTTCTTTGACGAACGTCCTGCCAGAATTTGATCCAATATCCAAGGATCAAACTATAGTCACTTGGCTCACAAAGGTTGAAGAATGCGCCGAAATATACGGGTGGGACGAACGTGAAGTCACACATTTTGCTCTTCCAAAATTGACGGGCATAGCTAAAACATGGTACCAGGGGCTAGATACAGTACTTTACAGCTGGGGTGAATGGAAAAGAAAGCTTATAGAGTCGTTTCCTTGTAGGGATGACTATGCAGAACTTTTAACAGAAATGCTGGCCAAACGCGTGCGTTATGGGGACTCACTAGAACACTATTGCTATTCCAAAATTAATTTGATTAACAGATGCGGAATCAAAGGTAGGAAGGCTGTCGATTGCCTACTTCAGGGTATCGAGGACCGCGCTATTAGGGTGGGAGCACAAGCTGCCCAGTTTAAGGAGCCCGAAGATGTCCTTAAATATTTAAAGACCGTAAAACCAGGACACAGTAGGGAAACTTCCGAAAAGGCAAAATCGGAACAGAAGAGTCAAACTAATATTAATAAATCAAAACCTCACGATTCCTCAAGTAAAATAAAATGCCACAATTGTAACGAAGACGGCCATAAAAGTTTCAAATGTGGTAAACCGCCTAATAAATGTACATTTTGCGGTAGAATAGGACATTTAGACTTGTACTGTAGGACGAAACAAAATAATCATGCGAACGAAAAGAAACCAAATGTTGAAACTAAACAAGAAAAACAAGTTGCTTTATTAGTTAATAGTGAAGAGGCTAACGAAAAATATCTGATAGAAATAAAAGTAAAGGGAAAACCATTAATGGCACATGTAGATTTAGGAAGTCAGTGTACGCTCGTTAAAGAGTCTATAGCAAAAGAATTGGGTCTCGATTGTAATTTTGACAAATTACCGATTTTACGGGGTGGTTATCATGTACAACCACTAGGTGAGGCGCACGTTGACATTGTAGTACAGGGCATAGAAGAAAAGGTTAAAATTCTTATTGTAGATGATTCGATTATAAAACACCCCGTGTTATTAGGGCACACTTTCACGGAGAAACCAAACATTACGATAACAAAAACTCCCAATCAGATTATTTTTGAAAAGCGTCCGAATACCAAAATCTTTCTAATGTCTTGTATGGATATAAATCTAAAACCTAACGAATTAGTCGCGGTACCGGTTGAAAGTCTTACTAAATTTCAGGGCACGATATATGTGAACGGTAACGTACGAGGCCAGGTTAACAAAGAACATTACCTGCTTCCTGGTGCGTATATACTTGAAAACGGTCTAGGGAAGGTTCTTGTACACAATTTGTGCGGTAACGAACTTACATTACAAAAAGGATCACTTATAACGCGTGCTGTCCCTGTAACTCATAGTTTTGATGTGTTACCTGTGTCTTTTGATGATGACATGGTAAAAGAGTCTGTACATTGCGGAGAACAACTTTCTGCAGACAAAAAAAAAGAGTTACAGGAGCTTCTAGCTAAATATTCGGATTGTTTTTCTTCGGGCTTAAAAGATCTGGGTTTTACAACTGCGGGGGAGATGAAGATTGAACTTGAAAATTCCGACCCGGTGGTTTACAGACCCTACCGTTTGTCCTATGGTGAAAGAGCCCAAGTACGCGAAATGGTTCAGGAGATGCTGGACACCGGAATTGTCAAGGAATCTTCATCGCCATACGCGAGCCCGATCGTACTTGTCAAAAAGAAAACTGGCGAAAAAAGACTGTGCGTCGATTACAGAGCATTGAATCGACGTACCAAAAAGGACCACTATCCTCTTCCTCTTATCGAGGATCAGTTAGATAGGCTTTCTGGTAACACTCTGTTTATTTCCTTAGACCTAGCATCTGGGTATTATCAAATACCTATAGAAAAAAAATCACAAGACAAGACTGCATTTGTGACCCCGGATGGCCAATTTGAATTTACAAGGATGCCATTTGGTTTAGTTAATGCCCCGTCTGTGTTCCAAAGAACAATTAACAAAATTCTTTCAGACGCAAAATCCAAATATGCACTTGTTTACATGGACGATGTCCTTATTCCCGCTCGCTCTTTTAAAGAGGGTATGTCCAGACTGGAGGAGGTTTTAATTCTCTTAAAAAAGGGAGGTCTTACCCTGCAACTAGCTAAATGCAAGTTTTTCTTTGATTCTATAGACTTCTTAGGATTCCAGATAGACGCGAGCGGAATTCAGCCTGGAATTAGGAAAACGGATGCAATATCTGATTTTCCCGTCCCCAGATCACAGCATGAGCTGCGCCAATTCCTCGGACTCGCCAGCTTCTTCAGGAGGTTTGTTCAGGGCTTTGCTATTGTGGCAGGACCACTCACAGACCTTCTTAAAAAGGACACTGAGTGGACTTGGGGGCCACAGTAAGACGAATCATTCCAGCAACTCAAGTCAGTTCTGACTAAAAGGCCCGTACTGGCATTGTATGATCCTGAGAAAGAGACCCAGGTTCATACCGATGCCAGCAAGCACGGCATAGCTGGAATCCTACTACAAAAGGATGATGACAGCTTATTGAGACCAGTGTCTTATTTCAGTCGTAAAACAACTCCCGACGAACAAAAATATCACTCATTTGAGTTGGAGACACTCGCTGTAGTATCGTCCCTAAACAGATTCAGAGTCTACCTCATTGGTATGCCTTTCAAAGTATTGACAGACTGTAATGCCCTGAGAACGACATTAACAAAGAAGGATCTTATTCCCCGTATAGCTAGGTGGTGGGTACAACTCCAAGAATTCGATTGTGAAATCGAGTACCGCCCAGGCTCTCGCATGCAACACGTGGATGCCCTAAGTAGGAACCCCGTTGGGGATGCAGTTGAAGAACTCCATGTTTTGGACGTTCTAAACGTTGGCACTGAAGACTGGATAGCAACTGTTCAGTCAAGTGACAGCGAAGTAGTTCGGATAAACGAGATTTTAAACGACCCTAACGCTGTAAAAGTTGTGGAGGTTTTAAAGAATTATAAACTTAAAAACGGCAAGGTTTATCGTATCGTGGGTGAAGGGGACAACGATATTCGGTGGTTAGTGCCAAAGGGTGTTCGATGGCAGATTGCAAAGATGAACCACGATGACGTAGGGCATTTTAGTTTTGAGAAGACGCTGACTAGGATACAACAGTCTTATTGGTTCCCAAAAATGCGCAGATTCGTAAAAAAATATGTTAGGTCTTGCTTAGAATGCGCATATCATAAGGGGGTTTCAGGCAAGCAAGAGGGCGAATTACACCCAATACCAAAAGTTGGGGTACCGTTCCACACCATTCACGCAGACCACCTTGGACCATTCATTAAAAGTAAAAAGGGCAACTGCTATCTTTTAGTGATTATAGATGGGTTTACTAAGTTTATTAACATTACACCTGTTCGAAATACAAAAAGTAACACGTCGATCAAGGTCTTCCAGGAACACATAAGTTATTTTTCACACCACCTGCTCGAAAATGTCAAATTATATGTCAAGCAACCTTAACCTAAAGTGAGTCATTAGTAGCCGGGGGCACAGCCGGTCAATAATGTTGTACTGGATTTCATTATGACCCGCTGGTCAATAATGTGATTTGAATTTGGAATCTCACATGCTCAGCTAAATTGGCAGTATAGTACTAACAAACACCCTTTGGTGCCAGAAACAGGAAAGCTATTCTCGATACCCTTACTACGCGTGAATGATATTCTCGATTTCCTACAAAATCATAACGGCTGCTTCTTCATATCGTTGCCATGGTTTCGAAGACATAATATTGTAAGAATAATTAGATAACTACGAACCATTTTTTAAAAGGAATGGAAGTGCATATAACTAACTAGTTCTAAATATGTTATTCTTACTGTTTGTTTATTTAATATATACTTTGTTTTTCGTACTATGGCTATTATTTTCTCACAGTAGGTGTAAAAAGTAGAGTATCCTCCTCTGGGCTAAAGGTGTCTTTGCCTTGGGCTAGCTTGAATCCCTCGCTGCATTCAGGATTCTTGTATTAACTCCCTCGCTTCGCTCGTGAGTTAAACTCTTAATTCCCTCGCTGCGCTCGGGAGTTAATCCCGAATCCTTCATTGCGCTCGAGATTCAATATGACGCCCGTGACATAAGACACAACTTTAGCCCCTCGGTGCATAATCTACTATTGGTGCTCCTACTCGATTAATAACAGACCAGGGAACATCGTTCACAAGTAATAGCTTCCGTGCATTCGCAAAATCCACTGGCATCAAGCATATTCTCAATGCAGTGGCTACGCCACGTGCTAACGGCCAAGTCGAAAGATTCAACAGAACAAGAGTATTTATTAAACCTACCAAGCTCTTCCGCAAACACTTGTGGATAATGTTTTTGGAGATTATCAATACAGCTGATTTCTTTTTGACCCACATACTGTATTGGTAACATTCCAAGTTTGAATGCGGAAATAAAGTCACGTCCTAAGAGCGGAGGTCCTCCGTTACGGACAATAAATACTTTCAAATCACAAATTTGTTCTGAATAGGAAAATGACAACAGCGCCGTGCCTAAACAATCTATACGGTCTCCTGTGTATGTTAACAAGCGTTTGTTAGTGGATATAAGGGGTACCTTCAAAAAATGTTTTTTGTATAAACTTTCCGTTATCGCAGTGACTGCCGACCCACTATCAATTTGAAATTTAATTGGCACTCCATTTACCGAAATTACTTCCGTCATTGGTTCACCGTTAAAAGAACGTATATTAAATAACTCACCGTCGTCACCGTTACTTCCCTCTTCTACGTAATTTATTTTTTTGCACATACGGCGCAAATGGCCTTTCACATTGCACTTTTTGCATCTATAATTAGCAAATCTACACTGAGAAGAATTATGATTTTTGTAACCACACACTGAACATGGTACTTCATTTGTCGCCTTCCTTTCATCGTTTTTCACGATCTTGAAAACTTGGTCGGCGCCGGCCACCATCGCCGGCTCGGGGCGCGCCGCCGCCGCGGCCGACACGGCGCGCGCGCTGCGCACGCTATCAGCCAGCTCCGCCGCTTTTGCCAACGTCAGATCTCGGTAGTTAGACGCAAACAACTTCTCCTTCTCTGGTCCTGGCAATATTCCCATGAAGAAACGATCTCGTAAAGTTTCCTCCACACTAAGAAATTGACAGTGAGCAGTGAGACCTCGCAATCGTGCTGCGAACTGAGTGAAGGTTTCACCATCATTTTGTGCTGCTACGTAGAATTTATAACGGTCGCTGAACCCTGTACTTTTAGGTGTAAAGTGTTCATCCAATAATGCGATAATGTCGTCGTACGGTACTTTTTCAAGCTCCTTTGGCAGGGCTAAATCCGATGCGAGCTTGTGGGTACTATCGCTGAGTGCGCTCAATAAAATAGCACGTTTCTTCACGTCGTCCTCGATGTCGTTCGCGATGAAAAATTGGCCGAGGCGATTTTTGTAAGTTTTCCACGTTTGTGAGTTGTGGTCAAAAACCGATAAAATTCCTAAATTCGCCATAATTATAACGTTACACTTATAAACAGCAATGCGAGGGTATTCGTCGCCAGTGTTATGTTGGCGTGACACGGGACTAAATCAAACAACGGCTCGATGCACACTGGTTTATTATAGGTCGCAGCGCGACTAATATACAACAACAATCTTGGACGCTTTGTCGACCAGAACTCATGGCAAGGATGATAGAAGTTGGGACGAATACGTACCTGACATTCAAATAGGCCTAAATACTACTATTCATAAAACAACCGGTAAAAACCCTTCTGAGCTCTTGTTTGGTTTCAAAATTAATAGTGGTTCCGAAAACTTACTTAGTGATATCATAGACGACACCAGGGACGCGTCTACCAATAATTTAGATCAACTTCGAGAACAAGCCAGTGCGCGCATTATAGAACAACAACAAAAAGATAAAGCTAGATTCGACTCCAAAAGAAAAAGCAAACATGATTATACAATGGGCGATTTAGTAAGCGTAAAAAGGGAGTTTCCTAGCGACGGTAAATCTAAAAAGCTAGTTAATAAATATCAGGGTCCTTACCGCGTAACTAAACTGCTACCTAATGACAGATTTGCAATCGAAGACACGCCATTGACACGCAAGCCTGGCCGGCCCCTATACAATAATATTGTTGCAATAGACAAACTTAAACCTTGGTTAGCTTTTAATAAAAATTATGATTCCTCAGAAAATTCCGATGATGATAACGTTATATCTCAAAATGATGATCAGAAATCTGATAGCGATTAAAAGCGTAATTTTTGTTTCTTTTACTGGACTAATAATGTGTAGGTACTTTGTACGCAGTACTAAATATATAAATCATAGAATAAAAAGTTACTTATCTGTTAACCCTAGTTACGTGCTTAGTTAAAAGAAATAGGTACAACAAAGCGCAAAAAAAAAATTATATTGTGATCAGGTATGTACGTTAAGATGCCTAGATTGATACCTAGATTTAGATACCTAGATTAAAATACCTAGGTTAAGATACTTAGTTTAAGATGCCTAGATTAAGATAGGTATTTGTCTTAGTAAAAATTGATCATTTATGTATGTACCTTTCAATAGTTGATTACTAAACTGAATAGGTTAACGTACCTGCGAGTACGTATGTATGATAAAATAATGAATAACGAAATTATTAATTATTCACAATTGTTCACTTCTGTATAAGGTGATTATATCGGTTATGCTTCAGCTATTTTGTTCTTATACATCAACTTATTTAATAAATGGAGTTGAATGAATTAGATAAATGACACGGGTACTTACTTAACTTACCAGTAACTTAAAGCGAAGGGACTCGCTAAAACTGCAGGATGACCGAGCTGTTAGGAATCAGTTAGGAATTGTTATAGTAAGTCATTAGAAATAATTCTAGAAGTATATCTTTAAGTACAATTTTAGTATATCTTTATGCTCACGGCTTACAAAATAGTTAAATGTATCACCAGATTGGTTATTTGTTGATTTTTGTTCTCATCCTGACAACACGGACTCGCTCGCCGCCCCGTTGCGCCCTCCCACTAAGTAGTAGAAGGGACTTTAAAGCGCGGGCGCAACGGGCAAGAGGTTCGAGGCAGGCTTAAGCCGGCTTTTGACTACGGGATGTAATGTAATATATATTACATCACGAGATATAATTCAATATCGCTCACCATGCTATTTAAGCAACCTCTTTACACTAAGCTGTAATATATATTATATCCCAAACTATAAATATTTTTTCGACCGACTGGGCGATAAAGAGGAGCTGTATATTTTACCTCACGTCCCCGGACACCGCACCTCCCCCTGCCTCGCCCTCACTTTGAACGGAACGGTGCAGACTGTAGACCTCGTGTTTTGAATTTTCGTTTTTGTTTGTTTATAGTACGCAATCCTTACCTACGCATATTATGGAACATTTTATAGAAAGCGTTAGGAAATATCCTTGCTTATGGGCGACTAACAGTGAAGAGTATAAAATAAATGAAATTAAAGATGCTGCTTGGAGAAACGTAATAAAAGAATGTGATTTACCGGATAGTAAGTATTTATTGTTATTACATTCTTAACAATCTCTTTTGTATTCTTGTAATTTGCCATGGTACAGTGCCAGATGTGTTAAAAAATCGACAAAATTCTTCCCGTATAAAGAAACTTTCATTTGAATATCTGAAACCCGAGTGGGATAATGGCGTCAGCTGATTTTCAGTAGATAATATCTCGCTTTCATTGAATATATTGGAGTTATCATTGATTAGATAGTTATGAAGGACACATGTAGCATTCACAATTTTATCGACAAGCTCGACACGACACTCAAATGGTTTTCTATATACCCTCCATCTTACTGTTAATATGCCGAAAGCATTTTCAACTACCTGGCGTGCTCTTGATAACCGGTAGTTAAATATTCTTCGACTGTCTGTTAATTTTGATTTCTGATAGGCGCGCATTAGATTTATCAGAAGGGGAAAGGCCTCATCCCCTATGAATACGTAGGGTAGTTCCGGTCCTCCTGGACACAGTGGCTCATCCGGCGGCAAATTCAAATTATTTGTTTTTAATTTATGACCAAATACACTGTCGTTTAAAATTCCACCATCACTGTAACGTCCCATAGACCCAACATCAATGTAAATGAATCTTTTTTTTTGCGTCAACAACGGCCAACAAAACAATCGAAAATGTTTTTTTATAGTTAAAAAAATTGCTGCCTGAGTGTGGTGGAGCTTTTATTACGACGTGTTTGCCATCAATAGCACCGACGCAGTGATCAAAATGCCAGATATTTTTAAAATCTTCAGCTATTTCCTTCCATTCATTTTCAGTTGGTTCTTTTAATACTAAAGGTTGAAGATGGTTCCATATTGCATCACAAACACTTTCAACAATGCCTGAAACTGTACACAAGCCCATTCTATAGCTATATGCCATTGATGTGAACGAATCTCCTGTAGCCAAGTATCTGTAACAGAGAAATGTTAGAAATTTTAACATTTTTAATATGTATTGTAATAATTGTGTATTTGTTACAGTAAAAGAAGCTAAAAACTTATGGAAAAAACTACGCGATGGTCATAGACAGTCACTCAATAGACGAAAAACGACTACTGGACAAGCTGCTGATAGCGACAAAGGTTGGAAATATGATAAATTAATGGAATTTTTAATACCGTATATGGCAAACAGACCGAGGACCACAAATGCTGAACCTTTATCAGAACCTTTATTAGAACAATCAGACTCTTTACAAACTCAAGAGATTGAAAACGCCGAAAGAAATTTAGAAGAAACTGCAAGTATTTCACGAAAAAGAAAATCAAATGATAGCTTGATAAAGTATTTAGATGAGGAAAAAAAGGCAAGAGATAAAAGGGCCGCCGAAAGAGATCAATTACGAAGACAAGTATTGACAAGACAAGAACCGCCGAAAGATGTAATGAAGTCTTTTTTTGACACTATGTACGAAATGAGTAAGAATTTGTCCGAAAATTTTCAGATGAAGATACAGAATGAAGTTTTTAAAAGTGTGATGCGTGCTAGAGAGGAAAGTTCAAAAGCGAGAGTAGTTTATAATATTTCTGGGGCAGAATCCTTCACACTACCTCCTCCTGCCCCTCGTCCTGGAACATCGTATTCGACACATAGCTCTCAACCATTACATTCAGTACTTAGTCCTGAGTCACATATTTATCACGCAACTTCGCCCCCACCTCGTCCTGGAACATCGTATTCGCTACAAAGCTCTCTATCACCACATTCAGTAGCTGAGTCAGATATTGTTTCGCCCCCATGTCAGTCTACACCTTACGAAAATACCACTAGCAGCGATGGTCGCGATATCAGATCTTATTTAACTGATGACGCTACTTATGAAAGTTTTTAGATTTGTACGGATGACCAAATATAAATGTATGAAACAATATATTGGTTTCTAATAAATGATGAACCGAATTTATGTGAGTCTTATTTTAATTTGACACTTACCTTAAAGTTATTGCAAGTCTCTCCAGAGAAGAAATACTTTTGCGTAAATGCGTCTCTTGCTTCATAATGTCATCTTCAATCATAGCATGAAGTTCGAAAAATTTTGTTTTATTCATCCTGTAGTAATTAAAAAACTTTTCTTCATCGAGTTCATTAAAAAGCCGAAATTCGCCATAATCTTCTCTTAGTCTAATATGATTCGATATCCAGAATCGACGTTTATTATATTTTTTTCTTGTTAACAATGATAAATGTAAATCGAATACAGCATCGTCGTCGTCTGATGAACTATAGAAGGAATCAAGCAAAACAATCTCCATATTATCCATTTTATAATTCAACCGTTTTGATAAAGAACGTGATGACACAGTGGTGATCGAAACTGAACTGTTCCAATATATATATCTTTCAGTGTGAACAGCAACTGCGGGATGAAATATATATTCCAGGATGTAATATATATTACATCCCGCAGTCAAAAGCCGGCTTTACTGTGAACGCTGTGTCGAATGGACGAGAACGAGTCGTATTAGTGCATAAATCCGAAATAGTGGTATAATTGCTGTTTGGAAAATCAAGGTATGGACACTGTTTTAATCACAAGTCATGAATGTTAACGACTACATTAGCGTTGTGATCATTCTTTATTTTTTTAACATAAATAAATGCCTGAGAATCAATTTGGGACTTTCCTTTCAATTGGAATTGTGACGTTTCGTACTCTTGAGTTCGATGCTAGCGCCAAATGATTTTTAGATTGGGTGTCCATTTTGGAGAACTAAGTGGAATTGGGTTCGGCCTTGGCGTGGGGTAATTGTTGACAATATTGTTTTCAAGAGTACCGAATCACGTGACTGTAAAATTAACATTGGAATCATATTGGCATCTCATTGGAATTAAAATTAGTTTGGAGAGTAAGCCCCATGGCCGGCATGGCTTCCAACGTCAGTGCCCGATGATCTTTGACGCAGGGATGTCGTCGCTCCTCGACACGAATGCCAGCGCAGGCGCGGGCCGCCGGCGGTGTCGCATTCATTCAGAGCGGTGGCTCCGTGCGCGCGCCGCGCGTCCTGGCGGTCGCTCAGTGCGCTGCGCGCTGCGACGGCGGCCGGACGTGTGATGCGCTCGTATGTTTGTATGTGTCACTACATTATTCCCCCCTCAGCGAAGCGTACAGGAGGTTTTGAGGTCCTGCCGGATTTAGTGACGTAGCTGAAGGTGACAGGTGCTTCATCTGCTTGCTTCCTGTATTGTGGCGGTAAGAACGGGCGAGGACATGTTGTTGACATCTCGCATACGACTCGCGTAGTTGAACCGGGCAGTGCTATTCGCTTGAATTTGTAACTGTCGCTCTTCATTAGTTGCTTGAGTTCTTCATAACTTTGTTGTATCACGTCGGGGTCACCAATTTAGGGGTCAGTTGTAAGTTGTAAGTGAAAGACCAATGAGTTTAGGAATCACAAATTTATTGTTGTAAAACATCGCCTTACATCACCATAGGGTATCGCACACGTAGTGGTGGTTCCGAGGAACTAACCAGGAGAAGGTAGACCAATAGGCGCGATCCAGGTTGAGAGCTGCTCGCCGAGGTTGTCATATGAAACGCGCGCGCGGCGCACATATAAATATGGCCGGCATGGCTTCCAGCGTCAGTTTTCACTATAGTATAATGTACTCTGTGACGTCAGTGCCCGATGATCTTTGACACAGGGATGTCGTCGCTCCTCGACACGAATGCCAGCGCAGGCGCGGGCCGCCGGCGGTGTCGCATTCATTCAGAGCGGTGGCTCCGTGCGCGCGCCGCGCGTCCTGGCGGTCGCTCAGTGCGCTGCGCGCTGCGACGGCGGCCGGACGTGTGATGCGCTCGTATGTTTGTATGTGTCACTACACGTATATGAGTGCAATCAATTGCAGCAAGAACTCGAGGGAAGTGTCCAATTCGGTAGAATTTTTCTGCACTTTGTTGATGAACATAAATGTACTGATCATACAAGGTCGAGATTGCAGAAGATATATCACGTACTATTCTTCCTGCTGTTGATCTAGACACTCCAACAAAGTCAGCTACAGATATCAACATAGTACCTAGTGCATAAAACCGTAACGATAACAATAGTTGATGGAGTGGCGAAACACCATGATTCCTGTAAAATAAAATTATCCAAAAAAATAAACAATCCAAGTATTGTCAAATCAACAACAAGAGAGTTAACACAAGAGGCTTCTCAGTTTTAATAACTCAATGACAATTTATGAGATTATATACACAAACTCTAACAATTAGTTTCAAAACATAAAATGCACATGTTCAAACTAGTTTGCATACCTTGTGGAAGTTACACGGATAAACGGCATCAACTGAGGTAATAGAGAATTCACTGCAGTTTTAGATAACCTAAATCTAAAGGTGAATTCACCATCATCAAGATTTTGCATGTAGTTCACCCTTCTGAGTCTTCGTGGACAAGCACGTTGTCTATCATCAGCGTCGCTGTCAGTGTCCCAGTCGGATAACAGAGCAAGGACCTCCATATCACTATCACTTGAAAATACTGATAATGCCATAACTTGTTCTAAATCGTAATTAGTATCAACGATAGCACGGTAATAATATGCAACTGTGACGATAGTATTCTTACAATCCTCGAAATTTCTTGGATTGCAACCTGCGATTGTTTATACCGATCAAACCAAATGTCAAAATGGACAGATTGGTTATTGGCAAGCAAAAACTGTCATTTCCGAACAGAGGCCAATCTTTTATCTGTGATCCGCCCTCCCATAGACGGATTGACTCCGAGGATAGTAAAATCAATCTGCAGATAGGTTACTGGCAAGCATTTCCCGAAAAATGGATTGAAATATCGATCTTAGATGGCAAAAATTGGATCAGGATTGACTATTAATCTCGGGCGTAAGTCAACCGATGTGATGGACTGGGTATTCCTGGAACATATCGGTAACGATATACTAGATAGGATAATGACGTCCAATGATGAACTTCTGAACCCATATTCCTATTTCCCCTACCATATTGATCTCGGGTTAGTGACTAAATCTGCTTTTTCTGCCACTGCAAATTCTTACTTCTTTGAGTGGGTTCATGTAATAGGGTCTCTTATGAAGTCACAAAGATCGTTGAACGCCAGACACATCAACGAATCCCGATCTCTTGACACATTTCCGAACAGAGGCCAATCTTTTATCTGTGATCCGCCCTCCCATAGACGGATTGACTCCGAGGATAGTAAAATCAATCTGCAGATAGGTTATTGGCAAGCATTTCCCGAAAAATGGATTGAAATATCGATCTTAGATGGCAAAAATTGGATCAGGATTGACTATTAATCTCGGGCGTAAGTCAACCGATGTGATGGACTGGGTATTCCTGGAACATATCGATAACGATATACTAGATAGGATGATGACGTCCAATGATGAACTTCTGGACTCATATTCCTATTTCCCCTACCATGTTGATCTCGGGTTAGTGACTAAATCTGCTTTTTCTGCCACTGCAAATTCTTACTTCTTTGAGTGGGTTCATGTAATAGGGTCTCTTATGAAGTCACAAAGATCGTTGAACGCCAGACACATCAACGAATCCCGATTTCTTGACATACTGGCCAATGCAGCCTGTGTTGCGTACGCCCACGCTACAACATTCGCATTTACCAAAGTTTACACTGAGGACGGCACGGAACTTCAGGACCATGATGAGGATGATGATTCAATGGACGGGGAAGGAGATGGATCCCTCCATCTCCTTGAAGAAGATGAAGCGGAGAAAATCCTTAAGCCTGCACACTAATTAATTCGATGGATGGAGAGTTGCCGGATAAGGTTAAGAAATTCATAGTTAAATCAGTCTCCACTGTATCCGATCCGAGGGAGGGAACAATGGAAGAACATTTGAAAGTCCTATCTACCATGTTTACCTCTAAATAATTGATTATTGTAAGAAAAAAAAAAAACGTGAGTGCGAAGAATGGGTGATCTTATCAGCGAGTGTTCGATAATGGAGTGAGGTGCGGGCGGCGGCCAGCCTGCTGTCGCGGTGTAGTCCCGCGCCGCGCCGCGCCCTCCCCGCGTCCCCTGGCGCAACTAACATTCACACCTTGTGTGCGTGAACATTGGGAGTTCCAGGAACGTAATACAGGTGAGGCGCTTCATGCGCCGAGTGCAGAGTCAGAATGAAGGTGGTGCGGTCACGAATCAGCCCACTCAAACTGTCGCGATGAATTTTGCGTCAACAAAGTTGGCTCAGTATGTTTATCTTGACTCTTGTAGGCATGAGGTAAGCGTATACGTTCGTCCTGTAAAACAGTGCCTTCAATATTTGAAGTTTGGGCATATTGCAAAATATTGTAAAAATGATTTAGCATACTCTACGAGTATAAGAATACAACAACCATAGTTTTGAAATCTAAATGAAATGCTCTGTGTGTATATAAATCAAGCTCTTTAGAGGATTTAGAGGATAGACACAGTAGAAGACGATCCCAGCTATCCACTGGTTCATCGAGTTTTATAATGCATATAATTTGTTGTTTAACTTGAGAAACAAAGGGTCTTATAGAAACCGCCGTTCCCTTCTGCATTGTTGGTATTTTATTACAGTGCAAGTCGCCGATTCGTTGACAAAAATTATTATAAACCAAAATGACCGAGCAGTAGTTTCTCTAGCTAACTCTAACGGCATTGAAACTACAGCATTCAAAATAAAAATTATCGACAACATTCAAGAAATAGAACAATTTGAAAGGGTGTTGTCGGACTCAGCAGAAGAACGGCAACTAATGGACAATATTCGATTCTGTGCTCGGAGTTAAATGGAAAAGGAGTGACTTTTGCTTACAAATCCGAACTAGCACACAAGCGCTATAAGAAGCTGCATAGTAGCCGGATAAAAGATTTTCATAACGGCGTAGGCTCCATTAGTAAGAAATATAGTGGTTCTATAAGCGGCTGCAGATCTCTTGTAGCGCCAAATAGGCCCATATTATCCTGCTTACACTAGCTCTACAATATTAAAAATAATAAAAAAATATTTTTAACGAAATACAACTTAAGCTTTTTTGTGCCGAAAAAAGACCAATGTACAGTTTGTACAATTTATGAAAATGCTGACGAAGAGAAAAAGGCCTTATTAGAAAAAAATTATACAGAGCATATCCAGAGAAAAAATAAATGTAATGTGGAGAAGGAAAAAGACAAGGACGATGAACCTAACTTTATTTCAGTTTCGTTTGATCTGCAGGCTGTACTTCAGATCCCTCATTGCAAAGTGAGCCTTTTGTATTATTCTCGGAAACTGTGCATATTTAACCTAACTATTTATGAAGCAGGTCTACCCAATAATGCATACTGTTTCCTATGGTCCGAACTGATCGTTAAAAAAGGTAGCTGCGGAATCGGAACCATTTTATTGCATTATTTATCTAAATGTGTTCCATCAAATGTAACCGAAATCAGCCTTTTTTCTGATACTTGCTCAGGGCAAAACAGAAATCAATATGGAGCTGCTATGCTTTTATGGGCTGTTCACAATATTGAAAATCTGCAGATGATTGAGCAAAGGATTTTGGAATCCGGACATACATAGGGGAAGGTGGTCTTACACGGCATAGCGGCTGAGAAGGCACAGTCTCAATATATTTGCCATTTGTAGTCCAGTGGCGCCCCTACATGCACCCGTCCGGCCCTAACGGAAACTCGCCGCGACAAGCCGCCCGCCAGCCAGTGCGCGACATCAATCGAGGCGGTCACTGCGTCGGTTTTGGTAAAATTGCTCTCGAAAATTTTTATTTTTGCTGAAGTCAAACCGTGATTACAGGTGTTCTACATTCGCTAACAGGTAACTATCAATGTTTTCTTTTAGAGTGTGAAAAATATGTTGTAATAAGCAAAGTTACGTAGCTTGTCAAACAAAATAAATTCAATTTATTTGCTAGATTATGTACCTGGTGAGATGGCATAGGGTGTTTGCCATCTCACCCAATGTGTATGCCCTATGCCATCTCACCCAGTAAGTGATGCGGAATGGATAATTTTATTTTGCTAGTAAAACTTAATGGGTAGTCTATTTTGTAAGATATTTTTGACAATAGGTAATTAGTAAAAATATGTACGTATTTGTTTTAGAAATGGCGCCATACATTCGTAAAACGACAAGGCAAAGTTGGGATGAAACAAATATGAGAGACGCAATTGCAACCGTTCGTAGCCAGAGAATGGGTTGGCAGATGGCAGCAAAGGCATATCACGTTCCCGCTACTACGCTCCGACGTCGAACAGAAAAAGGAGAAACGTCTAAAGGGTATTTAGGTGGGCATAAAACTACATTTAATTCAGAACTCGAAACACAAATTATTGCGCATTTACAAGAGCAGGAGGTGCGTTTTTTGGAATGACAAGGACTGATTTGAGAAAACTTGATAATCAAGTAGCTGTTGCTAAGAAACTTCCCCATAGATTTTCTTCGGAAAATGAAATAGCAGGTCTGGACTGGTTGCGAGGCTAGGAAACGAAGTCCGTCACTTCAAATACCCGAAGCCACATCGGCAGCCAGAGCTCGAGGATTCAACAAAGTCCAGGTGTAGAGTGTATGTAGTGTTTAGTTGATGTATATGTATATTGTACCTATTTGTATGTAATCAACCCTATATAACCATGTGTATCCTAAAATAAAGGAAATTATTATTTGGGCAGTCGTAACTACCACATTTCACCCCACAAATACCTACGACCTTACACGGCGACCCTGCCAGACCTGCCAGACCTGCCTTACCGACACCGCCGTACCATAGAAGGGTTAACAATTTTAAACAATTGGACTAAGTGAAGCCGAGTCAAGATGGATTATAATAATTATTTGCTATCGTTAATCACGTTCGCTTCTGTGACAAGCCGAATATTCCAAGAGTATAAAAAATGGGAGGTATGCAAACAAAAGAAGGGACCTTGGTGGTGCAAAACGCAGCTGGAGGGACCAATAATACGCATCTCGAGGAGATGAAATTCCATATTTCCACTATTATCATACTGATGACAATAGTGGTGCTGTATTTTCTACTGCGGGGGAATCGACGTTGTCATGTACGCTGGATAAATCAAGAAAAATAGCAGGAATGTGAGGAGCGAGGATAAATGAAAAATTCCCGGAGAGGACGGCCAAAGGGCGATATAGTATGAAAACGAAAATAGCGGTTATCAGTTCACACATCTGTGGTCTAAGTGAAAGTGCTAAAAATATAGAAAAAAAATGTAAGTGATGAGTGTTTAAGTGGTTAATTCGGTGAATTCAAATCGGGCATAAAATATAAATTTAACAACTACACTAAAGGAATCTTAGATCCAGAAAACAACTTGCATCGTAAAAAGGACTTAGAATTTTATTTGTTAAGTGCATGATCGTTATAATAATAGTCTTATTAAGTAAATACGTTACATTGTATTCGTAACTGTAGTAAATAAAGTGTTTAAACTACATGCCTTGGAACTATTATATAGAGAGTTGAAATGTATTAAAACATATTTAATTAAAACTGGCCCTAAACGTAGGCAAGGAAATATATTAGAGAAAAAGTTGTACGTATCAAAAGAAATTTATAATAAATAAATATACAGATATAATACAGGAAATATCAGACGGTATAAAGGAGGGTAAAGTAGGACAAAGCGAGAAGATATTAATAGATAAATTTTGTATGGATTTTGAATCATTGTATAAACAAATTTTAGATTTATGCGCTATGTCAAATACGATTAGTAGCAGTGAGGATACAAAAATGGAGTCTTGATTTGAAAGTGGCTCTTAGTTTATTACCTATACTAACAACTGATAATGAATGTTCGCTTAAACAGTTAATTGACAATGTCGAATACTATAGCTCGTTATTGGCTAGTGATGAGTGTATAAAGAGATTAGTACAGTTTGTTTTGAAGAGCAGGTTGTCTCAGCATGCCAAATTGCAGTTACAGTCAGATTATTCTAATGTTGACGATTTGATAAATGATATGCGTAATGTTACTGCCTCAAAAGTCAGCGTTTGCAATCCAAAATAAAATTAATCAATTAAAGCAAAATGAACTGTCAGTTCAGGACTATGGTAACAAACTTTCGGAACTTTTCGTGGATCTGACGGTGTCGCAAGCCGAAGGTAATTCAGAGATATATAAAACGATTAAACCCTTGAATGAAAAGCTAGTTCTCAAAAGATTTGCCGATGGATTGCGAAACCGCCGCCTTTCAACTATCATTGCAGCTAGGAACTACGAGTCGATGAAGGACGCTATACAAGGAGCGAAGGATGAAGAAACATCCATAGCTGGCTCGTGTTCGGGTTCCGGCGAGATTCTAGGTATGTATTCTTCTAGAGGAAGACAACAGAATAACCGTGGTTATCAAAAAGGTTATGGAAATAATAATTATAACAGGACATATTATAACAGGGGTCGTAACAATGATTCCAGTGCTCGTCGAGGCTACTACAACCCTCGTGGGGGACAACAGGCGCATCAGCAAAGCCGCGGGGCAGCACAGCGAGGGCGAGGATTACCATGGCGTGATATAGAGGTAGGACATATCATAAAAATAACAGTTACCAAGCTATAAGCCAAACCCCCAAAGAAACAAATAAACATGCGGTTATTGTTCTAACGGGACCAGCAAATTAAGTGTTTGAAAATTAGTTTTTTCGTAAATAATAAATTTATTCTAGCAACTGATACTAACTATTACATTAATTTATCTTCTAATAACAAAACATATTGATGGTTAGTTGACACCGGTGCTACAATTTCGGCTTTAAAATATAAATGTATTCTAGAACAAAACATTCCGCTCCTAAAAGAGGACATTGACATAAAAGGAATTGGTGGCAAAGTCCACGCAATAGGATATGTTTGTTTAACGTTGGCTTCAGGTGATCATCACCTTAATTGTAATAAGTTTTATGTATTCGATACCCTGTCACGTCGGGCTGATGGCATCATCGGTCAAGATTTTATTGATAAACATAGGTCTATATTGGATTTTAGTAATGATACCTTAGCATTGTTGACACAAAGTAATTTAGAAATAGTTTTACCTTTGCTGTCTTATAAAAACACAATGGAATTTTTCCAAGATGTGAATCGATTAATTATTTTAGGACTGATTTTAAAGAAGGGTGTGTAGTACATTCTGAGGAAATTAGCGATGGAATATTTTTGGAAAACACGCATAAGCATTGTGCACGACAGCAATGTAATCTAGCGCCGCCTGCTAGTGTTAGTTTTAAGTAGGTATCTATATCATGAAAGGCGACGGAGCCGCGAGTCTGGCGACAAGTAAAAACCTGTTCGCGCCGCTCAGTCGCTTCGCGCGTTGCCATTGGTCGATGACAAAAAATATGGCCGATTCGCGCCCCCCGCGGATCGGTGCATATAAAAACCCCGGACCCTGGCAATGCGAGATTTCGACGCCAGTGACCAAAATTCTCTACCTAAGTCTACTCGCTACAATGTGTATTAACTAAAATATGTGTGTATTGTTCAGCAAGCAAGACTAGAAATAAAGACATTTTTTGTACCTGGGTGAATCAACTTTTAAGGCACTCCTTTCATGTCCTCATCATAGAAGTGACCATATTTTTTTAATTTCTCTTAAAATTCTTAGTTTTTTAGCCTTATCACTTAATACGATTTTCAATTACCACAGCAGAATAATCTTTTTTTAAATTTAAAGTAAGATTTACGAGATTTTTTGGTAACTCAGCGGAACAAAATCATTCTTCATACTAAAAATACTTGTCCCCAAGCCTAGGTGACGAAACAATTTATGTATTTTCTTTAAAAAAAAATATGAAAACTTTGTATATTTATAAGGAGTTTAGATTCAGAATTAAATAAGCTTTACATTTAAGTACAAAATTGTAGTTATTTTACTTAAATAGTATTTATTTGACGTCACTAAACATTTGTCCCAAGTATTGTTAAAAATGTCTGTTCTACTGCGTTACTGTAAAAAGTTGAAGACAATTTTCAAGAGATGGCGTCTAATTCAATGTCAGTAGAAGCGACTATTATCTAATTATTCTTCGGAGTGGTCCGACAAGACTGACCTCACGCCACCCGCCCCTCAGTCCGCGGTAAGCTCTCAAGGAGTGCGCGTGGGTTTATTGCCGATCTACTGCGTTACGACGGAAATCGCGGTGAGTTTTTTAAATATTCTGCTATTATTACGTTATAAAGTGACCCATAATATCTGATTTGAAGGTCGTGACCTATTTTTTGGTTAGTTTCAATTGTGCAATTATCTGTCGTCATTTTAAGCAAAATTTTCCCATGCGTTATCAGTAACGCAAGATACTGTTCTCTTGAGTTACCGGTAACGCTAGAGAACTTTCTCTCGCGTTACCGATAACGCCAGAGAATGTAAGACAAAATGGCATAGCTAGTTAGAATATTTTCAGTGATTTCTATTCTTCTGAGAGATCGATAATAGTTTATTTTGTCTCAGATCTGGGCAACATAAACGAAAATGCCGCTAAGTGCAGCTGAGAAACAGAAACGCTACAGAGAAAGACTAAAAAATAATAAAGAAAAGTACGAAGAAGCGAAGAAAAAGCACCGAGAACGATATCATAAGTCTAAGAGATTAGTAAAAGATTTGACTCCCAAAGAAAAATATAATGCAAATGTGATATGGAGATTACGAAAACGACAGCTAAAAGAGCCAAAACGGGCTGTAGAAAGTTGTGGGCGGGCAACAAACACCCCCAGACTCGCCTAGATCTGACTCCAGGTTGGAAAACTTTGTAGAATTAAACGCAACTCCACCACCAACACCTCCCCATGCTAATCATCCACCAGAAACGCCACCACCAGTATCACCTACTCCCCTATGCGCATCGCTATTATCTAGGTCACCATCGCTTTCAGCAAAATTAGGTAGAAAAAAAGTGAAAAAGGACAGGTCGAGAGTGCATAGAGAAAACGCAAAACTAAGACAAGATAATAACAATTTACGACGAAAGTACGAGAAATTTAAGAAAAGATATAACAGACAAATCGAAACTAAAACCAACAAAGTTGAAAACAATGAAGACTTAAGGTACAGAATATTGAGTGGAGCTATTAAGAAGACATTCAAAAAGACAAAATCTAGGAAAGAAAGAGAGGTAATAAAGAAGATATTTGAAACTGTAGATGTGAAAGACTCACGAATGAAAAAACAGATACTTAGAGAGAATTTAGGCGTTGACAAAATTGTTAAAAGAAAAGAGATCACAGATAAAAGCACAGTGTTAGAGAAGAAAATCAGGGAATTTTACTTGAGAGATGACATATCACGTGCAACAGCTGGTAAAAAAGAAACGCTCACAAAAGCAGGCATAAAAGCACAAAAAAGATTTATGCTAGACACAATGAAAAATTTGTTTAAAACCTTTATGAAAGAGAACCCTAATCTCCGTTGTTCCTACTTTTATTTTACAAAGAATAAACCTTTTTATGTCGTAAGTGCTTCTATCGACGCCAGAGATATGTGCCTTTGCAAAACCCATACGAACTTTGCGTATAAGGCAAAGGCTTTAAAAAGAAGTGGCATAACGGGCACTGATAACTTAAATCTTCTTATCGAATCAACAGTTTGCAGTACTAACTCCAAAGACTGTATGTATGGTATATGCATTCAGTGTGTCAATAAAACAAATAGTTATTGTATTACAAATGTAAAAGGTTCAATAACATGGACAGAATGGGTAAGAAAGGAAGAAAAATATACAAAAGATGGAAAAAATCTTAAAACTATTAAAAACATAAAAGAAGATAAAAATGAAGAAGCAGGCGCATTTATAAAAATATTTGAGAACGACCTTGCAGCATTTAAAAAGCACGTGTTTAATATTAAGGCACAATTTAAAAATTTTCGTTGTTGTCTTGAATGCATTCGCTCGAATGAATGCGTTGTGGTCGCAGACTTCAGTGAAAATTATAGTTGTAAGTATAGCCAAGAAGTACAATCACATCATTTTGGAGGATCACGCAAACAAGTTTCACTTCACACGGTTGTGGTCTATACTTTTGACAGTGATTCTGCAAGAGGTTATACAGTCAATTCTTTTTGCAGCATTTCTGCATCAAATAATCATCAACCTGCCGCTATTTGGTGTCACTTAGATCCAGTATTAAAATGGATAAGATCTAAATTTGATACCGTCAACACTGTGCATTTCTTTTCGGACGGTCCGAGTACACAGTACAGACAAAAGCAGAATTTTTACTTGATGTGTACTAAGTATTATGATTACGGGTTCTCTTGCATGACGTGGTCATTTTTTGAAGCAGGCCATGGGAAAGGCCCAGCTGATGGCGTTGGAGGCTTTCTGAAAAGAACAGCAGATAAAATTGTAGCCAATGGTGATGATATTTCTGACGTTCTGCAATTTTATGATAAGATGAATAACGTCAGCAAAATAAAACTATATATAATCGATGAAAAAAAAATCGAAGACCTAAAGCCTTGCCAGTCAATATTGCCAGACTTGTAGGAACCCTAAAAGTTCATCAAGTCGTTTCGAGCTGCTATGGTACATTAAGATTTAGGGACCTAAGCTGTTTCTGTGAGACGGGTAGCCCGGAAGGAAGAGGATTCTGTATGTGTCTCAATCCAAAGGCATACGATATCGGAGTGTCCTATGATGCGGAAGTAATTGGACTGAGTGCTTGCATTCCTGACTTGACGAACGATGAGACTTTGTCAAACAATTCAATAACAAAAGAAATAGTTGATCTCATGGCTACGAACGCTAAGGAGCTCACAAATCGTAATCCGACATCAAAAATACCGGACTTGGAAACTGCTTCAGATGATGATGATGAACCCTTATGTAATCTAAAAATTACAAAACAATTACAGGATGTGACGAACAGACAACGAAGAATATATGACGCAATATATGGTGGCTCTTCATCGGACGAAGAATTGCCATGTGTGAGTCATGACCAAAGTACGAAGATTGGACGTGGAGATTTTTTGTTAGTGAAGGTTTACGTAGACGCATCTATAAACAAATCATACACATATGCGTGCAAAACATTGACTGATGTTGAAGAAGACGGAGAAGTAAAAGTAATGTTTTTACGAGTAGTGGACGAAAATGCCAGACGATTCCGTTTGGATGAAAAGGATATTTCTTACGTGGATTATGTAAACATTATCCAGAAATTACCGGCACCAGACATTATCAAGAAAGGACATCGCTCGTATTACCAATTCGAAAAATCGGTAGATGTGTTTGAAAAGAAATAAGACTAATTATGTTATAACTCAATCAAGGTTCCTATTAGAATAATTCAGATTACCTGTGATCTCGTTTAATTTTAAATTTTGTTATAGTAGATTTGTTTTTAAAATAGTGTGTACCGTTCAAAAAACTGATTGTACAAGTTGATTTAAATTGTTATTATTATGATTACACACATCATATTGTTGTTATTACTTTTTAGATAGTCTAGAATTCTCAGGCGTTACCAATTTTTCTCTGGTGTTACCACTATGTCCCTTAATTTTTGTAAGGATTTTTGGATATAGCTTGTGTCAAAATGTTATTACATTATTAAAAACTACCCATTAGCAAACCTCAGGGTTAGAATTCAACTTAGAAATATGTAATGAATGACTGATTAGCTAATACAGCGATTTACCTAAAAGTATAGCATTTATTATGAACAAAGTAACGCAGTGTACTTTCAACTGTCTCTATTTATTGTTACTGTTATTATAAAATAAGGTTGATTATTTAGAAGACTGCATTTTAAGTTGAAATAAATATTTACTATTTTAGTTTTGCAGTTTATGTAGTTTTATTTTAAATTTCCATACTTTAAAAAACGTAACTCAGGGGATAGTCGTACGACCAGGCACCAGCTTTTTTTAAAAAAACTCATGAATACTAACATAGATGTCGTGGCCAACTACATAATCTAAAAATAAGACAAATAATTTAACACATAAAACTTTATTTTTGTAAGTATTCGTTATTTAATTTTTTATTTTTACTGTTGCAAAATATTTTCAAAGGAGTGCCTTAAAAGTTGATTCGCCCACCTACTTGTTCCGAATTTCAATTATACAGTCCACTCGTTACACAATCTAGTCATTCGAGCCGGGTCTTCAAGACCCAGCAGGATGGTGTTAACACGCAGCTAGTGTTGCCCAAATGCAAGACCAAGACAAGACCTTAGCCAGTCTTGGTCTTGGTCTTGCGTCAATACACCTGGTCTTGGTCTTGGTCTTGGTATTGCGCTCTCAGTCTTGGTCTTGGTCTTGCAGCAAGAGTCTCGCAAGTCTTGCGAGACTCTACTACTAAGACTAGACTACATTCAAATACCTATTAGCCTATTGCTCAGGGTGGCAGGGACATCGACGCGCAACCGCTTACCATGGATTCAGTAGGTACAGACGCCAGCACATCAACCTACTACAATCTGTCAAATTTCTTTAATAGATTTTCAACTTTATCGCTAAAGCATAAGGTTCAAAATTGATTGGGAAAATTTGACAGTTTCCGGTAGCTTGATGTGCTGGCGTCTGTACATGATTCTGGACCCCCCCTGCGTTGAAATTTTCGTCGGCTTTTTCTTAATTTTTACGTTTTTTTCTGCAATTTTTTTGCTCTAAACTGTATAAAATCATTATTTCTATCTGACCCAATGAGATTTTTAATTAAAAAATTGTAAATTCACTTGTTTCACTTAAAACAGCAATGTAAATAAAACTCGAAAGGGCTACCTGATCAGCTGTATCGCTAAAGTTCATTTGCGAGGTCAACACTGTCTTCGTACCTACGCTATTCACTTTCAAATGCCGCCACAAAGGGACCGCAGCGCCAAGCGGTCTCCTCGTATTATTAACGCACTTGAAAATAAACTTTAACATTATTACAATAAAGTGCATAAATGCTTGAACCTGACAAAAAATGCGGAAGATTGCGGGAATCCCCGCGCGGTGTCGAGTCGGCCATGAATCCCAATGAATCTAACAGACGCGTCACATGAGGCATTTTAATCATCTACATAATTGAATGACCCATTTACTACTTTTATTTTAGATAACGAATCTAAAATAAAAGTAGTAAATGGGTCATTCAATTCATCAAAAATAATTATCCCCTCATAATGATGAGGGGATAATTATTTTTCTAAAACTTCATCGATTTAAGGGGAAGCGCTAAGGTAGCCCGCGAAATTAAAATTTTCTTACGTTTTTTGCAATTTGCTGGTCAGTGAATTTCGCGGGCTACCTAAACAAGATTAAAAAAACTTGCAGAAGTGTATTGATAGTCACGTAATTTTTCGATATTTTTTTATTATCAACAATAATTTTAGTTTTGAATGCAATTCAACAATGTAATTTACTGTTTCATAAAAAAAATACATCCATTTTCGCATAATCGGGATTGAAACCAAATACCTACTATAACGCCCAAATCTCAGTTTGACTTAACTGCGAGACGCAAGAGTCTTGCAGGCTTAGTCTTGTTCTTGCTCAAGTCTTGCAGGGTTCAGTCTTGGTCTTGGTCTTGCTAAAATAAGTCGGTCTTGGTCTTGGTCTTGCAAAAATGCAAGAACAAGACCAAGACTGCAAGACCAAGACCGATTTTGGGCAACACTACACGCAGCCGTAGTGGAGACTCTAGGAGAGAACAGACCCAGCAAGAACCGTCAGTGACCGCCGGACCGGGTGCCAGTAACCCGGCACCAGAACCCAGCACGAGCTCGGTCGCCGTGATAGACAAAGGAAGCGGATCTACGGCGACTACCAACACCGACGCCACGAAGACACATGGTACGCTCAAGCCCGGCGATACCAGGTCACGCCGTTCTACAACTTCGAGAAAAAAGCGCCTAGCGGAGCTGAAGGCCAGAGAGCGGCTGGCAGAAATGAAAGTCAAGCAAGCGAAGGCAGAGCTAGAGCTGCAAGAAATACAGCTCCAGCGGATCAGAGCCGAAGCTGACTCGAGTGAAGACGACGACATGGAGGACGACCTCGCCTCCGTAAGGATTGGAACGTGGCTAGCGCGACCGGCGCCGCCACCCGGAGATGAGGCTCGACCGCCGCCACACGACGTCAGCGGCGCGGCGGGAGGAACAGCAGGGACGCAGCGAAGGACGCCGGCGCCGCGACAGGCGCTCAACCGCTGCGAAACGACGACGGTTACGAGGAAAGTGTGTGTGCGAAATCAAACAAGGGCAATATCGCGAGTGAAGTGTTACACGGGAATATGAGTGATAAAGTGATAGACAAAGGGACACTCGCCGCGACGCCGCGGCCCTAACACAAGCCGCGCGCCGCACGGGAGGATAGATCTGATGGGTATGGTGGGGTAGCTATACTTATCAAGAACTCTTTTCCTTTCTCTATCGTTTCATTACCTCCTCATATTGAGGAATGATGAGGAAATTTCTATTGTAGCTATTAAGGTGCACCAAACTTGTTTTGTTTCTATATATATTCCTCACCCTTTTTCTTCTATTCTTCAAGAGATGAATAATCTCTTTTCCTTTCTTCCAAAGCCTTTCTTAATATTGGGGGACTTTAATTGCCATCACCAATCATGGGGTTGTTCTGTTTCTAATTGTCATGGAGAGGAATTACTAGATATAATAGACTCACATAACTTATGCATATTGAACTCAGGAGCTGCTACTCGTCGTTCAGATCCCAACCAAAATCAAAGTGCAATTGACCTATCTATCTGTTCTCCAAACTTAGCCTCTTTATTAACTTGGTATCCTCTAACCTCCACTCATGGTAGTGACCATTTCCCAATAGTTATTTCTTACCCTCTTTCCAAATCAAAGGCATCAATCATCAAGGAGATCTAACTTAAAACATAAATTGCCTAGTAGAAATAATAATTAAATTAAATTAAATATTTGTTTATTTATGGCAACTAGGCCCAATTGTTAGTAACATGCACTAAGCCCAATTGTTAGTAACAATACTAGGCCCAATTGTTAGTAACAATTGTTAGTAACAATGACTGGGACAAATTTAGAAGCATTGTTGACAGCAAGCTTTGCTCCTTGCCTGTAATTTCTGATGGCAATAAAAACAGCTGTGCTGAAGCTTTAGCACTTTTGTTAATCGAACCTGCAGATGTAGTTTTTCCTGTAAAAAATAACAATAATAGTACAATTCCCTCGCTTCCATGGTGGGACTCTGAGTGTACATAATTGGTTAACAAACGTAAAGAGGCGGAATACAATTATAACGTTAATATGTCTGATATTAATTTTGAAACTGTTACTAACTTAAATAACGAAACTTATAAACTTTTTAAGCAGAAAAAAATCGAGTCTTGGCGTAACTTCTGCTCATCAATTTCACCGAACACTCACCCAACGATTGTCTGGCGTAATATCCGTAGATTTAGATCCATTTATAAGAACCCTTCCCCTATACCTGATTCTTTAGCCAGCGAATTTTTAGATAATTTAGCGCCGCCCTAGGTTCCTGAGCTGTTAAAAAGATAGTGCAAAATAATTGTAATGTTCAGTTTATTCAATATGAAGTTAAAATTCGCAAAAATAATTCAAAAGATTGTATTACAGGGTATTGTAAAGGAAAACTATTTATCTTAAAAGCATCTTCATTTTCAGAACATAATTTGTGTGTGTCATCTTTATGGCACAATAGATTAGGACATGTTAACAGGTACAGTCTAAAACTGATGCAGCTTCCTGTCTCTAAGTAGCAATGTGGACCATGTATGATTGGTAAGTCAACTCGTCAGCCATTTCCGCACAATCCGAAGAGCAGGTCAACCTGTATTGGTGAACTCTTTCATACTGATGTAGCCGGACCTGCAAACATAAAAGGGATTAATGAAGAACTCTACTATCAGGTAATTGTTGATGATTATTCACATTTTGTAGTAGTTTTATTTACTCAAAAGTAAAGATGAAGCAACTCACAACTTAATTAGTTATATAAAAAATATTGAGAATCAGCAAAACACTAAAGTGAAACGAATTAGATTTGACAATGGTGGGGAATTTAAAAATAAAATGATACCAATTTCGCTACACCTGACCTAAGCGGGTATCGAACTAGGGAGGGACCCCTTGCACAGCAATCGCATACCACAACCACTGCGCCGCGAAGGCAGTCAATTAATATTATATTGTTATAAATAATAATATTTATATTATATTGTTGGTTTAAACGATGGGACCTTGCAAAAGTACATAAAGTGTAAGCAGCTATAATTTATTTTTCACTTCAGTAGCTCAAACATGTAGGTTTTGCTGCGTGAAATCAAAGAGCAAAATGCGATTTCGCTCACTGAGTGAGACAAAGTAACTTTTTAATTTTTTTTTCAGAAAGCCGCGAATATATTATTCAGCCTTGGGTTTATCATACAATTCGAAACATTCACACTCTATCTCTTTCCCGCCATTAGAAAGAGAGAGAGATAAAGACCAGCCCTTTCGAAGTTCGGATATTGAATTCGACCTCAAAGACAAACACGTTCGGAATTTCGTACTACTCGTAACTAAAGAAATTTTGCAAAAAGAAAAATATGTCTTTTAATGTATATGTATGTGTGTTTTCTTTTCTTTTTTATGTGTATGTGTCTTGTATGTATGTATGTCTTGTCTTTGTATGTTTATTGAATTTTTAACTTATTGTTGTATTTAAACGAAAATAAGTATTTACTGCAAATAAAACTGATATTTAACTTGTAAATATTTATTTCTAGTTTCAATAATCCAAATTCCAATGATCCAAAACAATCCCCAGTAGCAAGATGTCTGAGAATGATTTGCAATTTCACTCTTGCGGGCAAAGCATCCCTCATCATAGTATTTTCTTTCTGAATTAACGGTGTAACCATTGTAAGAAGTTCATCAAATTTTGCTTCATTCATGCGAAGATGATTGAGGTATGCATCTGGATCCTCTTCTGCCAATTCTCTCAATAGACGGTTTGACGCTCCTAAGGCTTGCCTTCTTAATACCCATGATCGCACCCACCAACGACGGCGTTTCCTTAGCTTCTTTTTCGATAATTCTTTTATTAAATGATCACATATTATTGCAACTCCTAAACGTACGACCTCATTCGACGACATCTTTCGAAGAATATGTGTTGAACAGTTCATTTTCCAGATACCGTGTAAACAGCATTCCTTTCATTTTTGCTCCATTCAACCAAAGTGATTCAATTTGATTGAACCGTGTAATTTCACCTTACGCTCGTGATTCAATCTTTGAATCCTTCGCTTGCTCAGGATTCAAAATCAGCACTCGCAACAAAAAACTACTTTGCTCTCTTGTTGCACAAATAACTATTTTTCCATGAGGCTAGTATTATAAAGAGATGTTTGATTTTTCAGAATAATGGATTTACCATCCATATCCAGACAGTCAATAGAAGAAATTTTGGAAGCAATGGCTTCTCCCAGAGAACAAATCATTCCAGATGATTTTACATTGACAGACCAAGATCTCTACGGAATTTTAACTGAAGATCTGGAGGCAAACAATGAGTGGGAAGACTTTATCCAAGAAGAAGTTGTTGTCACAACGGAGGATGAAGATACCCAGCAGATAAATATGGAAACTGACTGGATGGCTGGCAGTCCAACAGTTAGGAATACATTCCCATTTATAGGCACCCCTGGTATTAAACAACCTATGTTAGAAACAGCCAATTGATTATTTTAATCTTCTATTTAATACGGTTTTTTTTTACTCTTTTATTGACATGCACAAATGCAAATGGTGAAAAAATTAAATGAAATGCCAATCATCCTCACGCTAGATTTAAAAGGTGGAAAAATACAACAGTAGAAGAATTAAAGGTATTTATAGGTTTAATACTACTTTTGGTAATTATTAAATTAAATAGAGTAACAGATTACTGCAGCAAACACTATTTGCTTGATGTAAATTCTTCTAATTACATGTCAAGAAATAGGTCTTTTCTAATACTAAAAGCACTGAATGTGCAGACACTACCAGGGAACCAAAGTTTAAATAAAGTGTATACATTAATCGAAACATTTAATAAAACAATGGAAAACTTGTATTATCCCACCAAAGAAATGGCAATTGACGAATCGTTGATTTTATGGAAAGGTCGCTTACGTTTCCGTCAATATATAAAAAACAAAGCGCACAAATATGGCATAAAATTATATATGTTAGCAGACCATCACAGTATCTGCATGAAAATTCATTTATATGCAGGGTCTCAAGATCTAACAGTTGGGAGTAGAGATCACGTGAAAAAAGTTATTCGACTATTAGTGTCAAATTATTTAAATAATGGCCATTCATTATATGTGGACAATTATTATTCCAGTTTTGATATAGCCGAGGAATTATTAAATAAAATAAAATTTAACGGGTACATTACAATATAATAGAAAAGGAAATCCAAAATAAGTAATGAATGCTCGATTGCAACCAACTGAGGCATGCATTATGCACAATAATAAAAATATTACAGTAACAAAATGGAGAGATAAGAGGGAAATTGCTTTCATTAGTTCAGAACATGATAGCCAATATGTACAAACAAGAAATAAGTATGGAAATATATCATTTAAACCGGCAGTCCAAGTAAAATATAATAAATTTATGAGAGCAGTAGATAAACATGACCAAATGTTGAGTTATTATTGTGCTGAACATAAAACGCTCAGATGGTACAAAAAGTGATCATTCACATTAAATGTGATTAATGCCTTTTTAATGTATAATATAAATAGAGAGAGGAAATCAAGCTTGTATGATTTTAGATTTAAAATAATTTAATACTCTTGCCTAAGAAACCCGAAGTTAGGTCTACTGTACCAGGTAGGATCCATCTGCCGGCACATTTGCCTAAAAGAAATGGCAGAACCATCAGAAAAAGATGCAGACAATGCTATGTGTCTAAAAGAAGAGTGGAAGTTTTGTTTGGCTGCCCAGATTGTCCAGGATTTCCTGGATTATGCCTGGATTAAGATATAATTGTATGTGTATTTAGATATAATTGTTTTAGAATACATCACAATTATTAAAAATTTGTATGAGTGTTTTTTTAACACAAACAATTGTGGTGAAAAAGCTGATTTTTATTTTTATAAATCTAAGTATCAAAAATCACTTGTCTGTCTTGTAATCAATAAATGTTTATTATGCCAATCAATTTCTTTTATTTCAAGTCTTCATATTGTCTCACGACATTAATTAATTTTTCATAACATTCTAAACGTTTACTTGCTGTTACTTTTTTTAATCTAAATGCTAGCATTATACCCAAGCCATGTTCAAACTGAGCATAAATTGGAGGCAGTTCGTCTTGTGTGTTTAGTTCAGTTTTTAAATCTTTTGAGAACAATGCTTTAAAATATTTTTTGCTGTACAACAATCGGGGTCTGGCTTATTTTTAATGGGCGACTTAGGTTCCTCTTTAGATGTTCTTACTTGAATTTTTTTCTTTTTCTCACATTCCTCTTCTTCAGAATCCATAATTTCTTCAATGCTAGTGTCTGAATTATAATTTGTATATTGACTATTGGTCATAGTACATGGTCCCATGAATTTACGCTTCTTTGAAATATGCGAAATGGATTGACTACATTCAGGAAAAACATCATTTTCTTTATTGTTGTCTTGTTGGTAGTGTTCATGCTTATTAGTGAATAATGCCTGACTGCATCCAGGAATAATTTCGTCTCCTTGCTGATTATCTACAAATAATAAGTTTAGTATCACAAACAATTGACCTAATACAAGTAAATCTACAAAAATGTTGTCGCCCCCGTAACATTTTACTAAAATAAATAAATCCTACCTTGTGAGGCCATATTTCCTTTGAAAACCAACGAATACGAATCGAAGCACACACAGAACTTTTTCTCTTAGCAAATCGACGCAAGATAACGGCAAAATACGCATAACACATCACAGGGTGCCAATGACGCTCTAGGTACGTCATCCTTGATGTAGGCCCATGACGCGCCTGGCGCATCATCGACCAATGTTCGGGGCCTGGCTAAAGTAGGCATGAAAATTATCGTGGCAATGAGTAGGTTAAAAGTTATTAGGGATTCCTCATGAGCCAGCTGTGCTAACGTTAGAAATCGATTAAAATTTCATAATTAATCGGTGCTTGGTTCCCGAGATAAAAGCATTTTTTTTGTTGTACCTACAATGTTGTACGTTTGTTATATTGTATTAAGAGGGCAAACCAGGTTCTCAAGAAGGCTCAAGTCAACAAAGATGTGGTCACTGCTACCTTTGATTTTCAAAAAGTTTTAGTGACCCCTTACGGAGAAATCAGTGTACTCTACTACAAAAGGCGGTTCGCTACCACGGTCTATGATTTAGCATCCAAGATAGGCACCTGCTACATGTGGCATGAAGCCATCGCTCGACGTGGCTCTACCGAAGTATCTAGTTGTCTACTCAACTTCATCAAATTCCATGCTGAACGAAGCGTCAAGGAATTTCGTTTTTGGTTTGATAACTGCGCAGGCCAAAATAAGAACCGGATCGTGTTTTCGCTCTACATGTTCGTAGCAAAAAAGCTCGGAGTAACTGTGACCCATCGTTTTCTAGAAAAAGGTCATACACAAAATGAGGGAGACAGTGTGCACGCTACAGTAGAACGGTATAGCAAACACAAAATTTCTGACATCCTACCACCAAACTTGTATTGCCCATGCCCTTCAACTTGCGATCGTTGATGTATTTTACAAGAAAAGTAATGCAATACCTGGAGAACCAATGGAACCGATAATCAGTTTTGCTGCCGCTGAATCAAGTGATGACGACGACGACGTTCCTTTATCGGAATTAGCTCGAAAAAACAGCACCAATGAATATGTCGCTTCTGACAACGGTTCTGACGATGACTCGGATGCCGTGGAGGTGGATCAAATAATTCATCGCTCGACGAACGAGAGTTTGCATATCACGATCTAATTTCAAAGGTAAAAACCGTTGTCAAGTTATTCAGGAAATCACCAACTAAAAACGACGACATACTACAAAAATATGTCATCGCTGATTTTAATAAAGAATTTGCACTGACAAGTGACTCGAAAACGCGATGGGGCAGTTTAGCAAATACTCTGGAGAGGTTTCTGGAACTTCGAACGTGCATAGTGAAGGCACTAATTGATGTGAAGTCAGATATATGTTTTACAGAAGAAGACTGGCAGAATATGACAAAACTTTACGAGGTACTTGACATTATCAGAACAATTTTGGAAGCTTTATGCCAGCGAGATGCGACACTATTAACTGCAGATATAGCTGTAAAATTCGCATTAAAGAAATAATTGTCCACCATAAATAACAGTATAGCCGCAAAAATGTTGGCGATGCTGAAAAACTGATACAGGCAACGTCGATTGCCGGAAACATCAATATTAACATATTTGCAAAACCCTGAAATGTACTTCTCCAACGCACATGATGAAGATTTGTCAGCGTTTACTCGGTCAAGTAGTGACGAAATATGCAGGAAGATAGTGAAACTGCTAAGGCGTACTTTAGGAGATTATTTTTTGGAAACAGCTCAATTGCCGTCAGATACAGATAAAGACATAGAAAGATAACCTCAATCAAAAAAAGAGGAGCTTAATGCAGAGCTTAAAAAAGCTACTGCTTGTAAAAGAACAAGAATGACTCACAGTGAAGATCTTAATACGAATGTGAGGATCGAAATGGCTCTTTTTGAGAACGGAGGGGATCGTGGACGTTATTTATCGCAGGCTTTCGACTTTCTTTTATCAATTCCACCGACAAATGTAGAGCCGGACTTTTTTCTTCAGCTGGGTACTTTTGTAATAAAATAAGATCACGTTTAAGTGATCGTGTTTGGACGCTCTTATATTTTTAAGATCATTATATAGGCGGGAGAGAAATACTCTAAAAAATAAATAAACAGGTACCTTTTTTTTTTGTTGTCGGGGGGAAACCTTCAAAAGGCGCCCGACCTCTGGGGAGGGAGGTCGGGGAGTGTGGGATTTTTACC
Source organism: Luperina nickerlii (assembly GCA_963855955.1). NCBI lineage: Eukaryota > Metazoa > Arthropoda > Insecta > Lepidoptera > Noctuidae > Luperina > Luperina nickerlii. The sequence goes on from OY979671.1 coordinate 5,798,367, forward strand.
TCACTATAACCGCCCCGGTGATCACCTTCAGCAGGGCTATTGGCTATCTTTTTCATGGTCAGTGACTAACAGGCTTCAGTTGTCCACCGAACTTTGATGATAACTGAGAATTTCATAACATTGGTATTGCGTATCACAGTAAGTGGATATCACGTTACGGTGACTTTCAGACCGGGAACGGTGCTCTTCGTCCCAACACTTGACGCCTATATTTTCATCGACTATTATGCGGCTAAGTTGAGTAACGCCTTTTGAGAGTTACAATACTTCATTTTAGGGAGCATTTTATATTAAGCGGTTTATATACACTTGAAACGTGAAACTGGCGGTAAATTCAATCTTGTGCAGTTGTAATTCGACAGTCTAACGGAATTCAATCAAATAGTGTGTTTGCTTGTGATAATAAAGTGTAACTTTGTGAAAATAAATCCTTAAAGGTAAGTGAATAAAACCACAAAATAGATATGCTCCCTCGTTTATAATGTGCAAGTTGAGTTTTAGAATTGATGTAGAGTTTAAATTATGTAGAATACCCGTCTTTTTTTAAGATACCGGCAAGAAGAACGGTTTCAATGAGGCAAATGGAATTACTTGTGGAGTTTGCGGAGTCCCATCGCGACATAGCATTGGGTCGCTTCCCGGGAGGGCCACAGGCTGTTCAAACCACCCGAAAAGCGTGTGAGTCGGTCTCGCTTCAACTCAACTCTATAGCAGACGGAACCACTAAAACACAGACCAATGGCGATGGCGATGGAAAGTTTATATAGTTAATAAATATCCTCTGAAAACATACTATTGACTTAAAAAATTATTTTAAACCTATCTAATACATAGATTTTATGAATCATTACTTACTACAAAAGTATAAACAGGTACCACTAAATTTGTTTCATCATAATGTTGCATTCTCATACATTTTTTGTCACATGACCCTTACCTACGGTGGGCTCATAAAAATACCCCACTTAGAACCCAGACTCAACAAGTGCCCACTTATCAAAAAATGCACTCTAAAAATGGCTTGCATGTTTACGTTAAGTTCTTAATAGTTTTGCTTGATTTAGTAAAGGCAATTTTTTTTCCGACAAAGTTATAAAAGCTTTTTATTTTATTTCTATCTAGTACTGGATAGAATTTAAGGCGAAAACAAAGGGCAAAGCTGCAGATTCAAGGAGAAATGCATCGGCAACTGGTGGAGGGCCCAACAAGCTTATTCCTCTAAATGAGCTAGAGAAGAGAGTACTAGCACTAATAGGTCCTGTGGCGGTGGAGGGATTACGTGGAGTGGCCGTGCCTTGTGAAGTTAGTTTCAGATAATGAGGGAGATACGGGATGATGTACATAGCTATGTACATCGTTTAGGATGATATACATAGCTATACTGTACATATTATTTCGAGATTATTGTAACACTGTCTGTATAGTTTTGTAATTTCATACTATTTTGCGTAGACAGTTTTGTCTTAATTTGTTTTTCTCTGTTAACAGTTATTTTAACCTGTAATTAGCGACTGTGCAAGTCCAACGCTAATTGTTATCTATACCTACTTATAAATGATATATTGTATACAGAAGCTAGTTTAGTAATAATTAGGTTGGTTTAATAAATAAATGCATCACAATGTTACTTATAAATTTATGTAACTATTAAAGCATTACCTTAGTATTTTATACATCATAATATATTATTTTTCAACATGTTTCACAAAACAAATCAGTTTATTCACATAAAATAACCAATTAAAAAATAATATTACCTATTACAAGAAAATAAGAATTTTAGTATATCACACACAATAGAATATTACAAATTATTCTCTAGCGTTCCATAATCTTTGGACTTAATTCACATAAATTAATCAATAAAAAAAACTAATATTACTTATTACAAAGAATTTTTGATTATTATGAGCAATATTACACACAATAAAGTATTACAAATGATCTCTAGCATTCTAAAATCAAAATCAAAAGTCATTTATTTCAATACCGGCTTCGGTGATAATCACTAGAACTTCTAAGACACTACCTTTGAGTAGTGTCTTTCACGAAAGCCACGACGAACTAAATGATTATCAATTTTATGTCCACTAAGCTTAGGCAATCGCAATCTTACAAGTATCGATACAAAAACATCTGTCAAAATGTGTTACGGTGACCATCAACGATACTGGGTGCTTATGACGTCATTCTAGTTAGTCACTGAAGATAACCAATACGAATCTAATTGACAGCTAATCGATGTACACTTTGCCAAATGATCATCATTATGAACTGTCAACAGAGATACGCAATAGCCCTGCTGGTTATTGAGTGCCCCCATTGTAACTATAAGAATCAGACCAATGTAATATTGGTCTGAGCAAGTATTCCAAATTTTTATAATTTTATAGGTTGGGTATTTTTATTCATAGTATTGTAAGGATGAATATCTATGTTTAAGTTTTGCAAAAATATTTAAGTTTAAAGTTATATTTTTATTTTATTATTTCTTAAATGTATAATTAGAGTCAAGTTGATTTAAAGAATTTGTCGATTGAAGTTGTTCCAAACTATTGTTGAATTATTATACATATAAGATTAGAATTTAAAAAATGTTTGTTAAGATTATCTAATCAATAAATATTGAGACCGATTAATGCTACGCTAAAACTCCATAGTTCCTTTTTTGTAGATGTTACGTAAGTTTTAAGTTATAATTTGGTTACGCAGAATTGCAATAATAAGAGTCGTTAATTTGTTTGGTAAAGTAAAGATGTGTAATAAATGTTTCTGTTATATATATTATGTAGGATTAGGTATAAAAATCATTTAATGTTAAAAAATGTTGCTGGCATAATATTGTTGCGCGCCACAATAGATGCCTGGTATGTACATGGTGACATAAGTTACCACTAGCGCCATCTAGTATCGGGTAGCAGAACTAGTAGGGTCAATGTCCTAGAAATTCCGAGAACTATCGACATCAGGTTAGTCGCGACCGGTATGTACTCGAACGGTCTAGATGTTTATGTACTAGCTCTGCAGCACTATATAAGGCCGGGTGGGCCGCGAGACACATATAGTTTTGAATAAGCGATACAAGCGAGTACATCAAAGCGATATTCGAGTGCGACTTAAGAGTGATCAGTAAGTGCAATTGTCTTTCTTAATTAGTGTGTTTGAGTTGTAATTTGTGTTGTGATTAAAGTGTCAATTTTTGGTGATTAAATCGGCAGTTTTTATTGTCACGAACCCCAAGCTCGTAACAATATGCGTAATTACCAATAAAATTATACTAAATAAGACTGATTTAGTGTCTTTAAAACAAGAAATAAAACGTTTGATTTGATTAAAATATTTTTACTTTGCCCTGTCATTTCGTCTTTTTTTTACTTTCTCCGTTTCAACACTTTCAACTCTCTTACAAAGACTTATTAAAGTATCAAAAGTATCGATAGTACCGGGAATCCCGGTTCTTAAGCCAGAAGGTCCCAAAAATCCCAGTTCTTTAAAACAGCACCGGTTCTGCATTCCCTAGCTACACTCAGGACTCGTCTTAAATCCCTCGCTTCGCTCGTGATTTCAGTTTTTCGTCCGTAACTCACGATGCACCACCACCACTATCTCCGACGTATACTATCTACAATGAAACGCAAGTTCCTCAGACGCAAGATCAGAGAAATACTCAAATCAACTCATCAACAATAAATGTACCAAACAAAAATGTAACTCTATCAATAATTGGACCAATGATTCGAATGTTAACTAAAAGTTAACTTTTAATTGTCATTATTTTTAATAAATGCTTATCTCATATTATTATTGTGTTAATTTTTTCGCAAATGGTACGAAAAGTAGAGTATTTTCTTCGGTGATAAAGCTGTCTTAGTCTTGGGTGAACTTAAATCCCTTGCTACACTCAGGACTCGTCTTAAATCCCTCGCTTCCCTCGTGATTTATGTTTTTAACACCCTCGCTACGCTCGGGAGTAAACCTCGAGTCCTTCGTTACGCTCGCGATTTATATCATCACCCGCGACAGAAGACACTGCTTTATCCCCTTGGTTAATAATCTACTATTATTGATTGTATTTCTATCTCATAATTATTATGATTCTCTTTTCCTCTGATAGAAAAACATGCCATATTAATATTAATTAATAAATAAATTATTATTTTTTGTTATAAATAAATTTTAATAATTTGTTTTTTAAATTAAATTTTTAAATATTTCCTAAAAAATATTAAAAACATTTAAAAATATTAATATTGATTAACTTTATTGTTATAGATACATCATGCCGAAACAGAAAAAACAAAAAGTTTGGAGACATTACCACAGCTTACCTGACAAATCAGTCAAATGCACATTTTGTTCAAAAATGTACCGAGTACCTAATGTAACCAAAATGGGTAATCACTTGATGAAGTGTCCCAAATGTCCGCTGGTTATAAGAAACGAGTTAACGGAAAGCTATGAAGAAACATTGTTAATAGCAACAAATACATCGAACTCATCAACTACAGAAGGAGAAATAATTGGAAACTCAACACCCATCAGTGACGCTACTCCTTTTCTCGAATTTACAGAGGAAAAAAAACTACGACTTACAAAATTGCTTTCAAAGGCAATTTATGTTACTGGCTCGCCTCTGTCTATGGTGGAACATCCTCTGTGGAGAGTTTTTTAAAGAACTACAGCCTCTGTTCGAACTACCAACACGGAAAGCTGTTTCCACAACACATTTAGAAACAATTTACAGTCAAATGGAACGAGAAATAACTGAAGAATTGAAGTCGACTGACAATTTACATCTTCAGTGCGATGGATGGAGTAACCGACGGAACGAGGGTATTATTAATTTTGTTATTGCGAAACCTGAACCCGTTTTTGTGAAAAGTTTAGCTACAACTGGCCATCGTCACACTGCCGAATACCTAAGTGAAGAAATTCAAATAGTAATGAGAACCTACGGAACGTATAAATTTGTGACTTTAATAGGAGATAACGCAAAAAACCTACAAAAAGCTTTGATTTAGTAAAACTGCAACATCCGAACGTAATCACACTTAACTGTGTGGCGCACACATTGAATTTACTTTGTCATGATATAATGAAAGAAGATGCTATACAAGCCTTCATTTCAGTTGCCGTCGACGTAATCAAATGTATTAGAAAAAGTCAAATTCTGAGCGCGTTATTCAGGCAGATAATTGTAGAAAAAGGTTCTGGCGAGCAACTAAAATTGCCCAGCAAGACGCGTTGGGGCAGTTACCTTCATGCTGTGCGTAGTTTGCAAAATAGCAAGGCAGCTCTGCAATGTTTGGCAGTACATGAAGATGCAACAATGATCCCAGTTGATATTAAAGCAAATTTACTAGACGAAGAATTTTGGAAAATAATCGACGAATCTACTGCAATTTAAGAGCCAATAACAGATTACATATTTAAACTAGAAGGAAACGAAGCGTACATAAATGAGGTGTACATGTCATTCAAAGATATAAAATCACGTCTGGTCTTTCTGCTTCCTGGTTTTTCTTCTTTGGCTGACAATAATGTCAGGGAGAGGATTTTAAATGCAGTTGATAAACGCAGAGGGAACTGCATAAAGCCTATTCATCTAGCAGCCAATATGCTAGATCCAAAATCTCAAGGCATCGAACTCAACGACGATGAAGAAATCATTGCCATGGATTTTATTCATGAGAAAGGAAGGCAGTTACACTTGGAAATAATGACCTTTTGTTTGGACCAGCCTCCAGAAAATGAATCCCTTAACTTGGTGGAAAGGAATTTGGTGGAAAACAAACCTCTGAGCAAAGTTGCAGCTTGTCTTTTAACTGCTCCCTGCACCTCGGCTGCAACAGAGCGTACCTTCAGCGTTCATGGAAATATCCACAGCCTTAAACGGAATAGGTTAACAACAGAAAGAGCTGCAAAGCTGGCCTACATATCATATAACTGGAATTTGTTACACAATCAAAAAGACGAAGAAGTAGATGAAGAAGACGAGGAACCCACTTCAAGTCCATTTATGGTTAGCTCATTGACCATAAACAATATTGAACCTCAACCATCAACTTCTGGAAGTACAAGAGAAATAGAGTTTTGCGATATAACTAAAACATTCTCAGATGACAGTGATTAAATGAATCTCAATAACATTTTACCCAGTTACTATTATAAGAGTATTAAACTTGTAGTGATTTTTGTCGCCCATAACCTGATATTTAAACAATAATTTTCATATCTGAACCATCCTGTTGTTGATTAAATGATTTTGGAGTTGATGTTTTTGTTTTTATTCAGTACTTACTAATTCAATCGTCATAGAAACTAATTATCGACGATTTGGGAACGCACCCGGGTAAATACCCGTTTTGGGAATATTCAAAGGAATATATCGGGTGGAATGATGGAAACTTTCCGAGTCACCCATCACTAGGTGGGATAGATCACCAGGATCAAATGCTGGCATACTACTCATGTGAGCACAAGACCATACGGTGGTACAAGAAGTTAAAATGCTGATGTAGACGACACAATCACACAACGCGAGGTTCAGTTCCAAAATGTCAAGTGCACGTTCTTCAACAATGTTCTCGTAAAAATGATGGCACCACAAGAAAAATTTTACGTCTGTGTAGGCTGTGCTGGATTTCAAAAAAAGTAAGAAGACACTTCTGTATAAAAGATTGTTTTAAAGAGTAACACAACTACTAATTTTATTTTATTTTTACTAAGTTTTGTGTCCCCCTGCTGGGCAAAGGCCACCCCTTTTCTCCTTCCAAACCTCTCGATCATGTTTTTTTTTAATCTTCATTTTGATTATTTTTGTTTTGTCATAATTTCAACCATTTTTCCACTAAAATATTATTTACTTACCTGCAATCCATTAAAATCGTTGATTCTGCATGACTCTTGAGTGACTTTTATTTTTGATAGATCGTCTTGACATTAGTTTATTTTCATGTAATTAATGCAACTTAGGGCCGATTTTTTAATCATCAGTTAACTTCTATCTGAGGAATAAATATGGCGGTTTGACATATTTTCTATACAAAAGCTGGCAAAACGTCAAACATATTCTTCAGATAAAAGTTATCTGGCGATTGAAAAATCGGCCCTTATTGTAATACATTTTTTTTTAAAGAGTATATATGGCGTTTCTTGCCTCCTCTTCTCCATACGAAACTACCTAATGGGTAACTAGATTCAATATTATTAATTTTATTTATTGGTCTACCAACGATTGTTTACACCAGTTATGGGCAAAAAAAACAAGCAAAAACAGACAAACAATAGTGTACAATCAGTTAAAGGTAAACTCAGCATGCAAAACGAAGGTTGTACGTACGATAGAGAAAAAATTCAAACAAAATTACCCCAATTTACATCAAACACTAGTATCTAAATTGTTACATGTAATTTAGATCCTGAAACAGAGAACAAAGAAGAAAAAAAAACAACAAAATGGTAAATTAATCCTTATCTAGGTTTTTCAATGTCTTCGCTTTTAAACTGTATAGCGAGTCAAAGTGCAAGTCGATTAGATCGCTACATTCATTAATTATTTTGCTTAACCTCGCGACAGGGGAACTAGCGCCCAAGACTGTTCGTCGGAGCGGTGGACAGAGTGGCGTAATTGGAATTGTTACGAGGAATCCTTGAAGGCACACGAAATTTAAAAGAATTTAGTAAGTACTTATCTTATTTTATCATGTAATTGACGTTCAAAAGTGCCTTTTAATGGTCTAATTGGGGGGGTTTGTGTTTGCAAATTTATGGTTTGGTTTCAGCAACACGCTTCGCTGCTTACTGCTTGGCTTGGTTTTGTAAACGCAAACCTACCTTGTCTCCTCCATCAGAGGTAGCAGGGTGGCATGGTCTTGAGGGAGAGCGCAGCGGTCGTGTAGATCCTCAAGGCAAGTCTGGTGATGTTCCTTCCCGAGGTTGCTCCCCGTTATTGGTCTTATTCCATATGAATTAGACGTAACAGAAATCACCGGGCGACTTACCTCAGGGGTGGCGAGGTCATGCCCCTGGGTGTTCACCATCAAACAAGAGCAGATGATGGACAGCAATGACCTCCCGCGTGTTTGTGCCGTGCGCGGGGACCCGTACAGAGGGATGAAGGAATCCTGGTGGTTTAGTGGAGCAGGTTGCACACAACACACCACTTTGGCCCGGATTTCCTCTTACACGGGAGGTAGTGGGGTAGCTACCCACTATCAACCGGCTGAGGCATCCCATAAGCGGGATGTCAAGCGAGGAGCGGTCTAGCGGGGGAGGGCAGCCGGCGTGGCGTGGGGTCTCGGGATGAGTTGCGGCATAGTCTCGTGTCGTATACAGTCCCGTGATCCTCCGTCGCGTGCGGGCTCGTCAATTTCTTGCTAGGCTGGTCCTATACCGAAGGAGTAGCTCTGGCGATCACTCGTTGAACGGGCGACGTCCCCGATTGAGGGCTCCGTGGCGGGTGGAGAGCTCCAACGGTGAAGTAGAAACGTCCAAACCCATGGATAAAGAGACAAAACCGACAACAACCAAACCACAAGCTGCGTCCCGCTCGTCGGATGCGCTAACAAAAACCATTGCACCTAGGGCTGCGTCTTCTGATGCGCCATCTACATCCAACACAGGGGTTGCGTCTCAAGATGCACCTAAGCGGCAACTGTCTAAGGTCGCACACAAAAAACAAAAACGCTCGGCTGCGTCCAAGGATGCGATGAGGAAGGCAACCGCAAAGGATGCGCCGCAACTGGCTGCGTCCCGAGCGATCCCAACCTCACCTGCGTCCACGGATGCGCCCCCTTTTTTTTTTTTTTTCACCTGGAGAAATGCTCATGCATACTACACTACCACGGGGAGATAGTGCAGTTATGTGGGACTCTAACCCACTAAAACTCCACGGTGTCCTCCTCTGCCGCTTACGGCGGGAACACGGGCACGCGTTAGCACTCATCCGTGAACCCGCCGCGGCCGTCCGTTACCGGACCCTCCTCTGGGGAGTACTCCCCATCACCGGCGCACCAGAACACATAGCACGCCGTGACCACCCCAGGGACCAAACCAGCACATGGGCGCCAGACGACCCCGTGTCTGGACACCCTTGGTCCCCCTGTGACGGGTCAGAACATTGGCCCCGCCGCCTGCCAATTTTCGGATGCAGAGGATAGGGAGAGCGGCCAACGCAATACCGGTACTCCTCTTCCCCTGCAGCCCCACCGCGTCCGCCATCTTACGGTGGCGACCCCATCAAGGCCGCGGAAGGTAGGGAGAGCGGCGCACCGTAATACCGGCACTCCTCTCTCGCCGCGGCCTTCAACCCTCAGCCGCGACGCCCCCGTTACGACATCGCGGCAACAACAAGAACTTCCGGACATTGTACTAGCCTCGGCATACCTGCCAGGCGATGAGGACGTGCCTCTGCCAGAGCTCGCCTTACTGGTTGAGTACTGTGAAAAGGAGAAACTGGAACTAATCATCGCGACAGACTCCAACGCGCATCACACGCTCTGGGGTAATGTTAAAACCAACAATCGAGGTGAGGAAATGCTTGATTTTATTCTTAGTAATAACCTTGTTTTACTTAACAAGGGCTCCGAACCTACCTTCATAAATGCGAGATCACAAACAGTAATAGACTTAACTGTAGCAACCATAGGCATATCTAACTCCATACAGGACTGGCATGTGTCCACCGAGATATCATGCTCAGACCACAGATGGATCCGCTATACCATTAACTTCAACCTAACCAAACCACAGCCAAGAAGGGTTCCTCGCAATACGGACCAAGTCAGGTTCACTAAACTCGTCGAGGCTGAACTGAGTAGAGTTCCCGCCCTTCCAGCTGAAATACCAGTAACCAACTTAGACGAACATGTAAACAACATCACACACATACTTCTATCCAGCTATGAACAGTCTTGTCCCCTCACGATACCTAGGCAGGGAGCTCGCCATTCCTGGTGGAGCCCTGAGCTGGAAAGACACCGACACAAGCTGAGAAGACTGTTCAACAGAGCTAGGAACACACGGTCGCCAGTAGATTGGGACCGATATACAACAGCCCGTAAAATATATATAAAACTGATACGCCTCAGAGGAAGAAATAGTTGGAGGCGTTTCTGTACTAACATTGAAAGTAACAACCAGGCAATGAGGGTCAAAACCTGTCTTGCCCAAGAGACAAACCATTCAATAGGATGCCTAAAAAAACCAGCTAACACATACACAACAAACAACGCTGAGACAAGTGAACTACTCCTAACCACCCACTTCTCAGGATGCCAGATTGCCGCCCAGCAAAGCTGGGAACTGCAAAGGGATAGGGCCACGTGCAGCCAAGATTGGGAAGTGGCGTTGGAAGTAATTGACAAAGACAAAATATCATGGGCAATCAACACCTTCCTACCTTTCAAGGCAGCAGGACTGGACGGTATTTTCCCGGCTCTGCTCAGGTGGAGTCAGGATATATTAGCCGATCACCTCGTTAAGGTGTTCCGATCCTGCCTGGCCCACCGCTACATGCCTTTGAAATGGCGGGAAGTAAAAATAATCTTTATACCGAAGCCTGGTAGGGGCGACTACACCCAGCCCAAATCTTTTAGACCTATAAGCCTCTCTTCGTTCTTCTTGAAGACACTGGAGAGGCTGGGGGATAGGAAGATTAGATCCCAGGTTTTGATACAAAGACTCTACATCCTAATCAACACGCCTACTGTGCAGGCAAATCAACTGAATCAGCACTTCATAGCGTAGTCTCACGCATAGGTAATGCTCTTAAAGCCAAAAACCCAACCCTAGGCGCCTTCATTGATATAGGTGCTTTCGACAAAACTAAATTCGTCAGCATCGAACAGGCACTTGCCACACACGGTGTTGCATAGAATGGATTAATAACATGTTAAAATACCGAGCTATTCAATTTACCGTGAACACCACCACACGAGGTATCGTGAGTAGAGGCTGCCCACAAGGTGGGGTGCTGTCACCACTGCTGTGGAATTTAGTCGTAAATGAACTCATTTTAGAGCTCAACGCTAGCAGTCTGTACTCAGTGGGATACGCGGATGACATAGCAATTCTGATTTCAGGTAAATTTGAGGGCATCTTATGTGATCTCATGAGAAAGGCCTTCAAAATAGTCGAGAGTTGGTGCACGAAGCACGAACTATCGGTTAACCCCTCGAAGTCAGAACTAATAATGTTCACCAACAAGAGAACTCTTGGACCTCATAAGCTCCCAAAATTTTTCAACACAGAACTAACATTGAAAGACGAAGTCAAGTACTTGGGGGTGATTCTAGATAGCAAACTGCTCTGGAACAAGCATCTTGACTACAAACTTAATAAAAGCACAATTGCACTCTACCAATGCAGAAAAAATGTTAGGGAAATCATGGGGGCTCTCTCCGAAGATTACTCTGTGGATTTACAAAGCGCTGATCAGGCCAATGTTGGCTTATGGCGCTCTGGTTTGGTGGACGAGGACAGAACTCTCGACCACCATTACCAGACTACAACGCTTCCAACGACTGGCCTGCTCAGCTACCACTGGCTGCATGAAAACCACCCCAACAGCACCCATGGAGATAGCCCTTCAATTAACTCCCCTTGACCTGTACATACAGCAGGAAGCGGCGCTAGCTGCCATCAGGCTAATGCATCTGGGCATATGGGGCAAAAACATTACCAGTCCACACGCTAAAATCCTGGACCGGGCGATTGAGTATCAGCCTCTCATCGCTGCCCCGTGTGATAGAACACCAAACCAACCGATGTTCAACAAGAACCACATTATACAAACAGTTCAGGAAGAAAGGGATCAGTCAGGAGTCAACGAAGTACGCATTTATACAGACGGCTCTAAAACACAAAACGGTTCAGGTGCTGGCGTACACTCCCTTGACCTCAATATTAACTTTCACATACCACTAGGCACACATAATTCGATCTTTCAATGCGAATGTGTTGCCTTAACACAAGCTGCAACAGCAGTAAAGCGCTTAGGCATCCGGAACTATGGCATTAAATTCCTATCCGACAGCCTATCTGTGCTCAAAGCTTTAGGTAGCAAACAAACTAACAACAAACTAATTTTTGAGTGCCATCTAGCTCTGGAGAGTTTATCGACGTCCAATCGTATTACTCTCCAGTGGATCAAAGGGCACAGTGAATCTCTGGGCAATGATGCTGCAGATGAACTTGCGAAGAGAGGCTCTGATATGAGGGTGCTAGGCCCGTACCCACTTCTCCCTTTGCCTTTCTCACAATTTCGTGCGTGGATTCGCCAAAGATCGACCGAACTCCATAACAACAGATGGTCACGAGCAACAGACTGTAGACAGTCAAAATTGACTTTACCAATGATAAACCCGCGATTAACCAAAAAACTTCTCAGCCTGAGTAGAAATAACCTTAGAATAATATAATAGGCACAATTACGGGCCACAACCTTCTTAACAAACATCTCTTCAACATAGGCGCCACGGACAGCCCCCTCTGCAGGGGCTGCCTTGATGCCGAGGAATCAGCCGCCCACATCATCCTGGATTGCGAGGCCGTGGCTTCTCAACGTGCAGAAATCCTCGGAACAATGAGGTCGCTCCGCGAAGCCTGTGAAGCTCCCAGGAAGCTTCTGTGCTTTTGGGCGGAGCTAGGCTGGCTCTGTTAGCCAGCATCCCCACGCACAACGGACCGAATGGGAGTCTAAGTGCGGAAAAGGGAGTCCCATCATCATGGTCTAATTGAAATAAATGATTTGACTTTGCCTTTAACCTTTGGAAATTCGTCCTGACGTTCTTCATGCATAAACTGCTGGATGAACTTGGATGAAATTTGGCACACATATAACATGTAAAATATAACGCGGCCGCTTAGCGGATAGCCAAGGGCACTTGTTAGAAACTATCAAATATTAGTAGTAAGTAGTATTAGTTTGATTATTCTATTCTATTCTATTTGTATTCTGTCAGCGTCGGCATTGTGCGTTCACATGTTTTCCTGTAAATGGTGCGGCAGTGCAAACATACGGTAACAAACACATACACAACGTTTCGCATTTATAATATTAGTAGGATTAGTAGGAAATATTAATACAAGCACATACATACATATATACATAAATATCAGTGTCCCTTCGTCCAGCATACTCACCATGGAATCCTGATATTTCATGAATGTCAAAAAACTGTTCTGAAATAGTGCTAAATAGTGCCCAAAGGAAAAAAATAGTGCTCTTGTACTTGCGAAGTTATAGCCATAGTTCGATGAGTATGCTGGACGAAGGTTTCGCCCAGCATACTCACCTCCGTCCGGAGAATCTGTATACGCTTCAAACATAATTCATACTTCAAAAAATAGTTCCCAAATAGTGCCAAACGGTGCCCAAAAAGAAAAAACAGTGCTCGAATAACTTCGGAGTTATAGGCTTCGTTCAGTGAGTATGCTGGGCGTAGGTTCTACGCCCAGCATACTCACCTCAGTGCGCGAATATCGAACGAGCTATAGGTACAATTTACGTCTCAAAAAATTGTGCTTGAAATAGTGCCCAATATCAGTCCAATTTTTGCTTGACTTTTGACCTAGAAAACCATTAAATTTGATTGTAAACTTCTACATACATTACATTGAGTACAGTCGAATACAATATTATTAACTTTCTTTCTAACAATTTTTGTCTTGTGTAAATTATTAATTGTCTATGTAAGGGAGTATTTACTTTAGAATCGCAATATTAATAATTACACATTATTTTAATAATACTTTATAATAATATGATTAAGCCTTCGCGCGTCGCATGGGACCCCGGTAGCTAGGAACAATGATTTTATATATTTTGTCTAGATCACGGCGCTTGAAGGATTAAGATATCAAATGAAGTAAATCATGCATGAAAAATAAAGTTGCTGTTATTAATGCTTACATTACAACTGACAAAATTATTCAAAATAATCATTTTCCGGATCAAGGACGGTACCACAACGTTTACGGAATTGACCTGTATTCCTCATGTGATAAAGTTCAATATAGTGTGGCAGTAATGGATGCACGTACGGTCAATAGGTATGGGGCTTACGACGCGCGGCGCCCGCGACGCAAATGAATATGTTTATGTTTAAATACTAGATGGCGCTGCCCTAACATCTTACGATTATTAGACAAGACTGATCTGTATTTTGAAGGTGATAAGGGTCCATTTTGTGTCACAAAGCAATCGAAACGAACAAGCGCTTCTCAGTTTCTTTGTTTGTTTACTTCGTCGCACATCATTATAATAACGCCGGCTTTTGAGTTTGACTACATAGTGGGTTGCAAAACCAATGTGTTGGTGATGTCATTATTTACCTATATAAAATTGTGTATCTAGTACGTAATCAATATAGGAGCTGCACCCAAATCAGTAAGTATATTTCAATTTATAATAGTGGCATTTAACTAAATTGATTTTACACTCATTCATTAATTGCACTGTAAAACTAGGTAGCAAGCGAGTTGTTTTTTACAAAAACACGTTCATTTTTTCGTTGAATATGACACTGTACACTTAAAATTAAGGACATGCTTAAGAAGTTTTAAAAATGGGTACCTACTTAGTTACTTTTTTAAAGGTTTGATGTAGGTAGGTACACACATAATAACGTAATGTAACTTGTTTATCTAATTGGATCTCAAATACCTATTTATATACCTACTTCTGCGGAGGCCTGGTTTTATCCTCCAATTCTACTGGAAATGAAACACTGTCTTATTTGCTAGGATATAATTTACTTTTCTTCAATTTTTTTATTACAAGCTTGTCCTCGTTACCCGTCAGGATCTGTTCTCGTCTTAAGTTCACGTTAGTTACATTTCAATATCGAAATAGGTAGAATCAGTCAGCGCGAGCGTCGGTAGTAAGTATAAACGTAACTATAGAATTAACACAGATGTATTTTTTAGATAATATGACGTGAAGTGAAGACTATTACCGATTGTCATCCGGCGAATGCACTTAAACTTTTAAGTGTCGTCAACCTATTCATCACATTTTCTATGGGAGTTGTGACTTCGGGAAATCGTCTTCAGCCTCGTGTTTTGCCCCTTCGCTATTTATAATAGAAATCACGCTAAAATAATGGAAAACACGTAAGTGCTTAAGTACCTTTAGAGGAAGGCTGGAGCCTGTCATACCTATATTAAATTATTTAAATACGTGTTATTTTCAGATTATCTTGAAGACACAATGTTTACCACGTTAGAAGACAACTTTTTCTGACTCGTACTGCGTGAGCGGTGGGGCCCGTTATGTTTTTTACATCTATAGTTGGTATTTTCAGGTAATATAGGTAGTATAAGTACACAAGTGTTCATAATGTTATTGATGTTGATTTATATGTTAGTTAGTTAGTTGTTATTTCATATTATGTTAATATTGAAAACAAATGGCATAATAATTTGTGATAATTCTTGTGAATCTAACGACATGGATCAGCAAGGAAAACGAGGGCCTAAACCAAAGGTTTCATTAGAAACGCAAAAATTAGTAATTTCAGAATTCAAAGATGACTTTTTTAAAAATATTCCTTCCGCAAATGACTCAATTTATAAACAAATTCAAACACGGTTAAATTACAAAATGAGTATTAAATCAATCATATTAAGCATAAAACGAAATTACGAATACTTTTTTGGTGTTGATAAAAAAGAAATAATTCGTAATAATGATTCTAATTTGATAAATCAAAAGTCTACATCGTCATCAAACGAAAGCATTAAGCGCTCGTTCAGACACGGCGGGAACCGCGCGATTATAGAATCGCATGGAAATCGCGCGGGTCTTATTTATATGAGTTAGTTAGTAATCGTTCAGACATAACCGCGCGGTTAATCAAGCCGCGCGGTTACCGCAACCCAACCGCCAGAAAATAGAATCGCGCTGCTCCCGCGCGTTTCTATTACAATGGAGTCTTTACTTCGCGTTCAGTTGCGTTGCGGATACCGCGCGGTGAGCACGTCACTGTTCGTGAGTTCGCCATGGATCGTTTCGACACTGAACTATTTATTGATGAGGTGGAGAAGAGACCTGCAATATGGGACATTCAGTGTGATGATTACTCAAATAAAATTATCAAGAACCGAGCTTGGCAAGAGTTGGTGGAGATATTTGGAAATTGCGAAGACACGGTGGAAAAAAAGAATATTTTAAGTAAGTAGGTTTATTCACCAAAAAATAATTGACAGAATTATGTTATAATTATTGTTATGAAGCGTATATTATACTCTCCGTATACTTTAGGTACTTAAATAAATATAAACAAACTTCGGCTGCTTTATGCAGACATTTCGAGCATTTTTCAAATGAAGGTCACAACGGTATTACCATATTTCGTTTGTTTACATTTAGTTATGTACCTAAACATTACAAGTACGGTATGTTAGTTGCAGCTATATCTTTGTGCCTTGCCATGGAACACGCCCATCGTTCACAAAGTAATGAGCGAATTTATCTCTGATATTCAAAGATGACGGTGTCCCTCTTCCCGCATGCAAGGTATTGAGATTAGTCATGGGTGCATTATATAAAGTATCTTTAAATTTTAGACCATCTCTAGTCCGCACATAGTTATGTAGAACACAAGAAGCTTTTATTATATCTTCGGCAAAATCTATGTTTACATTTATAGGCCTATGAAAGATGCGCCATTTGTTCGCCAAAATACCAAAAGTGCACTCAATATTACGTCGGGCTCTCGATAACCTATAGTTAAAAATCCTTTTTTCATATGGTAAACATTTGCCTGAATATGGGCGCATTAAATTTTCTGCTAAGCCGAAGGCTTCATCTCCAACTATAACATAAGGCATTGGTGTTAGGTCTACATTAGATATTGGTTTAGGTGTTGGTATGTTTAATGATTTTTCTGTCAGGCGTTTATAAAAAACCGAATTTTTAAATATAGCAGAATCACTGCTTTTGCCATAAGCCCCAATATCAACATAAGTAAAGCAATAGTTGGCGTCGCAAAGTGCTAAGAGCACTATGGAAAAGTAATGTTTATAGTTATGATACAAAGAACCCGAATCAACAGGCTTTATAACTCGGATATGCTTGCCGTCTATAGCACCAATGCAATTTGGAAAATTTGCATATCTCTCAAAGTCTCGTGCTATTGTCTTCCAGATATCTTCAGTCGCTTCGGGCATGACTATGTTTACCAACTTATTCCACAATGATTTACATACTTCGCGGACAATTCCAGTAATCGTCGATTTTCCTAGGCGATAATTGTAGCTTAGTTCTCCAAATGAACAGCCCGTACCAAGATATCTGAAACAATAATGTTATTATTTTTAGGTACACAACTCCAAAAAAAATGGAAAAACATACGAGATTGCTACAATAAAGAATACAAAAAAGAAAAAACAACTCCTTCTGGTTCAGGTGCTCGTAAAGGAGCCCGATATATGTATTTTTCAAGATTATCTTTCCTGCAGAATAGTGTAAGTAATAAAGACACTACAACTAATATTGAAGAACAGAATGAAAGGCAAAGTGAGGAGACAAGTGAACTAAACGCCAATGCAACCGAAGCCACTGAAATACGTCCCCCTAAACGTAAGAAAACACAAGTGCCAGAAGAAAAAATAGCTGTTTTAATAGAAAAAAGTATCGAGACACGAAAACATTTTCAGAATGAACTTCAAGAAAATAGTATTACCAAGCAAGATGACGACAAACTCTTTTGTTTGTCGTTATATAAAGAACTCAGAAAAGTACCAGAAAATAGGCGTTTAGCAACCAAAATTGAATTACTTCAAGTGATACAAAAAGGACAAAGCTTACCACCCCCTGTTCGCTACAATACTCAGCAGATCACACCTACGTATTGGCAAGGACAACAGTATACAAGCCCGCAAGGATATTTTACTACATCTGGATCATCTCCTCCTGTTCCGGCACCGTCACCGTCACCATCGCAATTTAGTTCTGGCTCTCAGTCCTCTACAGTTATAGAAAATATTTATGCTGATTTTGAAGAACAATAAATAAATCTTACCTTAAAGTTATTACGAGTTTCTCTTCCGGTGACACGCTTGGCCTCAAATGCGTTTCAGAGCATGAAATATCTTGCCTGATCAGTTCAATTAGTTCATCAAAAGATTTTATTGACATTCTCAAATAGTCAAAAAATTTGTTATCATACATTCTTAATTTGGGATATAATGTTACGAACTGACCATGTACTAGTCGGTCACGTAATATTGGATGCACCCAATACCGCCTTTTTCTTTTCTTTTTTTTAAGGAGCAACCACAGTAAACACACTTCTTCGTCGACCTCCATTTTGAAACTGACGCTAACCCGCACGAAATCGCATACTAACCGCGCGTGTCTGAATAGCTTCACAATTTTGCGGTTTGAAACCGCGCGATTCGTAAACGCACGATTCCCGCATGTCTGAACGCAGGCTAATAGTGTTTCGGAGAACACCAGTACGCATACATTTTATATGGATACAATAACTTGGGATAGTATTAAGCCTCAAAGGTATTTTTATCACCGAAATAGCAAAATCGCCCCTGGTAGTCTGTATAATGTCAGACGTAAATTAAAACCAAACCAATGGACTAATGTAATTCAAATGCATCTATGGAAAGAAATAAGATCTTTATGCACTTGGTGTTTTAAAAATAATATTGTGAAAGACAATTACGAAATCAAATGCACAGGATATTGTAATCAATGTCACGCAAAAATAATTATAACAACTAACTTAGAAACGGAAAATTTAATTAAACTAGAATGTTGCATAATTAATGAAAATAAAAAGTACTCTCATAACACCAGTAAAAAAAACCGATTACGGTATTACCAAATAAGGGAATTAGGTGAAAAATTACAACACGAAGCAGCAGCTTCTATAAGATATAAATTAGCCTCAACTTTAATGAAGAAAAATGACAAGGAACCTCCAGTATTGCCAAAATTACAAACACTACATCGAATTAAACATGAAAATAAAAAAGTTGATGTTTTCCATCCCAACCCAATATTGTCACTTACTTGTATGTGTGTTTCACCACCTTTTGATAAATGTGTTAGATATGTTTCTGCTTTTCCATTTTATACATTTTACTGGACGGACGATCAAAAGAATTATTATAAAAAATGCCAAAAAGAGTTTAATTATATTAGAGTTTCTATAGACGCAACAGGTTCTATATTTAATAAAAATCTTCGGCCTGTCGTCAATGAACACACACAACTATCTCAAGAGTCGCAAAGTCCTATATTTTTGTATGTTATGATGACAGATACAACCGTTAAAAGTAGCGTGCCAATTTCACAGTGTATATCAGAAAGTCACTCTTTAGATACTATTGCTAGCTGGTTACAATCTTGGTTGGCTAATGGAAAACCTCCAAATGAAGTAGTAACTGATGATTCCGCAGCTTTAGTAGGTGCGGTGGTAAAAGTATTTTGTGGTTATAAATCCACCTCTGACTACTTAAATACATGTTTTAATATTTTAGAAAATAGAACCAAAAAAATTCCAACCTGTTATGTTCGCCTTGATACTTCGCATTTCATAAAAACATTGTACAATCAAAGTATTTTCAAAAATATAGACACTAGAGTAACAAAATTTTTTGTTGATTGTATGATTCTGATTAAAAAATGTGTTTCATACGGAGAGGTAAAGAAAATTATAGAAAATGTTTATATTATAGCAAATAATAAACACCGCGGCAGTAGAAATGGAAATTTAACACGGTGTGAAACGGCGATTTTAGAATTAAAAAACCGGATCAAAACTAATTTGCAGGAATGTGAAATACAAAATGTAGATTCGGAAAATCACGTTCCAATTAAACATTCTTTATGGGAGGGATTAGATAAAGAAGAAAACCCGCTTCTGAAAATGTATAAAGATCTTGAGGAGAAAGAAGATTTAATTAAACAATTGTGTGATGAAGAAACTGAAATCGAAAATATTTATTACTTGCCGGAAATAAAGGACACTTTGATTAGGATTCTTAAAAAACTTCCACTATGGGGAAATATAATGATGACTTATTTTAACAGTAATTATTGTACTCCAACCAGTTCAAATGTAGAAAGTTATATGAAAGACGTAAAAAAGTTATTTTTTAAAACAAATTCAAATAAGTACCGCGTAGATGAGTTTATTATTAAACACGAGCCTTTGATAACCGGTTCCATACGCTTAGCCAAAAGTGACTTGATTGATGTTCAAGAAGGAACTGAAAATATTGTCGATGAAAAAAATGAAATAAGTGACCATAACACACCACAAATAAATACTCTCGTCAATGATGAATCATTTTATGAAAACTCAATTTTTAGGAGCGAACCAAATTATATTGAAGACTGGCGGGGACTGGTGTCTAAACAGAAGAAAAATAAAAAACGAATCAATCGTCGTACAAAATTACATATTTTACAAAACGGCAGTGTTTCTACTTCAGGAACATACAGATTCACGTTTATTAATACGTGTGCTTTTGATTCCGTGGTCCAAAGTTTTTCAATTGCATATTTAGATAGACCTAATATTAGAAAATATATCAATGATAAAAAAAACGATCTTTCACAACTGACCAGAAGTTTGATCACGTATGACAATCTAAAGAAAATCACTAAGAAGGCTAGAAAACCAAAAGATATTTACACTACTCGTTCTAAGGTATTGGCTAAAATATATGATACTGTGGAATCCGATTTTAGTAGTTGCAAAAATTGTGAGTGTAATGTAACTTTTATAATAGATAACATACAAAGTTATGGTTTTTATAGTGCTAATAGATACTTAAATTGTACAAACCAGAACTGTGAAATCAATAAAGGTTCTGGCACAAAATGTAGTTGGATTCCAATAAATGTAAACATATTGACGACTCAAGGTATTGGAGCCCTTAATGAAGCTCTATTAGTAAATGATACTGAAAGGAAATGTAAATACCAATTATGTAACGGTAAAAACGCATACAAATATGAAGTACTAGACTTCGTATTTATTGAAATTAATACTTCAATTGAAATAGAAATTGATGAAATTCCTAAAGAGATCATAATAAACGGTGACACCTTTAAAATTCTGTCGGTAATAGATTTTACAAATGGTGAATCAGGACGCATGGGGCATTACAAGTCAAAGTGCTATCGATTGCTAAAGAGAACTTGGAACTGCTATGATGACCTTAGTAAAAAAGTTTGTAGTAATTCCCAATATACTGTACCACACTGCATTATTTATACGCGAATGTAAGATGAAGATCGGTCCTAACTTGTTAGTTCCTATTTTGTTATTGTTTGTTTGTTTTTTTTTTGTTCTTGTAAAAGTTATTTTATTAATAACTTACAGAAATGTGATTATAAACTGTGATTGTTAATTTGTAATTACTATAGGGTATTTAATATTAATAAAAAAAACGTGATTATAAACTGTGATTGCTCAATTTATACTTATTTGTAAGATAATTTTATTGTGATTAAAACGTTGTAGCAGTAAAACAAAGTACAAGTACCTACGTGTTATATTTTAGAAAGTTTTACCAATATTTGGCTAAACATTTTTTTATATGTATATTATATACAATATTAAAACTACAATTTTTTCTATTTTCATTGATTATATTATGAATGTTAACAAAAGCTGTGAACTAGTTAACTAGAATTCTGATTACTTTGGCCCTTTAAATAGTAATAAATAACGTAAGTAATTAAAAATGTTTTTTATTGCTAAACCTTTCATTGATGAAACTATTGGAAAGAGTTTTAAAAATTTGTATAACTATGTCACAGTACTAGTTTTGACTGGTTATAAGTTTTGCCTGCAACATATATACAAAAAGAAACTGTATAATTTCCTTTTTACAATTTTTCAAGATATTAATTTTATTGGCTGCAAATGACTGTTTTTATTCAGACAAACACACAATGCAATGAAGTAATAGACTTCATTTACGCTTAAAGTTTCATTCATTTATTATTATTTATAAAATATATAATAATGCATTTAATCGAAAGTTTTTGACATGTGAGAAAATACCATAATTATTTCCAATAACATGAAGTCTACAATTAGAAAGTTTAATATTTTTGTCCAAAAACATGTGTCGACGACTGTACCCCATTTTACGTTAGTATGTAGAAGTTTACATTAAAATTTAATGGTTTTCTAAGTCAAAAGTCAAGCAAAAATTGGACTGATATTGGGCACTATTTCAAGCACAATTTTTTGAGACGTAAATTGTACCTATAGCTCGTTCGATATTCGCGCACTGAGGTGAGTATGCTGGGCGTAGAACCTACGCCCAGCATACTCACTGAACGAAGCCTATAACTCCGAAGTTATTCGAGCACTGTTTTTTCTTTTTGGGCACCGTTTGGCACTATTTGGGAACTATTTTTTGAAGTATGAATTATGTTTGAAGCGTATACAGATTCTCCGGACGGAGGTGAGTATGCTGGGCGAAACCTTCGTCCAGCATACTCATCGAACTATGGCTATAACTTCGCAAGTACAAGAGCACTATTTTTTTCCTTTGGGCACTATTTAGCACTATTTCAGAACAGTTTTTTGACATTCATGAAATATCAGGATTCCATGGTGAGTATGCTGGACGAAGGGACACAAATATCAGGCATCAGCGCAGCTGTCTCCCAGAACATGTTGCATAATACTATCCAAACGTCAACGCAAGCGGTGTGTTGAATGGCACTTATGATTTAAATTCTGTTACCAATGCCACCAACACATTTGTTGGTTTTACCAATTTTGGGTGGGTTTTATTTATTTAGGGTTATTTTAAATTAAAAAACACATTTAATTGTGTATTTTCTATTGTAATCATAAAAAATATTAAGTGGCACCCAGGTGATGTTTTTAAAATTTAAGTGTCAATGAATGGGTATATCAAAACCTTCTTCGATAACATATCTAACTACAAGTAATATCATGATAATAAGATCACTCAAAACTTAAAGTGCTTTTTTCTCATCATTACATATTGTGCACTTATCCGGTTCTGCCAGAATACCCTCGATATGTGACATTGGAAAAATCAGCCCAATTATTCAAGTCAAGAATAAAATAATGTGTACAACATTTTAACATTTCAAAGTGTCAACTATATTATGATAATCCTTGACTGAAAAAAGACGGATGCAAACCATCGCTCTGGTGCAAGTCAGTTTTACAAACAATTTCAACAGAAACAAGAAGCCCTAAGATAACCCTCTGAACATGAAACCATTTCCAAATACTACAATTAGTGTGAAATAAAATTTAAATTCGACAGATTTTGTATGGTGCAACTGGCAAAATATTATCATGATTATTCCTCAGGTCAAGAATAAAACAATGTATACAACAACAACAATCAGAATGTCAACGATGTTAATCTTTGGCTGAAAAAACAGATCAATCCAATTGGTGCAAGTCAGTTTTAAAAACAATTTCAATAGAAACAAGCCTTGAGGAACCAACCTACTGACGGTGTTAATAAAATGTCTGTATCACCTTTAACTCTATATTCCTTAAATTTCTTGTAACAGTATGAAGTAGCAGGCTATGCCTTCAACCCCGAGCTTTTTGAGCTTGCACTCAGACGTATCTGTCAGGTGCGAAACGACAAGACCCTACCCTTGGCCAAGAACCCTGAAGACTCCATCGCCCAGTAGCTCATCTGGGACCCCGAACCCTGACCGGAAACGCTCTCATACCTCGAGCGCCAATCAGACAACCAGGGCGTGATCTCGTCCCACACGAACATCCATCTCAGTGTCGCTACCATTGGAAAGGTCTTGTTACAGGACCATCCGACGTGAAGTAGACGACACCGCGCCTTGGGCCTGTTACGGGTTCAACCGCTACGCCGACGTTCCCCAAAACTGGAGCGTCTCACACCACCAACCATCTCACAGACTAGGTATTAAATCAACCTAGTCTTATATTGCCGAGCGACGCACTGACCGAGGTACTACTGTAGTTACTCGCTGTTACTAGTTATGGGGACCGTCACATTTCTAACCCATTATTGAGTAATTCAATATATTATGAAACTGCGAATTTACTGTCCGAATGCAAACATGAAATTAAAATCAAGTGACCGACAAAAACTAAAAACGAAAGTTCAGAATAATGCACCACATTTTTTTGCCATTGTTTTGTTCCTCGCTGTCACCAGTGTGACCACCTTATAAATAAATGGCGAATTTGCCACAGACTAGGGATGGCGATCTGATATCGATTAATCCAAGAATCGATTTTTCAGGCCAAAAAGATCGATTTTTAAATCGATATGCGTACTGAATCGTTCCAGTGAATCGATGTTTCACCTTGAAAATCGCCATTCGATTTTTTTTTTTGTTTTGGAGCGCCTTTTTTCAATTGCCAGCAACATCGCAAGTGATGAGCGGAACCGCTTGGATCCCAGTAGACTTGACAGACTATGTTTTTAAAAACTAGATATGAAGCATTGGGAGCTTTAACTTTTTCATGTAATAAATATATTTTGAATATAAAAGTCTTTTTTCATACCTGATCTGACTTTGATATGGTAATAAAAATGATTGTTATTATGGAATACCCTGAACTAAAAAAAATTGACTGACTACTGATAACTTGATAAGAGATCATTTATTATGTTATGTTTCTTGTTTTTCATAAAATGGATTTATATGAAGGGTCAGGACGGCCTGGGGACCCTTCACCAGAACTCATCTTCTTCTAATTATGTAGGTAGGTGGGCGCGGAAATAGAAATAAATGACTTCAAATCACAATCGACGTGTTTTAATCAGCATTCACAGGAATCACGATGTAATTAGGTAATTAGCGATTACTACTATACGAAATCAACTTAATTAAATCTTGAAATAGCGTGATGACGAAGATTCTGAGCGATTCGTCACAAGCGTGGTGCGCGGGCGCAGTCTTGTTCAAAAGTGAGTTTAAGATCGCCGCCCGCACTACCATCGACAATGACGCTTCGCTAGGTTGACTTTGACAGCTAAAAGTCAACCTGACGTCTGACGTTAACGGATGCGCCGTCATATAGAATAGAATAGAATACTCTTTATTATGTACACCATACAGGGTTATTTTGCAACCACCATCCAAATTTTAAAATCGAGGACTTATAATTAACTTATTTTCATATGTGAAACATTATAATCAAATAATAACAAAAACAAAAAAAAAACATTCAAAAGAAAATATCCGAAAAATAACAGAATGTAGAGAGACACAGCAAGGTTATTGACCTCGCTCGCTGCGAGTGCGACTGATGTAGGTACCTACGCGTTCTTAAAAGGGTTGATTCCAATTTTCCCTTCATACTTTACGGGCTTAGGACCGACATAATAAAATAAGGAATGTGAAATTATTAGTTGTTATTATGGCGTATTTAAAAAATTGGAATCAACTAGCTATTTACAATAATTAAACTTACCAAATAAACTCGATTAACCTACAAATCACGTGTACTTCAGCAATTGTTCAAAATGGAGTCCGTTTCTCTCAATACACAAACGTGCACGTTTTTCTAAACTATTTTTTAATAAGTTTAAAGTATCTGTTTGATTTTTAATGTCATTAAATGCTATTATTATTTTACTACGGAGGTCCTCAACACTTTGTGCTGCTTCAACGTAAACACGTCTTTTTAGGCACTCGCGAATTAATTCCTCGTCTTTGTAAACGCGGTAAACTTTCTGTACGGTACATTCTTTGCGCACTATTTAAACTTTCGCCACTTAAAAGATAACACCTGACCATTTCATAATACTCTGCATTAGAATAAAAAGTCGCCATGTGTGCGATGATGATCGAACGGAATTCTGAAGCGAAAATGCAGCGAGAGTGACAAAAAAATATGGCACACGTTCACACGTAACTAGGTCACGGTCAACTGACAGCCGGCGCGGGCGCAGGGCCGATCGGGGGCTGCGCGGGTTGCGACGTGTGAGGGAGGGGGGCGTAGTGCATGTTGTTCTTTCCCGAATTTTGAGGTAAGCGCGTGTGCGGTCATACAGTTCAACAACCTATTGTTCAACTGTATTTATTCCACACGTTGTGATTTTAGTAGCGGATAATGGTGAAAATCATGTAATTTTTTTTATTTTTTTTTATTTCATTAATTGATAAGGTTATCGATTCTAAATCATTTCTGAAAATTTGGATGGTGGTTGCAAAATAACCCTGTATAAACATATAATATACATACACATTACAAACATACACTAACACACACACACACACACACACACACACACACTTAAATACACTTATATTTATATTATAAACGCAAACTTGAAAAAAATCGATTTTTTAGAAATCGATTTTTTAGACCTCGATTTTTTTGTGAATCGACACATCCGCTTACAATTCAGATCGATTTGAAAATCGATCTTTTTCGGAAAGAATCGCCATCCCTACACAGACAGACTGAGCAAAAAATCTACCACACTTGGCCCCAGAATTGCCCAAAAAAAATGCCTTTATGGAAATGGAAAAAAATTAAATTCATTGAACTTTCTTTAATCAACAAAAATATTTAACAATTTTCGTGTTATCTAACTAGGCTGAAGGCGGGTGATTATAAAATATAGACTTCTGATTCTAAACGATACTTTAATTAATCTCAGGATAACCTCTCACAATCAATATCAAGCCGTTAATGCCGCCCGCGGCCCGAGCCTGCCGCTCGCGGCAGTCACCCGTGATCCCTCCAAAAAATGTTGACACCGTCGTCCGGTAGAGCGTGCTGTCTCGCTCCCACCGGTCGTTGTGTTGCCAACACGGCCATGCTGCATCGTGCCTGCCCCTGGCACGCCAGCTCACGCCTGGTAAACCAATTCTATGGTACACAGGCAGGTGACCGCTCCTGTGATAATGTACTGGAAACATATATAATTTATATGATTAGTATTTTGTTACATTGTCTCTCCAAACCGACTCGGTCATCATGACGTCCAACAGTACAGAACACTTAGTTATTTAACTTAACCCTAATGCGAAGAACTCCCTTTAGACTTAGGTCGATCAACACATGAAGGACTAGTTAACTATTTTATCTACATGATCCTCGGTCTCTCTCTAGGCGTTCCTTTAGGCTTAGGATACGTCCGTCTACCTCTACTAGGTGCTCCTTTAGACTTAGAATACACCTAGTTAGGTTTAAATTGATCCGAGAATCAAGTGATTTCTAATCCTTACTTAACCTTAATGCGAAGACCTCCCTTTAGACTTAGGTCGATCAACACATCAAGGACTAGTTAACTCTTTTATCTACATGATCCTCGGTCTCTCTCTAGGCGTTCCTTTAGGCTTAGGATACGTCCGTCTACCTCTACTAGGTGCTCCTTTAGACTTAGAATACACCTAGTTAGGTTTAAATTGATCCGAGAATCAAGTGATTCCCAATCCTTACTTAACCTTAATGCGAAGAACTCCCTTTAGACTTAGGTCGATCAACACATCAAGGACTAGTTAACTCTTTTATCTACATGATCCTCGGTCTCTCTCTAGGCGTTCCTTTAGGCTTAGGATACGTCCGTAGTATACTCCGTTAGGGGACCAAGGACGTCAGTGTGAACCACTTTAAAAGGGTACCTCAGGCATCGTCCAAGATTCTATGGGTTGTCTAGGAGACTTCACTATAGTTTCAGTTTTACTAGGGCTAGGCCGTACCTGACCGTTACCAATAAGCCTACCTAGGTATTCTAACTAATTGCAAATTTATTCTTTTTTTTATTATTTTATTTAAATTGATCTACATTCTGTAACTAACTCACACCCTGACTGTAATTTTTTTTATTTTTTTTTTTTATTTAAATGAAAATCGTTTACTTTTACTATGTTTGTAAATATGTGAGCACCATGTATCTATCAGATAATTAATTTATATGTCATGGTTTCATTTTTAATTCTTTTACTTGGCTTTCCTCAAATTCGTCAGTAATACTCTGATCCCTTGGCCTGTGCCATGGCATAAGCCTTAACCTCATGAGCGTACTTGATTCAACCAGAGCCATGTACCATCGTTATCCACATTACAACAATAATCTTTTCCACTAAGAGCCTTAGACACCCGGAAACCCACAAACGAGTAAACCACTCTAACGCCACGGCTCTCTAGCCGACCAGCAATCGCATTGCTCTCACACATCCAGCGCATGGATCCATGTGTATTACGCTATGACTACACACTTTTTACTACGGCCGATAGAGAACCCCTACTCGCGTGGTTCCCACTACTTAGACTTGCTCATAGCTCATTACCATTGTGATCACAATCTACTTCGACTGGTACATGACCTACTGGATCATTCGTAACCTATCGTGAGCGTATTTAAAAATTGCATTGTTTACTATTTTGGGCTATACCTAACAATGTAATCGTTTTTTTGCTGTTGTTTACCAGGGAAGCACTCAGTACCCGAGAATTACGCCTAGGTGTATTCTCACGCAGCGTGCATCCACGACTCGACATGGTTATGACTATAGGCAACGTAAATGACCACTACGTGAACAACAAACTAACCGCGTATTAGAATATTGACATTCAAGCTTCAATTAGATATTGACTGTAATTATCTGGGTCAGAAGGAGCAAAGTTAATAAAAACCTTTAGTGTAAGTAACATTCAAATCACACATATTTTACTACCGTTTATCATGATTTCACATAACCATCTCATATAAACCACAATATACTTTAGAAAATAATGCATTGTTTATATACTTTCTACATAAATTACAAGACTAGCAATAGTTAAACCATAGATTTAACCTCTCAAACGTCGCCGTTACACCATTGGATAATAATAACAATAAAATTCTATTGTGTCTGCTAATTGGACGCGCGAAGGAACACATTCGAACAAAATAACGGTCACAGTTATAACATAGTATGATATTTAAAGAATAGGTACTTATTAAATCAGACTGACTTACAGTAGCTCCTTTCACTTGACTCTAAAACTTGTTCTCTTGGTGGTCCGGGCTCGAATGATCCCCAGCCCCAATGTCCTCAACCTCTTTTTTTTTTTTTTTAAACGTTGAATCCATAGTCACGAATTACAAGCGATCATTGTCAATTGATAGGCAAAGGAAATGTATTCAGTCAGCCAAGTCCACAGACAAAAATTAAAAATGTAGTAAACTAAATGTACTTGTGAAAATGTGTTTTAATACAACCTTAATTCCCTAATACGCGAAATAAAAGAATTAACACGTGGTTGTTTACTTAAAAACACGTACGAAATATAATGTAATCGAGTAGAAACACGTGGCGAATCACATTAAAATGCACAGAAACTAATCACGGACAAACTCAACAACACGTGGTGAAACAATTTTAAACAGTCTCAAAAACACTATTTTCGGTTAAAAAGATGGCGAACGATCTAAATCGCGTGTAATTTAAACTAATACCACTTCTGATGTTATCTAACTAGGCTGAAGGCGGGTGATTATAAAATATAGACTTCTGATTCTAAACGATACTTTAATTAATCTCAGGATAACCTCTCACAATCAATATCAAGCCGTTAATGCCGCCCGCGGCCCGAGCCTGCCGCTCGCGGCAGTCACCCGTGATCCCTCCAAAAAATGTTGACACCGTCGTCCGGTAGAGCGTGCTGTCTCGCTCCCACCGGTCGTTGTGTTGCCAACATTCGTATGCATTATTATACCTATACACTACTTCTTACTTCACGTATCCGCCCGCATTTGCTTCAAACTTCAAACTATGCTTAATTAATAGGAAAAAAAAACAGTTCATTTAACAAATTAAATTTCATAAGAAAACATCAATCGGTTTCTTACTAAGTTTCAACTATAAATCTGACGACCCTGGTTAGGTACTTATCTCCTCTGGTGACCATACATAGATTTTGACGACATCTTTTTGATCATGATTTTATTTGGTTAATAGGATACACAGTCTCCGTGTTCCTTCTTTTGTTGTATTCTCTTCATAATTATTGATTCGTTACACGGAACCGCACACGATAGACATCAAAAGAGAATGAGATTATGAGATGAGGTAAAATCAAAAGTTGATTGGAAACCAAATCAATAAAGTAGATAAGAATATGAACACCATTCTAGTTTGATTTCAGTTCATAAGAAAATAAATGTCTTGTTTTATACAGAATACTTTTTATATGGTAATTTGTTATTAACGAATTCCATGAACTAAAAAAGTCCCTGATTTTACTGATGACAAATCTTTTATTAGGGTATCTTTCTTGGTTTTCATAAAATGGATTATATTTACATTGTAAATCGAGAATTGAAAAAACAAACAATTATAATTTTTTTTGTCAATCGATTCATCACGATAAGATTTGAATCGATTTAAATTCGATCTTTTTCGGAAAGAATCGATAACCCTTTGAGCGATCGAGTTGAATTAGATTGCCACTGTAAATGAAGAAGCGAGTACGTGATTGACGTCTCTTGTTTAGCATGTATTTGAACCTTATTTTATATTTAAATTCTACTGAAATTATATTTTAATTAATTAGAATAGTCTCAATATACGTTTTCTTGCGAATCTATAAAAAAATCGTCGCGAAACAGAGGTGAAATTGGTAAAAAAACAATAATTCATTCAATTTCATCCAGTCACCAGAGTTCCGTAACTCGAGTTCAACTCGAGTCACATGAATGTCAATCGGAGTAACCTTAAGGCGAGTCTTATCCTGAGTTGGCACATCTCTAACGCCAGTGACAGCTGAATAATCATCCGTCAAATATGACTTTTTTTTTTGGCACTAGATGTAAAATATTATTATGACATTATCACAGAGTGTCGGAGTATTTATTAGGGTTGCCAACTACAAATAACATCAATTATTATTTTATTATTTTTCGGGGGGAAGCGCTAAGGTAGCCCGCGAAATTCAAATTTTCTTACGTTTTTTGCAATTTGCTGGTCAGTATTAAGTTGTACGTTGATTAATATATGAATCGCGGCCGTAAGAAATATGTTTTTACAGAATTATAATCATTAAAGTCATCAACACAACTCTCTAAGACCACGTAAGTCCCAAGAATAACTGTTTCATGAAATCATCATTCTTTGGACTTACGTGGTCTTAGAGAGTTGTGTTGATGACTGATTATAATTCTGTAAATACATATTTCTTACGGCCGCGATTCATATATTAATCAACGTACAACTTAATACTAACCAGCAAATTCCAAAAACCTCAAAAAAATTGAATTTCGCGGGCTACCCTGGCGCTTTCGCCTTAAATGGAGGGGTTTAAAAATATTATTACAGTAGTTCTGAGTTCCATATTTTTGTCGTATTTATTTGAGCCGAGTTTGATGCTGGTTAGATTTTTCTTGGAATAAAAAACCAACGTCCTATAGAGGTATGAGGAACAGGGTGTAAAGTTCACTCAACCTCCATAGAAAAGGGAGGATCCTCCGACCAGACGGGTGTTGTGTCTGGCGGGCAACTGCCCGTTGATTCATGTCGGGCCGTTGTATCTATGCTAGTTGCGCGGTAAACTCTGCATGCGCGATGCAGGATTTGCGTGACGTCAGTATGACGCGTTGTTTGCACGTGGCGTTGTAGATACCGCTACAGTCCATACAAAAAACATCTCCTTTACCTTAACGGTTATGCATTTATCAAGGTAAATTCAACAAATAATTCCTATTATTGGGCGTGTGAAATGCGAAAAGCCGAAATTTAGCACTGCAAAATGATATTGAAAACAACCGTAAATAATAAAGGTGAACATATGTCATCAAAACTTCCGCAAAATCACAATAACCACACGTAATAAAAAAACAATAATTAAATCAACGTGAAAATTAAAGTATCATTATAAAACGTAACAATTTAATTTTTTTCCTTTCTCATACATGACTCCATAGACTACTAGGCCAGTATGTTATAAGGTTTTAGGGGTTTATCTAACGTTACAGTTAAATTGAAATCTTATTAGATTTTATTTAAAATCAATCAAACTAAAAGTCATTTATTCAAACTAGGCTGAGAATCAGCACTTTTCGGGCGTCAAAATTACGACAGTCCCCCAATTTTTTTTTTCACTAGTGTTGGCTAGTGATCTAAAAATACACAGCCAGTTGAACATTAACTGAAAGACTAAAATAGTTTTAAACCACTGCCGAAGGAGTTTCTGAATTCGACCCGTATTTTATACTTCGAAGTAAATAACAGGTGTTCTATTTCATTAATGAGGAAGAGAGAGAAATTGATAACTTTGCTATACCTTCCTTTGTGTGAGTGTAAGTGTGTATCAGTAACAGCCGCGGTTAAACAGCCTGAGTGGGGACTAATCTAGTGAAATAACAGAAAGAGCCGTGGTACCTTAGTCTTTGAGAGTCTGTAATTTTAAGTAACAGATAAGTTATATTAGTAGGAACAACTTTCATTTGTTATTAAAAAAAAAATGTCTGTTACGGCTTACGCATTAACATTACACACCTAAACGCGGATACAGACATTGCGAGGCATGCGCAGCGCACGGCGCTGATCGCATGCTTCACCGCAATGTGTGTACATACATTTATATTCGTGGTGAGGCTATTCGTTACTCGAGAAAAATTAATATCGATGAGTGTGTTGCGAGGCGTGCGCGGCGCGGGCGGGGCGGTGCGCGGCGCATGACTCACAAAGTCTGTATCCACCTTAATATGCATTGTCATCAAATCAATCTGTCAAAGATCTCTGCGACAGCTTTCAGTAAAATCACGCATATGAAGTTCAGAATTTCATAGTAGTACCTACCAAAGACCTTATATTGTAGAGTTTAAGGTATTTGGTACCTACAGACAGTACCTGTAAATCTCATACTTTATGGGCATGCCGACCTACTTAGTGATGGGCGAGGAATCAACGTGACCACAGACTATAAACTATCGATATTTTAAATAAAACTTAATTTAAAATTAATTAATTTTTGGGAACGGGACGTCCGATTTGATAATATTTGCGAACAAGAGTTTATAATAAATTTACAAGATTGTTCTAGCGATTCAGAAACTGATTCAGATATGGATTTGGGGTGTACTCCGTTACGAGAATAAATCTATTTTATATTCAAATATTCGTTTAATTTAGTATCGTTTGTAATTAAATTAAACCCAATTAAATGTTACATTAGCATCGATAATAGTAAGAAACGTCGATAATTTCTTTCGACAATTTTTTATATCATGACAACTCTAGGAATGTCAGTTTGACTCACAGAGTACTTTTATATATACGGATTACGGAAATTGACTTATGTCGCGGAGATCAAGCTATCTTTTATTCTTTTATGTAATATAAAATGTTGTGTGCAAGATTGATTGAATATTTATGATAAAGCGGTATGATCCAAGACCTCAGTCAGCCTGCCAGAGCAGAGCGAAGGAAAAAAAAAGATTTTTGATATCGTGTCGTGTCGTTGTTGAAGACTTGCAGTGTCGACTGTCAGTTTTGTCTTATAATTCGTAAATAGTTAGTCCTTAGAAATGTATTTATTAGTCTCGTGCTATAGATATTTGTGTATTTAAGTATATTAGAATATATCGAATTTAAAATTATGAGTGATCGTTTTTATTAGAAAACGAGTGAGTTTTTTCTTACGGCTGTCTAGTCTACCATGTCTGGTGGAGAAATAAGTTCAAAACAAGGAAATTTACTTCCGTCTTGTTAGTGCCGGTCAAAAAGTATCGCTGTTGACGTGTGGTGGTTTTTATCAAATAAATTAGTATTTAAATCTCTCTGCCATTAAAATCACAAATATTCAATAGTATCATTGTCATCTTGTAGATTTGTGGATCTCTAGATCATTGTAGGATTTTCCTGAAGGTGTGACAAGTTAAAAACACATCTATGAAAGAAAGAAAGAAGTAACATTTACTTAGCAACAGTCCATGGGCCACTAAATATAAAATATGTAAAAGAGGAAAGTGAAATGCTTTCAAACCAACAGTGAGTGCCTCACGGCTGCATCAAAAAGGTCCAGTTAATTTCATATAATTATACTAGAGATAATATGTCATTTAATAATTTCTGAGTAATACAATATTAAAACATATAAACAATTTAACACAATAATAGTCAACATATCATTTAAAATTAATTCCAATCTAGAACAATAATATTATGGTCGTTGCTTATCATCTAGGTACTCATCGTCGCTGTAATAGCCCTTCCTCAATAAATATGTCTTCAATTTGTTTCACGCACAACGGACCGAATGGGAGTCATAAGTGCGGAAAAGGGAGCCCCATCATCATCATCATTTGTTTTCAAATAAGTTTGCGCTATTTATGATTTTAAATTCTATGGGAAGCTGTATAGAAATACTGATTGGTACTGTGGGGACTTGTGTCTTACGTACCCATCCCTTGCATAGTTTTAAGAATGTAATATTTTTATAGAGGAACTTATTGTAATAATTTTTAGAAAGTTTCATTTTTGTGTTTTTCCCACGTTGAACATCTGCAAGCGATTTAAGTTATAGGTACTATTGTCTTTCATGATTCTTTACTTTTAGTTAAGGTTCTTCATTGTTCTATTATGTTTAGTTGTCTCGTATTGTACCCATCTGCATTTCTCGTGTTTTATTATACTTTTAAAAGGCAGATGTGGATTTGCCGCGTCCTTTGTTTAGTGAACGGCAGATTTGGGAGAGTTTTGGTTCGGAGCTTCAGTCTGTGCTGAACTACGATCGTGCGAGGTCCTCTCTGACCCCCGATCATATTTGACTCGCCGAAGCTCGCCGTAATAGTTTACGGCGAGCTTCGTGCTTCTATTAGTTTTACTCTTCATGTAACATTATTTAATTTTACTTTTTCGTGTCAAGTGTAACTACTAGCTTTAGTTACTTGATATCGTAATAAATTAATCGTTACTTATTTTCAACTTATTTCTGTGTATCACTCGCCCACCCGGTCACGAAAACCCCACAGTGGTGACACCGACGTGATCAAAACTATCAATAGCGTGAGTTCGTGACAGTGCGTAAAGAGTTTCGCGAGTGTTAAATCAAGGTACGTGTTAAAATGGCGAGCGATCCAGCTACCGACGACGTGAAGCATCACCGTCGCAGCAGAGCCGCAATGCGCGCATACAGACGAAACCAGTCGCAGCCGGGAAACGCCAGCGGGAGTCACTAGCCGCGGATAACGCGCATTCCCAGCCAGCCAGCTCCCACGGCTTCAACGGGTATCCTGACCACCAGCATGCAGCGACCGCGCATACCTGGTCATCACCCTCAGCCTCATCAGCAACCTCGGCACAGCACACTGCACTTTCGGCCGGTCAACAAGCAGAGCTCAATTCCTCTCCTGGTCGACGCAGCATCCAGCCTCAACCCGGCGCTGTACCCCATCCGACGCACTGGAGCATAACGCAGCGCCCGCGCCACCCCGACTCACTGGGGACATCTCCGCAGACAGTTCCGACTCACCGTGAACTATGCGGCAACCGGTTCCGACTCACTGGAACCATAACGCAGCGCCCGCGGCACCCCGACTCACTGGGGACATCTCCGCAGACAGTTCCGACTCACCGTGAACTATGCGGCAACCGGTTCCGACTCACTGGAACCATAACGCAGCGCCCGCGCCACCCCGACTCACTGGGGACATCTTCGCAGACAGTTCCGACTCACCGTGAACTATGCGGCAACCGGTTCCGACTCACTGGAACCATAACGCAGCGCCCGCGCCACCCCGACTCACTGGGGACATCTTCGCAGACAGTTCCGACTCACCGTGAACTATGCGGCAACCGGTTCCGACTCACTGGAACCATAACGCAGCGCCCGCGCCACCCCGACTCACTGGGGACATCTTCGCAGACAGTTCCGACTCACCGTGAACTATGCGGCAACCGGTTCCGACTCACTGGAACCTAAGTTGGCCTGGCAAGCATATTCCTCGCCGTTCTGGTAGGCGAGTTCAATTTCCTGATTACTATCAGGCAGGTGTTTCGTGATCTTTATCACTGGTAGGGGGGTACTGTGGGGACTTGTGTCTTACGTACCCATCCCTTGCATAGTTTTAAGAATGTAATATTTTTATAGAGGAACTTATTGTAATAATTTTTAGAAAGTTTCATTTTTGTGTTTTTCCCACGTTGAACATCTGCAAGCGATTTAAGTTATAGGTACTATTGTCTTTCATGATTCTTTACTTTTAGTTAAGGTTCTTCATTGTTCTATTATGTTTAGTTGTCTTGTATTGTACCCATCTGCATTTCTCGTGTTTTATTATACTTTTAAAAGGCAGATGTGGATTTGCCGCGTCCTTTGTTTAGTGAACGGCAGATTTGGGAGAGTTTTGGTTCGGAGCTTCAGTCTGTGCTGAACTACGATCGTGCGAGGTCCTCTCTGACCCCCGATCATATTTGACTCGCCGAAGCTCGCCGTAATAGTTTACGGCGAGCTTCGTGCTTCTATTAGTTTTACTCTTCATGTAACATTATTTAATTTTACTTTTTCGTGTCAAGTGTAACTACTAGCTTTAGTTACTTGATATCGTAATAAATTAATCGTTACTTATTTACAACTTACTTCAGTGTATTACTTATCGCCCAACGCGGTCACGAATTCCGCACAGTACCTACGACTGTGATGAACCATGTTTATTTTCAGTTGGATTGTGTTAGGAAAGTCTTTCCTGTGTGTATTAACATAACTTGTCATTGGCCATCAGTTTCAGATTTGTGCAAGTTCTTAACAAAACTGGTTAGCGGCACCAGTATATAAAGACATGGCACTGTCAAAATATTAAGTCTTATAAAATGGTCTCTGCACGAATCCGTCTGTTTTAGGCGGAGCATTGCCCCGAGGGCTCTTTTTTTAATTACAAATGCCGAGTGGATATTGTACTTGTAGCTGTTGCCCCAAAACTCAATACCGTATCTAAGCCTAGACTCAACCAGGGCAAAGTAAACCATCCTAAGCTGGGCCAAGGTCAGTTCTACCCTCAGGCTCCTGATTGCATAGCATGCTGAGCGAACAGACTTCGTTACAGACGATGTCTCAACCTTCCAGTTTAACATTGCATCAATGTGAACACCTAGGAATTTAACATAGTCAACCACTTCAACTTTGTTGCCACATGACAAAACCTCAAGACTAGCGTTGTTCCGAATGTTCGACTTGAATAGTACACTTTTAGTTTTTTGAGAAGAGGCATTTGCCTTGCAGTGCGACAATATTAGTCTGGTATTATTAAATAGATGCTGTCTGATGTTGGCGATATCTTAACATTTTGGGGTGTTATTTTGGTTTACCAGTTTCGGGTCTAAATATTGGTCAGAAATCTTTGGGGGGCAGGCTATCTTGTTTTGCCTTTTTTGGTCCTAAGGTATTGGCTTCAGTATTTATCATTCCAGTCCGTCTACTGATCATTGACTGGTTGCACGGTTGCTAGTATTTACCCTTGATTCTCATAAGGACAGATTCTCAAAAGAACAGGAGTACATAAGCAGTTAAAGATAGAAATTTAACATTTAAAAGGACAATGCTCACAATGTATGGGGAAAAAACCCAGGCCCGGCGCAAATGAAATGTATCTCAGATTTTAAGTATTTATATGTGACATAATATTCAGTAGGGGGCATTACCAATTTTTTTTTTAAATGTCATAAATTGCTAGTTGTTTTATGTAAGGAGCTTCAAAAATGTGATTTTTTTTTAATTATTTCTTTCTTTACTCTTATTCTATAAATGACATCTATTTTGACAACGCCATCTACATTTTGTGCAATGTTAGGGTAAACTTAATAAAAAACAAGAGTAGGCAAATGAAATTATTTTATTATTATACACATTATTGGTTCTCTAAGTCTATGATTACATCTTCCAGAGTGTCCGGAATGATTAAAATCATCTTGATGTCTGGCCCAACCCAAGTAATACAGTCCACTCATAAAATGGGCGCAGCTACCCAAAGTACTTTTGCCATGTATACAAGAGCACTAATGCTCTGAAATTGCATTAATACCGGTTTCTCTTCTATACAAAATATAAGTATAGTAAGTTCTGTTCCTTACATGCCGCGATTGTATACGGCATCTTATTAAAACACCACCAATCACCATCCACCATTAATTGTTACGAGCACCGGATGTCTATTGTCTATATACTTCAATTTCGTAGACACCTGTTTGTTTAATGTGCTCAGTGCAATAGGAGCGTCCTATTTTACAGTGATAAGTGCCCACAGCAAACAATATCAACTCTTCTTGGGAAAGTCTGGGGAAATCTCCCAACGTCTGGTCATTTGCTTCCAAACGAACAAATGCGGCTCTATGTCTGTTTAAATTGTGCTCAATGACGTAGTCTGCCAAAAGGTTTAGCTTGTGCACATTCCTATTTATAATATCAACGAATTGTGCAGTGTATTGACTGTCCTCATAGGGTTCTTGGAAGGCATTGATAAGCGCTGCGGCTATCTTATAGTCAGTCATTGTTGAGGGCAATGCTCGATTAAATACCCTGTATCTAAAAATCTTAAAATCACGTTTAAACCGTCCATTGATTGTCACTACGACCCAGCGGCATAAGGTGACCAGCCTAGATTTATTGGCTTCTTCACATGTCAGCTGGGTTTTACCATGTCTTTTGGTCGGGGGCATGTGCACGTCATAACCATATGTTTCTAGAAGAGGAACTGCGTCACGGAATCCCCTGTCAAGAATGAACGCATCGTCTTGTTCAAGATAATAATTAATCGGTGCTTCTTCGTATGGGCCATCATGATTTTGTAAAATCTGCTGCATGATGGAAGCATCAGAGGTCGAAGCTGAGTATGGACCTGTGACGTCTATAATATGTCCATCACCGCAGACCAACATAAAAGGTTTTATCAAATTGATATACTTATGCAGGCTGTAGCTATTCCTTTGGAAAAGGAAATTGGAGCTTTTTGTATAAAAATGTAACCGCCGTCACATATTATCAACGCTTTCGTTGATTGGTCATTCCCAAAGATGTAATTAGGGAGAATTCTGTTTCTTTGGATTACTTCTTCTCGGTTGATATGATCCAGGCCCAAATGCAAAGGAACGAAATCATTGTAAAGACATTCTCTCACCAGCGCGACTTTTCGGTCTATACTTTGCCGAGATGTATTAAAAGTGGTTGCCAATCTAATACTGGGTTCACCTGTTCTTATTTTAGAAAGGTAAATGCCTAAGTCTTTTCGAGCAGAACTAGATCTCCGAGACAGGGTCGGTACTTGTGACAATAAAGTATCAAATTGTTCATGACTTAAGCCAGTCCAGAAATGTAAATCTTCTTGTGATATTTCATTTTCGAGTGGTGATCCAAAAGTAATGATAATCAATATAAAATAAGGGTATTTTAACTAAATAAAAATTTATTTCTCTACATAGTCTCCTAGTAAGTCAATGCATTTAGTCCATCTTTTCTCTAAACCCATAATTCCTTTTGAAAAAAATTCTTTGTCTTGACCCTCCAAAAACGCCTCTACAGCAGTCATCACCTCGCTATCGTCCTCAAATTTTTTGCCTCGGATGTGTTCCTTGAGTCGAGGAAAGAGATAGAAGTCGCTGGGAGCCAGGTCTGGCGAATAGGGTGGGTGTTCGAGCAATTCAAACCCCGTTTCTTGAATGGCAGCCATCGCGACGGCGGCTTTGTGAGCCGGTGCGTTGTCTTGGTGAAACAACACTCCAGCTCGGAGTTTGCCTCGTCTTTTTTCTTTAATGGCTTCCCGCAATCTTCTTATTTGGTCTGCGTAGTAAGAGCCCGTAATAGTGGCTCCCTTTTCTAGGTATTCCACCACAATAATTCCTTCAGCTTCCCAAAAAACGGACGCCATAACCTTTCCTGCCGAACTTGACACTTTGAATTTCTTCGGCGTCGGAGAAGAGGCTCGTTTCCTCATCGAGTCATTGATTGCTGTTTGGTTTCCGGATCAAAATGGTGGATCCAGGTCTCGTCCATGGTCACGAAACGAGACAAAAAAAGTTCCCGATCCGTCTGGAACTTTTCGAGATTCGCCCTCGAAATGTCGACTCGTTTTTTCTTTTGCTCGTCGGTTAACATTCTCGGCACCCAACGCGCAGAGACCTTTTTCATATGCAGTTCGTTCGCAAAGATTCTTTGAACACTACCATATGAGATCCCTGTGACCTCAGCCACATGCCTTATGGTCACTCTTCGATCTGCCAATACGATATCTTCGACTTTTTTGACGTTTTCTGCAGTGAGGGACGTGGATGGGCGGCCCTCGCGATGTTCATCTGCTGTGGATGTTCTACCCAGCTTGAACTCCTTTGCCCAGCGCGCAACCGTGGAATATGGAGGAGCAGAGTCCCCCAATGTTTCCACTAGGTCGCTGTATATGTCTTTGGTAGACATTTTTTTCATACAGAGGTACTTGATGACAGCTCTGATTTCGTTTTTCTCCATTTTGATGTTTACTCTCCGACTGTTCGTATTCAAATGAATGTACCTCCCTTTTTTCTTTTTTTTTTGACTAGGGCATCTCGTAGTTGACCTTGAGAGGTCGTGACTACTTAACCGGACTATGAATGTACCTCCCGGTAATCGTGTCCTATTTATATGATTTTTTTTATGCTGAAATAGTGGATACTTGGGGCAGCAAAAAATTTTTTTTCATATTTTTATGTGCTCTACAAATATCTGATTATCATTACTTTTGGATCACCCCTCGTATATTATCAAAATCCAATTGACATCTATTTTCCAGTGCTAGCGTATAGATATTCACAATATCTTTAAAAGTATCACTATTAAAATCTGTTTCACGATGTGACACATTATGAGGCATGTCTTCCAAG
The DNA here is from genome assembly GCA_963855955.1 of Luperina nickerlii. Lineage (NCBI taxonomy): Eukaryota > Metazoa > Arthropoda > Insecta > Lepidoptera > Noctuidae > Luperina > Luperina nickerlii. The sequence goes on from OY979671.1 coordinate 5,839,186, forward strand.
GATGCATTTCTCAGATGGTTTTCACAAATCCTTGCGAGCGGGGGTGTGTATAATCTGTAATAACTTAGTAAAAATACCTTAATCGAATTAGGCATTTGTCGGAGTTGCATGTTGCCACAATTCTCCATCATACAACGACGGGAAGTTTTGGCCGCCCTAGTGAAATCTGGAACTGTGATTGCGGCACCACCAGCTTGATGGATAAGAGCAGCTGGTGGTTCAAGATCAGGACGTAAAGAATGGTCGATCCTATGCTAACAAGGATGGCATATTGACCTCGATCCATCGAAAGCTACCTGTAACATAGAATTAAATATTTTAGTCAATAACGTCGACAATGATGTGGTGCTAGCGATTAATATTTTTCCGCGGTCGATTATCTATGTTATCTTTTTATTCATAGCTATATTTTTAATGTAATTATTATTACATATCTGAGTACCTATACAATATGCAACCTGAAAGCAGGTATACTTATTGTTTTATTATGAAAAGTAAGGGGTTTAATAATAATAATATGTGGGGACATCTCACACACGGCCATCCGACCCCAAACTAGGCAGAGCCTGTACTATGGGTGTCGGACAGCTGACATACATACACAGATATATAAATAGATACATATATAGATAAACAACAACCAGACACAAGGCAAACACAAGTGCTCATCACACGAATGTTTGCCCTGGGCGGAATTCGGACTCGCGACCCTGTGCGTCGGAGGCAGTTACACTACCACCTAGGCTACGGAGCCGGTTTATTTATGTTATGACTATACATACATACCCCTTGCTTTTCATAATAAAAAATAAGTAGGTACACCTGTTCTGCTTTCAGATTGTATTTGTAGGTACAGAGAGCTTCATTAAGTGCTTACCCCTCCAAAAGACATGTGCGTTCAAATCCGTGATAGGCCCAAGTTGGTTTTTGTATTTTGCAAAAACATTTTATTTTAATTAATTTATTGTTTTAGTGAATAAATGTTAACCTTTGAGTAAAAGTTTTTTACGTGGATACACACAATTAAAGACTTGAACTCGTACACGAGATATTATATTGTAAAATACATGAGCAACGCATTGGCGAATATTCAAAAGTCATTCAACATTCAAATCAACTTAGACAGAATAGAATCAGAACCATAAATCAAACTGTGACTGTATCAAAGAAGGTCAACATTCAACACTTCCCCTCAATCACTGTTTGAACTCAAACATCACCACTGGCTCAACTGGCTTAAGAAAAACCTAAGCGCAAGTTCATAACACAGAACTTATGTTTAGGAGCACACAAAGATTTAGTTAGTACATCAGCCACCATTTCCTGAGTAGGTAAATAATTCAACTTGATTACATGATTATTCACAGCCTCCCTAACATAGTGGTACCTGATATCTATGTGCTTAGTCCTCCTATGAAACACTGGATTGACACTAAGTTTCTGAGCAGACTGATTGTCATTGAACAAACCGACGATTAACCCAGAACTACCAGTCAATTCAGTAACCAAGTCCCTAAGACAACGTGCCTCCTTAGCAGCCTCACTAAGAGCAACGTACTCAGCCTCAGTACTTGATAAACTAACACATGTTTGTTTTCTGCATTCCCAGGAGATGGTGTTTCCCCCATACTTAAAAACAAACCCCGAAAATGATTTTCGGTCGCGTACGTCACCGCCCCAGTCCGCATCTACAAACCCCTCAATGTTAACATGACCCGACCTTCTAAACACAAGACTAACGTTTTGAGTTCCTTTAAGATACCTCAATACACGTTTCGCAGCCCTCCAGTGTTCCATAGTATGACACGTATTAAACTGGCTTAAGTACGAAACTGCATACGTAATATCTGGCCGTGTAAAAACACTCAGATACATAAGGGAACCTATCAATTCCCTATACGGAACATTACCTTCGCCTAACACACTCGTATCAGTAAACTTAATGTTTGGGTCCAAAGGAGTCTGGACTGGTTTGCATTCCGACATACCGAAACTGTCGAGCAAGCGCTCAATATACCTCGCCTGACAAAGCTTAAGAGTTTTGTTCGTCCTCTCACGCTCTAATGTGACCCCGAGAACATGCCGCACCGCACCTAAGTCCTTAATCTTAAATGGTTTACGTAAACTCTCTTTCAGCTCTTCAGCCATGCGTGCATCATTGTAACACACAATGAAATCGTCGACGTACAAGGCAATGTAAACAACCGACTTACCATTTCTTTTATAGAAGATACATTGTTCAAGTTGGCATTGAACAAAACCTGTCAGCAGAAGCACGTCCTTCACCCTCTGATACCAAGCTCGTGAAGCTTGTTTCAGTCCATAGACTGCCTTTTTCAATCTGTAGACTTTATTTTCTTCACCAGGTGAAATGAACCCCTCCGGTTGAAACATAAAAATTTCCTCATCTAAATTACCATTTAGGAACGCCGTCTGTACGTCCAGATGGTCTATATCGAGTTCCATGTCTACGGCTATCGCCAACAATAGTCGCAACGAACTATACCGTACTACCGGTGAAAACGTCTCAAAATAATCTTCACCATACTTTTGGGTAAAACCCTTGGCTACTAACCTAGCCTTATATCGGGCTATCTTCCCCTCGGCGTCACACTTAATTTTGAAGATCCATTTATTCCGAACCACGTTTTTGCCTATAGGACGATCCACCAACTCCCAAGCCTCATGCTGATTGAACGAATCAATCTCCACCTGCATAGCTTGCTGCCACAAGTCGCTCTGCTCTGAGCCTAGAGCTTCCTTAACAGTGCGCGGTTCAGTTGGGATCTCATCATGTGCGTACAAACCCTTAGGTTGTCTAGATCTAAGATTGTACCTCGGTTCCGGAGGTTCTACCACCTCCTCAACGCTATCTTCAAAAACCAAAGTGTCGTCGCCGCCATCATCACCGCTCGCAGACACAACCGGTTCAAAATTCCTCGTTACCGGCTCTTCAGTGACAAACTCCCGAGCTGCATCACCAACCACCTCACTCTCAGGCACGCTTGACTTCCACTCACTGTTGGAATCGTCAACTTCTTCCCCTGAAAGAAATATTTCTATAGTGGGTGATCCATGTCCAGTTCCTAGCTTTCTGGCTGGGAACACACTTTCATTAAATTTGACATCACGGCTTCTTTTAATATTATGTGTCTCAGAGTCATACAACCTGTAAGATCTTCCATTGTCTTCATAACCGACAAAAATATATTTCTTACTCTTAGGTTGCAACTTATTTCGCTTAACGTCATGGATATGTATAAAGGCCTCGCAACCGAAAATCCGTAAGTGGTCATACTTTACCCTATTACCCGACCAAACCTCTTCGGGCGTTTTCCCACCTAATCTACTAGACGGAGACCGATTAATAAGGTACCCGGCAGTGTTAGCCGCCTCAGCCCACATCTTGTGATCCAAACCCGCGTGATACAACATACAACGTACCCGTTCCAAAAGAGTTCTGTTCAACCTCTCTGCCGCACCATTCATTTGAGGCGAATACGGAACAGTGACCTGATGCACAATACCCTTCTGTCTGAAGAATGAGCTTAGCTCTTTATTTACGTACTCCGTACCGTTATCACTGCGTATTGCCTTTACCTTGGATTCACATTGGTTTTCCACGAGCCTAACAAAGTCCATGGTGACGCTAGCTACTTCGCTCTTATTTTTCAAGAAGTACAAGAATACTTTCCGCGAGTGATCATCCAGAAAAGTTAAAATGTACCGCTTACCTGAGTGGGACGCAAGAGGAATCGAACACAAGTCTGTATGCACCAGATCTAACCGCTTAGCCGCTACGTCACGACCAGATTTCTTGAACGGAAATCTTATTTGTTTTCCAAGAATACAAACATCGCAATTATTTGTAATTTCTGCATTCTGAAAATCAATAACGTGTGACAGTGACTTTAAGCTGTCATAACTCAAATGACCCAACCTATGGTGCCAAGACTCCTTTGAAACCTCTTTATTTACACTACTTAAAGCTACCGCGTTAGTATGCAGTTTGTATACCCCGCCATCAGACCTAACATTAGCTATACAAGATTTATTTCTAAAAATCTTACAAGTAGACTCAATAAACTCCACTCTAAGCCCTTTAACTGCTAAACTATTTACAGACAGTAAATTAACACTCATTCCCGGAATGTACATCACTTCTTTAAGAGTCAAAACATAATCTCTGAGTTTCAAACACACATTACCGATACCAACGCATTTCAAAGTCTGTCCGCTTGCCACGTTCACCTCTACACTCCTTGTAGAAAAATCGTGTATCCAGTCTCGCCGTCCCGTCATGTGACTCGACGCACCCGAGTCTACGTACCACGTGTCAGCCAAGAACCGAGTCGCGACCATCGCAACACTTTTCTGGGTACACTCCTTCTTAACGTGACCAGACTTCCCGCAGTTCCAACACCTCGGCTTCTTGTCTTGGCGCCTCTTACCAGACCTTTTCTCTGACTTATCAGCAATCAGGCAATCTCCACCTTTGCAATTATCAGACCACTTCGTATTCTGTAGCAGTTTAGCCTTCACGAAGTCACTGGTTAGGTCACTCACACTACTCTCCAAGGCCATGATCATTGGATCAAACTTAGGAGGTAATCCCTGAAGAATAATCGCCGCCAGGAACTCATCGTCAATCGGTTTATTTACAGCCGCCAACTGTTGCGACAACGACAAACATTCGCCAACATATTTGTCCATATTACCACCAAAGTCGTCTAACTTTACCGAGCACAGCATCCGCAACAGTTTTAATCTCCTGCCTATGCCCTTATCGTCATACGCCTTCTCCAGGTTCAACCAGGCATCCTTACTTGTCTTCGCAGTCATCACGTGGGACACGCATGAAGCGTCCACTGACAGGCAGATCTTAGCCAACGCCCTTTCATTCTTACGCCGTTTCAGCTCCGGATTAGACTTATCGCACTCCGGATACCCGTCGATAGAACACCAAAGATCGTCATGGATAAGCAGGTTTCTCATATTAAACTTCCAGAGGAGGTAATTGTCTCGCCCCTTCAGTTTCTCAATACAAAGCCCACTTACGCTTCCGCCTCCTGCAGACATAGTTGCCAGGTCTTGTTCGCTCATTGTATCTTAGTAAAATTCCACATCTTTGCGCACTCTGGGCCCATAACCCTGTTAACCTTTGAGTAAAAGTTTTTTACGTGGATACACACAATTAAAGACTTGAACTCGTACACGAGATATTATATTGTAAAATACATGAGCAACGCATTGGCGAATATTCAAAAGTCATTCAACATTCAAATCAACTTAGACAGAATAGAATCAGAACCATAAATCAAACTGTGACTGTATCAAAGAAGGTCAACATTCAACAATAAATTAGTTTAAGATAGTATTTATTTTTTAAAATTCTGTGTTTATTATTGTTTTTTTCAATAAAACGTTAATACTTTTATTATTGCGAAAACGACAAGCAATAATAGGGTTAACATTTACGAACGTTTTATTCATCGTCTAAATAGACTAGAGGTTTCAAGACCGCTTGCCGTGCCTATGAGTGGAAGTTCAAATCATAGCCACGAAATGTGCTTTTTGTTCATTATAATTATTATTTTAATATATTTTCTATTTTGTTTTAATAATTATTTATAAAGAATTAAAAAATAAAGAAAAATAAAATACCTTAATAATCATAATAATATTTATTATTGCTATTATTTAACAAAACTATGATCTTATTTTACAACAAAGATTTATTTTGATTTGATAATTTTATTTACAGTTATCATAATATACTATTTTGCCAACTGACACAATTGGGTTCCTAGACAAGTGGCATCCTATTAAGGTAAACGATAAAATAGTAAGCGGTAGAAATATTTTAGATTGACATAACCTAACGAAATGTCACGTGACCTGTCATGTCGTCTCAGCATACAAATTTGACATTTGACAGTCTGACAAATGACATCGAAAGAGACAAGTTTTGAAGCGTTTGCAACTTGTCTAGGAACTAGAAGTTAGTTTGGCAGGATTACAATCATGAGCATAATAAGTGAATAAACATGTTATCAATAGATAATCAATTAACATCTCTTATTAGCTCATGATATCTACTTAGAATATTTTGCTATACAAAGTAAAATAGTGGAATCAAATGAGTTAAATGTCTTCGTTGTTTATTTTGTTGTCATACTTAATTAATATAACTGCTATTTCTGGGCAAATCGCAATCGTTCTCTTCGATGTTCTTCTGTTAGACATATTTTGCAGGTCGATAACTGTGAATGTTCGCTGCGTGTAGGTAAATGTCTTCGAACCGTGGACAGAGAGATATTCCATGCCGTTGCGAACTGTAACGAGTGGATGTAAACGGCGGTGTAGTGTGAACCTTAACAATATCCGGATGATGTTCAGATTGGTCCGTATAGATCCCAGTAGTTCTCCGACCCATGGTCATTGTCTTAGCATCGCCGGTTTCTTGAAATCTGCGCACCCATAAGCGCACCGTTTGTCTCTGTATAGAAAAAAATGGTTTTAAATAAGTTATTAAATACCACACACAAGATACCGCAAATAGCTCAACAAGAAAAAAATCGGAGAACACAATTAATATTATAATGAACTTACTGCTATGCCAAGCTGTCTCGCAATTCCTTTTATGCTCACATTTTGTTCACACAGAACAACTATTTTAGTTCTCATAAAATCATAAATCATTTTAAAAATTAATGAATAAATCGTAGTCGTTTACTCTTCGCCGTTTTAAGTGAACGTATACATCAAACGTTATAGTTATAACTTGAGGGTATGGATAAATTTTATAAAGACAACGTATGTAAGTAAAATTAATGGATACCCTCAAATTATAACATCTATCGATTAGACATCCCACCTAAAGATAAAATGACTCAGACCATAGTAGATAACAATTTCAACGCAATTCGTATGGGCTCGCTGGCTAGTTCGTCAAACTGCCGGTATGAGTATGACGACGTTCGGTGATGCGATGGTTCGAATCTGAGTCGAAACAATGGGTTCTTTTTGAAGTATTCTTTAGATTATTTGTAAGGAATTTAATGTGTAACATTTTAAAACTTGAGGGGTTAGCACATACTGACGCTGTCTGTACATATACATAGATAATAACGTTTAATACCCGTGCAAGTACACGTAAATAATTATATATCTTACCTCTTGTAGTGGTTGCAAATTCTGGAAAATACGTTCAACGAAGTCTCTCTGGGATTCGAAAAAACGCTGTGTCAGAACGTGTCTCCGAATACCTCGGTATAACGACCGATCACACACAACACACCTGTTCATGTTCAAAAATAACTAATCGCGAAGCTTATCCAAGTCCAAAGTAATGACAAAGTACGTAGTATGCAGGAGTTCACAAAAGTCGATTATAAACAATGAAGCGCACAGATCTCAACGAAGTATAACGAAGGACTGGTGGCATTGGCCACGTGACGTGAGCGAGACTACACAACGAGTGACACTCGGCCGGTAACTTGATAAGGTACGAGAATACAGGGAACCTATAAGTGCGAGTGAAATAGCAGTTGACTCTTGGTTCGTTTTTGTAGCGAGCGACGACGACGGAAAGGTATTGTGTGAACAAACAACCGGTTTAGTTTAGTGCCTCTCCGCCTTGCAACAACCACTGAGAATATTATAATGGTTAGCGTAGTATGTTAAAATATATAATAATAATAATAAACATACACATGTATAATGTATACATGCACACACACACATGCACACATGCATGCACATGCATGTATATGTGTGTGTATGTGTGTGTGTGTACATGTATATATACATATTTTCTTTAAATAATTCTATTTAAAAATTACTTTCACGAAAAAAGGATTAGCAAAATATTACGTTTAAAAACGAATTTTTGGCTATATTTTTTTTAGTATGAAACTACTATTTTATACTAAGAATTTGAGATATGTACCTACCGTTTGCGCCGGGGCCTGGGTTTTTTTTGAGAATTATCGTTTTTGTTAATTGGTGGCCCGTCTCAGTGTCGCAAGATGTTGCAAGCACTCTACAGTTGGTATAACACTCCTTAAACAGTCAGATTATAATGTTTTCAATTTTACTATCGAATAATATATCACTTTTCCTCCTTCTTTGCCCTTCATAATAATAGGCACCGCGGGCTATTTTTATGTCCAACAGTTTCGCTTCCTTATTCAAAAGCATGATGAAATAAAGTATGGATGGTCTTTTAGGAATTATGGGATTGATTCTTTTAGCCCCTTCGATTGCATTTGTTACTCTGAAAAGAAAAACCGAAACAAACTCGGAGGTCACAGTCGGGAATTTAAATCTACAGGCTCAGCTGCGGCGCGGGCTGGCACTACACCGAGCAAGGGTCGGTGGGGGGCATTTACTGGGGGACGTCGCGAGGGACCTCGTCGGCGAGGCCGGTATGTCGATTTCTTGTACTTGTTTTTCCTAAGCGTGCTGGTTGCCCTACTGCTCTCTTGGAGGAGGGTTATGGGGTCCTCTGGGTCGGTGAGAACGAGCACCGAGCGCTATGTCTCACGTCTATTTATAGAAGTGCGCGCGAGCCCGGGAGCATGGTTTGGGCTTTTCGCGCCAAAACTATGATAATGTGTGCACTCTAGTTGTAGGGGACTGTAGCTGAATACCACTGCTGGTTACTTTTTCCTACAATCGGACTATTCTCTGTATTTTAAAGTAAACGCCGTGATCGCCGGTGGTAGACTGATTTTATTCGTCAAAAAAAGTATCAAAAATAAACAGTATTCGAAATATAAAAAACACTGTACAAAATACATTAAAAAGTAACTAAGAAAAAGGTGCGTCGCGCACATTCCTCCCCCCAAAGTTAAGCCTTCAGCTTGAGCAGCTTTTTCAAGGGCCTCCTGAGTGTGCCCGCTGCAGTCCTGACGTCCGCCACTCGGATCACCCCATCGCGGCCCGGGTAAGTCGCTGAGACGCGCCCTCTCGGCCAGGAGCCCCTCGGTAGGTTGCCGTCAGCTACCAGGACCAGATCGCCCACAGCCAACTCTGGAACATCGCCTTGCCCTGGTCTGGGAATAAGATTCGGCAAGTACTCTTTAACCCAGCGCTGCCAAAAGTGGTCCGCCAGTCTGACCGCTTTGCGCCAGCCGCTTCTTGACACCAGATCTCGGTCCGTCAAGGTTGCTGGAACAGGACGTCCCGACGAAGCTGCAAGGAGAAAATGATTTGGAGTGAGCGCCTCTTCACTGCCGGGCTCTACCGAGACGTGCGTTAGGGGGCGAGAGTTGATGAGCCCTTCTGCTTCTGCCAGCACGGTTCGGAGAAATTCTTCAGTCGGAGCACGTTCGGTGAGGGTCGCTCGGAGTGCCGTCTTCACACTTTTCACCAGTCGCTCCCATACTCCACCCATAAACGGAGATGACGGGGGAATGAGGCGCCAACTGATTTTCTCCGTCGCTGCATATTCCATAGCTGCGTTCCCGTAGAGTGAACGGAGTTCTTTTCTTGCCCCGATGAAAGCGGTACCATTGTCAGACCAGATCTCCGACGGCGTTCCTCTGCGAGCCACGAAGCGCCGAAGACTCATTACAGCAGAATCCGTCGACAAGCTTCCAACAACATCCAAGTGGATGGCGCGCACGACTAGGCACGTGTACAAGGCGACCCATCTCTTCTCCCGTCTTCGGCCAATAGATATCTGGACTGGCCCGAAGTAGTCTAGCCCAGTGAATGTAAAAGGGCGCTTGTGGTGAGCCAAACGTGCCTCCGGTAGATTCCCAGTGGGCGGCTGGAATTTCTCAGCTCGGCGAATGCGGCATAGCTGGCAACGGAAGGCAACGGAGCGGACGACGTTTCTTAAGCCGACCAAGTAGAAACTCTGACGAAGCTCGTTGACCACGGTCTCCGTGTTGGCATGGGCGGCTCGGCGGTGGTGGTGGTCTACCAATAGCTGGACAGCAGGGTGCTTCCCGTCGAGGACGATGGGATTCTTAGTGGCTTCAGGCACTCCTGAGGCTGCGGCGATACGGCTGGATAGGCGTAGGAGGCCCTCTTCATCCACAATCAGCGACAGTCGGAACAGCCGACTGATGCGAGGTATAGGCAGGGGTGGGAGTCTGCTCAGACGCATCATCTCATCGGGAAATGAGTCCAGCTGTGCCTGGCGCAAAATATGCGTCTCGGCCAGGCGCATATCGACAGCTGACTCATGCGTTGAGTGTGAAGAGCCAAAAGAGCTTGACGGCTGAAAAGAAAATGTTAATATCCCCCCTTGCTCACGCACTAAATTCTCTACATGAAACCCCTTACGTGATAAAGAATGGATTCTGATCTGAGTCAAATATTTATGAGCTCTGTATGTTGCTCGTACCAATCTCAGCCAAGAGCTAAACCGCTTGGGATCAGCTGAGACAGGTACATGCCTCTCAACGTTGCCGACGAGGTGAACTGTTGCAATGGTATATGCTGGATTCCTACTCTCTTCATTTACGCTTGGGTACTCAGAGAAACTACAAGGCTCACTAGGCCAGACAGAAGAAAGCAAGAATTCAGGACCAGTGATCCAGCAAGACTCTAGAGACAATGTAGTGCGTTTTAACCGGGTTGCATCATCAGCGACGTTCAATTCGCTAGGCACCCACCGCCAATCACTGGCACTCGTTAACTCCAGGATCTCGCCGACTCTGTGCGAAACAAAAGGCTTAAATGAGCGGGCCTCGCTTAGTAACCAACTCAACACCGTCATTGAATCACACCAAAAAACTTGCCTGACGGGACTGAAACTATGAGAATCGCAGATTGTTGAAGCGAGGCGCGCGGCGATCAACGCTCCCTGCAGCTCCAACCGCGGAATCGACACCGGCTTTAAGGGAGCTACACGGACCTTGCTGCCAATCAGTGCGAGCTTGACTTCTCCATCCTTAAGCACAAAACGCCAGTAAGCCACCGCAGCAAAGGCAGATTCGCTGGCGTCGGAAAAAACATGAAGCTCGCAGTGATTCACTTCACAGTCGGCTAGGCAGTAGCAGCGTGGGATCTGCAATTCGGCAACGCTAAACAAATCCTGAAACCATAGCCTCCACGCTGAACTGTCCTGCTGTGAAAGTTCTTCATCCCACTCAAGACCCTTGCGCCACGCATTTTGGAACATGATGCGACCGGTCACTACTAGAGGCGCAATAATTCCGAGCGGGTCAAAAACGCGCATCAAGTGGGCCAAAACCACCCGCTTGGTAAGCTTTTTTGGTAGCCCACCCTTTTTTAATCCAATATTGAAACCGATACAGTCTGTAGTGGGCTGCCAAATAAGACCAAGTGTCCTTACAGGAGTGGCCAGGTGGCCCAGGTATACGGGTGACGTCACCGGCGTCTCCAGCAACGTCTCCTTCGGTAACAACGTCAGGGCCGAGACGCTGTTGGAGGCCCAGCCACGCATTTCGAAACCCCCGTTTTTGTGGACAGCGTAAATATCAGCGGCCAGTTTTGCTGCTTCATCCACGCTGTCAAGGCTGCAAATGCAATCGTCATATAATGATCGCAAATGATTGCACGCGCTGCGTCCGGGTATCGTGTCTGATGCTCAACCGCATTTTTATTTTTAATGTAAATTGCCGTAAAAGGACTAGAAGCGGCACCGAACATCATCGACGACATCCGGTAAACACGCAGCGGTTCGCGCGGACTATCGCGCCACAAAAACCTCTGCGCGTCGCGGTCTTCAGCACGAATTTTAATTTGCGGAAACATTTCCCGAATGTCCGCGGTCAACCCAATTTTACCTTCCCTAAAACGAAAAAGAACGCCTAGTAGTGGCTGAAGCAGGTCAGGACCCGGTAACAGCAACGAGTTTAGCGAAACACCCTCTGATTTGGCAGCGGCGTCGTGCACAACCCGCAGCTTATTAGGCTTGTTTGGGTTGACTACGCCGAAGTGAGGCAGGTACCAAATACGCGGCCCTGTGGGCGTCTCTGGACACAGTTCGGCGTAGCCCTTCCCAACCATATCGAGAACGTTGGCACGATACCGCTCCGCATAGCCACCATCCCTACACAATTTCTTCTCCAAACCTAAAAACCTCGATAAGGCGAGATTGTAACTATCAGGTACTGAAAAATCAGATCTAGCCCTACGAATAAGGTGACTATCTTTCACGTGACGACCCTTGATGTAGAAGTCTACATAACGCACCAACACGTTCTTATTAAGGCCCCCTATGCAATCTACGTGAACGTGTCCTTCTGGCCCAATAACACCTATCTTAGCAGCGACCTCCGCATCAATAAAGGTAGCGGTCGACCCGTCGTCCAACAAAGCATAAGTATCGACACTACCAGACGGACCAGACAGAGTCACAGCAACAACTTTCAGTAACGGGCGAAGACTCAGCGATCGCGCCGGGCTTTCAGCTGAAAAAGAAGTTGACGCGTGAGACAGGATCTCTTTCCCTTCAGGAAGAGAAACTACAGGTACGTAGCTCGACGCGCACGGGGCGGAGCTCGACGTGGACGGCGCAGGGTCGTCGTCCTCCTCTACGCCTACATGAGCCGCGGCCGCGCGCTCACTAGCACTGTGCAACAACCTATGATGGCGGAATTTACAATCGCCAATGTCGCACAAACTTTTTGCTGAACACAAACTTAGTCTATGCCAACCTTCTTTGAGGCACCTATGACAAATTCTTTTCTTTTTTATAAAATGCCACTTGTCATCTATTGACAAGGAAAGAAATTTGTCACATTGTGTCAATGAATGCTGTTGTTGACATAAAACACAATGAATTTTGCTTGCAGCAGCCGTGGATGAACTATTTTTAGATTTTGACCGAGTTTTCTCTCCATCAACGACTGCGTGCACCTTATCCCTGACTCGGCTAGTACCAGCGGAAGTCGAACTCGGCGCGCCAGCCGATTCAGGGAGGAGGCCGAATCTAGACTGTAGCTCGACTATGTCGACCAGGAAGTCGGCGAACATGTCGAGCATGGGTAGCCCACTGGCCGCATGACTGCTGGCGTAGGCCACCCATTGTGCTCGTAACAGTGGGGGGACTTTAGAAATGACCGATTGAATCAGCTCTGGCGATGTTAGGTAGTGAGGCTGGTCGAGTAACCGAATCGCTTCCACACAATTACGAACACGACTAGCAAAAATAGCAAGGTAAAAATACCTTCACCCGAGACGCGCGGTAAAGCGCGCATTGCAGCTGCCTCCTGAGCCACTATAAGCTCGGGGCGGCCGAAGCGTGTATCGAGCGCGCGCAGCACTACATTAGGCTCGCGCGCCGTTGCCAGCAGCATCATGACCGCTTCACGCGCGCATCCCTTCAATGCTTTGTTCAACCTAGCCAGATTTTCCACTGCAGAATGCGAGTTCATCGTATCTAGAAAGGCTCTTTTAAAAGAAAGCCATTCTAGATGCGATTTACCGTCGAAAAATGGCAATGGAAATACTCTATCACCCCTACGGTGGCAAGCGCCTTTATTAACATTATCTATGAGAATGCCTAACGACTTCACAAGGCGGTCTGAATTGCTGGAACAAAGATGCATGTTAACATTTGTAGCTGTGGTGGCTAGGTCAGCCGGTTTTGTAGGCGATACTGGGGTTGGGGTAACTAGAGCCAGGCGAGAGGGGCCGACCGAGATAATAGAATTAAATTCAACAGGGTCAGCTAGGCCAACTGGCTCAGCTTTCAGAGCAGCTTTTGAATTCTGTAGCCAGTCACTAACCGAACGGCTGCTTCTCGAACTACGATGACTGGCATCGGCATCTATAGCCGCCAATTCCGCTCGGAGTTCCAACTCCGCTGCTTCGCGCTCTCTCGCGGCGACATTTTCTGCGGCGACCCTCTCTGCCTGCCCTATTTCAGCTATACGGCGAGCATGTAAAGCCTCTGCGGCTAACTTTCTAGCCACCATTGTAGCAGAAGAACGAGATGAAGTTCTACTTACTGGTCTCGACGGAGTCTGGGTGGTAGTGACGGGCCTCGGCGGGGTCTGATTGCCGGAGACGGGCCTCGAAGGGGTCTGGACTGCGGCCGCCACATTGGCGGGTGGGTGGCTGGGCTCTGGTTGCTCCAGCTCCTTTTCCACAGCGTTCCCTTCAGCTCCCATCTTGGCACCCGCACGAGTACGCACCATCACTACTATCTACTAGATTGGCTGTCGAAGGACCACGATCTAGGGGTCTGTCGAAGGACCACGATGTAGGGGACTGTCGAAGGACCACGATGTAGGGGACTGTAGCTGAATACCACTGCTGGTTACTTTTTCCTACAATCGGACTATTCTCTGTATTTTAAAGTAAACGCCGTGATCGCCGGTGGTAGACTGATTTTATTCGTCAAAAAAAGTATCAAAAATAAACAGTATTCGAAATATAAAAAACACTGTACAAAATACATTAAAAAGTAACTAAGAAAAAGGTGCGTCGCGCACACTAGTCCTTAGCGGGGAAGCCTTCCCCTCGTGACTAATGTCCCAATAGTCGAAATATATAACATCGGGGATAGTGCAAATCCGCGAATTTACCATAAGTAAACTGCTCGTATCTGCACTACGTCTAGCTTTACAGGAGAAGGTTAAAAGTTTATATTTTCTTTATTTTAACGTCTTTCGACTTCATTTTTAAAGTCAAAATCAAAGCATTTATTTCAAATAGGCACATTAAAGGCACTTTTGAACGTCAGAAATTACAACAAATAGAATTGATTCTAGTCGCCCATTCCAAAAGGTAGTTTTCGTATGGAGAAGAATGGGCAAGAAACTCCACCGTTACTCTTTTAAAATGTTTTACAATATTTTGTATACATTAATAATTATATAATAATAATATGTGAAGACGTTGCACCTAAAATAAAATTACTACACCACAATAGGTAAAAGAATTAAAAATGAAACCATGACATATAAATTAATTATCTGATAGATGCTTGGTGTTCACATATTTACAAACATGGTAAAAGTAAACGATTTTCATTTAAATAAAATAAAATAAAAATTACAAGTTATTACTTGTAATTATTACTATCCATGTAAATTATTATTTACATGGATAGTAATAATTCATACTGTGTTCTATGTATTATTGTTAACAATAGCAATCTATTAAAGTCATTTATTTAGTTGCTACGACAATTAGGGTCAACTCATCTAATTCTGTGACAAAACAGAATGTGGAAAAAAACAGGTTAAACTTTATAAATTTTATTTTTATGTCTAATAGGAACATTAATCAGTCTTTTGTTTATCATATGAGCAAGTGTAATCTTAACATAAATGAATTAACTCAGCGTAAAATGAGCTTAATCAAGCCGCGATGACTTGTCTAATTCTGCGACAAACACTATAATTCGGTGATAGTACTTCTCTAATTCTGATATATAACCGAATTAAGTGAGTGTTTATTATTTTTAAACACATAAGTAACAAAAAATAAAATTAATCAAAAATTATAAACATATTGAAAGTAATATCCGAGCTAAACATGTTTGTGCCACTCTGACCTATGCCTAACACCATTGTATACCATGTTTTATGCAAATAAATTATTTTATTATTATTATTAATAATTATGTATTATTAATCAACGAGAAACAATCAATAGTGGAGAAAAATAAAAAACAATTGCACTTTATAATTGTTTTTACTCTTCAACACTGGACTGGTCAATGCTACCAACCATCACACATAAAAATTTCTTGGTTGTCATTTATAATTTGACTTTGGCAATGGGCATGATAAGGATTAGTACAGAACGAGCATGTTATCCAGTCGGCTCCATTTTGTAACTTAACGTCTTGTGAATATAGCCCATTGCACGTACGCAAATCCAATCATCATTCGAGATTAAAGATTTTGATCCCTTTGATGATTGAGAAGATTCTTTGAAATTTTCGTTTGTTTGTCTTCGTGATTTTGGTTTATTAATCTGCTGAAGGGATAACTGCCCCCGTTTATCTTCTTTTTTGACATGTCTTACAGATACGGTTGCAGATGATGTTGTGGCAGCCGGTGTTAAACACTGAGCTTTGGGAACGGTTCTCTTTTTGTGTTTTGGTATTTGATTTCCATTTTGATAGTGTTAATATGTCATGTATAATTATTTTATTTTTGTTTTGAGATCTTGATACGTCTTCGGTGGTTAAAATGTTTTGTTCAGTATTGGTAATTGGTTCTAACTCGCATTCCATTTGTAAAACAGGAGGCTCATCATTCTGTGTTTGAGATTTTTCAAGAGGACTAGTAATTGAGATCGAAGGGTCGTCATTTTCTTTGACTTCTCCGTCACGCACACACAGAGGGTCATTATGTATTCCAGATTGAGGAATTTCATCATCGTAGTCAAGACCGACAGTTATTTTTTCCATTGACTCTTGTCCAGTAATGACTGGTTGATCGGATAACTTGGAAGGTGCAATAGCGTCTTGGCATACAGCATTTTTACTTAATGGATAGATTCCAGCTTTACTAAATCCTGCTCGAATATTGGTTGGTGTGAAACATTTTTCATAGACCGGTGTTAGAAATTTGTGGAAATCATATCTTGTGGGTACTAAGCTGGGATGTTTTATTTTATAATTTTGTAATTCTGCTCGCCATGCCGCTTTAAGTGGCTAAAACACTCCCACATCCAGTGGTTGTAAAATATTGCTAGTGTGAGCAGGCATTGTAAACCATACTATCTGATGGGATTTAGCATACTCAAGCACTTTTGGACTTATATGACTTGCATGTGAATCCATGATTAAAAATACGGGTCTTGCCGGAGGAATATTTTGATCGAAAAACTTAAGCCATTCAAAGAATAAATCTGCATTTATTCCCATCCCATCCATATTTGCATCCCTTTGGTGACAGTCGGGTTAAACTGTTTGGCAGAGAACCATTCGATAGCTCCGGAATATTTCTTACTCCTTTGATATCAACCACACACTTTGCACCAGCCCCTCTTCCAGGGCGGATTGTGTCGTAAATAAAGTTACTCTTAATACTATAATCCTTAAAAAACGTGTGATCTACTGTTGCTACATCATATGGAGATGGATTTAGTCTAGCTTCTTTGGTAACCGAGGAGTATTGACTAGGTAAAAATATTTCACGGTGTTTCAACTTTCAATTATCGAATGTACTGAATCCACCTCCATTTCAGTGTGACCCTTTTCTAAATATTTTTGTGTGATGACAACGTTTTTTTCCATCGCCAATCGCAGAAGAGCGTTCGAAAGCATTTCAATTTTGTGATGTACATCCATCACTAAAAATGACGACGTTTTTAGGGCTTTCTTCTATGATTTTATTAAAATAATCGACAAAAAATGAAGCGTACGTTGACGCTTTTAAATCAGCTGTTGTTTCATCATACCAATAACACTTTACGTCATTAGTACCCAGATTGTATACTTATTGTAAAATTATGAACCATCAATTTGGTTTTAACCCTTTAGTTCGCAAGAGATTTTTCTTCTCAATTTCGTATTTTTTTCTTTTTGAGGGGTTTAGTTATAGTCAGAATGGCTCTGGAAAAATGTTTAAAAAAATCTATATTATATACTTTTCGAGAAAACATATGTTGTTCAGGTACGACATTGCGAAACACTGTAGAAAGTAAAAGCTAATATATATGTTGTAGACTATCAACATTGCGCTTTGAATAGAAAATTAGAATAACTACCAAAATAAAAACAAATTGTAATAAAAAAAATGTTTATTAGAAAAATTACACAAATACTTTGTAATTATTATCTAATTTTCATCGGCATTGAGCAAAAAGAGGACAAAATGAGGGCAATACTGCTCTTACCATCGTCTAACGGCTTACGTCTAGTTCTAGACGTTGACGTGATAATGGTAATAGCAGTTTCTCTTTTCTAGCAGCGACATAACATCAGCGATTTCCGGAAACCTCAATTTATTGCTCCAATAGTCACGGTAAGCAGGCATTTGGACCACACCCATCAAGAGTTATGCCGATAAAATCTTTTAGGTCATCTTCAAATTACCAACATGAAGATATTAGACTGATGATGATATTACATAATGCAGTTCCAAACCAAAATCATATCCCTCTTCTCTAAATGACTTAGATATTGATATTGAAGACTCGGCTAAGTTGAACTCGAATTATCGGACGAAGAGACGATTCCATTGTCACCCGTCATCCATGAAATGTTGGGATACTGGTCGACCGCAAGAACAACTTCCATTCACGCTGAATTCAGTATCCTCTATATTATCACCTTTGGCAAGCTCGCCAGCAGCAACAACCCGGTCCAAGAGAAAGGCACTTATAGAACCCAGGCTTCAAACTAAAAGAGTGAAGAAGTTTGTTCGAAAACCCATGAACTTCAAATTCGAAAAAAGCAAATTTCAACACAGCAATAGTAGATTTCCCGCAATATAACCCTCCTTTTGATGCAGATCTGAAAACTCCGATTGATTATTTCCAGCAATTTTTCTCTGACGATATAATACATCTTATAACTGAAAACACGAATCTTTATTCGGTACAAAATAATACTTCGAAAAGTGTACTTCAGCGTTTACACTTTTCGAAGTATTATTTTGTACCGAATAAAGATTCGTGTTTTCAGTTATAAGATGTATTATATCGTCAGAGAAAAATGATTACTTCGTCTTCGGTAGCACTACAACTGCTATCATCCGAAAGTGCGTTTTCGGGTGGCACAAGTGCCATAATGGTATGGGTTCGCTGCCATTTTGGCTTAATCTGAAGCAATCAAAAACAAAAAACATGCAAAACCACAAACAAAGCAGAAGAAAATTGTTATTTGCAAAATAAATAACAAAATAAAACCCTTTAAAAAAAATAAAAAAGATTTTTTTCCACTACGGAACCCTAGATGCTTTCACCCATAGCGTTAGTAATTGCAAGCAGCCCAAAAATGTTATAATATCATAGTTAGTAAAAGTGTAAACACGAATTTAAATTCAAGCAGTACTTCACTGATAAAAGTGCAGTGTCGTTCTTGAACGACATAGGGATTGTTAGGTACTTTTCTGAGAATTGCGCAGTGTTGGTCAACAACAACATACCATTTCAAAAGCTCATAAATTGAATTTTTGTGGATGAAATGAGCAGGTTTTTACATAAATAAATAAAAGCGTTTTTGGCAAAGACATTTTTGATGCATAATTCCCATAAACTAGATTAAAATGCTAAAAATCAATTATTATTTACCTTGCGTCCGTGCATGACCGGTGTTCTCACCACCATCTTGCCAAAATGACACTGAATGCTTTTGTGCAACTTGACAGATATATTTTTTTAGGTAGCGTTATGTTTTTGCTTATAATTAATGTCAATAAAACTAAAACTATTCTAGCAGAAAACCAGCAATATTTTTTTCTTTACTATGTCGTTCGGGTACGACGCTGCGAATTAAAGGGTTAACCCTACAACTACAACATCCAAATTTAATTAAATGAAGCGGAAACTTGAAGTTGATCGAGCTTGGGCTACCTGAGCACTGTTTTCTTCATCTACTCCCAAAACATGAAGCATTATCACTTTCAGAGATTGGGGCAAATTTTTGACCTCATCAAGGCGGCGTTTCACGTAGGGCTGTACTAATTGAAGACTTAGGTTTCTTAGAAAGTAGTTCCTTTTCAGTTTACTCCTGCGAATGTTTGCCTTGAGTATTACATATGAATTTATACCTCCAGCATCAAGCATGCCGTAGAAAAATCTTAGCGGCCACCTTCGTGTTTTTCTTGCTGTTGTCTTAGAATGACTTAATTGGTCAAACGTGTCAACGCCGCCTTTCGTGGCGTTATAATCCAATATTATTGCGGGTTTTTGTGTATTAGGGTCAATTTCACCGCTGTTGTGCATTGTAGAAATAAGGACAACACATTTGTTTTTCTTCGGGACATGAGATACTAATATGATGTTTTTATCAAACGCAAATATCGAAGTAGGGAAATCTTTTGTCTTTGCTAAAAACTTTGGAGGTATTTCGGGTTTGTTCTTTCGCAACGTGCCTATCATTGTTAGTCCAATATTGCGTAACTCATTTGCAAGTTGAATTGAGGAGAACCAGTTATCCATAGTGATGTTTCGGTTTGTATGATGAATAGGTTCCGATAGCTTCAAAACATAATAGCATGGGATAGACTGTCCTGTAGGACATTCTGTCATTCTACCTACATATGGAATTGCAGATATCATGTAAGCAGTCTTAGCATCACACATCATTACAACTTTCATGCCATATTTATCAGGTTTTTGTGGCATATATACAATAAATTTACAGCGACCACGGAATCCAAGTATTTGTTCGTCTACTGTTACATGTTCCGACGGAGTGTAGTACTCAGAGCATAGTACTTGAAATTTGTCCCATACCTCACGCAGCGCTGCAAAATTATCATTGACTTTCCTTGCTTCACGTGTCTCATGATCATCAAACCGCAAGTAATTTACCAAAAATTCGAACCTGTTCTTTGACATTGTGGCCCTGAAAATAGGTGGACCATCCACAATCGACCATAACTCGGACAAGTTTGTTTTAGCTGTTTTGTATAAACCACTACGATACATTAATCCAAATAAAGCCATCAACTCCACTTTATCAGTTTTAGAAGTGTAACGTTTTTTTATGGTCTCAGAAATTCTGTCAATTTGTGCATTGGTATGCATCACAATAATATCCAATATTTCGTCTGGAAAAAATAGCTTCCACGCTCCTAACTCGGTTTTTGCGTCGCGTGCGATACCTTTAGGACCAGGTTGATTTATCACGATGTTTCTACTTGCAGTGCGTGTATTAGGAACAGTGAACGGAGTTCTTCGTCAAGTATAACCATTTTTGCCCATACAGAAATCAGACAGAAGAACATCATCATCATCTGATCCAGATTCAACATCAAACAAATCATCTTCATCGGAGTGTTCGGATATATGTTCATTTTCTGCAGTTTCAGATCCATCTTCGTCCGAAGAACTGGAGGTTTCACCTTCATATTCCTCTAAAAGTTGCTCAATTTCATTACTTTCAAGGGCTCGTGACGTTGAGGCCATATTGAAAGACTATTCGTGAAATAAACGTGAAATCACACAACAGTTAATCACAAAAAAATAGTTTCGATAACCACAACACGGGTCGCGGGCGACCCCAAACTGCAATATCTCCGAACCTAATGAGCGTGCGCACCCCGCCACGCGTCACAGGCCACTGATTACCAATTACGGAAGGTACCTAGACGCACAGTGTTGTAGGTGCAAAACTCGCTAAATTAAAATAAAAATACGTGTGCGTGGGGTCATCCATGACCCCATGTTGTGGTTCTAGGGTTAAAATACAATGTACTGGCTGACAAAAAGGACACAATTTCAGCGCTTGTAAATCGGCAGTGATTAAATGAAGTATTCCATTTTTCGCAGGTTCTTTGTCCGAAGACTTTTCCTGTCTGGCTAAATTTTTTCGTGATACATGTTGTTGATATTCTTCGTCTGAAAGCTACATGTTTTCTTCTTTCGAAACATCTTCGAAAAGTTTTCTGGAAGTCACTTTCTGTGCATTTTTTGTTGCGTCTTTAACATAGATACGATAGAGTTCACGTTTAGACTGTATTATTATGGGTTCTAGATATAATTTTGTACTTTATTTTCTGCAGTAGTGAGAAGGCATTTTAGGCATTGCTCTTAAAAATGTTTGTGCCAACACTTTCAACGTAGGGTACGCAGTATTTATTCTCCGGTTTATTGTTGTATCTTTATTTTGTTTCTCTCCTAGCCAGTACCTTATAATCCACTCCTTAATACCTAACGTTCCTAAGAACGTTTTTAAACATACTCTCATTTTTTGGTTATTTAATTTCAAATAATAGACTTGTAACACCTCGTCTTGTATCAGCCCTTCCAGTAGTTTTCCTTTTAGTCAGTTTTTATCTACTAAAGATGAAATAAACATTTTCTTCGCTATCCAGCTCATGTCCCAAAATTCTTTAAAAATATTCAAGCGTTCACTTTCTGAAAATTTTTCGCAGTTAATGACAGTGCTCCTTAAACATTTACTGGAGTTACAAGCCTCTCCAAGTTTTTGCGCGGGTTTTATAGAATCCTGTGAAAATTTTTCGTCATCAGTCTTTCTAAAGCCTATGTACTCTTGACCCAGCATTCTCAATTTTTTATTCCTAAACCTTTTTGATGACATTTGTTCTGCTTTTCGTTTCCTGGTCCTAGATTCTAATGCTATTTCAGCTTCCAAGTTTATTTCTGGAAACATATTACTATTGCCTTCGCTCGATGTTGAAGCTATCGGGACAACATTTATAATTTCAGAGAGTGGGACGTAGTTTGGGTCAGCAACAGAATCATCTGACGAAAAGTCAAGACTTGGTGCACATGGTGCACTATTGATTTCAGTACGTAAATCCTCCTCAGAAACAATAGGTACCGAATTTGTAGTTTACGTCGTATTAGGGTCAGAAACATTGTCAGTCCGGCCAGTTTTCAGCAAGTTTGTTAGAGTACAGAAAGTGGTTGTGTCACAGTTAGCTAAAGCTACAATTTCGTCAGTAAGCTCTTCTTGATTTCCCGCTTCAGATAATAAAATAGGTGATTTCTTAAGCAAATTTGTTTTTTATATTCAATAATTTTTCGCGCCTTTAAATCGATTAATGTCGTAAATTGTATCGTCTTTGGTACGAGAGCCATTATCGTTTGCCATTTTAATACTACAAAAGAAAATAAAATACAATTGTAATGAACTTTTTAAGCTTATCACGTAAATAGCCGTTGATAGCCCACTAACATTATTAAATACCCGCGAATGTACATGCATCAACATGTGTAATGTGTATGGTTTTCTTTGAAAATAGCGGTATAGTACTACATACCGATAAAAGCCTTTAGTTCCACTACGTCGAGGTCTTGAACACATGTCTGAATTTGATAGTTAGGTCTTATCTTTCTAATTTTTTCGTTTGTATGCTTAACAATTTCTTCTAACATATCATCAGTAAAAAATAACTGCCATATATCGGATGGTGTTCTATTTCTGTTCAAAACGTCTCTGAAGTTCCTTTTCAATCCTGGAGGTTGGCAAACGATGTTGTGACGTAAAGTCCGTGATCGCAAAACTGGAGGTTGAGACGAACAACGGACCCGATTTTTTCCGAAATAGTTCCGATACCTTGCCAATGGAACATCATCATCGGAAGATACATCATCATCAACTGGCAGATCATCATTATCGTTATCAATTTCAGAATCTGATTGACACTCACCATCAATGACGTGGTCTAATGATACATCTTCAACGTCACTGCAATCTTCATTTGGTATTTCCGGCACGTCCCTTTGATCCTCGGAATCTGAGTCACACTCTTCTAACCATCTACTGATATTTTGATCACATTGAGACATGATAAACCTAAAAAAACAAGAAAATGTTAAGGCGAAATGGTATCGTTCACACGTAGGTTTTGAGGGGGTGAAGCAGACGCGGACGGGAAAGAGGTGCGCGGGGCCCCGCGCTGTGCCGCTCTCGGCCGGCAAGCTATAGTCCGACCGCTGTAAGCGCGACCCTCTCTCGTGAACCAAAATACTTCTGCAGAGGGTCGCGCATACGGCGGTCGAACTGTAGCGACAAGTAACAGTTTTAGTTGGTACTAATTGCGCAGTAGGGATTTATATATTTTTTAAAAAAACGATGGCATTTGCTTACTTTGTAAAGTATTACATTATTTTAATTATTTTGAATGTGAAGACGACGTGGGTCATTTATTTTATTCATTTTGTATTTTTTATTATTCCCTCCATGGTCTGGCAGTTTGTGTAATTTATGTGGCTTACCCAAATGTCCTTTCTTTGGTATTGTTCACCAAATCGTTGAGCTCCTTAAGTCTTGAGTTGAGCTGCACGATTTCTGACAAATGCGTGCACTGACTGGACAGGTCCTCTCAATCGGTGTGGTTCTTTCCTCAAAAGACCATCTCAGACATCGACCTACATGGTCTTCATATAACCTGACCAAGAATATGTCTGGACTTTAAAAGAGACTATGACCTCTGAATTTGTTTCGGCCTTTCTTCTCAGAGTAGTCAGATAAGAAACGCCGACCTCATCTAGTTTAAAAAATATATGATTGACGTGTAAAAGTGTTTGTGCAGACCTACTTACAAAAATAAAATCATTTATCATTTAATCATTTATCATTTATAGAAATGTATTTATTTTCTCAAAGTACTCGTATATACTGAGTACGTAATATAGTACAAGTACAGTGTAGTAGTATGGTACTGTAATTAGGTAATTATAATATTATATTTATTTATAGCAACATATTATATCTATCTACTGATTACAGCCTCTATATACTGATTACAGCTTGATTGCCTGATTACAGCTCTCTATATACTGATTACAGCCTGTCTATTAATGACAACATAATAAAATCTGACTCACAAGTCGCCGAGGCATTTGAAAATTTCTTTTCAGATATTCCCGTTTCAACTACTAAATCCCTAAACTCATCACCTTCTGTTGCTGAGTCTTTGCTTAAGGAAAATGTTAATGGTTGCGATTCGGATTTTAATTTTGAATATATTACATGTAGAGATATAATTAAAACCTTTCACACTTTAAATGTAAAAAAGACTGCAGATCTGTGGGGTAATTCTGTAGAAGTTGCTAAGTCTATTATTGACATTGTAGCACCTACTCTTGCTCTTATCTTTAATAGTTGTATTGACAATGGGGAGTTTCCTGATCTTATGAAAAATAGTAAAATAATACCTTTGTTTAAATCAGGTAGTACATCAGACCCCACAAATTATAGACCTATTTCTGTACTACCTACCTTTAGTAAAATTTTTGAGAAATTAATTTTAAACCAAATGCAAAGATTTTTTAATAAATATAAATTATTACACAGCAAACAGTTCGGTTTTACAAGGGGTCGTTCAACTACTGATGCCGGTGTTGAACTTTTAGGACATATTTATAATACATGGGAAGATAAATGCGATGCCTTGGGCATCTTTTGTGATTTGTCCAAGGCATTCGATTGCGTTCTTCACGAAACGTTAATCAGGAAACTCCACCACTACGGGATCCGGAATACTGCTCTGGATCTTCTTACTTCATACTTGAGTAAAAGGATTCAGAGCGTTGACGTTAATGGAGAAAGATCACCCGGATCTTTAGTAACGATGGGAGTCCCACAGGGCTCAATTCTTGGTCCTTTCTTGTTTCTTATTTATATCAATGACTTGCCGTACCTCATAAAGGATAATCATGATATAGTGTTGTTTGCAGATGACACTTCACTTTTGTTTAAACTTAAACGTCAGCAGTTGGTTACTGACGATGTAAATAGCGCGATTTCGAAAGTAGTCCACTGGTTCAATGTTAATAATTTGCTTCTAAACGAGAAAAAAACCAAATGCATTAAGTTTACACTACCCCACGTTAGGCAGGTGAAAACTAATGTGTTGATAAAGGGCGAGGAATTGAATCCTGAAGACAGCACAGTATTCTTGGGCATAACTTTGGATGCTAAGCTTCAGTGGGGTCCCCATATAGATAAACTGTCAAAAAAGCTAAGTTCCGCAGCATACGCCGTTAGAAAAATTCGTAATTTAACTGATATAGAGACTGCCCGTTTAGTGTACTTTAGTTATTTTCATAGTGTAATGTCGTACGGTATTCTATTGTGGGGAAATGCCGCCGATATTCAGACTCTTTGTTTTGCAGAAGCGTGCTGTTCGATCAATTTATAAATTAAGTCCGAGACACTCTCTCAGAGACAAATTTAAAGAGATTAATGTAATGACTGTGCCTTCTCAGTATATTTATGAAAATCTTTTATATGCCCATAAAAACATAAAATTGTTCAAAAAATACAGTGATATCCATAATATAAATACTAGAAACAAACACAAATATGTTGTACAGACGGCAGCACATCAGGTTACTACACATTGACCTTGAACGCGTTATGAGCAACAACAGCGAGAATCGTGCGAAAGAGATATATAGCTTTTTGTCTGTTCTTACTTGTAATGTTTCGTGCTGCAGCGCGTACGTGAGAGTGTGTGCGTAAGGTCATTCGTTGTGTAGAATAAAATACTGTGCGATAAAAAGTAGCGTAGCAGGTTGAACACTTGAATCGAATCGAAATAATTTCATAGTAATAAAAGCGGCGGCCCGCGCAATGCCTAAAATATCTATGAAAGCTTATAATCGATGTTTTTTATTTCAATGATCTTTTACTTAATCCTTCATTTTTACATGGGTAGGTATTATTGGAAAATTACTTACCTATTTATAACATTTAAACAGGTAGGTAAGTGCGGTGCACATTACACAATTAATTAGCGAAACTTCACGCTCTCGATGAATATTGTTAAGTAGACAGACAGGTAGGTATAATCTGATGTCAGAAAAACATTTCTTTTTTTTTAAATAGACCTTTTCCGACTTTTGTTACCTACTTACTGACGGGCTGGAGGTCACCTGTTTTAACGCGTTCCTTGCTCTTCTATTCTATTATTGATAGTTGCGCCACTGTTATAAACTTCTGTAGTTATCATCTATTAACTATTTTTATAATACCTATTCTGCCGTGCTAAACGCAAAAGCGGTATCTCAGGAAAAGCTAGTTTCGAGAAAATTGAAGTTTTGTTTTTTATTCTCTCAGTGATTTGAGGTAAAGCTGAGACAGGGAACACTTTTCTAAGGAGTTTTACATTAAGATACCGTTATTTGGCTGAGCTCATTAGATGCATATTTCTTTAAGCTATCCGATGCCACAAAAATCAACTTTACAAAGTTTTTTGAGATACCGCTTTTGTGCTTAGCACGGCAGTATTGTAGGTATCCGTTATTGTTCCGAAATAAACGATTTTTATTTTATTTTATTTACACGAAATTAAATGCTAAAAAGTAAAAACCCATAATACAATCTGCTTGAAATTTTGAAAAAAATATGGATACCTACTTACCCCATCACGAACGTGTCACGTGTGTGAAGTTTAGGCAATTAATTATACCTACAAACAGCCTTTTGTCAGTCCACCGTCGCAACACGATCTTATTACTAAAACGATAAGGTTGAACTTTGTAAATTACCTATACCTACCGAAGTTTGCTTTTACATGAAGTTCAACATTATTGCGCTAGTTATGAATTTTCAAATCAAATTCTAATCTATTATTATCCCAGATACGGCGGAGCTACCCCCTGCTTTTGGTGCCATATTAACTACACAACCGATCATCATGGAATTATGCACACCTACCAATCAGAAAAGGATATAGGATAGGTTCCTACAGGAACGCGTGTGAAACAGCGGGAAAAATATCATAATAAAATACACAATAACAATCAATAATCTTTTTATTCTTAAACATTAATATACTTAATTGGAAACATAAAAAACAAATACCTACTTGAAATTAAAATACATATAGCGGCCACTCATTTATTACGTAAGACTATTTTTGCTAGTTTTTGACTCCCACCCCCATATATAAGAAAAAATAAGAATCGGCTGACCCCCACCCCCCTGTACTTATAATATTTAACACGTGAGAATCTAAAGGAAAAAATGAATAGGACACGTTTGGTTTATTGTAATGTTTATTTTCAAAGTAACAATTTTTAACTATCTACAATATTAAAATCATTAATGAGTATTGTTTACGCAAAAAGTGACAACTAGTTCACAAGCGGCGAGCTCCCTGAACCCCTCAGCCGCCGCCGTCGCCCGATGCTGATGCCGCAGCCCGCGCGCCCCCTCAGCCACCGCGCGCCTCCAATCGTAGGCCAGGCATGCCATGCATAGACATGCTCCCAGGGTTGATGTGGACTTCAAAGAGGGAGTGGACAATTAATGTTGTTAAAGCCGCGCCGAATTGTCCCTCTCTTCGTCTTCAGATCCGCGACCCTCGTGACGCCATCGCGCGCCTCCAATCGTAGGCATGCTATGCATAGACAAAAGTACTTATTGTATTTTACCTTTGCACATTTTTGTGATCTTACGTAAGAACTATCAAGACTCCCTCCCAACCCCTTGGAAGAAAAAATAAGACATGGTCGACGCCACTCCCCCCTAAATCGTCTTACGTAATAAATGAATGGGCTTACAACAAACGTTATAAAACCAAAAAGATAATTTGTTTGCGTAAAACATGGTATACACAGGTTTTATTAAAGCATATGAGATTATATGTTTTGCTTAAAAATTAAAGCATGCAAACTTCACAAATAAACACATTTGAATTTATAAACATAATTTATGTTCAAAAAAACTCCTTAATATTATAGAAATTATATTCATTCAACCATTTATATAGTTTAATTCTGAATAACCTACAATTTAATATTTTTAATACATTAGGTAATTTATAATAGGTATACATGCTTCATACATAAAAGTTTCGATAACCTATTACGTCAATAAAGAATTTATTTCTATTATTTTTAAAATGTCTTTGACACATCTCGGAGACCTTTGGAAGGCGTTATTATTATTATTAATAGATATATTAAAAACAAGTACTTAGATAATATTTATTTGTTACAAGCTTTTCTTTTATTTGTAACAGATTAATTATACAGTTACATCCAACAATGGCTGCCAAGCAAAATCAAATGCGGTAGCATTTGATTGCCTAACAAAAATAATTAAGCTTTTAACCAGATTAGTATAATTTGACTGGGCTATATGTATAAGGTTCAGCACCCACTGGTGGCACGGCACGACAAGGGATTTTTGTAATACATACTTACAGATGCTTTCGAATCTAATTTAACATTATTAACACTCACATTGCATTGAAATGCCTGCTTTGGTATCCTTCGGCACGTTCTGGCATGCCGAATTGTGAACGCTAACCATGATAAAATAAGATCTCAAATCATTTGCGCTTACTAAAATCACTTGTCGTGCCATGCCGCCAGTGAATGACGGCCCTAACTCAAATTATCACCAACAATAGTAAAGAAAAATTCTCAAGAATATAACAAAAACAATGGTGTGAAAAGAAATATAAAATTTCAATTTATAATATTATTATCAATTATCTTTATCACTATATTAGAAGATCCACACTAATTATAAATGCAAAAGAACTTTGTGTGTTATGCCTTCGCGGCTAAACCGCTGGGCAATTGTGATGAAAAATATGGAGATAGTTTGAAACCTGGGGACATCGTCTTTCAGGCGCCTTCTGACTGTGTCCGTTGATATCTAAAACAAAGAATTTTTTTGTCAATTTCAATACATACATAGGATTCTTTGTTAAGAGCTTAACTTATCTACATTCGCGATTTATTTGCCAAAAATCGTAAACAAAAAATGACTTTAGGGAAAAATAACTTTAAATCCTACATAATAAAGTTTAGTTTACGCTAAAACTGTAACTTTTTCAATAGTGCTAGTCACTGAAATCAACTTAATTGCCATTAACATAAAGTTGATATTTGTTTAACTTCAAATAATATTAATTTGAAACAAGTTTGAATAAACTTTAAATTAGTATGAGACGGTTAAAAAAATATTCTACAAAATATAAACATACACAATTAAACAATCTGCCGAATTGACAACTTCCACCTTTGTTGAGGTAGGTTGTAAAGAACTGAACCGCAACGAGCGGTGCCTTTGTGTCGCGCGCGATTATATGGCGTGTCGCGCCTGTTTGTAGGAGCCTTTACTCAGGACGCACACTTAGCTAGTAGGTAGGTATTATTTTAATCAATTTTGTTATTCACTTTTAAAGGAAACTAGGTTTTATGTTAGTGATGAATAAGTTAAGGTGATAGGTAAGTGTGATTATTACAATCTACACATGGACTCACGCTGTACGAAGTTGAGGTTACTCGTGTGCTTAAAAAAGGATCGGCAGAGTGGATCGGCGGTGATGAGCTATGCTTCCGCTTTCTTCCCACCGCCGAAGCCAGAAGTAAACTGTTTTTTTCTGGAACGAAACAAATAGCTGTAGTTTATTTGCCCATTATTATTACTCAATCACTATAGGCAGAGAGAACCTTGATTTTAAGCCATTTTTACATGTAATTTTCACACACACACACTGACACTTTAAAGCCCTTTTTTTTATTTCTTTATGCCTGTTCGTTACAATTTCTTTGTATTGTGTAGCCTATGTAATCTTCTTTCCTATCCTATCTCTATACAATAAAAACTTTCTAAAACATTAACTTACTGAAATCAAACTTTGGCATGTTTTCAATATACAAAATTCTTTCTATCTCTAAAACCCGTGGACCGATTTACATAATTCAAACGGGAATATCAGTTTTAAACATAATCCTCTCATTTGACACTAATGTCACGCATACATTCCTATAAACGAAAAGCCACGTTTTCAAGTTACGTAATTATTCTACCTATAATTTTTCTTCGCATTAAAATTCTCAAAAATTCCTGTCAGATACAATGGAGCTGAAACTAGCGGCGATACACTTAAACAATTTCTGTACAGGTTGATTCTATGAGATCTAACCTTTGTTCGATAAATAAATGTATAGCAATGATTCAGGAGAAGAATCAATGATCTTCGAGCATGCCTTCTATTTTTTTATTGAATAAAGTATTCCTGAATGTCATCAGCAAGTGATAATTATACTTAAACAATTTCTGTACAGGTTGATTCTATGAGATCTAACCTTTTTTCGATAAATAAATGTATAGCAATGATTCAGGAGGAGAATCAATGAACTTCGAACATGCCTTCTATTTTTTTTATTGAATAAAATCCCTCTAAGTGTTAAAGCGATTACAACGATTGAGACGAAATCTGTAATTGCGTCTTATCAATCGATATTGTTCATTGAATATTAGTATAATGCGAAAATAAGATGTAATGCAGACGTAATCAATTTTTTAGGGTATTTTAACAACAAATGTTTACTGGGGCCCCTCGATTGTTTCGGCCCTGGGTTTTCCGCGTTCGACTGATAATGAAACTGAAACTAGCAGCTACCAGCTAGCAGCCGACAGAGACGAAACATAACAGATAGGGGCCCGGGCCCCTAAATATTTTTGAAAAATTAGGATCCTTCATTGCAAAATTACAAATAATATTAAAAACTAACATGACATCTGCTTATTAACAATAATTGTTGAATTGTAAAAAATTAAAAAAATAAAAAATAAACAAAAATCATTCTACTGAGACAAAATAGTTTTTTACAATTAAACTATTAGAGTATCTTGGCTGGTATTACACTCACTACTTTTTCACACTAAATAGAAGTTCTAGGGCAAATTTTAGCAAGTTCGTATGTGTAGAAGAAAAGATATAGCTTTTTAGTTTGTTAGTTTGTTTAAGAAGCTATATCTTTTCTTCTACACATACGAACTTGCTAAAATTTGCCCTAGAACTTCTTTTTAGTGTGAAAAAGTAGTGAGTGTAATACCAGCCAAGATACTCTAATAGTTTAATTGTAAAAAATTATTTTGTCTCAGTAGAATGATTTTTGTTTATTCAAAAAGCTATATCTTTTCTTCTACACATACGAACCTGCTGAAATTTGCCCTAGAACTTCTTTTTAGTGTGAAAAAGTAGTGGGTGTAATACCAGCCAAGATACTCTAATAGTTTAATTGTAAAAAAATATTTTGTCTCAGTATAATGATTTTTAATTGTTTAAGAAGCTATATCTTTTCTTCTACACATACGAACTTGTTAAAATTTGCCCTAGAACTTCTTTTTAGTGTGAAAAAGTAGTGGGTGTAATACCAGCCAAGATACTCTAATAGTTTAATTGTAAAAAACTATTTTGTCTCAGTAGAATGATTTTTGATAATTTAAAAAGCTATCTTTTCTTCTACATATACGAACTTGCAAAAATTTGCCCTAGAATTTCTTTTTAGTGTGAAAAAGTAGTGAGTGTAATACCAGCCAAGATACTCTAATAGTTTAATTGTAAAAAATTATTTTGTCTCAGTAGAATGATTTTTGTTTATTTAAAAAGCTATATCTTTTCTTCTACACATACGAACCTGCTGAAATTTGCCCTAGAACTTCTTTTTAGTGTGAAAAAGTAGTGGGTGTAATACCAGCCAAGATACTCTAATAGTTTAATTGTAAAAAAATATTTTGTCTCAGTAGAATGATTTTTAATTGTTTAAGAAGCTATATCTTTTCTTCTACACATACGAACTTGCTAAAATTTGCCCTAGAACTTCTTTTTAGTGTGAAAAAGTAGTGGGTGTAATACCAGCCAAGATACTCTAATAGTTTAATTGTAAAAAACTATTTTGTCTCAGTAGAATGATTTTTGATTATTTTAAAAGCTATATCTTTTCTTCTACACATACGAACTTGCAAAAATTTGCCCTAGAACTTCTTTTTAGTGTGAAAAAGTAGTGAGTGTAATACCAGCCAAGATACTCTAATAGTTTAATTGTAAAAAACTATTTTGTCTCAGTAGAATGATTTTTGTTTATTTAAAAAGCTATATCTTTTCTTCTACACATACGAACCTGCTGAAATTTGCCCTAGAACTTCTTTTTAGTGTGAAAAAGTAGTGGGTGTAATACCAGCCAAGATACTCTAATAGTTTAATTGTAAAAAATTATTTTGTCTCAGTATAATGATTTTTAATTGTTTAAGAAGCTATATCTTTTCTTCTACACATACGAACTTGCTAAAATTTGCCCTAGAACTTCTTTTTAGTGTGAAAAAGTAGTGGGTGTAATACCAGCCAAGATACTCTAATAGTTTAATTGTAAAAACCTATTTTGTCTCAGTAGAATGATTTTTGATTATTTAAAAAGCTATATCTTTTCTTCTACACATACGAACTTGCAAAAATTTGCCCTAGAACTTCTTTTTAGTGTGAAAAAGTAGTGAGTGTAATACCAGCCAAGATACTCTAATAGTTTAGTTGTAAAAAACTATTTTGTCTCAGTAGAATGATTTTTGATTATTTTAAAAGCTATATCTTTTCTTCTACACATACGAACTTGCAAAAATTTGCCCTAGAACTTTTTTTTAGTGTGAAAAAGTAGTGGGTGTAATACCAGCCAAGATACTCTAATAGTTTAAGTGTAAAAAATTATTTTGTCTCAGTATAATGATTTTTAATTGTTTAAGAAGCTATATCTTTTCTTCTACACATACGAACTTGCTAAAATTTGCCCTAGAACTTCTTTTTAGTGTGAAAAAGTAGTGGGTGTAATACCAGCCAAGATACTCTAATAGTTTAATTGTAAAAAAATATTTTGTCTCAGTAGAATGATTTTTAATTGTTTAAGAAGCTATATCTTTTCTTCTACACATACGAACTTGCTAAAATTTGCCCTAGAACTTCTTTTTAGTGTGAAAAAGTAGTGGGTGTAATACCAGCCAAGATACTCTAATAGTTTAATTGTAAAAAAATATTTTGTCTCAGTAGAATGATTTTTAATTGTTTAAGAAGCTATATCTTTTCTTCTACACATACGAACTTGCTAAAATTTGCCCTAGAACTTCTTTTTAGTGTGAAAAAGTAGTGGGTGTAATACCAGCCAAGATACTCTAATAGTTTAATTGTAAAAAACTATTTTGTCTCAGTAGAATGATTTTTGATTATTTTAAAAGCTATATCTTTTCTTCTACACATACGAACTTGCAAAAATTTGCCCTAGAACTTCTTTTTAGTGTGAAAAAGTAGTGAGTGTAATACCAGCCAAGATACTCTAATAGTTTAATTGTAAAAAACTATTTTGTCTCAGTAGAATGATTTTTGTTTATTTAAAAAGCTATATCTTTTCTTCTACACATACGAACCTGCTGAAATTTGCCCTAGAACTTCTTTTTAGTGTGAAAAAGTAGTGGGTGTAATACCAGCCAAGATACTCTAATAGTTTAATTGTAAAAAATTATTTTGTCTCAGTATAATGATTTTTAATTGTTTAAGAAGCTATATCTTTTCTTCTACACATACGAACTTGCTAAAATTTGCCCTAGAACTTCTTTTTAGTGTGAAAAAGTAGTGGGTGTAATACCAGCCAAGATACTCTAATAGTTTAATTGTAAAAAACTATTTTGTCTCAGTAGAATGATTTTTGATTATTTAAAAAGCTATATCTTTTCTTCTACACATACGAACTTGCAAAAATTTGCCCTAGAACTTCTTTTTAGTGTGAAAAAGTAGTGAGTGTAATACCAGCCAAGATACTCTAATAGTTTAGTTGTAAAAAACTATTTTGTCTCAGTAGAATGATTTTTGATTATTTTAAAAGCTATATGTTTTCTTCTACACATACGAACTTGCAAAAATTTGCCCTAGAACTTTTTTTAGTGTGAAAAAGTAGTGGGTGTAATACCAGCCAAGATACTCTAATAGTTTAATTGTAAAAAAATATTTTGTCTCAGTATAATGATTTTTAATTGTTTAAGAAGCTATATCTTTTCTTCTACACATACGAACTTGTTAAAATTTGCCCTAGAACTTCTTTTTAGTGTGAAAAAGTAGTGGGTGTAATACCAGCCAAGATACTCTAATAGTTTAATTGTAAAAAACTATTTTGTCTCAGTAGAATGATTTTTGATTATTTAAAAAGCTATATCTTTTCTTCTACACATACGAACTTGCAAAAATTTGCCCTAGAATTTCTTTTTAGTGTGAAAAAGTAGTGAGTGTAATACCAGCCAAGATACTCTAATAGTTTAATTGTAAAAAACTATTTTGTCTCGGTAGAATGATTTTTGTTTATTTAAAAACCTATATCTTTTCTTCTACACATACGAACTTGCTAAAATTTGCCCTAGAACTTCTTTTTAGTGTGAAAAAGTAGTGAGTGTAATACCAGCCAAGATACTCTAATAGTTTAATTGTAAAAAATTATTTTGTCTCAGTAGAATGATTTTTGTTTATTTAAAAAGCTATATCTTTTCTTCTACACATACGAACCTGCTGAAATTTGCCCTAGAACTTCTTTTTAGTGTGAAAAAGTAGTGGGTGTAATACCAGCCAAGATACTCTAATAGTTTAATTGTAAAAAAATATTTTGTCTCAGTAGAATGATTTTTAATTGTTTAAGAAGCTATATCTTTTCTTCTACACATACGAACTTGCTAAAATTTGCCCTAGAACTTCTTTTTAGTGTGAAAAAGTAGTGGGTGTAATACCAGCCAAGATACTCTAATAGTTTAATTGTAAAAATCTATTTTGTCTCAGTAGAATGATTTTTGATTATTTTAAAAGCTATATCTTTTCTTCTACACATACGAACTTGCAAAAATTTGCCCTAGAACTTCTTTTTAGTGTGAAAAAGTAGTGAGTGTAATACCAGCCAAGATACTCTAATAGTTTAATTGTAAAAAACTATTTTGTCTCAGTAGAATGATTTTTGTTTATTTAAAAACCTATATCTTTTCTTCTACACATACGAACTTGCTAAAATTTGCCCTAGAACTTCTTTTTAGTGTGAAAAAGTAGTGAGTGTAATACCAGCCAAGATACTCTAATAGTTTAATTGTAAAAAATTATTTTGTCTCAGTAGAATGATTTTTGTTTATTCAAAAAGCTATATCTTTTCTTCTACACATACGAACCTGCTGAAATTTGCCCTAGAACTTCTTTTTAGTGTGAAAAAGTAGTGGGTGTAATACCAGCCAAGATACTCTAATAGTTTAATTGTAAAAAACTATTTTGTCTCAGTAGAATGATTTTTGATTATTTAAAAAGCTATATCTTTTCTTCTACACATACGAACTTGCTAAAATTTGCCCTAGAACTTCTTTTTAGTGTGAAAAAGTAGTGAGTGTAATACCAGCCAAGATACTCTAATAGTTTAATTGTAAAAAATTATTTTGTCTCAGTATAATGATTTTTAATTGTTTAAGAAGCTATATCTTTTCTTCTACACATACGAACTTGCTAAAATTTGCCCTAGAACTTCTTTTTAGTGTGAAAAAGTAGTGGGTGTAATACCAGCCAAGATACTCTAATAGTTTAATTGTAAAAAATTATGATGTCTCAGTATAATGATTTTTAATTGTTTAAGAAGCTATATCTTTTCTTCTACACATACGAACTTGCTAAAATTTGCCCTAGAACTTCTTTTTAGTGTGAAAAAGTAGTGGGTGTAATACCAGCCAAGATACTCTAATAGTTTAATTGTAAAAAACTATTTTGTCTCAGTAGAATGATTTTTGTTTATTTAAAAAGCTATATCTTTTCTTCTACACATACGAACCTGCTGAAATTTGCCCTAGAACTTCTTTTTAGTGTGAAAAAGTAGTGGGTGTAATACCAGCCAAGATACTCTAATAGTTTAATTGTAAAAAAATATTTTGTCTCAGTAGAATGATTTTTATTTATTTATTTAAACTTCTCGCACAAAAAGGTACAAAGGCGGACTTAATGCCTTAGGCATTCTCTACCAGTCAACCAAGGGTGGTGAAGAGATTGGATGGCAGGTGCTTTGAATGAGAGGAACAATGATAAAAAAAAATCTATTAAAACTAGGTACACAAATACATAAATAAGTTATATACACATACATACTATTTACTATAATATATACTTATAATATATATATATGGGTCAATCAACTTTTATTTGTCCTGTAAGTACTATGTTTTGTCCCTGACCAATAATCGCAGTTCTAAAGAAAATTAAGTGGTTTTTTGGCATATGTCGCATTTATCTTATTATTAAGCAAACATACGAGTAAATTATTTTAAATAAATCACTATTAAACTGGAATTTTAATAGTTGTCAAGGTGACAAAACGTCTGGATGTAGTGTTTTTTTATTTGTCCCCCAGTAGCTAATTACAATGAAACATTACTTTATACAAAAAAATACTATATGGCAATTAATTACACTTGTACATAATTATTCATTACAATGTTCACTAAGATGCTAGCATATAGATTTTTGTTTGTTTCATAATTTTACCGAATTTTTTGCATGTTCGTTTTGGTCCCTATTATATTTTATTATTCCGACTTCCACCGGACAACCGTAAAAAAGTGCCGAAACCAAAACATAGATGGAGTGATCAGTGCCTTGACAATAAGTCGGTCGATTTGGTGACAACACTCATCCAACCGCCATTTTGATTTCATCATTGCCGCGGTGTCAGTCGGTCGCGCGCGTTTTGAAAAAGTGCGTGGCTTTTTTGTGTGTCTACCGGACAACCAGCACAAAAACGTAAGTATTTGATATATCGTAGTAAATAAAAGTGAAATATATTCTATTTTATCTATATTTTTCACTGCGCGTAAGACCTAATTCAAAATATCGTTATTTATTATCAGGAAGCGCAAAGTCTGATAAATGTCACTCGGACAACCAGTCACTTGGACAACCAAAACCGTTGTCCGTGGGACATTTTGGTTGCCCATAGGACAATTAATGATAGAATCAGCATAAAGCAATACTTTTTCTTTCAATAATTAGTCACTGAAGAGCCTCTTACAAAGGCTAGAGCATTTATTATTGCTTAATATAAATTAGATTGAAGAACTTTACGTGTTCCTTTCCCGAGAATCGAACCAGGGAACTCCGGACCCTAAGACAAACGCTCAAATCACTACACCACGGAGGCAGTTAGCTTACTTACTTAACACATTTTTGCTATATCTAATAGTTCTATATTCTAAATTATTTTTGTTATTATTTTTAGATAATGGGTTTGACGGAAAAAGAAAAATCAAGACGCTATAGAGAAAGACTTAAAGCAGACCCGGAGAAATTAGCTGAGCGAAATAGGGAAGCTACCCTAAGAATAAAAAACTAATTTCAAGTATGCCGCCCGAAGATAAAGAAAACTGCAGAATTATATGGAAGCTGCGAAAACAATGGACAACCGTATATGTCCACTGGACAACCATTTTGTCCCTGTCTCCTAAAGACACATTATCGTCAATTATACTTTAAAAAAAACAGTGAGGTTTACAAAATTTTCAAATATGAATGTAACAATTAAAAGTGAAACAAAGAGTTTTAAATATCACGTATTAATTATTATTTTACAAGTTAAATGAAAAGTTCGTTACATTTAAAGTTTGTCGTTGTCCAGGAGACAATATAATTGGAAATAACTTATCAATTAAAAGTCACGTCTTTTATTTATGGAAGACAAAATGAAATCCATCCTATATTAAGTGAGGATAAAGTGACGGTTCACAATTTGACTGAATTTAAAATGGTTCAGAAGTCTATTTAGTTAGTTGTCCAAGGGACTATCTTAACTAGAGTCATGTGGATTTCGGAGTCAAATTTACTATTTTATTTAAATAAATCGTTCTGCTCTATGTGAATTCTTAAAATATAAATAATTATCTAAAGAAAAAATGTTAAAATATAAAAAAATTCAAATAAAATTAAAAAAATAAAATTTATCATTGATGTACACTTAAAAGTTGATTGACCCATATACAAATTCATGGGAGAGAGGTGTTGAGATGACTCTACTCTATTTGTTTTGTAAATAACTCTGCAATTTCCGCTTAAATGCATACCGACTGCATTTTTAATTGTTTAAGAAGCTATATCTTTTCTTCTACACATACGAACTTGCTAAAATTTGCCCTAGAACTTCTTTTTAGTGAGAAAAAGTAGTGAGTGTAATACCAGCCAAGATACTCTAATAGTTTAATTGTAAAAAAACTATTTTGTCTCAGTAGAATGATTTTTAATTGTTTAAGAAGCTATATCTTTTCTTCTACACATACGAACTTGCTAAAATTTGCCCTAGAACTTCTTTTTAGTGTGAAAAAGTAGTGAGTGTAATACCAGCCAAGATACTCTAATAGTTTAATTGTAAAAAACTATTTTGTCTCAGTAGAATGATTTTTGTTTATTTAAAAAGCTATATCTTTTCTTCTACACATACGAACCTGCTGAAATTTGCCCTAGAACTTCTTTTTAGTGTGAAAAAGTAGTGGGTGTAATACCAGCCAAGATACTCTAATAGTTTAATTGTAAAAAACTATTTTGTCTCAGTAGAATGATTTTTGTTTATTTTTTTAATTTTTTACAATTCAACAATTATTGTTAATAAGCAGATGTCATGTTAGTTTTTAATATTATTTGTAATTTTGCAATGAAGGATCCTAATTTTTCAAAAATATTTAGGGGCCCGGGCCCCTATCTGTTAGGTTTCGTCTCTGTCGGCTGCTAGCTGGTAGCTGCTAGTTTCAGTTTCATCGACTGATACCTATCGCCGCTAGTTTCAGCTCCATTAGTCGGTATCAACTTGTGCCCTGGAGCGCGGATAGGGTCCTATATAACTATCGTATTATATTCCTATACTATCACTTTTATACTATATAATCATTCACTATTCGCACGCCCGGTGTTCGTTACAGTGCTTAATTGCGTAGGTATTTAGGGTAGATAGGTAGGGAACAATTAGTTGAAATAGAATATTTTAACCATAAAAATAATGAAATCGAAAAAATCCGATCATATCGCCGTCCCCGGAGAATAAAATGATAACTGCCATTATCCTAGTTTTAGTGTTATGTCATTTTTGGGATCTGTGGGTGTTAATACATCTGCTCAATTTTTTTCGCAGTTTTTAAACAGTTATTTACGAAACAAAAAAATATTACAATAGTATTCAAAGATTTAAAACAGGTCATAAATTACGAGAATAAAGTGTTAATATAATAATATCAAAATATATTCCCACTTGTTAGTATGACAAACAGTCATAGAATTATATTCTCGTGAAAAAATATTCGACTAAATAATGATAAATGCAGTTATCATTTTATTCATATTAAAATTAATATTAAAAAACAACAGTATTTTTTTAATAATTTAATTAATATTACAATAGTAATGAAATTATTAAGTAATATAATCTGTTACACATTATTTTAAATAAAACAGCCTCATAATCACATTTATCACATAAAATCAGATTCTAATAATGACTTTTCAAAAATAAAATAAAGGTGGGTGATTAATCGTCATTATCTTCCTCATTGTCGTTATTGCTACCAGAACAGCTACTGCCATAAGTCAAGGACTCGTAAAAACCATGATAGTAACTTGGAATATCTCCTGCCTTACAGAGGCTCATAAGATCATCATTTAAAGCCTTGCTTATTGGAATAAGCTCAGTGTACAAAGTTTGTAGTTCAGGCACATAGCTAAGACTTGGGCTTGTTATCTGTCTGGTACCCCGCTTGCTTCTTATTCATCTGACAGGCTCATGGATTGCTAAAAGGGGGGCAAATGAAATTGATAGTTGCTTATGGCAATTTCTACTTAGTGAAAAACAAAGAGGCATCCAGAACATATCATTTTACTCCGACGGTTGTTGCGGACAAAACAAAAACAGATTCATATTCGCTCTATATATTTTTGCTGCACAGAAGCTTCAATTGAACATCACACATAGATTCTTTGAAACCGGACATGGCCAAAGTGAGAGGGATTCCATGCATTCCAACATTGAACGTGAATTAAAACACAGAGTTGTATGCACGCCAGATCAGATGTACACAATCATTATGAACGCGACGGTACCTACATGGAAAAAAATATCAAGTTACAGAGATGACGCAAACAGAGTTTTATAATATAAAGGAGTTAATAGAGAATAAGAACTGGTTAAAAAATGAGGAGAGCCAAAAAATATCATGGACTCAAATCATGGAAGTGAATGCCTCACATTCACATCCATCAATTTTAAAATATAAATACAACTTTGATTCCGACTATTCCCAATTAAATACGGAGCCTGTCAGAAGAATAAGAAGCAAGCGGGGTACCAGACAGATAACAAGCCCAAGTCTTAGTTAAGTGCCCGAACTACAAACGTTGTACACTGAGCTTATTCCAATAAGCAAGGCTTTATATGATGATCTTATGAGCCTCTGTAAGGCAGGAGATATTCCAAGTTACTATCATGGTTTTTACGAGTCCTTGACTTATGGCAGTAGCTGTTCTGGTAGTAATAACGACAATGAGGAAGATAATGACGATTAATCACCCACCTTTATTTTATTTTTGAAAAGTCATTATAAGAATCTGATTTTATGTGATAAATGTGATAATGAGGCTGTTTTATTAAAAAAAAAATGTGTAACAGATTATATTACTTAATAATTTCATTAGTATTGTAATATTAATTCACATAATATGTTATTATAAGGCTGATTTTAATTAATACCAATTTAAAAAGACTAATAATAGTAAATTAAGAAAAATACTGTTGTTTTTTAATATTATTTTGAATAAAACTAATGTTGATTACCATGTCATAGTTTTATTAGGAAACCAAATTAAAAGTCCTTACCAGATTTTTTTTTCACAATATTTACGAGAATAAAACGATATTAAAGTATTATCAGTATCACTTTTATCCTAAAAACCCGTAGAATAAAATGATACGTGACGAGTGCAATATTTGATCCTGGTCAGGCTGTACGGAGAATAAAATGATAATCGACATTATACAACTTGGACGATGATTAATTTTGACTAACTTCTTTTTTAAATAATATCTCTATTTTGATACTTAGGCGTATTTGATTATAACATTTAGAACAAACAAAAAATAACCTTTTTTAAAAGTTGACAATCATCTGTCTACGTCCAGTATTTAAGAAGCAATCAACGAAAATGTGTTTTTTATTTTTCCTGAAAAGTTGCATTTTTGTAGTTATCATTTTATTCTCCGGGGACGGCGATATAGTAAAGCAATTAATGGCTCAATTCCTCAAGGAAGTGTCATAGGATGCCTCTTATTTTTACTTTATATTAATGACCTACCTAAGACCATAGAAGGGCCACGTGTCTTATTTGCGGACGATATATCCATATTGGTCTCTTCCCAAAACAATGAAAATATAGGAGAAACTCTCAATTCCATACTTACTAAAACATGCAACTGTATGAACAATCATAACCTCGAGATAAACTACTCCAAAACCAAATTAATAACTTTCCACCCTTACCAAAAAACACCTATAACTTTAGATTTTACTTTCAATGACTCTAAATTAGAAACCATTAACGAATTTACTCTACTAGGACTAGTTATCCATTTATTTCAGGTGTCAAGGCCCATATAAAACACATACAATACAATAAACACACACACACAGACACACATATAAACTGGAAATCACACATACAGAAAACTCACTCAAAAATTTCTAAATTCTCTTAAGCCCTCCGTGACATAAAAAAGACCACCAATTTACAAACAGCTCTCACCACCTATTATGCTTAGATGATAGAATCCTGGTTAACATTGAGCAAACAGATAGTTGCAAACCTTTCTTTCAAAAACATAATATTTGAACCCTTCCCTGTATATTTTAGAAACATGCAAATTTGACCGGAAACATCAAGAGTTATATTCAAAACGTGAAGACATTCAGACACGCTATCTATTCAGACAAGTTCTCAACTAAAAATGCACTCTACAAGTCCCTATGTAATGTCCATTAAATTATATAATGAACTACCCGCGCTAATAAAAAAAGAAGAGAAAATTAACACATTTTAAAAAAAACTTAGACAATTCTTGCTGAATAAAAGCTACTACTCGGTAAACAAATATCTAAGTGATAGACTTAAGTCAGAACTTAAGAAGAACTTGATACTTTAAATTTTATTTATTTATTACTAGCAGCGCCAACAGACAGACACACTTTCGCATTTATAATATTAGTATGGATTATTACATCTCTTAATATTTATTGTTTATATTTTATATAGAAGCTATTAGTTTATCTCTAAAAATACCTACATCATTATTACCTATAATATAGTAGTTTGTTATGTAATGTTATAAAATTAACAAATGCTTCCTCTCTCCTAACTCACTTATTTTGCTGTGCCCGACAGGGTCCATATGATCTAACTATAAGTTTACCACCTAAGAATGCCTACATGTGGAATGCAATAAAAGTATTGAGTATTTACTTTAAAATCCCATCACTACCTACTGGAATAACTTTTGTTTAGAATGTCCCATGACAATGCAATCAAAAACAATAGATCATCGAATTTTGTTTACGTAGTTATAAATCTGAATATAAACTTTCTGTTACTTAACCTACATTTTGATGACTCTTGGAACAGCGGGCACTCATTAGGAAAGAACACAAAGAAGATACCTACTTATCTACCTACCCAAATTCTATAGAAAAACACCATTGACACTATTTTTCAATACTTACTAACCTTTATAAAATGATAATTACAAAAAATATTACTCACCGATATGCCCGTCTGCCGACAAATATCAATCTCGTCATCCACTCAATCGAAGGGCTATGATGCCTTTCAATTTGCGTCGATAAGCATATGCATTCGATAATAAGACAAACTTGTAAAATAATAAAATTAAAACACAACCGACTGAACCGACACAAACACGACTCCACCTGACGTAATGAATAAACGTCAA
Organism: Luperina nickerlii; assembly: GCA_963855955.1. NCBI lineage: Eukaryota > Metazoa > Arthropoda > Insecta > Lepidoptera > Noctuidae > Luperina > Luperina nickerlii. The sequence goes on from OY979671.1 coordinate 5,882,545, forward strand.
ACGAACGATGTCAAATTGTCAATGTCATGAGTGACATTAGCGTGGGTGTGGCTTATTCCTAGTGAGACATGATAATTGGCTGCCAATTATTAGTATGTGCAACCATTGGGCAATATTAGAAACGTTGAAAACTCCACCAATCAAACCAAGAGTACTTTCTTTCTAACACTATACGGCGCGTCGTAGTTATAGATATGTATAGAGTTTACATCGATGTGCTGCCGTCTGTACCTACAACAAGGCTCAAGAAAATAGGTGGCTCGTTCAGATGCCAATGTATACACTTTTATAATAAACTACCAAGCCACGTTCAAGATCTAAGCCTTAATAAATTTAAATCGTTCATTAAACGTAAGTTGTGCCAGAAAGCCTTTTATACCATTAAAGATTATATTGAGGATACAAAGGCTTGGGATTGAGTTGCTTCCAATTTCTGCATTTTGAGTGTTTTTGATGTTTTTTTTTTTTATATACACATTGACATTAATGTTTTTTTTTTTTAACTGACATTTGCTTACTTTTTAAAGTATTAAGTACATTATTTTAATTATTGTGAATGTGAAGACGATGTGGGTCATTTAGTTTAGGCATTTTATATTTATTATTATTCTCTCTATGGTCTGGCAGTTTGAGTAATTCATGTGGCCTACCCAAATGTCCTTTCTTTGGTATTGTTCGTCGAATCGTTGAGCTCCTTAAGTCTTGAGTTGAGCTGCATGATTTCTGACAAATGCGTGCACTGACTGGACAGGTCCTCTCAATCTGTGTGGTTCTTTCCTCAAAAGACCATCTCAGACATCGACCTACATGGTCTTCATATAACTTGACCAAGATTATGTCTGGACTTTAAAAGAGACTATGACCTCTGAGTTTGTTTCGGCCTTTCTTCTCAGAGTAGTCAGATAGGAAACGCCGACCTCATCTAGTTTAAAAAAAATTATGATTGACGTGTAAAAGTGTTTGTGCAAACCTACTTACAGAAATAAAATCATTTATCATTTTATCTACTTACGAATACTGGCCTTCTTATAATAAAATAACTACTTATGAGTTCCTATAACAATCCCAATTAGTTTGCTGTTTGAAAGTGAATGGGTACTGGTATGAGAGGTAGAATCCAAACCGGTTTTACAAAAAACCGGTTCTTACACAGGATATTTTTTTATCACTACCCAAATTTTCATAGGGTGTTTTACCCATGAATATGAACAACTTTCACTATGGGACCAAATCTGAAATCACGAAAAAAAATCTGCTGTTTCTTACAAAAGTTCAATACATACTCGACCAAAATGTATGAATCAGCAGATTTTTTCCTGATTTCAGAGTGGGTATTGATAAAAAAAATACTATGTAGAAATAAAAAAAACAGGTAAGTATAACAGTTTTTGTAAATATTAAAAATTAAAATAGGGGGTGTATCATTCATGTTATTAACGGGGTTCTATAACGGGTTCTCTATCGGCTCCAAATCATTTTTCAGAGCCTCTCAAAGGCATACCACGGTTTCGGCGGGAATCTACCAACTCTGGAAGAATGTGTGTGTGATAAAAACTGACAAGTTTCGGTTCCATTTTATTTTTTCAAAAGTCGTTATCTTTTTGGATGTATACAATTTCCATTTTTTCATCTTCTCCTCCCCATATCCCGAAAATGCACACTGCTTGCCCGTCACTCGTAGCTGTCCTTGAGCCTGATAGTACCAGTTACTGTTTTTATTTATAGTAACTTGGTTATTCTTTATGTTGTACTTTAGAATTTGGACCTTGTTTTGTTTGATAGCATTTTGTATGCCGTTTCTAAAAGCAGCAACTGGGCATTTGACCTCAACGATGGTATTTTCTCCAACGACTCCGTCCGGTGTGGCACCAATGTAAGGAAATTTTTTGTCCACAAAAAGTCCACAGTCCTCAATCTGTAAATTTTCTTGGCTGCTCAGTTGTTGAAGCGCAAATTTTTCATTTGTGAGTCCATGGGCTACTGATGCGACGGATGAAATATTAGATTTGTACAAAATGTTATTCACCAGGGCAGCAAAACTTTTTTGTCTCTTTATTATTACTCCAAAGTTTGAGGCCGTTATCATCAATCTTCTGTTTTGCAACCATTCAGTGCTTTCGCGTTGCTGTGTGGTTCGTTTTTGTATGCCCTCCCGATCATTTACCAATGTCTTCAGATTTGTCATAAAATCTGCAGACGCTGCATTGTACTCATCGGCAGACATGTCCATGATTATTTTTGATAATTTTCTTCAGGATTCTGTTTTCTACTGCACTTGTGATGCGTGGTCGACCAGTTTTCTTCAAACAAGAAGTCGTTCTATTCTTTTTATAGTGCTGAATGATAGATTGGACTGTAGACCTGGGAAGTATCAAGTCTTTAGATATTTGGTAACTTGATTTGCCAGCATCGATCTCACAAACTATTCGGTTTCGAAGCTTTTCACACACGGGTTTGCCACGACCCATTGTTATTTGAAAACTAATGAAAAAAACTGAAATTTTCAGAATTTATACTGTCTCACTTGACAAATAACACAGAATTACATTTACAAATTTAAATTATGCAACATAATTGTACAAAGAAGGAATAATCTTAATTTAACTCACCGATAGACGAACTCTTTTGCATCGATTAACAATTAGACGAACTATTTTGCTTATAACTTCTTCGAATTTAAAACGGGATATGTATAAATTTAAAAGCTAAAATAGTTTATTGGTTCATAATTTAAAAATGGCATAAGTAACGCGACATGTGATAGTAGAACAGCTTAATATTTTATATAGTCTTAGCGATTCGAAACGAAAGCCGTTAAAAAAAATAGAAACAAGTGAACACAATTTTTAATAATTTTTTTACAAAGAAAATGAAATCAAAACAAATAAGAAAAATAGTATGGCACCAAAATAATAAATTGGAAAGGTCTTACACCAACGACGGCTCGGAGTAGAAAAAAGGGCGAGCATTGGTTTGCACTGCCTTTTATACTACCCAGCCGCGCGTAGGTCTAATCCCCCACTCTTCTCTTTTATATTCTCCCATAATAGATATACAAAAATAATGAAGTTAGAAAAAATCTCACAGAGAAAATTCCACACTAGACGAACTATTTTGCATTGGGGCTCGTATTTGCTTAGCTTTCTTTTTCTTTTGTTTTGAATTAAGTTCCTTCAAACTACGTTTCACTGCTTTGGCTCTGGCTTTCCTTACCTGTTCTATTTTTTTCAATTCTTTCTGTTTGTCTCTCTTCTAGTTCAGTTTTCTCAGGTGTATCCTGTATATATACGGGATTTATCCGATTTTGTTCCTTTATTGGTTTTTCTGTTTCTAACAGCTGTTGGATAAGGTCTTATGACTTCTGGTGGTATGGGAAGATAAGCACTCGGTTCAGATTGTGTCTCATCCGCAGAGGTGGAAGGTTCGCCAATTCCGTTAGAAGTGTCTTAAGAATTTTGGAGCAGAGAAGGCGACTGCTCACGAATATGTGCCTCATTCATATCAGTCGATGGTACGCTAGTGGAAGGTAGTGGTTTTAGAGCGACAGTGCTTGTTTTTTTTTTTATTCGAAATGGCTTTGCGTTTGCTCTTGACTCTAATCTAGGTCAGAGATGACACAGACAAAGTCTACGATGGAGTGACTCTTCATCCACCTCTTGAGTACGCGTACCCTTTTTTATATTTTCGCACAGTGATTCTGCAATAAAATATGTATTAATAATTATAACGCACGCAAAACGTTACATCTTGTCAGCCGAGACACCGTGGTGCGACTGGCGCGGCGCGACACTCGGCTAGCAACATGGCGGCCGGTATGTCTATGCACACAAGCACAGACGTGTTTGTGTGCCGTTTAGTTTTTCTGTTATTACTAACTGTACGAATGGGCCCCGCGTACGAATGGTGATCACTTTCCCCTACGCAAGGCACTGAGTCATACTCAATGACGCAAGGCGGCGGACATCGGTTAAAGTTAAACCATAATATGTAGATGCAAGCTTGATCAGATAGTCTTTTAGTTCTTTTTCTTGTTCCTTAGAAAATACTTGCCGAGGGTTAGTGTATTCCTTAAAGACATCAGACTCAGGCCTCTGTTTTAATTTATTGACATACCTTGAAAGCATGGTTCTATCTATGTTGTTATCTTTTGCTACTTTTCGAATACTTTTGCCGTTGATAACTTCTTCTGCGGTACATTTCATCAGATCTTTGGAGACCATAGGTCGTTCAGTTTTTCTGTTGTAGTTTCGCATCCTGAAAACAATAAATACTGTTGTAGAAAGATTCATAGATCATACTTGGGGGTGATTTGAACACCAGCATGTCGATTCTGTAAAAATCTCACCGTGAATACTTGCGTGGAGTGAGCTGTCAGTGTCATCCTACTGATGCTAGGGATTGACCGAGCAAACATTTACAATCATAAAAGAGATTTTAATAATATTATTCAATGCTAATCCTATTGATATTTTTATATAATTCAAAGCTAGTATTTTAGTGGTCAAAACATTGATATTTTGTGGGGTTTTACTTACAATAAAATAGCAAAACAGAAGCGCAGTCAGAATCTCAACCTTGTTTTTTTTTTCTTTTTTCCCTAGACTAGTAAGTCCTTATATAGCCAGACAGCGCCAGCGCCTAACGCGCTTGCGCGGCGTGAAATATGGCTCATTCCGAATTAAGTCATCATCGCTCACAGGAATAATTTGCTTTCCGATTTAGATAAATCACCACTATGGCAGCTGAGAGTCAGTAATATACCTATTCACTTGAATAGTTACTCATGCTTGGATTATAGTATTTATTTGTGTATACACCACGAATTTCTTCTTCTTTGGTAAGGTGGCGACTGTAGCCAGAAGCACAATATCGAAAATGCCACGTTAGTTTAAAGATCGGTGATAATTATTATTAATTTAGGGCATGGTCGGTAGTCGGCGTTATCGCAAGATGGCACATGCCATGACTTCATATATGTCGATTCACGGGACATCGTTATCGCGTTCACGTTAATTCAGAAAAGGGCCCTAATTCACTATGACCACTTAATGATTCATTACTTCGAAACCACGTCAATTCCTTAATAACCTAATCACTACATCTGCTATTAACGTATTCTCTATGACACAATGACCGAAACCGGTTTGAACTGTCAAAATACCACGCTTGACAACCGTACGGCGTGGTAAGATTATGCGGGGAATAATAGATAAATAAATACCATACAGCAGAATTGGGGTCAAGGTGTAAGCACGTTGTAGTCGATTACAGTGCAATTCGGAATGTACTATATATCACTCCACTCGAATCTCGTAACCATGGCAACATCACCTCGGCGTCAACACCTCCACCAGCCGCGTTTTGATTGGCGAATACCTCGTCTTTTTCTACTTTAGAGTTACACATTTTGAAAATCGCTCAACGAAAACTTTGCTTAATCTGCCCCTTGGTAGACTCTAAGGCAGGGTCGCCATGAAATGTTGGGGGTTCAAGGGTCGTTAGAATTAGACAACCAGCTTGATAGAATATATACTTTAATGAATATCTAGTGAATTTATGTTACAATGCGCATTGATGTAAACTGCTTACTTATATTCTAAAGGAGTGTACTTACTACGTTATGCACTATTAGGGACCATACATACACTTCAGGGTTGACACCAACCACTTCTTCATTTAAGGGTTACTAGAGGTGCAGTGCAAACACGGGCGCGCGATGAGCGATAAAATATTTGCACTTATTTGACGTTGGTATTGCATTTTCCTAATGTTCTTATATACATGACGCCTTACAAGTTAAATATGTAAAAACAAATCTCTAATGTGATAATGAGTGACTAACGCGCAAGCGCGGCGTGATCTTATCACTTCACCTTCACTCCACCCGATTCACGACATTAAATGTCGTGAATCGGGTGAAGTGAAGGTGAAGTGATCACGCAATCTGCAATGTGATAATGACAGTGATTAACGCGCAAGCGCGGCGTGATCTTATCACTTCACCTTCACTTCACCCGATTTACGACATTTAGTGTCGTGAATCGGGTGAAGTGATCACGCCACACAAACTACGTGGGATTACATTCTATGGTCGGTCAGCTAGGCATCCGTTAGCACTCGATGACTTGACACACTCGGCTATCTCTTCTAATTCAATAGATTTGGGTTAATAACAACGCCGAACATCGTCGCAGTCTTTACTAGACTCGATCTACAATGGGCATTGTTCATATTTTTTTAAATGTTGTAATTGAAAAACCATTTCGAGGAATAGCGTTACTGATCATTACGGACTAATTAATTTTGAAAAATATTCATATGTTATTGATATTTTTGATAAAATACGATTGACCTTCTTTGCCCTTCAAATTACGTACGACTGGCCGTACAGTTTTGTATCGTTGCCTCAGAAAATAAAAAGTAAGAGGCAAGTATTGTCTACAATCTGTCAAATGTCAAATTATTGTAAATATGTCAAAAATATAAACATTCTTGTTTATATCTCATTATTACTTACATTACATACATTATTTCAACACTCGACAATATTTAATATACTGGAAGAGTTATGGAATTCAGGAAGTGCTTTGTTCCAACTTGCAGCAATAATAGTAATAATGTCGTCGTGTGCGTTATTATTCTATTTCTAAGTCGCCGCGTCGATTGTTCTAGTGACGATAGAGAGTAGTATATTCCTTGGAGGACACTTACACATAAAACACCATTTGTAAATAAATACGCTAAGCTAGGATTCGATTATTTAAGAAGTCTATTCGGCCTATTGACACTTTGACAGATGTGACATTGTTGACGTTGTGTTGACAGATTAAAATTTTTAATTATGTACTAGTAAGGCAACGGCACTTAATCTTTATGTCACTGGATGACGTCACCTACCTTAAAAACTTAAAATAATTCAATAATTTTTATTAAAATAACTATTCAGCCAATCATCAAAATATTCAAATTAGTTTCTCAAAATGCTCTAAATTTACAAAAAATAAAATAAAATATAATGGTTAGAAATTTTGGACAATCCCCATTGCTCATAATAACCAAACAATGTCGATGCGTATTTTCATCAGTCTAGCTGTCATAAACGTGAATGTTTTAATTTTATTTACTGTTCGTGCGTGACGCGCTCGCGCCTCAGTCTATATATAAAAATATCAATAGGATTAGGCTAAAAAAATATTATTAAAATCTCGATTATGATTGTAAATGTATGCTTGGTCAATCCCTAGTATCTGGTAAGATGACACTGACAGTTCACTCCACGCTCACTTCACCTAAGTTTTCACGGTGAGATGGTTACAGAATCGCACTGCAGATTTTAATGCAATTTGATAACAGTTTAGTTATGAATCACAACACACCATCAACCTGCAACTGTGGGGTCTAATGAGCCATGCTCATGAGGCCCCGTTTGTTTTGACTCAAATGGACCCTTCCCCATTTTATTACCAATTGGACCGAGCCACATAAAGACATTAATATTACATTATTATCCGCAGTTGCCATTTTACGAATGTACTTTTCTATTATGACAGAGTGGCTCGGGGGATCCGAGGACGACCTCTGGAAATTGTCCCCTACATTGTTTTTAATTCAGTCATCGTATAAACACATGAAATTAAAATACACTTACTTGATTGCCGTAACACAAAAAAACATGGGCTGAAGACCAAAAGTTACAAAGAGCCGCTTTTTTTTTACTTTTGGACGTGAAATTAGAGTCAATGTACTCGCACACTCAAACCGAACGCCGGCCGGCTACTGACGCAACAGCAGACGAGCCACATATCCCTCCCGCTTCTTGTGGCGTCCCTCACTTCTATCTGACCTATACTATACCGTCTGTGTACTACGAGCCCCGATGCAAAATAGTTCGTCTAGTATGGAAAATAGTGCAAAGCGTAAAATATAGAAAGTAAATATTGGTAAAATAATTAAGAACGTTTAATAAAAAGTTAACCACAATTTGAGGAACATTTTAAAGTTTATTTTAACATAACTGAAATTCTTTCATGAGTTTACATAACATATTTTTTTTTTAATATCCTAATAAACAACGCAAAAGTATTCGTCTACCCTTGTCACTCACGCAAAATAGTTCGTCTACCACTTAGTTGTGTCGCCTTTGCTCTCAATGATAGCTTTAATGCGAAGAGGCATGGTTGCAACCAACGGTGCACACTCCTCAGGCGTAATTGACTCCCAGACAGCCAAGAGTTTAGCCTTCAAGTCGCTCCTCGATCTTGATGGATTTTTACGGAGAACTTTTTTCATTTTCCATCATAGGGTTTCGATCGGCGACAAGTTTAGTAAATGTAGTCTCATAGCATTTGAAATTACTATTAATGAATACATGACACTTGTAATGACCAATACTGTCAGCGAAAGGTGGAGGAACGTATTCAATTGCTCCGATGAGTTAGTACACCTTTAATTTTATTCTTAGTGTATGCGGTACCGATATACATATATGCAGGCAATACTCAACAGTACAGTTTAAATCAAATACAATGACAAAATGGATTGATACGTTAGAACCACAAGTAAAACAAGACTTAAATTATTAAAATAAAACAAACTTAATCATTTTTTTTTTATTATTCTTACTCACGTGTTAATAATATGTTGTCTAGGAACTGGGCGGGTGAATATACAGTGTTATCTTGGTACCTTGCCCAGCTTAAAAACCAAAATTTAGTCATTACATGAGCACATCAACCCAACGTTCTCCGGTCCACTATGCAATTGCAGCAATACTGTTTGATTGGATTTCGTCCCTGTTATTGTCATATAATATGTAGTCAAAATACACTTTTCCACTTTTTCAATTGAAGAAAAACCTTCCAGTAGGTGGCTGGCTGCATCTCTGCACGCTGGAACCCCGATAGTGGTTACCATGTGATTTTGTTATTGTTTCAGTAATGATTGAGGTCCGGAATTCTTTCATTGGTGTAACGATTCAGTAGTCAGCCTCATGAACATGTGCATTATGATTTTTAACGTAAATTGCAGTGCTCGGGGAAGAGGTCGCACCAAACAATACCGCTTTCATTCTATATTCAATGGGCGTTAAAGTCGTATCGTCGCGCCACAGAAAACTAAGTGCGTCTCTATCTTGCACTCTTACCGTTATGCGTAGAAACATATCTTTTATGTCTGCTGAAACGGCGACAGGTTTTTGTCTGAATCGCATTAAAACGCCAAGGAGTGATTGTAGGAGACCAGGGCCTGTCAGAAGATAATCATTGAGGCACACTCCATGCGTGCGTGCCGCTGCGTCATGCACAATTCTGACCTTACCCTGTTTAGATGGATTTATCACTGGAAAATGTGGTAAGTACCACTTGTACCTACTAGATGACGTTGGCGGTGCTAGTTCTGCATACCCATTTGATATCAGCGCTTTCATCTGCTCTGAATATTTTTGTTTCAGAGGTTGGTCTTTGCGTAAACGGGATTCGGTGCCTTCCAGTCAACTGAGCGCAGAGGCATAGTTGTCTGGAAAACACCTATCTTCATTTTTCCATAATAAGCCCGTCTCGTAACCACCTTCAGGCAGAGCGCGTGTAGTGTCCTCTAGTATTTTCAATGCTCTCACCTCTGGGTCTGCTTGGGGGCGACGTGGCTGCACTCCTAATGATTCCAGGCTAAAATGTTCTTGTATGAGCTTTTCAATAGATTCATCTGTACTTACATGACCGCAGCGTTCTCCGATCTGTGGTAATACATGTAGTTTTGTCAGGCTGCAGATTTTATCTTGTAAAATCCAGCCAAGTAGTGTGCGTGACGCTACTGGTTGATCCTTTGTACCTACTCGCGCTTCAGAGGCGAGCAGGAGTGCCCAGTTGTCCTGGCCTATCAAGACAGTTGGTACGCCAGCGTCATATGCTAGCTGCTCGACTATAGGTGTCAGGTGTTCGAAGCCTGCTAGGTCATTTGTGCGTATCGACTGACTTGATAATTCAAGTCTGTCGATGGTTCTGGCTTCGATGTCAATGCCTTGGTTGTGTATTTTCCTCGAATATTTACCTTGACCCGTTGTGAGTTTGTAGCGTCAATGCGTGCGCCTGCTACGGCCTCGATGTAAAATGGCTCATTTGGACCTTCTGCACCTATCCGCTGCGCGACGTTAATAGTAAGTAGAGTTATTGTCGATCCGTCATCCAACAAAGCAAATGTGTCTACTTTACCGTTTGGTCCCGATAGTGTCACTGGCACTACTTTCAGCAAAACTTGATTGTACTTGCGCGGCGTGCTTGTGTTATTGATGACGGCGTGCAGCGCGATTTCACCGCATGGCGTTGAGTCATCCCGTGATGCTGCATGCCCGGTCGCTGTGACACGAGGACGCTCTTCTGGGTCGTTTGCGGTGCACGTTCCCCGGCTACTGTCACTGTGCAGTAGCCTGTGATGATAATGCTCGCAGTCTTGCACTTCACACTGCTTGATTTTGCATCTATGTTTCCACGTCCGTCGGTTCAGGCACCTGAAACATAATTTATTTTTACGTGCAGTTTCCCATCTATCAGCTATTGACATTTTCTTAAAGTTAGAACAGATGGCCACGCTACTACAATTACCGTTGCATATCACACACGGTGTTTTATGAGTCTCTACTATTTTGAACATCTTGTGAGCCGGTCGTTGTGAACGGTCTCGTTTAAGTTCCACCTCTGCCGAGGCGTGACGTGCATTGAGATCGGCCTCTCTATCGAGAAATTTTCCCAACACTAATAAGTCAGGCTCTGCGTCATCTGCAGCCATCTCATAATCATACCACCGGCTTCTTAGCGTAACTGACAACTTTTCTGAAATTGCGGAAATCATCTCCGGGCTATATAAATATTCTGTTCTATTCAGAGCTTGCACCGCGGCAATGGCGTTTGTGACCTTCGATGCAAACACAAATACATATATCTGTGAGGTTATCTGATACTTTAGGTAAATGACGTAATTTATTTAATTCGTAAGTTATTAATGCGTTGGGTCGTCCAAATCGAGATTCTAACCTTTGCATAATTTGCGCGGCCGAGGATCCTAATAACCTATTATTAGGATCCTCGGCCGCGCAAATTACAGCGGGACAGCGTTAGAGGCAGTTAAATGTCTACATTTAACTGCCTCTAACGCTGTCCCTCTCAAGGATTTTCTGAGACGGGCCAAATTCCCTGCCTCTGTGTGAGTTGACGCAGACTCATTAAACGCTGGTTTAAAATGCAGCCATTCGCCAGGGTGGCCACTGAAGATAGGTAAATCAAATTCATACCTGCTGGCAGCGGGTTTGCCCCGCGCTACCTCTAACAATGCCTGAGTCAATCCTTGCAGCAGGCTCCCCTCGTCGTTACGTTGCAGCAAGGGGAGTGGCGCGTCGTTTGGCGTTATGGGTTGTGACTGCGGCGGACAGATGTGGTTGCGGTGCTCACTAAGTGTGTCCGCGGCGTCCGTCTGACGTTTCGATGTCGCAGTCGAGCTTCCCTCCAATAATTTTTCGTCTGTTGATTCTGCTTCCAAGAGCGCTAACCTAGGAGCGGCGAGTTCCAATCTCGCTCGCGCCAACGCCTTCCTGTCGGTTTTCGTCTCGCCCAGTGGTTGTCTGTGTGGAGGTGTCGTCGCCCCAGGGCTGTGAGGTTGGGCCTGGTCCGACTCTGTGACGGAATAGTTGGGCGGGTCTGTTGGTCCCACCGCTGTCGCCAATTCCGTGGAGACGGACTCGTCTCCTTCCGTGGCCGCTGTGACGAGTTCATGCCTACCGCGTGTCTTCACCATGTCGACGGTATTGCATACACCACACTACCACTTTCGCGTAAGATTAGATCAAAGCTATACCTGCCCGAATTCGGCTACTGAAGGACCAATGTGGAGGGCAGAGGACTAATCAAGTAGCAATGAAAAAAACACATGAACACTACTACAAGATTTATTGTCGGTATATCCACGGGTTTAAGCTATTACAACTATTATTACAATCACTGGCTTCGGGAAAGGATGGCTACAGTTCAACAATTCTATCTAAACGCGGTTAAAACTTACGAGACTAGTGCGCTCTTTCGTGTCTGGAAGCGAACAGAACAGTACAATGGAAATGTGGGCGGAAAAGAACTCATTTACCATCAACTTCCGGTTCCAGAAACTTCTAGAACATTCAAGTAATCTCTACAGTGCTGCCTCGTAGTGTCGAGAGGCGACTACTACAACATTCATTCATAATATTACAATACTCATTCATAAAACAGCGCCTCCAGTGTCGAGAAGCGAGCATTAAATCGATATTTACGCGTAAACTATTCATTGTTACTGGCGCTCCCAAACGGCGAGCGTCGCATACAGAAAGACGTTTCTAATTCACTGCTTCCGCTACACGACAACAGAGGACGCTACTTGTATATCAGTCACAATAACAGAAGACAAACTTGGATATTTTTCTCCTGATAAAATCACAGTAACATTTTCGAAAGGGCGTAAAAGTGCCACCACGTCTTCTACTATTATCCATTCATTGGAATCCAGATTGGGCGCAGATGAATCCAATTGTGGCAAAGTTGCAGAAAGCGATATTTTGACCTCCAATAGACGCTCGAGCATATAAAAAGTGCTATTCCACCGAGTACGAACGTCTTGCTTGAGTTTTAATTTATTTACATTTAGTTGCTCTTGCATTTTGAGCAAAATTTGGCATAGGAAGCTTTTGTGCTAAATTATAAATGCGAAACAATTGCTCGACATTCTGCCAAAAGTTGTTGTAGCTGACAGAAGTGTTTCCTGCTAAATCAAATGTTTCTTTCTCTATACAGTCTTTAACCGCGAGATTGATTGAGCAACACAAAAATGATTTCGTTTATTCAAATATTCACTTACTGCTTTTTTCATAGCTGCAGCATTATCTGTGACAATAGTTACTACTTTTGAGCTTATTTGCCACTGGTCTATTACCTCTTGGACAGCCAATGCAATATTCTCAGCCGTGTGGTGTATTTGTATTTCTGAAGTCGAAATAACTACAGATTTCAATTTATATTGATATATGTAATGTGCAGTCAAACTTATAAAGTTTTTATTACTGTCTGATGTCCAAATATCAGAAGGCCAATTCTCGTAATTTAAAACGTTCAAAATCTAGTCGCAGTCTCATCTCAGCGACAAAGAAATGTCAAAAACTTGTCAAAATGTAGGAAAATTTGAAGTATTTTTTGACAGATTGAGACTGAGATCAGACTGTGAACGTTGTTAAAATTAGTAGAATTGCCCCTCAGATGTTAACGCTAAATAAGAAGCATCTTCTAACTCCTTTTTCAAAGATTCGGACACAATATTTTCTATCTACCATCAAAGCTAATTGTTTTCTGTTCGGTAGCTGGTAATTCAGCATTCAATGCTGTCGAGTATTATTGGAAACCTGAATTTACCACTATTTGAAATGGCTGTAAATCTTACACTATCAAATTAATTAAAGCGTCATTACCAGAATTTTGCGTAATTTTTTTTTTGGCCCTGAAAGACGGGTTTGTGTGTGCCTGAGCCTTTTTTGAGGAGGCTCAACATCTAATGTGGATACCAGTGACCGGGATGAATCGAACGAAGTATTCATATTACTTTCATTTGGTGATGATGAAGTTGGACTCCTGTTTCTTTCTTCGACGGTAACACTTGCCTGATGCTTATTTTTAATGTGGTTTAATAATGTGGTCGTATTTCCATTATATTTGAAAGAATCTGAACTGTTTACACGTAAACCAAAGATTTTCTTTTAGGATTTTTTCGGAAAAACTACAACATTAACCGGCACTTTAAAGTTAACCTCAAATCTACATAAATGTGACACTTGTTTGTTATGAATGAATATAGTCTCAAATGATCGGCAAACTTCGCTCCATGTCGGTTTCATTCGGTTTTCAAACTCAAGTCAGAGAGAATTTAACTCGAGTTGGTTCGAGTTAAGCCCAACTCGAGTTAACTCGAGTCGACCATCGCTACGACGGACGCGTACTAGTGATCATATTGAACTATTTTCTTGTAACGGTTTTTCTAATTTAAATAAATATTGTAGGCAATTCTGTATTTTCTTTTAAAAAAAATTAGGCTTCTGATCCCTAAGAATAGATTATATCGTGTTTTTTCCTGCGAATGGATCTACAGTTCCACTGAAGGATTTTTTAATTTTTTTCGAGTCCTGGATTAGAGGAGTTGTTGAACTAATATAATGACATTGTCCAGTATTGCGTCGCTAAATTTAGACAACATATTTATAAGGGAACAAGCCAGGAGCTCTATCAAATTGTCATTAGGAGTCGGAAGGGGAGTGAGTGGTTTCAACGTAAGTCGAATTACTAGTAATAGCTTTCAATTATATATTTTCTTTCTGTAATAAATGTAGAATAATTCAGTATAAACTGAAAGTAGCCAGCCACAAATGTCACAAACATTACAACAACTAGAAGTGGGTAAAATCCAGTTCCCCAGATGCAATTACACCATTACCTACAAGTTAAGCTACTCGTACTAAAAAGGTGTTGAACTTAAATTATCTTATCTTTGGATTTACGGCAATGCCATCGCTATCAAAAACCTTAAAATCGTCTCAAATTCCTGTGGAATCATGCTTAAGGTTTCTAAATTATCCGGGGTTGGACTAAGAGGTTTTGGTCGACCACCAGTGCGTTTTTATCAATGTTTTCACTTTAGGCATCTAAATTCCAACCTCGACTCCCTAATAAAATTGTGATCGAGTCAGAATTCCCTTCGACTTAGCGTTGTGTCCCAAATAAATTGATCCAGGCTCTGCTAAAATTGAGATGTGAAATGTGAAATTCTTAAACTTCTTTGCGATAAAAACGATCCCCTATTTTATCATTCAGTCTTGTATTTTCGTCAATCAAAGTAAATGCTTATTATAACAAAATCTTTTGAAGCTCGCAGATACAGCTCTGAAGATCTTGTGTTTATTGTTTTATATGTGTAGCTACTGATTTGTGTAAATTTATATTAATATATAACAAAAATGCCTTTTATATAACATATTATGCGTATACGTGCAACGCAAATGCATAAAACAATAAAATGCTACGTATTATGGTATACTTACATTTGCGTGGTCCGAAGTCCGTATCCTGTAGCTAACAAGCCGAGCACTATGTCGTCAGCGTCATAGGTGGCTAGTGTTACGGCCATGCAAATCAGTGTGTTACCCAGGAAAGTGCTAGCATCCCCGGATCTCCTTTGGAAGTTTATTTTTGCGATCACGCCGTTACTTCTGTCTGTTAACGTGCTATCAGCATGCGAGTTGTACCATAGTTCCACTAGATGTGGTGCAAGACCAACCGCTCTGAATATAGAGCACTCGAACTGCAGAACGGCTGCATCTTGGGAGTTATCTTATTTACGCATATCGTTCTCAACAGGGTAGCAGCTCTTCAGTTATTTGCGTCGAAAGACACGATAAGATGCTCTACAAAAGCTTCCGGAGACATACCTGTTAAGGTTTTGAACTTAGCCAGGAGGAGACTTAAAAGGCGATCGCGCACCTCGGGCAACAGAGTGCAAAACACTACGTTCACGTCTTTGGCGTTATAGGCTATTGTTTGCACGCTAGCGTACTCGTGTTTGGCTGTGGGGTGGAGTCGGGGCTTTAAATCAGCTTGATGCAAACAATCAGGTGCAACCAGGCAAAAAATTGGCAATCAGGTTCGATCTTGCGTCGTGTTGCGCGATATTGCCTGAGGCAGAGATCATTATTCTACCATGAGTCATAGCTTCAATAATGGAAATACTGCACTAAGTGCAATTGTACGACGTAAAATTTTAGTTTTGGTAAGGCCTAATTCACAACTCTTTCTCCATACAGATTTATTAAAATGGTAGTAACAATCACGGAGATCTACATCTGGAAAAATTTCCAATATTGCAGACATAGTTGCTTCCTGAAAATCGCAAGTAAAAGATGATGAATTCCAATTAGGAATGTGTGACCTTATAAGTGAAAAAATATTTTTATAGCTCTTGTTTTTCTTGTCCGTCATTAAAGCATATAGTAATGGAGTTATTGCAGTACTTTCATTATTGCTTCCAAAATCAGCATGTATAGTAAAAATTTGATAAAATGGCGTTGGACAACTTTTGAAGGTCCCATCACCAAAAAACTCCTTACGAACGGCCATTTTCTTTCTTGCCTCATCTGAACAAAACACCATGATTCGTGTATTACCTTCATAGTAGTCAGCTAGCAAAAATTTTTCAAACTTTGGAGGCATTATAACATGTTTGACGTCATAAAAACAGTCTTATCAAGACTAACAGCTTTATTTATGTGGCGGTATAGAGAATTTTTCTTACTTTCAAATTTAGGGATTGGAATTACTTTGTCGAGTCCCAAGTCTTTTATGTCTGATATTGTAGCGTTAAAAACTGATGGAATGGGAGGCACATCCGATGTGACTATTTTTTTCTTGCAATCTTCCATGTAACAGCCGAGCAGGTTTTTATTAAAATCCGGTGTACAGTCAACGGCCAGAAGTCCACTTACACCGCAATGACCATTATCGCCTGCGCTATACGGGCTGCGGCGCCTATACACACATGCGCATATTTATCCGTTTGAGTGATGTTCCAACGCTAACAAATTAACATGTCGTGTAGCATCGCTACGATAGTTCAGCTACCATTGATGTTCCCGGGCAATATGCACATTTACCTTTTGTTAAATCAATGGTGTCGGGCAAAAGCCAGTGTTTACAAGTCGGATTCTTTAACTATTGCTGTCTAAAATTTTGTACACGATGCTGCGATAATGTGTTACCTTCCTTTTTTCTTGTCAAACACCAACAATAATAAACTATTGTAAGGCATTTCGGTATGCGGCATGGAAAGAGCGACTGTCGTAACCCAGCGCAGGGCACGCCAGGATAGTGGCGATAAGACCCCTCTTTGAGGAGTGGCTAGAGGCGTCACTGCGCCCTCACCTACCGCCTGACGCAGGTCCTCACTGGACACGGAGGTTTCGGGAGGTTCTTGCACATCATCAGGCGGGAGGAAACGCTCGGGTATCACCATTGCCAGGATCGCCCGGAGGACACGGTGGAGGTATGCCCAGCTTGGGCGGAGCACCACCGTGTCCTCGTCGAGGCGATCGGCAGCGGCGGCGACCTCTCGCGTCCGGCCCTGGTTCAAGCCATGGTCCGGAGCGAGAGGTAGTGGCGAAGCAGTCATGCTAGCGAAAGAGGCGGCGGGACGGCTGAGGGAGAGAGCCTCACGTCCCAGCCGCCGCGGGAAACGCTCCGGGCGTCGGGACTCGCGCGACGACTCCCGGCCACCGTAGGCGCGGGCCTGCGGGCGGAGTAATGGGTAGCTCACCGTCCGATCAGGACCAGGCACGTGCCGAACGGCGCGTACGTGTTCCACGCGCGATTCAGAGATGTCAGCATCAAGTGAAGGGGCCCGCCAGGGCCGAAGCCTGCCGGGTCAGCGGGATTGCCGAAAGGGTTACCGCTGGTCCGGAACATAAAGGGCTAAGGCCGCGTTTCCACTGACGCGGAGCTGGGCGGAGAGGAGCGGTGAAGAGCGGTGAAAAGTGGTCAGTGTTTCCACTGAAGCGGAGCTGGGCGGAGAGGAGCGGTGAAGAGCGGTGAAAAGTGGTCAGTGTTTTCACTGAAGCGGAGCGGAGTGGAATGGAGCGGAGCGGAGCATACTTTTGGAATCGCGCATTTTTCACTCAATCTCTCAGAAAGACCATACGTCATGTTATCGTTTAAAAAGAAAAAAGCAATAGTTTTATATCTTTTGTTACATATAAGATTTTATCCCTCTGGTGGTAAGGAACAAAAGCCCAGATGCAAGGTGGGTTGGTATTGTAAGGCAAAGAAACAACAAACTATATCAAACAATGTAAGTATATTCATCAAAATTTAAATATAACCTTAATAAACCAAAATACAAAAGGTAATGCCAGCCAACGTAAACTTCAGTCGGTAACGAACTATGGTCGTGGGGGGTTGGAGATAAACCCAGTACTGTTTCCAAAAGTTAAGATTAAATAAAAGTTTAAATTAAATAAGTTCTTACTAAAATATCAAGGTACAACCTTCCAGTTTTATAAGTGTGAAATTCACACTTATAAAACTGGAAGGTTGTATTCACACTGTGAATAAATACTAAATGGGCGCCAGGAACTTGAAGAGTCCCGGATCCCGGAGCCGACGAAGATGTCCAATATACTTCCAGTTAGGCGAAGGTGTCGAACCCGGGGTCCTTTAATTAAGGTTAGTTGCAGACCGGCATCTAAGGTTGAAGACCGGGCAGTTGATACACGGGTTTGTATATGAACCCGTAGAAAATAAATTAAAAGGGGTAAATTATATATAAAAAAAACCGTCCCGCCTGCGCTAAATCGCTAGGCGGACTCTGCCACCGCACAGTCGTCTCCACAGGAGGCCGAGTGGGCTCGAGGCTCCGTTAGATCCTGGCGGCGCGCGGTGAGACGAATCACTCGAGCTGCCTCACCTGGAATCGACAATACGGGGACCCTATTATATAAGGGAACACTAAGACACTTTCCTTGAGAAGGAATAGAGGCGAGGAGCTATGAAATCTAAAGGCTAAATCATTAGCCGGTTACATGACTTTATGCAAATGGAATTGAAGGAGCCACGTGTTCAGTTTGCCTAACCCTGTGTAGTGGGGCAACAAGAAATAGAGAATAAAACACCCACGGGGCGTGTAATACTCACAGTTGTTTAAGGGTAAAATCACTTGACTGCGAGATGCGGCCGGCCGGCGAGCAGGTCCACCTTCGGCCGCGTCCCCATCATGCACGGCGCGGCGCCGTCACCGTACAACGTCATGACGCCGTCGCCGGGCCACGGCACGGCGCCGCGCCGCAGCACGGTGCCGCGAACGGTGCACCATCCATTGCCCACAGATGCGCGCACGCCAACAGCGAAATATCGACTGAATGGGCAATGGATGGCGCACCGCTCGCGGCACCGTGCTGCGGCGCGGCGCCGTGCCCTGGCCCGGCGATGGCGTCGTGACGTTGTACGGTGACGGCGCCGCGCCGTGCATGATGGGGACGCGGCCTTCCTCACTTGCGAATCCTTAACTAACGCATGGAGTCCTGTAATAAATATCTAGGGGTTACCACAATATCCTTTCAACGACCCGGGAAGGACTCAGAGATCATTTCCAAACAATAATTCACCAGAATCCTTACCTTTTAAAAAAATGGGATAAAGTTTGATCTGAAGCTCAAGCGAGATCCATCGCAAAAGGACGCTTCCCGACCTGTCATTTCCCAACCGGAATTGACATCCTTGACAAACCACAGATTAAATATGCATTGTGTGCCCTCAAAGTTTCTAGAAAAAATGTCTATAATAAAAAAAATAATTTCGCTTCCGTTTACGGCCAAAAGAGAAATATTATTTTAACCAAAAGCTTAAATGATTAAGGATTGGGCTGTACGATTTTAGTTCGATGGTTTCCAATCAACATGGCAAAATTTATCGATTAAAACTACAACCGTGAATTTTCAACCGCTAGGTGTCGCCTCCAACTGCCAGAAACTAATGTCCAAACTGAATGACATTTGACAGATAAACAAACCAGCTTAATTACGATATGAGGGATCTAATTTATTGTGAAAACCAGTTTAATAGGGTTTTGAAAAGTGATTTATCGTCAGAAAGTTTCACTTAAGAGTCCAGTGACGAATTACAGATGAAGGGATGACTCCTTCTATAAATCGCAGGCTGAAATCATTGTCGCAAACGACAATGAACATTTTACTTGGAACCATTGAGATCAATATTGGAAACCTCACAATTTACAACGTATGCTCACAGGTAAATGTTAGGTACAAAAAAAACAACGTAACACTTTCTCTACTTGAAGACGAAGATAACGAATCAGATGAAGTAGCATTGACTGTTGCGACTTTTTTGGATTCGAAGAGAAAACATAGATTCTGGATTCGACATCATATAAAGTACCATTCTGTGCATGGAGAATTTTCAACTTTTTTCAGACGTGTGATGATGAAATGTTCGAAACTTCATATAGGGTATCAAGAAAACTTTTCTATGAATTACATTGTTATCTTAAACCATATATGTATACAGAAGAAGGACACTAATTGCAGGAGATCGATTTCAAGTGAAGAAAGGCTCGCAATATGTCTAAAGTAAACAATTCAATTGATACATATAAAACCATTTATTTAAAAAAGCGAATCAGAGTCACATGACCCGATTCAACGTTACTTTATAACGTTGAATCGGGTCATATTGTGACACTTTTCACATACAAGCATAATATGTTATATTGGTCTATCAAAGTTGCTCATTATCAGTTCCAGATGGTGATGATGATTGTTTGTTTTCATATGTTTGTGAAGTGACTGTTTCTGTACGAGCTGTGAAATAACCGTAATGCGGGGCAGTCAGAGTTTTGTTCGTTTATTTCTTCGGCTTCCAAGAAAGCATTCACTGTAGTGCGTTTCACTTTAAGCTGTAAATAATTTAGAAGTTGTTTCAAGGTCTTTCGACATGGAGAGAAAAAAATGATCCAAATCATCTAAATCATGGGATGCTGTAAGAATCTGTTTTAACTCGGCCCGTTCCTTCGTTCGCTGCTAGTTATTATTTTGAAATTGCGTAAGTAGTTCAGAGACATCGTCCAATTTTCTGTTCTTAGATTTTGAAGAAAGGCCGGAAGATTGGGTAGATTGTGTAGCATCCGAAAGAAGGTCTTCTAATTGAATTAGCTCTGAATCGTTTGACATTTGATCGTGTGTAGTAACTAACGTGGCTGACATTTGTGTATCATTTTCATGATTAGGGCTTCTTATAGATTCTAAATCGTTCCTGAAATTTGAGGTTCGTTTTCTATTTTGCATATGTGGTAGCAAAAACTCCATTACTTTTTGATACTTCCATTGGCAGGTTTGTTTTGCCGCCTGACCACTTCTGGTAGAACTTTGTCTTTTAATTGCGATTGTTACGCAATTTTTTCCATTTCGCTTTAGCAGTTTTTACTGTAAAAATAAAATAAAAGTTACATAAACTAAATTCGTGTGACTACCTCAACGCTTATAACAATAATAGGATACCTATCTACTTTTTTGATGATTTATAGTGTTTAATTTATAATGTTTATTACAGGTATTTAGCGAACGGTACTAAGTATTCTACACTTGGAAGAGATTTTAGGGTCGGACAATCCACAGTAATGAATATAATTAAAGAAACTTGTGAATGCATTTGAAATATGTTGCAGCCTTTATGTATGCCTACTCAAGATAATTGGTATCGAATAGCAAAGGAATTTGAAGACTTGTGGCAATTTAAGAATTGCGTTGGTGCGTTAGACGGCAAACACGTTTACATAATTGCACCAAATAAATCAGGCTCTTCTTTTTTCAATTACAAACACAGATGTTCAATTGTATTAATGTGTGTGGATGACGCTAAACGGAAAATAATAATGGTAGATATTGGGTCGATGGGAAGATTCAGTGACGGTGGAATATTTGCAGAGAGTGAATTTGGAAAACGACTGCAAAACAATGCTTTAAATTTGCCACAGGCTGAACCACTTACTGAAAATGGAGAGAGAGTACCATTCGTATTTATTGGTGACGAAGCCTTTCCTTTGTCTTATAATTTAATGCGACCATATCCCAGAGATCAATTAGATCAAAGTAAACGAATATTCAATTATAGACTATCGAGAGCTCGACGCATAGTAGAGGCCACATTTGGTGTGTTGAAGAGAAAGTGGTACGTGTACCACAAGGACTTCGAATGCCAAGTCGCTACTGTTGATAAAGTAGTTAAAGCAACCTGTGTTTTACATAATTACTTGATTGAAAAACATACTAACTATTTAGATGCAAACAATTCAGATATCACGTCGACTAATGAATCATTAGTATTATCTATCAACACTACTAATCCGTCCACTACAACAAACAATGCAAGTTACAATCAAGTTTATCGGATCCGGGACATATTTTGTTCTTATTTTAATATAACCAGGGGCAAGTCCCTTGGCAGGAAACCCGTATTTTGCGACGATTAAATATACCTAACTAAATAATAATATATTATTATTATTTTCTTTTTGTGTTTGTTTCAATTTGGATAATTGTTATTTTAATAATTTATAATTTAACATGTTCAACGCCACGGAATAAAATGATGAATTTCCATTCAGGCCATGTCGGACAATGTTGGGCGACACCAGTATGTTCCGTTCGGGCCGTGGGGGACAATGGTGTCCGACAGTCAGAGCTATGTTTAAACGTCTCTTCTGAGCTGTCGGTCAACAATACTAGGCAATATTGTACGCAACGTGACCTGCGCGGCCTCCTAGAACAGTGTAATCGCATCAGCACTCAAAAAATATATATTTGTTAAAAAGTTATGTATGTTTTTCTGATATTATTCTTGCATTAACTTAAAAAAATATTGTGTAAGTCATTATAGATTTATTTTTACGATTTTATGGATAAATTTAGTGTCCGATTTATAGATAGGTAATAGGTAATACGGGCTGGTGTCCGCAACTCCACGTCAATGCGCGTATTTTGCGTACGGGTGGGAAAATCGATTATTCGATCCACCCCAGCTCCTCCCGATTTATAGATGAAATAAAAAATCATGAGAGTAGAAATCAAACTCGGTTTTATTATGTTAAACTTATGAAATAGGAACAATATTATCACAAACTTGAATATGAGATCATGCGAAATTTTTAATCATATTTACTAGGTAAATTAACATAAATCAAACAGTATTTTAGGTTTAAAAATAATTAAAAGTAACAAAATAACAATCATAGTTTTAGAAATAATTAAAAGTAACAAAATAATAATCATAATAAAGAAATATTTTAAAAAGAACGATGTACTTTATTGAAACAATCTAAACAAAGAAACGGTTTATTTGGGCAGTCGTTACAGAAAGTGTTTACTTTTTTTACTTTATCCTTGTAACATTCAGAGCATCCCCTTCTAATAATACTACTCTTTCCTTCTTTCTTTACTAGTCTGTGCTTCCCTCTTTTTGGTCTTTCTACACGATTCTCTTCCGCCTCAGGCATAGGATTCGAGCAAAATTCTTGTATTACTTCTTTTCTGAAGTCTACTACAGAAATATTTTTATTTGTAACTTTTTTATATAAAATCATAGCATTCACTAACGTAGTATTAAGCAATAAATTAATAGCGAGCTTTTTATACCACTTTATTGTTTTTCGCAGTGGTGTAGAGTAAGCAGCTAATTGATCAGCCAAATCAACGGCACCTTTGACTTTATTGTAGTCTACAACAATCTTTGGCTTTGATACCACATTTCCTCGTTTATTTATATGATGGAACCCTACCGAATGCTTCGTGGACAGAACATACACATCGCGCTTGTCCTTCCATTTCATCATGGTTATTCCGTCGGTGCTTTCGGCTGCAGCAAACTGGCCTTTTTTGAGCTTAGCAGTAACAACATGTTTGGGAAGCTGTCTTCTATTTTTTCGAATGGTACCTACTAAATGAGTTTCTTTATCTAATAGTTTCCGTGCCAAATCTACACTTGTGTACCAATTATCGGTATACAATGTGTGTCCTTTGTTGAGCAAATCTTCGCATAAAGACATGACTACGTTTGTGGGCGTTGTATTTGTATCGTCGTTTTTTCCCGCGTAAATGCTAATCTTATACGTATACCCAGGTATCGTGCATAGTTTGAACTCTTTTATTCCATACTTGTGTCTTTTTTGTTTATTATACTGCCTAAATATTATTCTGCCACGGAATGGAACCATGCTCTCGTCAATACAAATATCTTCACCAGGGGTATAGTTGTTTTTGAAGTTCTCATTTACATCGTCCACCAGTTGACGTACTCGATGTAGTCGGTCTTTTCTGTTTTCATCATCTTTATCAGAAAAATGTAACATTTTCAAAACCAATTCAAATCGGTTTCGGGACATCACTGTTCTCGGAAAGGGATGCCCGATCATTTTGTCTTTAGACCAATAGTGTGCCAATTTGGGTAATTTCACCAAGCCCATGAATAAAATTAGGCCAAAAACTTTTTTTATTTCGTCTATATTAGTCGGACTCCACTGATTAATACGTGCACCTCTTGTAGCTTCAGCCATATTAGTAATGTTATGAATAGCATATCGATTTGTGTTATGCACTATTTGTTGAAACACGTCATCAGTCACAAAAAGTGAATAAAAATCGACGGGAGATTTTTTAGCCATAGATAATCTGACATGCAGCGGAGCACCCGAAACCTCGGTAAAAGGAATTATTTGGCGTTGATTACCTGTAGGCTCACTCCAAGAACTCGTGGTAGGTGTAACGCTTGAAGTTTCTTGCGTACTGACCTCATATCCTGAATTGCTGTCTTCACTATCCGATCTGATGACACGTCGTCGTTTTTGCCTAATAGGCGCTATTTGCTCTTCTTCTTCTTCTGAACTAATGTGAAAACTACTGTTCAGCAGCGATATTTCAATATTTTGAAGCTGTGTCAGATCTTCCTCTGTTATTTCAAAAGCATCATCAAAGTCACACATTTTGAGTAATAATAATATATAAATCACAGGCAGAAGCTAGCCTAGTCTGTTGATGAAGCGTGTTCATACGGCGGGAAAAAAAAATTACGCGACTGGCGTCCTTGATACTGTCCTGCGGGGCACTAAGAATTGCGCGCGAACACAGATAGCTACAACGCGGCGCTAGAGTAGGGGCGCGCGGACGGGATACTCGGAAGTGGGCGACACTTTGACCCGCGCGGCTTCAACGGAAGAAAGTTCATATAATCATACGTAGCGGGCCATGGGGGACAATGTTGGGCGACATGAGTTATCTTCACATTTATAAAGATTTTCGCGGTTATATCAATGTTTTCTAAGTTAAAAATGCATATTTAATCATATTATAAATAAAACAAAAAATCGATTTTTTGGCAATTTGAATTTTTTTTGTGTGTCGTAAAGGGAAAGTTAAGTGTCGCCCAGCAATGTCCGACATGGCGTTGAACGTGTTTGATTTCATTTTCAAAATTTAACTTTTATAATTTGACATTTACAATTTGATTTCATTTTTATGATTATACTTTGACTTTTGGAAATTGAATTGAATTGCATTTTAATGTGTATGTTATGTAAATTTTAATTTGTAATGTTTAAGATGGGAATAATTTCCTATCTATCTATCCCTATTATTAGATGAAATAACGGGAGTGGATACTGTTGTGAGTGTAGTGTGTCGCGATCGAGTTCGAGTTACGAGTGCTAAAGATGGCAAATATCCCGTTATTTCATCTAATACAACTAAGTAATTAATTATTAATTAATTAATTTATTTATTTATAATTACCTTTCAACTATCATAACAGGATTAACCTAATGCGATGGTGTGGTATTTATATACTTACAATATTAAATTAACCTAATAAGGAACTTCTATAACATACTACCTATCCTAAATTATATAAATCTCATACATAACAATAACACAGAAAAATTACTATTATATAACTTAATAACATTAAATACTTCATACTACACATTTATATACAATCCAAAAACATATTTTGCCTAACCTATCACAACTTATGTGTAGCATAGCATAGTATGAATAATAGTACCCTTGCGAGTTCACTCCTAGTACATGTAAATACGTCAATTTGTATGTGAATTTTGTTGATAGTGTGTATTGCTCGGGTTAAAGGTGTTTTTGCCAGTAAGATGGTCCTCGCTGGCGGTACCAGCAACAGTGGTTGACGCCGCCGCCTCCACACGTAGCGGTCTGGTACACAAATACTAAACCGCTGTAGTACTCCCGGATTATTATGTATTCCGCGGAGTAATTTAATTATGTACTGAACAAGAGCGAACTCCCGCCGTACACCCAGCTGATTGTACCCCACCATACCCAATACGAATAGTGTAGGGTACATCAGCGGGTAGAAAGGGTATACTCCATATAATTTAAAATACAAGTGTCTCAAGAATTTGTTTTGAACACGTTACATCATGACGCTGTATTTCAATTCATGTGGAGCCCAAATGACTGCACTGTGCTCGAGGTGACTCCTTACCAGCGCATCATACAACACCTTTATAGCTTTTATATTTGTGAACCCCTGTGTCTGTCTTAGGACGAAAACTAGGTTTCTATATGCCTTTCTGCATACTTTAATAATATGCTCGCGGAAGGTTAGGTCCGGAGTTAGATGAACTCCTAGATCTCTTACCTGCGTCACTTGCTGCATCCGCGTCATTTCTATTTTATACTCGTGGCACACTGGGTTCCGCGAACGAGTGAACGTCATCACCGAGCATTTGGATACATTGAAATGGAGTTTATTATCTTGACTCCACTTTACTACTTGGTTTATATCCTCTTGCAGGCATTAACAATCTGTCTCACCCGTAACCTCGAGCAGCAACTTAAGGTCATCTGCAAATAATAAACATGTCCCATGTCTGACGACGTCCGGCAAGCTGTTTATCATTATGATAAATTCGGGAGGCCCCAAATTGCTACCCTGGCTCACGCCAGACCTGGTGAAGTATGGCTCAGACTCGTACCCATTGTAGTCGACATATTGCTGACGGTCTTTCATATAGCTCACGAAGAACCGTAGCATGTGCGGCGTACATCCGACTTCAGCTAGCTTCCTCAAAAGTATGTCCTGGTCAACTGTATCGAACGCTTTTTTGAAGTCAAAGTACGCCGCGTCTACTTGTACTCCAGCATCGACTGATGGAATTGATGGAATGGCCATGAAGTTGAGAAGATTTTTGGCAGTGCTGCGCCCTGGTCGGAAACCGTGTTGAGCGTCTGATAGCCGTGCGCTCACTTGCCTCTGCATGCATGTTTGGATAGCGGATTCGAACACTTTAGCCGGAGTTGACAGCGCAGCCACGGGTCTGTAACCACTAATATCAGGACCTGATTAACCCTTCGGAACCGGAATAACTCTCGTGATCTTCCACCGATCCGGGAAAGTCGCCTGCGTAATACAGATATTAAAGACGTGATGTAATGGTTCTGCTAATACTCTTGCACAGTCTCGAAATAGAAACGCTGGAAGCCTTCAGAAAGAAGCGACGCGGGGGTGCAGAAAATCCCAGATCTGCGGTGGTGGCTCCGCGCCGCACACGCGCGCTCTGCAGCAGGTCGTCGCGCAGTGCGCGCCGCGTCAGGCGCACCACGATGCGCCGCCCGCGCGCCGTCGCCGCCGCTGCGCCCACTGGGCTTGCTCGCCGGCCGGACTCGCGCCGCCCACAGGGCTCGTCCGCACCTCTCGCTCGGCTCGTAGGCCCACCCGTTGTGCAAACACAATGTCCCCTTCGTCTAGCGTCACCCCAAGCTTTGCCGCCACCAGCCCGACGGTGTGCAACACGTTCTCGCCAGGAGTCTCCGGGATATTGTTAATCTCGAGGTCGGCGCCAAGTAAATCCTGCTCGCGGTCGTTTAGGTCCAGCTGTAACTGCAGCACAATTTTTTCGAGCTGACCCACTTTACCGTCAGACACTACAGTGCTTTGCCTACTCTCGAGAGCTTGGATCCTAGCCTTCAGGCCGTCAACTCGCTCAGTGCAGACTCCCATTGACGAGTGCAGGCCGGACATCTCGCGTCGAAACTCCCTCATTTCATCGCGCACTTCCCGCAGCTCAGATCTGAAGAGCCTTATCTCCTCACGGAGGGTCAGCTGTGTATCAGGCGAAGGCTCCCCATCAGTAGCTCCCTGTTCGCTGCCAGCCCGAGAAAGTGCCTTTGCCTCCGCGACGGGTGGCTTGGTCTGAGTTGCCGGAGCCTGAGACACTGCGACAGGTGACCTAAGCATGGCGTCCTGGTCCTGTACTGCAACCGGAGACACTGCCGCTGCCAACGCTGCTGCTGGGTTTCCTGGGGGACCACTACCCAGGTCCTTGACGGGTGTGGCGCTATTGTCTCCTCTGGGCAACTTTTTTTTGCACTCGGGGCACAGCCAATCGTTACTTATTTGGGTTGGGTCGGGCAATAACAGGCAAGCGAGGTGATATCGGTTGTGGCAAGCAGAGTTGCCACAGCTAGCGCCCCCTCTTGCCGACAAAAACCTTCCGCAGGCTGCACACTTCACCATATTGGTACGGCTAGAATCCCCTAGATGGCGCCTGCTACGCAAAAAATATCGACCAAGATGCACAATCTGTGGTAATGGTACCGACGTCTGTCAAAATTTTGAAAAAAGTGACACTTTTTGAGGTACCAGTGGCACCAAAAAACTTCCAACAAACTTAAAAGTCTAAAAGTAATAAAAAAGTTATATTTGTTTTTACGGATTTACACTACCGAACTGTTGTATATTTTCTTTGCAGACGATCACACGCGTAAGTAACAATACAGTGTTAGCGTATTACACGAATTTTGTACGAAATACATTAGTGTTTTATTTTATATCTGCGTAGACACGAACAGCTGTTGTGTACCGTAAAGCGTCCGTGACGTCACTCCCATGATAAATTTTGTTTACTCGTTTTGACAATGCACATATATAACCTTTACTGTTTACAAACTTACAATAATTCTTATCAGAAACTAAATGAAAACCTTTATCCAAAACAGTTCCTACTGAGAAAATATTAAATTTCAACTCAGGCACATAAAGTACTTCACTTAACACTGTTTTTATGAACTTTGACCCGTTCCACGCGAACAGTTCCACACTACCACGCCCAATAACATCCAGAAGCTTGCCGTCTCCCACAGCAACCTTTATCGAGCCTCTCAGGTGGTTCAGCTTGCTGAATAACTCCTTATTTGCAACACATGTGCTCACTGGCACCCGTGTCCATGTACCAGTTTCCTATGCCAACATCTTGACATGAACTACTCCTGCACATAAAAGCATTCTCCTTTAGAGCTGGCCTTTCTTCTTTTCCTTGTCCTTTAAAGATCTGCAATCTGCTCTTAAGTGACCCCTCTTTTTACAATAATTGCAATTTTTTGTCTTCTTTTTCTTTTTCTCCTTACAGTCTTTTGCAAAGTGGCCCTCTTTCCCACAAGTGTAGCATTTACCCTGTTTGCTTACACTGGCCAAAGCTGTCTCCTGTAGTTGAATGGACTAGTCACTTCTCTCTTCTTCGATGAGCAATCGCGAAGTCAACTCCATCAATGTCTGCTTCTAGATAGGGACGGACTCTCAGGCTGAGCGGAAGTGCTTGAACCTCTCATTCCCTGACCCTGAATCATTTTCTCAGAAAGCGACTCACCTGCTTGTTTCAATTTGTTGCTTATTTCCTCCAATCTTGACATCACTGTAGTCACAGAATCATGGCCGAATTCCAAAGAAAAGAACTTCTGCTGCAGTAGGTGTATGCTGACAGCAGATTCCCTTTCGTACACCGACTTTAGTTTGGTCCACATACCGGCAGATGTAGTGCATGATAGTAAATGTGTGAGCGGTCCTGAATCCATCCGCGTCACTATTAATTCCTGAGCTTTTGCGTCGCTCTCCAGCCATGTCTTTACCTCACTTTGTTTCTCCGCCGGTGGTTTTTCGTTTTCGCCAGAAACTATTTGAAACAAGCCTCGGCCCCTAAATATCACCTCCATCTGGAATCTCCAAACCGCCCAGTTGTCCCCTCCAGACAATTTCAACGAATTATGTGTGGATTGCTCCATGACGCCTCGATGCACGTACCGGCCTCAAGACTTCGTACCGGGACGCATCCAACTCAATTTGCTCACTCCCAAAATAAACCACTGCCACGACCTGGAAACTGACTAAGTACTCTGGGCCCATAACCTGTAAACAGGGGCAGTAATGAGAAGCACAGTTAGCCGGTTTTAGCAGGGTTTTATTAGCAAAGGTTGCGGAGTTTTACTAAACACAATGGCGTCTTCTCTACAGTGGGTGGACATAGACTAAAAATCACAAATCATAGACACTAGCTTATTATCTATGTAGAGAGTGTTGCAATCTAAAACTATAACATTGTATCTCAACAGTATCTCTCTGAAATAAAAAAACACTGGCACTCCGGTAGTGCCGACAGAAGTGAAAACTT
This sequence comes from Luperina nickerlii, assembly GCA_963855955.1. Lineage (NCBI taxonomy): Eukaryota > Metazoa > Arthropoda > Insecta > Lepidoptera > Noctuidae > Luperina > Luperina nickerlii. Next base: position 5,912,620 of record OY979671.1, read on the forward strand.
GAACAATTACGAGTGTATTTTGTGAATCGTCTTATAAACAAAACACGCGTGTTAAGGTGTGTTCCTTATTTTATAGGGTTTTTTGCAAATCAGGTATGATGACCAAAGTGACTGGTTTATTCTTCTCGTGAAAGGAATTTATTCAGATTTACAAATAAGCACACAGGATAGACTTCAGTTCGTGGTGTTGGTCGCGGCAGTGGTAAGAGAAGCAAGCCGCTCGCATAGAGCTCGTCGTCAGTTATATATCCGTGGTTCAGCGCCATCTCGTCGTTGTTGGATGAACTACGTAGTTAGTACGCGAGGCCCTCGTAGTTCTTCCCGATGTGCATAGATGGCGCTGTCCTCAACAACGCGCGTCTTACGTTTTACGTCTGACGTTTTACGTCTTACGAATTTTCGATCAGGGTCACGTGACCTGACGCGAATTTAGAAGTTTTTACCCATTCCAAAAAAAGTACACAGCGCCGCTAAAGAAGTTTTCACTTCAAAAAAACGCGCTTTTCTGGATATTCTGGTAAGTACCATCAATTACGGTGATAGCAGGCATTTGTTTTCGGGTGCATTTTGGTTGCCAAACAGTGCAGAAGGTATTACAAGATTTTTGTTTACTGCTTGTTGTCTGGTTAAATAGTCAAAACCCAAATGTTGGGGCAAAAATTCATCTAACAGTCACTCTTGAGCCAAATATGTAAGCCTCTCAAAGTGTTTTCGGCTTATTCCATATAGTGTCGCTAGCCTATCGTCTGATTCTCCACTTCTGAGTTTTGATAGGTACATTCCTAATATTTTCTTAGTCTACACCTTCTAAGCCAAGATGGTGTCTCTGCTATAATTGTGTTGAATTCTTCATGAGTCCGACCGGTCCAGTAATGCAATTCGTCTGCTGTCATATTTTCAACATGTTCAGAATCCATCTGTGATGCATTTGTTATTGCATTTTTTTAAATGGATATGATGTCAATTATATGGACACTTGAAAAATCATGCGACTTGTTTGGGGCATCAAATAACTCCTCCCAGTTATTGGATGGTATGTGTTCGTCACAGACTAGCATTTGGTGGGACATAATAGTTTGCGTTAATTAAAAAATCGACCTTTACTCTCTTAGGTATTCGGCGTCGTGATATCGAACGGCAATCATGAAAAATGCATGCATTTGATGTATTTGGAGCACGAGATTCAGGTTGCTGTAGTTGTTGTGGTACTTCGTCTTGATCTTGATTTCCAACTGCATCTTCCTGTGGTGTTGAAGGTCCGGGCAGAGGATCTTGCATAGCACCCTGACCCTGAGCCCTTTGACTCTTTAGCCAGCATGGACGTCAAATGTATTCTCTATCGTTAAATATATTAGTCTTTTCACGAGTAATACCTACCTAGTGATACTTTGTATATAAGATCATTTTCGTAACCATGCGAACTTCCAACCTACAAAGTGAGTTTGTAATTAACTAAACCGTTAACATTGTAAAAAACAATTGTAAACACGGTCAAAATATCTTTGCACCTTGCTAGAATGCAATTCCCCTCGCGCTTCCCCCTTCAACTCGCCGCGCTCGCCCTGTCGTCGTCGCCATACATACTGTACAAAAGCGCCGATATGACGTCATCGATGGTGCACAGATATTTTTACCGAGGTTGTAAAGCTGTATATAACTTACGCATGGATCTATATGAAGCTCCAGACAAAGATTTTTGTCAATAATAAGTAGCTGGATGTGGTAAATAACTTATTAAATAACTTTATATCTCTAATAAATCTCTTTAATAATAAATAAGCTCTTAATAATTCTTTAAAGTCTTTAAATAATACTTTTACGGTAACATTTATTCTAGTCACTTTTAAATAATTATTGGAAAACGCAATGAAACCCATTTTGGTAGGTATTATCTACGCAACAACAGTCAACAGCACAACAGCAATATGGCTTGAAAGGTACATACCTCTCGAGGTACAATTAATGCGAGTAAATGTGCTGCGAAGCCTGGGTTTGACTCGAACAGATTTCGGGTAACAGTGTGCCTTTCTCTTCGTAACACTGAACGATTACACATAGTGGAAACATACCTTAATTTACCATAGTGCTGAAGTGGAGATGGCTTTTTTATGTTATGTCTGTGGTGTTATGGAAAATACATGATGATTCTAATACAGAAATAAATCTGTTTTAATCCAGGATTCCTTCGGACACCACAAATACGAGGATGGGATATTGATCTACAAACAACGTGTAAAGTAAAAGAAGAATATTAGTGAATTGTTGACACGAAGGTAAACTCATCTTTTCGGAAGATTGAAATTGTTCAGGATGGCGCTTTTGGGAATAAACAGTTTTGAATATGACAATAGAGTAAAACGTTTTTTCAAGGGTGTGGCAAAATTAAGGCCACCTGCTCTTAAATATTATATATGGGATACTAATATTGTATTTAATTATCTTGAATGTCTGTTCCCAAATGAAGGGCTCAGTCTTGAGTTACTGACAAAAAAGTTAGCTACATTAATTGCTTTATGTACCGGCCATAGAATTGAAACAATAGCATTAATAAAAGTTTCAAATATTACCTTTTTACTTGACCATATTGTAATAAAAGTCCTTGACAATATCAAAACATCAGCTCCCGGCAAGGCTCAACCCTTACTAATTTTACCATTTTACGATAGAAATGTCAAAATATGTCCAGCTTCAACATTACGTTGTTACTTACAAGTAACTGAACATACTAGGGGTGAAAATGAAAGTTTATTTCTTACCTTTAAAAAGTCTTATCATGCTGCTTCATCTGACACTATCAGCAGATGGATAAAGAGTACTCTTGAGATTAGCGGCATTAATATCTCCATGTTCAGTTCTCATAGTACACGTCATGCGTCTACTTAAAAAGCAGCCTGTCAGGGCGTAAACGTCCCTCACCTACCGCCTGACGCAGGTCCTCACCGGACACGGAAGTTTCGGGCGGTTCCTGCACATAATCAGGCGGGAGGAAACGCCCGGGTGTCACCATTGCCAGGATCGCCCAGAGGACACGGTGGAGCACACGGTGGAGGTCTGCCCCGCTTGGGCGGAGCACCGCCGTGTCCTCGTAGAGGCGATCGGCAGCGGCGGCGACCTCTCGCGTCCGGGCCTGGTTCAAGCCATGGTCCGGGGCGAGAGGGAGTGGGGGGCAGTCGCCTCCTTCTGCGAAGCAGTCATGCTAGCGAAGGAGGCGGCGGGACGGCTGAGGGAGAGAGCCTCCCGTCCCAGCCGCTGCGGGAGACGCTCCGGGCGTCGGGAGCCGCGCGACGACTCCCGGCCACCGTAGGCGCGGGCCTGCGGGCGGAGAGTAATGGGTAGCTCACCGTCCGATCAGGACCAGGCCCGTGCCGGACGGCGCGTACGTGTTCCACACGCGCCTCAAAGAGATGTCAGCATCAAACGAAGGGGCCCGCAAGGGCCGAAGCCTGCCGGATCAGCGGGATTGTCCGAAAGGGTCACCGCTGGCCCGGAACATAAAGGGCGAAGGAAGGAACACGGGTGGGTTTTAGTCAGTAAGAGTCTGACACTCCCTTCCGCTCCACCCAGAGCGGGAGGAGTCATGTGATGATTTCCCATCCTGAAAAAAAAAAAAAAAAAGGGCGTAAACGTTGATATTATAAGACAATCAGCTGGATGGTCACATAATTCATCCACATTTGCTAGGTTCTATAATAGACCCATAAAAAATAACTGTTCTTCATTTTCTAAAGCTATTCTTGACAATTACTAAGCTAATAAGAAAAGCTATAATTAATGTTTATGATAAGTACAAACTCGAGGAATTGATTGTGCAGTTATATTTGTTAAATCCGACAATATAATAAAATAATAATAATAATATATAATAAAAAATCAAATTATAATAAATAATATTGTTTTGGATTGTGTTGGTTCCCAGGGAAATAAAGCGACTCTTCCGGGTATAAAGTTATAATGTCTTTATAATCTTATTGTGCTAATTACAAGTTACAAATTGCTCTTAAGAAAATCGTTATAATTTAAAATACAAAGTTAAATAATGAATTTACAATTGTCCTCCGTTATATTAATGCGAACGAGCGGCAAAAGGGAGCGAATTTAGAGTCTCTTCGAGTGAACCAAGGCGACGGCTTATATACTGTAGGATGCGTAGGAAACTGCGCCATCTCGTCCGTCGCTCCGGAACTATTTGATCTGGTTCGATGTGATGCACGTACACGCGTGCGCCGTTGCGTCGCTCAGTCGCTAGATGGCGGTAGGTGTCGTGAACATGCCGGCGGGCCTTGAGAGTTCCACCCTTGCTCTCAATGACCTTGACCTGGCTTTGTTGCTGCTGCGTCCTCTTCGTTTGTGGAGGCCGGTAAAGGGCAGATTTTGGGATATGCCCTTTCGATGACCCCGTTAGCTGTTTGGATGCGGGCCACTCGGGGTACGCCGTCCTTCCCTGGGAACACAGATAAAATTCTTCCCAACCGCAACTTCAGCGGTGGGAGGTTATCTTCTTTTATTAGCACCAAAGTGTTAGGTGCTAAAGCTCCTTTGCTCTCCTTCCATTTTGTGCGGGTTTGCAGCCCTCCGATGTACTCTGCTGACCATCGCCTCCAGAAGTGTTGCCTCAGTTGCTCCAGTCGCTTGTAGCGGGATAATGCGTGTAGTGGAGTACTGGAGACATCTTCGCTTGCATGTGAGGTCAGTGGTCGGCCGATCAGGAAGTGTGCAGGTGTGAGGGGGGTATAATCTGATGGATCTGCGGACAGAGGATACATAGGACGGGAATTCAGGACAGCTTCTACTTGTGCCAAAACTGTACTGAACTCCTCGTAGGTTAAATGACTGTTGCCTAGCACCCGTGTAATGTGGTGCTTGCAGGATTTTACCCCTGCCTCCCATAAACCGCCAAAATGAGGTGCATAAGGTGGTATAAATTTGAATTCTATACCGTTAGACGATGCGTAATCGACAATAGGTTGAGACTCCTTAGATAAGAAAGTTGTAAGTTCCCTTTTTGCTCCTACAAAATTCCTACCGTGGTCAGAAAATATACAATGTGGTTTTCCTCTACGGGAAATAAATCTTTTTAAAGCTAAAATGTAATATTCTGATGTTAGATTAGTGACAAGTTCCAAGTGTAAAGCCTTAGTGGCAAAGCAAACAAATAAGCATAGATAACACTTCTCAAGTTTAGAGCCTCTTCCCTTCCTGTTTAGAATGTAAAGTGGGCCTGCATAGTCAACACCGCTGTTCATAAAAGGAAACTCATTGGTTAGCCGTTCCTGTGGTAGGTTGCCCATGATTGGTTGCACTGTCTCACCTTTCATGCGAGTACACACTTTACATTGTTGTATAATTTTCCTGGCTAAGTTCCTACCACCCAGGGGCCACCAGGTCTCTCTTAGGTGAGCTAACAGCTGTTGAGGCCCAGCGTGTAATAATCTCAAATGCCCTTGCTTGAAAATAAGTTGAGTGACATAATGCTTACCACATAATAACATGGGATGCTTCTTGTTATATGAGAAACCAGGCGAATTATACAATCTACCTCCCACTCGGATAATGCCTTTGTCATCTAAAAATAAAGTTAAACTTAATAAATTACGAGCTGATTTAATTGGCAGCTTGTTTACTAAGGAGTTATATTCATCTGGAAATGATTCCAATTGAATTCTTTTTACAATAAAGTTCAATGAGTTGTTTAACTCTTTCACTGATAAGGGACCTGTCAAACGGTTAAGTTTGTTTTTTAGGTTAATATTATGAATAAATCTTAAAACAAACGCATAAGCGCGTTGTAGTTTGCAAAATGAAGAAAACTTTTTAAAATCTACACAAGAATAATTATTATTGCAAGTCATGACGGTCGTTTGGTTTGTTCTTAACTCTGGCAAACTATCTTGAAAATTATGTGGTGGATCGAACGTTTGAAACTCCGTTATTCCTTTCCATAAAAAGGAGGGACCGTTCCACCACTTTTTATTTTGTGTTAATTCATTTAAGTAGGTACCTCGAGAAACTAAGTCGGCTGGATTATGCTTTCCATCGACGTGCAGCCATTTTGTATTGCTGCTATATTCACTAATTTGCACTACACGATTTTGAACAAAGGGCTTTAACTGTTGAGGCGACATTCTTAACCAGCCCAGCACAATAGTCGAATCCGTCCAGCAAAATATTTTAAGTACTTTTGTTATTCGTTCTAGTAATGACGCGCCGACGTACGCGCCGCACAACTCTAAACGCGGTATTGTTACTCGTTTGACAGGAGCGACACGGCTCTTTGAACAAATTAGTCTCACTGTGACGTCACCGGTCTCGTTGAAGCTACGGGCGTATGCACACGCGCCATATGTGGATTCACTGGCGTCAGTAAATATATGGAACTCTGTTCGAATAGGATTAGTACATATCATGTGACGAGGGACTCGAATATTGCGTAATGCGGTCAGGGATATAACGAACTTTTCCCACTTGTCTTTAATGTCAAGTGGTACTTCGTCGTCCCAATCTAGTTTGCATAACCACAATTTCTGTAGTAATAGTAGGCTAAGTAAACCTAATGGATCGTATACCTGCGACACAACCGATAATATTAAGCGTTTAGTTATCGGAGTTGAAGTTTCCTTTATTCTAGAAGTGAAATGGAATTCATCCTGGTTGTTCAACCAACCTAAACCCAGAGTTTTGTTAGAACAATTCTCATCTATTGTGAAATGTTTCGCCTGACTGTTACGTTCAAGTTTTCTTTCTAGTGACAGAAACCGGCCTTTAGCGATTTCATAACTATCACCGAGCTTATTTATCGAGTCTTTGAGCGGTATGCGCACAGAGAACCGACCATCGGCTAAACGTTTAGTTGTGTCTATAAATAATTTCTCACAGGCTTGTTCTTCCTGTGAATAGAAGTTATTATTTTGACATGACACTTCCTCTATCTCCCAAAATTTTTGTAACTGTTCCCCAATTTCTAAAGTTTGAGTAAAGTTACATTGAACCGGAATAATGCGCCTAGGTTCAACGTAAATGGGGCCAGCGACTATCCAACCTAGCTTGGTATTTTGGAGATGAGGTCCGTTACTTAAGCGAATTCTACCTTCGATTAATAAATCCCAAAAATGATCTACCCCTAACAATAAATCTATTTTGGACGGATTGCAGTAGGTAGGGTCTGCTAGACTTAATCCGTTAGGTATATTAAATGAGTTTGAATTAATTTTAAAAGTAGGTATCATATTAGTTATTGTGGGTAGGACTAAACATTTAACATTTATATGATAACTGTTGTCGTTTAAAGATCTGAGTTTAATTTCACATAATTGAGCAGAATGTGAGACCGACTGTCCCACTCCTACGATTTGATAAGCGGACTGTATCGACTTTAAATTTAATTTATTACGGAATGACTCAGAAATGATACTATGCTGACTGCCACTATCAAGCAAAGCGCGGGCCCTATGATATTTGTTATCACTATCCGCGACTTCGATAATTGCAGTTGACAATAAAGCGGTATCTAATAACTCCGACTTCACGATAGGATACTCGTTATTACGTTCGGAACATAAATAAGTTTGCGTATGTAGAACTGCAGATGGGTCGGAAGGTTCAGATATTAATGCGCTGTCCTTACTACCTTCATCGTGCAATAAATTGTTATGTTTGAGATTACATTGCTTACAGGGCCCGAAATAACAATCGTTCGGGGTGTGTCCCTTACGTAAACAATTTGCACACAGACTATTCTTGTTCACAATATCCAACCGATCTTTCATCGATAATTTCAAAAACTGGTTGCACGCATACAACGAGTGATTACCGTTACACACGACACATTCACGAGTGTGCTTATTCTTTGGTTTATTCTGATCGGAGTTATGAGTTGACGCAAAACTATTAGTTTTCCGCGAGGCGCAGCGCTTATTATCAGGAACTGACTTATTCCCTGGAGGGTGAAGAGAATGATTAGCTTGCACCATCTCCAACGTATTAGCTTTATTCGTTAAGAAATCTAGTAAATGGGACAACTTTGATGATTTCTCAGTACCTAGTATGCTTTTATGTTGTTCCCATTCCTTTTCCGTAGCTAAATCTAATTTAGAAACAACTATGAAAATAATGAGGGTATCCCACCACTCTGTGGGTTCCCCGAGCGTTTTTAACGCGCGTAAATTCTTGAGCACCGTATCAATTAATTTTCTAATAAGATGAGGTGATTCTTTTGACATCGATTGCGAAGAAAATAACGCTTTTACATGATTATGCACTAATAAGTTACTGTTGTTAAATCTATGGTTCAGCAAATCCCATGCTATCATGTAGTTTTCAGATGAAAACTCTAAGGATTTTATTACCTGACTGGCATTTCCTGTTAGAGCAGATCTTAAATAATGAAATTTTTGAATATCATCAAGTTGTGTTGATTTATGAATCAAGGAAAGGTAGGTATCTCTAAACTCAAGCCACGCATTGTATGACCCATCAAATGAAGGCAAAGTTATAGTGGGCAATTTAACTAACGGGTTTGAGTTGCACCTAGATTTATCACTAATAGCAGAACTAGGGTTACTGACGCTTTGCAATAAACAGTCAACTTCTGTGAAGACCGTATAGTAGGAATTTTCAAAGGATTCACGAATATCTAGTTGCTGAGATAATTCTTTTTCCGGTACTAATTCCTCTATAGAACTCTGAATAAAGTTAAAATCTTGCAATATTGATTTAGCACTTTCAGACCTTAACTTTAATTCCGTTAATTTTTTATCGTTTAACGGTTCATTGATTCGGGAAGTTACAAATTTCGTAAAAAGTGTCAATCTACCCTTTATTGTACCCCTTTTTTTATTTAAATCTTGAATCTTATCGTTAACGCTTTGTAACACTGGTATAGGAGATTTACTACGTACTGTAACTTTATCTAAATCTTCCGAACCTAGACTCATTTTGGCGATTTATGAAAATAAGGGTACTCACGATTTTCCTGCAAACACCTCGGTATAATTACGCGAACCAGAGGCGAGTTACCTGTAATCAGTCACAGTTTTAGCACAAATAAAAGGGGGAGAAGGAAAGGAACGATACGGATGACCAAACCTCTGCTGATTCTTCTTCTCTTCTTCGATGAAGACCCAATGTTCGGCTCGAAGGTCCAATGTTTTGGATTGTGTTGGTTCCCAGGGAAATAAAGCGACTCTTCCGGGTATAAAGTTATAATGTCTTTATAATCTTATTGTGCTAATTACAAGTTACAAATTGCTCTTAAGAAAATCGTTATAATTTAAAATACAAAGTTAAATAATGAATTTACAATTGTCCTCCGTTATATTAATGCGAACGAGCGGCAAAAGGGAGCGAATTTAGAGTCTCTTCGAGTGAACCAAGGCGACGGCTTATATACTGTAGGATGCGTAGGAAACTGCGCCATCTCGTCCGTCGCTCCGGAACTATTTGATCTGGTTCGATGTGATGCACGTACACGCGTGCGCCGTTGCGTCGCTCAGTCGCTAGATGGCGGTAGGTGTCGTGAACAAATATATTATAATTTGTCGGATTTAACAAATATAACTCTATTTTTAAACCAATTTTATAGTTTCTTTTAACATCCTACATGTAACAGTGATCACGAGGATGAGATGCGAAGTATGATGAATAGATCAGACGAGGTTACCCGTAACTGAAGTCCGATCTTCATTATATCAGCGTCTCATCCGAAGTGATCACTCCCTCGACCACCCACAATTCAATGTTAATTAACATTTCATCACCCAGTATAAAATTGCTGTTAACTTTGAACTAATGACGTTTATGTTGACAGATGACACTTACCTATACTGGATGGCGGCGTTCCATTCAGTGTTGCCAACTTAGTGCTTTCGGCACTAGATCTGGTGCATTTTTTGATGTTTTAGCGCTCAAAATTCCATAACAGTGCCTAGTGCCATAACTAGTGCATTTTTGAAGTCTGCAATTTATCACACACGTTGGTTAAAACAAGCTACTAATATCTAATCTGTGGTGGAGAGTGGAACAAGGATGTCCGATCTGCAGATGACATCGATAAGATAATTAATCAGTGGCGGAATATACACATTTAGAAATGGATTATTTCCTTATTCAGAGATTCACACCAATGACACTGTCAAGTTTTGGCTTGAAGTATGTCATTACAAAGATGCTGGAATGAATAACCCATTCCAAGAAATAGTTGATTTTGCTTTTCTCGTTTTAGTATTACCACATTCAAATGCCGATGTTGAAAGAGTGTTTAGCCAGATGAACATAATAAAAACAAAGCAACGAAATCGAATGAGTCTTCACACACTTAATTCAATATTATATATTCGATATGGGCTACGAGCATCAAATAAAACTTGCTACAATTATGAGGAAGTTCTTGAAAAAGTCGGTTCGAAAGAGTTTAAACTCCAACAATCAACTCCTGGGCCCTCATCAACTCCTGGACCCTCAACTTCTCAAACAGCCACCACAGCAACCGTGAATTCAGACCAAGATTCCTACTCTGATTCGGACGATGATCTAATTTTGTACAACTTAAATATTCTCAATACTTTTTTTTTGGTTGATTATATCTTTGGTGCTCTTTTGTCAAAATTAGCACAAACCTAGTGCATTTTAGGGTTTGTTTAGTGCATTTCTTACAATAGCAGTTGGCAACACTGGTTCCATTTTATTTTGTAAACTTTGTGCAGCGTAGTAGTTCAGAAGGCATAACTACATGTAACAGTGATCACTGACGCGGGTAAGCCGATCCCGAACTGCGAACAAAACGATGTTAGTAGTTCGGGATATGTTATTCAGCGCTAACGCGTGTTTATTTTTTATTCGTTTATTTAAAATGGTGCATACGACGTGTGCTGTGAGTGATTGCAAATCTTCATCTCACATAACGACGACGAAGTACTATAACCTCCTAACTTACATTTTTAAGATTTTTACTTTTTGATGTAGAACCACCTAAATTCTGATTCTCCGTGACCCCATTAAAACACCGCGCGTGATTTCTCAATATTTGGCGGGAAAATCAAACTTGCTAAAAGCTCCTATCGCAACAAGATCAGAATCATTTAGAATTCTGCTTCGAATTTCTTCTATATTAACTTAGGAGAAGTTACTTTGCATAAGTTTTGCAGACAAAATCTCCTATCGTCAGCGAGCGACGTGTTTACTCCAGTTATGTTAGTGGTGGACTGAACGAGCGCAACTGCCGCAAGCGCGCGGCAAACCTAGCAGTGCAAGTCGGTACTAAAATAAAAGTAAACTCAGAGGCTGCGAACGTTTTACCGAAAATCGTCGTAAAAGCATCCACAACTACTTCTGGAAAAACCAAAACTGGGATCAGCGTAGGGTCTATGTACCATCATTGGTGGCACGTTCAGACACTACTCGAAAAACTTCATCAGAATCTAGACGTGAAGGAACATTCTCCTACTTTCTGCCTATCACAAAAAATGAATCAGAAAAGGTTCAAGTGTGTAGGGAAATGTTTCTCAGCACACCTTCTCTAAGACCATTTACTGTACAATCATGGGTGAAAAGGAGCGAGTATGGTATGTCACCAAATCAAACACTACAAAACTCATTGCGTCCTAAACCAAAAAAAACTAATAATGATAGAAAAATGGTTACCTTAGACAATTTCTTTAATTGTCTTCCAAAATTGCCCTCGCACTATGCACGGAAGGACACGAATAAGTTATTTATTGAACCAGCTTATCATAGTTTGGTAGACTTGTTCAATGCTTATAAGACTTACTGTCGTGAAAATGAGGAACCCCAAGTGAGTAGATTCACATTTGAAAAAGAATTTCACAACAAAAACTTATCACTTTACACATTAAAAAAGGATATGTGTGATGTCTGCTCTAGCTTCATAGCTGGCAATTTGGACGAAGCAGACCATCAAATACATCTTTTAAAAAAGGATAGAGCACGAAGAGAAAAAGAAGACGATAAGAAAAAAGCTGAAGCTGGTGAAATTATAATGCTGACAATGGATTTACAAGCCGTCAAACTAAGTCCTTACCTAACTGCAAGTGCTCTTTATTTTAAGACAAAGCTAACTTGCCATAACTTCACGATGTACAATTTAACTACACATCACTGTACTTGTTACTGGTTTGTCGAAACGGCGGCAGATCTGACAGCCAGTACTTTTGCAACATTTGTGATTGATTATATTTAGAGAGGCATTGCCTACAGCAAGCTCTCCCCATAGTCATTTATTCAGATGGCTGTACGTACCAAAATCGAAATGCTATTCTCGCAAATGCCCTACTACAATTTAGTAAAGCTAAAAACATAGTAATTACTCAAAAGTATCTAGAACCTGGCCACACTCAAATGGAATGTGACTCGGTTCATAGTGCGATAGAGAGAAAATTAAAAAACAGAGAAATTCACTTACCAAGTGACTATATAACAATAACCAGAGAAGCACGTCGATCGCAACCCTACGAGACTGTTGAAGTTGACTACAATTAGACCCGGCCGTAAAGCTGGAGACCCACAGGTTGTTGATATCAGAGCTATGATATATAATACTATGACCATTGAAGTTAAACTGGATTTTACTGCAGACTGGATGCCACTACCTCAAAGACCCAAAGTTACGAATTCTACCATAGAATATCCACAGCTTCATGCTAGCAGAATCCTAATCTTAGCTACAAAATATAATCATCTCCAGCAATTAAAATCAGTGATCAACAAAGACTGCCATGGTTTTTACGATGCTCTACCATATAACTGATAACTTACTATTATAACTCGCGGTGGCGTTCAAAAGCTCTTTTTGTATGTTTTGTTTGTTTAAGAAAAAAGAATATTTGATAGTACTTTTATAACTAATTACTTAAATTTTAAAATACATTTGATTAAATAAATTACTGCATTTTTATTTAAAATTCACTAACTCCTACCTACAGAGGTTTGTAATTGAAAAAATCAACTAAAAGTATTATCTCCTATCTTCACTTGCAATACCTGCTATCTTCATTATAAAAAATAAAAATAAAAAACATTTAAAGCATTTCCTACTATCTACACTTATTTGCGTATTTATAAGAGTTGCACTGAATTTATACTATACATAATTTTTTTCATCCCTTACTTTATATAATTGCGTTTAAATAAATTTAGAAAGTTGTACTATAAAAATGAAACGTTTTTTTCGTCTCCTGTAAAATCAGGTTTTTGTAGATAGGAGGTTATAGTACTTCGTTGTCGATAAATAAAGATCTGCGGTTTCATCAGCTTCCACGCACAGAAGAAAGGTAAATGAATCTGTTTTGTTATTGTAGAGTGCATAAATTATTTTTCACTTCTCATGCTCTGAAAGTGCTTCTTTGTGCAGGGTATAGGCTGCACAAAATCGAATTTTGTGCACAAGGGCATTAACGTATCTACTCATAAATGTATTATATTAAGGCAAAGAAAATGAGCCATACAGCCAAATGCAATAAGAAGTTCATAGATAGAATTTGTTATTATATAATATTTACTTTAATTTATTTGCCTTATGTGTTTTTTAAGATATAATAGATATTAAAATTTTAATTCAAGTACGGTAGGTTAGTTGATTTAAGAAAATTATTATTACAAAATTAATTTAATAGTAGGCTGTATAGGTCTGCAGCCTAATATCAATGTCGTAAGATTTAAAAAAAAATAATTTCCTTCAGTATTCAAAACTGTTCTAATTTTACTTTGAATTTTAATTAAAGAAATGTTATGTTATACTACTGTTTTATTTCCTCGCAATCGAAGTGAAAAGCAGAGTTTATAACTCGTCCACAAAACCATTTCTATCCTCGACATTACTATCAGCCCTCGCCTTCGGCTCGGGCTGCTAAAAGTCTCGGATAAAAATGGTTTGTTTTGTGCACTTGTTGTAAAATCTACTATTTCACTTCTCATGCTCTGAAAGTGCTTCTTTGTGCAGGGTATAGGCTGCACAAAATCGAATTTTGTGCACAAGGGCATTAACGTATCTACTCATAAATGTATTATATTAAGGCAAAGAAAATGAGCCATACAGCCAAATGCAATAAGAAGTTCATAGATAGAATTTGTTATTATATAATATTTACTTTAATTTATTTGCCTTATGTGTTTTTTAAGATATAATAGATATTAAAATTTTAATTCAAGTACGGTAGGTTAGTTGATTTAAGAAAATTATTATTACAAAATTAATTTAATAGTAGGCTGTATAGGTCTGCAGCCTAATATCAATGTCGTAAGATTAAAAAAAAAATAATTTCCTTCAGTATTCAAAACTGTTCTAATTTTACTTTGAATTTTAATTAAAGAAATGTTATGTTATACTACTGTTTTATTTCCTCGCAATCGAAGTGAAAAGCAGAGTTTATAACTCGTCCACAAAACCATTTATATCCTCGACATTACTATCAGCTCTCGCCTTCGGCTCGGGCTGCTAAAAGTCTCGGATAAAAATGGTTTGTTTTGTGCATTTGTTGTAAAATCTACTATTATTTGTAATGTCGTGCCACGTTGATAACGCTAATAAAATGGTCGACCGGCGCACGGTAAAAAAAATGTAAAGGTTTATCGCACAGGGCATCCATCTGTTTGGAAATCCTACTTATATTATAATTGTGAAAGTGTTTGTTTGTTTGTTCCGTGTCAAGATGGTGGACATCTTTATTATTTACTAAGGGTGAAATTCGAGATGGTGGACGTAATTTTTTATAATTTGATAATGGGTGTCAATTTTGAGTATAATTGGGGTGCTTGTTACGAAAAAGCCATCCTTTTTGGAATCCAAGATGGCGGACGACGTATTTTTTTATAACTTGATATGGGTGTCAATTTTGAGTATAATTGGGGTGCTTGTTACAAAAAAGCCATCCTTTTTGGAATCCAAGATGGCGGACGACGTATTTTTTTATAATTTGATATGGGTGTCAATTTTGAGTATAATTGGGGTGCTTGTTACGAAAAAGCCATCCTTTTTGGAATCCAAGATGGCGGACGACGTATTTTTTTTATAATTTGATATGGGTGTCAATTTTGAGTACAATTGGGGTGCTTGTTACGAAAAAGCCATCCTTTTTGGAATCCAAGATGGTGGATGTAGCATTCGCACCACGCCGAAATAATGTGATGGCTTTCTGCTACTCAGGGGAGACCTGTATGAGAGGTCTGACGAATTACACGATAAAAATAAAATGTTCACTTTGATCTAGGCAGCCAACAGTAAGGATATACATATGCAGAGTACGTACCTCAGACTGCAAACTGACACTCGTTGAACTTCCGGATGTCCATGAGCTGACGATGGGGCCAAGGTTTAGTTATGTTGATGAGATGAGATGATGATCACACGGAGTCGGTTAGAATTTTTAATGCCTTTTGAGCTGGTCGCGAAGTCGCGCGTGTTCCGATCGGCGTCCGTTACGAACTGTCCTTGTGCTCTGAGCTTTGACGTTTGCGTACAATGCATGACAATCAAAAATTTGACGTCTCGTTACTGCTGGTAAGCCCAGAGAAAAAATGTGAACGTGTTGTTGGAAAGGAGTTTTGATGGGAACGAAACATCCCGCCCACCAAAATACTTATGGTATTTTCTGGTTAGAACATAGAAGATCTAATTGAAAACGATAATAAGATTAACTACCTATACGATTTAGATTGCTAAAAGCAACGGTTAGATTAAGATTAGCTTATACTACGGTATGCTTAATTAAGATTTAATAAACTATCGTTTAGTGCGATTGAAACTAGTCTTCTGTTGGCAAAGGACATAGTTTCACTAGAGGTCGATTGATGATTTGATTGTTTGCATTTTTTACTAGTGCACTCCGAGCTACTCCATCAACTCCGACCTGGAGTTCTATGACTCTCGCGAGATTCCAGTGCAATGGGCTACGATTGTCGTCCTTGACTAACACCATAGAACCTATCGACAACGGTTTTGAATGTTTAGTCCATTTCGCGCGTTGCGTTAGCGAGTTTAAGTATTCAGTTTTCCACCGAGACCAGAAGTTCTGTTGGAACGCTTGTATCATCTGCCACCGATGAAGCCGATTTGGATTAAGATGTGATAGATCCTCGTCAGGGACAGCTGTTAGAGGCTCTAAGGTTAGGAAATGACCAGGTGTCAAACACGAAAGGTCGTTGGGGTCGGAGCTGATCGGGTAAAGAGGTCTCGAGTTTAAAATGGATTCAATTTGAACGAACAGAGTTGTCAACTCCTCGAACGTTAAGACTTGATCACCCACAACTCGATATAGATGTGATTTTGCTGCTTTTATTTGTATTTCCCAGACACCACCAAAATGTGGAGCGCCGGGTGGGTTGAATTTAAATTCGATTTTCTGCTCATTAGAAGCCCGTTGCATTAAAGACGAAAGTTGATTTTTTGCGCCTACAAAGTTGGTACCACAATCCGCATGAATAGTGTTACAGCGGCCGCGACGACCTACAAAGCGCCGTAGCGCAGCTATAAATCCATCGGTTGAGAGCGTCGACACAACCTCCAAGTGGACTGCTTTGGTTGCGAGGCAGATAAACAAACATAAATATGCCTTGTCCATCTTAGCGCCACGATGGGAACCAAGTATGATGCGGAATGGTCCACCTAGATCGACACCTACCACCGAGAACGGTTTAACTTGATTGACTCGGTACGATGGAAGATCGCTCATGAAGGGTTGAAGCGGCTGTGGGTTTGTTCGGAAACACTGAACGCATTTGGAAAGGCAACGGCGAATGGTACGCTTTGCAGCGATGATCCAAAATTGTTGAAGCAGCAAAAAGTGTGTGGTGTTTATGCCTGGATGCAAGTGGGTACGATGAGTGAAGTTGATGATTGAGAGCGTTAACGGATGATCAGATGGTAAGAAGGCAGGGTGCCTGTGTTCGTACTCTAATCCAGATCGAGAGATCCTGCCGCCCACCCTGAGTACTCCCTGATCGTCTAGAAACGGGTTCAATTTTCGAAAAGGTTTCGATAACACCTTTTTTGATTTCAACTTGAGATTTCCTCCGTGAAAGATCTACCCTGTACGTGTTTGACGAATTGCATGAGAGCGTGATGACGTTCCACATTGTTTAAGAACTCCTTACGATTTGATTGATGTGAGATACGAGAATTGTTAATAAAGCGATATATGTAAGCCAGAACATTAACAAGTTTCGATAACGAGGAAAAACGATTTAGTAAAGTTTCGATAATTAGAGGGTCATCCGTCGCGGTGTCATCGGTCACTAAGATAACTACTTTGCGTTCTTCAGCCTTTATAGTAACGTCGTCCTCGTGAAGTATGCTGCCTGAACTCGAAGGCCATAATTCATGATTTTGTGAAAGCCAACATGGCCCCGCCCACCATAGCGAATTGTGAAGAAGTTCACTAGGAAATTGTCCACGTGAACAGACATCAGCAGGATTATCGTCCGAGGAGACGTGATGCCAACATTCAGTAGGTGTGAGGTCTTGGATTTGACTCACCCGGTTGGCAACGAATGTGGTCCAACGAGATGAATGTGAGCGTAACCAGGAGAGGACAACGGTTGAGTCTGACCATAAGTAGACAGCATCGAGTTGGATACGAGCTAGATAAGTGTCGCGAACGAGTGTGTATAGATTGGAGAGGAGAACTGCCGCGCAGAGTTCCAACCTAGGCAACGATGTGCGTTTCAGCGGTGCTACACGAGTTTTTGAACAGACCAAGAAGACATGGGCTGCACCGTCCTTATCAGTGACGCGTAAATAAATAACAGCACCGTACGCTGTCTCGGAGCTGTCACAAAAGCCGTGAAGCTCACATGATTTTGCTTCAGAGCATGTTATTTTACGAGGGATTCGAAGTTGGGACAACTGTGATAATTGATCCACGTATGCAGTCCATGAATGAATGATCTCATCAGGCGGCGTTTGGTCCCATCCAATACCGAGAATCCAAAGCTTTTGGATATATGATTTAATTTGAATTGTGATGGGAGATAAGAAGCCCAATGGATCGAAGACTCTAGCCAGTTCGCTAAGAATGGAACGCTTGGTACATGGACGCTCGGATGGTTTAATTTCGAAAAGGAATGCATCCAGTGACGGATTCCATTGCAGACCTAGAACTTTTAAAGTTGAAGATTCAGAATTATCTAGAGATACGGACCCAGTTAGGCAATCCTGGCTGGGAAGATCCAACAAAAGTTGCGCCTTGTTACTAACCCATTTTCTGAGATGAAAACCACCGAGTTTGAATAGAGCGATAAGTTGTTTTTTTGCTAGTTCAGCGGTTTCCAGCGAGTCACATCCGGTTGCTACATCATCTATATAAACATCCGACAGGATGATCCGCTTTGCAACGGGATACGAGTCTCCTTCGTCTTCAGCAAGCTGTTTCAAGGTACGGCATGCAAGAAAAGGGGATGACGAAATACCATACGTAACGGTATTCAAACGGTACTCTTGGAGATTGTCGTGAGCAGAGGCTCTCCAAAAGATACGCTGATAGTCACGATGGTCCTGCGAGATCAAAATTTGACGATACATCTGTCGGGCGTCAGCCATGAAGACAACGTTATGTTCCCTAAACCGCAAAATAATGTCGATAATGTTTGGTTGCAACTTAGGACCGGTAAGTTGAGAGTCGTTTAAGGAACGGGAGTTATCGTCTTTGGCAGAGGCGTCGAACACAACACGGAGACGGGTAGTGGCGGAATCGGGGCGCAGAACACAGTGATGTGGAATATAGTATTTTCCCATGCTGATTTCCTCTACTGGTACCAATGTCATGTATGATGGGTGCAAATAACCAAATATCGAGTTACGAAGCAATTAATTGTGAGCGAAATAAATTATGCACCGATTAAGATGTGATTGCACAATATAACCCGGTCTCACAATTGCGATGTGGATACTCGACATTTAATTATTGTACACTACGATTTTGTAAAATCCCAGTTCGATGGTGATAGCTCATGAACGTTTAAATGTAAAATAGCTTCGATAGTAAGTAATTCTATGGAAATTGTGGAATAGCTTGGATTGCGATGTGTACCCGTAGTTTTTAGTTAAAACAATAGATTGATTGAGATATCCTAAGCTACGCTTTTAACCAGAAATACCACAAGTAAAGATGGCGATTTACGATTTAAAAATGGAAGTTCCCTGGTTTCGGCACCAAATTGATGTAGCATTCGCACCACGCCGAAATAATGTGATGGCTTTCTGCTACTCAGGGGAGACCTGGATGAGAGGTCTGACGAATTACACGATAAAAATAAAATGTTCACTTTGATCTAGGCAGCCAACAGTAAGGATATACATATGCAGAGTACGTACCTCAGACTGCAAACTGACACTCGTTGAACTTCCGGATGTCCATGAGCTGACGATGGGGCCAAGGTTTAGTTATGTTGATGAGATGAGATGATGATCACACGGAGTCGGTTAGAATTTTTAATGCCTTTTGAGCTGGTCGCGAAGTCGCGCGTGTTCCGATCGGCGTCCGTTACGAACTGTCCTTGTGCTCTGAGCTTTGACGTTTGCGTACAATGCATGACAATCAAAAATTTGACGTCTCGTTACTGCTGGTAAGCCCAGAGAAAAAATGTGAACGTGTTGTTGGAAAGGAGTTTTGATGGGAACGAAACAGTGGACGACGTAATTTTTTTATAATTTGATATGGGTGTCAATTTTGAGTATAATTGGGGTGCTTGTTACGAAAAAGCCATCCTTTTTGGAATCCAAGATGGCGGACGACGTAATTTTTTTATAATTTGATATGGGTGTCAATTTTGAGTATAATTGGGGTGCTTGTTACGAAAAAGCCATCCTTTTTAGAATCCAAGATGGTGGACGACGTAATTTTTTTATAATTTGATATGGGTGTCAATTTTGAGTATAATTGGGGTGCTTGTTACGAAAAAGCCATCCTTTTTGGAATCCAAAATGGCGGACGACGTAATTTTTTTATAATTTGATATGGGTGTCAATTTTGAGTATAATTGGGGTGCTTGTTACGAAAAAGCCATCCTTTTTGAAATCCAAGATAGCGGACGTCATTTTTTTATAATTTGAAATGGGTGTCAATTTTGTGTTCAATTGGGGTGCTGGTTACGAAAATGCCATCTAAATAAATCTCTCTCGAGTTGGTCCTGTAGTAAAAGTTGTTCAGTTTGGTGGTCTGTAGCAAATTCTTTCGTATGTGTATGTATGTATGTATGTTCCTTTTCGGTTAGAATATAATTATTAATTTGTATTGTATTTTAATATTTCAGATGTAAATTATGGGTGGAAGCTTGCAGAAGACCGGATTTACTTGAAAGATCTTTCGAAAGTTTAAAAAATATATATATTTGCAGTTTGCATTTTGAGAATGGTATGTACGGGAAGAAATCCTTGAAGAAAACAGCTATACCAACGTTACTTTTACCAACTAAAGATTCCATCCATACACAGACCGATCATAAAGTCACAATTTTAAGTGACGTAAAATTGGATCTACACAATAAACCCAGAAAAAAACGAAAAATAGCTCAAAGAGACCATGAATTAGCGGGTCCTTCATCACAAATTTCCCAACAGACCAGCACTAAAAAATACATAGTTATGGATTGTAGTTCTCAGACACCAGCACGATTGACTGATCATACTCCCCGAAAAAAGAGACTCAGAAAACAATTATTCAAAACAAGTAATAGGTTGAAAACTATTACTGAAAAACAGAAAGATATTACCGAGAAACAATTTTTGAGAGCTTGTGCTCAATTTTTATCCCTTAAGTTAAGCGCGATTGTAAAGGCGCAACTGTATTTAAAACCACACTGTAAAAACAATAGATACAGTAGAGAATTTAAACTTTTTTGCTTAAATATGTGTGGTGTCTAGGGTTGAGGTTATATATGTATACAATAAAACACTGTTTTTCAAGATCACTGTGTTAGGCGTGCTGTCGCTACGACTGCTCGGACAAGACTACTTTCTTTAAATGAATGTTTCTACGTGACGTCTGTCCTGTACTATCATCTTGTACTTCTACATCACTACCTTTCTTGCTAACTACGGTGTGAGATTGATCATCAAATTGTAGACTTAATTTGTTTCCTTTAATCATATTTTTTACATAAACCTTTTCCCCAATCGTTATTTTGCTTTCCTCAGCTCTCCTTTTCCTGTCTTCCCGTTCCTTATCTTTCATTTTCATTTCTGTATCTTTATCTTTAACTTCTAAATCAGTATGAATGTTCTACATCTAAAACAGAAGGTAATTTATCTCTGAACTGCCGCCTAAAAAACAACTCAGAAGGGTATTTACCTGGTGGTAGAGTGAGGGGTACTATTATACATCATTAATTATTTCAGAATATCCAATTTCCAATCAGATTTTTGGACTTGACTGATTTTTAACCGCTTGAGTATATCTCGGTTTTGTCTTTCGACTTCCCCATTTTGTTGGGGCCAGTAAGGAATACTATGAAATAGGGTTATTCCATATTCGTTACAAGAAGTTTTAAATTCAGACGCTACGAATTGTCGACCATTATCAGCCGTTACACTAAGTGGTCGTAATACCTAGTCGCGAGAATACTTCTTTTAGTATGTTAATAGTATCTATCGCAGTTATTGGTTTGGTTATTTTTATCTCTTGTAACGGCTGAAATAATTGACGATTACCAAAAGATAATGCCCACTAGGCGACGGTCCCATAAAGTCTACTGCCACATCAATCCAGGGCCGTGTTGGGAGTTTGCGTCTTTTCATCGGATTAGGAGAATTTGGGGCTTGTACCAGAGTGCAATCTTTACAAGTTCTGACGTAGTTTTCTTTGTCTTTATCAATTTGACCAAAACACCATTGACCCGCGCTATTCGGGTTATTAACGATCTTCACGTGAAGATCGATATATTTATATCCCATCCTCGTCGCCACTTGTGGTGTCTAGGGTTGAGGTTATATATGTATACAATAAAACACTGTTTTTCAAGATCACTGTGTTAGGCGTGCTGTCGCTACGACTGCTCGGACAAGACTGAGAGTGCGGTGCATCGCCCCGCACTCCCTCCACCGCGCAACCCCCACTACAGCACGCATAACTTATTTATTAAACGTCACAATATGTATTACACAAGCCCACTCGCTTATCGATTTTTATCAAAGACAATTTGTTTGCCATCTAAATCAACTTTAGCTATGATGTACCTTCCTTTTTTTTTTTTTTTTTGATCCGGGGTGGAAAATCCTCATGGATGTCCGCCGCCCTGGGGCGGGCGGCGGGGTCTGTCAGACTCTTACTGACTAAAAACCACCCCGGGTGTTCCATCTCACACCTACGCCGGGGGTCGCGGGAACGTACGATCCTTCCGCAACCCCCGGCTCGTGCCGGCCCGCCTGAGCGGGCCCCGTCTGGTCGGGGGGGGGGAGTGAGGTGTTTGACTCCCCCCGCGACGTCTAAGAGGGGCGCGCGTGGAACACATCGCGCGCCGCCACCTCGGGTCCTGATGTGTGGGGGGCGACGGACGTCCCCGAGTCCGTCGCCCCTGGACCCGTTTAGGGGGGCCGGAAGAGGGCGTTGTCCGCCCTCCGCCGACGCCCGGTGCGCCTGCTGCGGGCAGGGTGAGCGGACGAGATCTCCCTCTCCCTTTTCGCAGCCTCCTTCTGCGAGACGACCGTTTCGCAGAAGGAAACCACCGCGTCCCAGGACTCCTCGCTGTCGACCATGGACTCGACCACGGCCGGCAGCGAGAGGTCACTGCCTACTTCTGAAATGAGGGCACGGCGCGGCTCCTCCCAAGCGGCACACTCTGCCAGCGTATGCCACGCCGTGTCCTCCCGGCAGTCGACGCAGTGGTGACACCGGGCGTCCGGCTCCCTGTTAATGCGACACAGGTACTTCCCGAAGCAACCATGCCCCGAGAGCACCTGCGTCACTCGAAACGACAGGGAGCCGTGCCTCCTCCCGAGCCAGCGCTCGAGTACTGGCCGGACCGCCTCGATGGTACCGAGGCCGGCGGTAGGGCGCGAAAGCCTGTCCCGCCATTCCGCCACCAGGACCTCGCGAAGCTGAGACCGACGCAGCTCCATGTGGCGCTGCGTCAGTCCCTCGCCTCGCGCCCGCGCTTCCTCGCGCCACCGGTACAGTGACGCGAGTACTTTCGCCTCCAGGTCCCAGGGCGGGGATCCAGCCAGTACACAAGCCGCCTCGTAGGAGATCGTGCGATACCCCCGGACGACTCTGACGGCCATCGCTCTCTGCGGCCTTCGCAGGACTGCGATGCTACCGGCCGTCAGGTCAGTCGCCCAGATCGGGGCCCCATACAGGGCCATGGATCGCACGATCCCCACGTAGAGCCGCCTACAGGCGGCGCTCGGGCCCCCCAGATTGGGAAGCAACGTTGACAGCGCCCCAGCAGCGCCCAACAACTTGGGCGCCAGCCGCCGGAAGTGGGGGCCGAAATCCCACCGGCTGTCGAGCACCAATCCCAGGTACTTCATGGTGGACTCGACAGCGATCCGAGCCCCCCCGACCACGATGTGTGATCCGGGCGGCGGCGCCCGCCGGGGGCCATGAAACACCATGGCCTCCGACTTGTTGAGGGCCACCTCCAGGCCCAGGCGACGTATGCGGCTCACCACCTGTGACACCGCAGCCGTCGCCAGCAACGCTGCTTCCCTGTGCGAGCTCCCCCGGGCAGTGACCAGCGTGTCGTCAGCGTAACACGTAAGGTCTACGCCCGGTTGGAGCTCGCCCCTCAACACCCAGTCGTACCCGATGTTCCACAGGAGCGGGCCCAAGACCGAGCCCTGTGGAACACCGCACGACATGCGGTGCTGGTGTCCGCCATCACGTCCCACGTAAGTGACACACCTCTCCGACAGATAAGCCCCAACGATGTGGCGGAGGTAGGGAGGCACCCGATGGTACCGCAGTGCCTCCCGAATACAACTCCAGGGCAGGGTGTTGAAGGCGTTGGATATGTCCAAGGACACCGCCAACATCACCCCGCCCCGGGCCACTGCTTCCTCCGCCAGGACTCTCACTCGCGACACAGCGTGAATGGTAGAGCGCCCGTGCCGAAAGCCGAACTGGCTGCCGTCCAGATCCGGCCCCTCTCCGCACAAGTGGCCGACGAGGCGGGCAGCGATTATCCGCTCGAACAGCTTACCCACCTCGTCTAGCAGCACTATGGGCCGGTACGCGGACGGCGAGTCCGCAGGGCGCCCCGCCTTCCTGAGCAGGACCAGACGACCAGATTTCCACAAAGTGGGAAACTGGCCCCGCTCAAGGCACGCTGTGTAGAGTCCTCTCAGTTGGATGATGTACCTTCCTATGACAACTAAGCTCAACCATCAAATGTGGGATATTTTAACAGCTACAATCAAGCATATGTCACCGTCTCAAAAAGAATGTGTGCTTTGTATGGATGAGATGAGTCTAAAGTTAAACTTATTCTATAACACTAAGGAAGACAAAATATTAGGCTTACATGAAGTAGATGGACAACAGGAACCGGTTGCAGCAGGATATGCTCTTACCTTAATGCTTCGAGGTATAACATCAAACTGGAAACAACTTATTGGCTTCTCTTTTATTTCCAGTAGTAAAATAGATGATCAATTAAAAACATGGATAATAGTTACAGCTAAACGTCTTCTACAGCTTGGATTTAATGTACGAGCCTTTGTGTCAGATCTAGGATCAGATTTTTTGGCATTTTCAAAAACATTAGGGGTTTCTAAAGAAAGGTCATGTATTGAGATTGATGGCCACAAAATATACTACATATTTGATGTGCCCCATTTAATGAAATGCGTTCGTAATAATTTATTGAATTATAATTATGAGTTTGAAAACAAAATTGCTCGGTGGGAGGATATAAAAAACATGTATGAACAAGACAAAATGAAAGACATGCGATCAGCTCCTCGTCTAACAGATTCGCATATACAGCCTAATAGTTTTCAAAAACAAAAGGTTCGGTTTGCCGTTTGCAGTTTTCAGCAATTCTGTAGTAGCAGCTTTATATAATTACCAGTCGTCAGGTACTCTACAAATTGCTAATGGTACGATATATTTTATTGGAACCATGAACAACCTCTTTGATTTATTAAATTCAAGCAACATTGACTCACCAAAACCCTACAATAAACCATATAGAGGTACTAGAGAGCAAGAAGAATTGCTAGACAAATCACAGGTTCTATTTAATAGCATGAGAGTTAAAAATAAAAATAACGGCCGAGATGTAACCAAAATAAAAAAAATCATAAATGCTTTCAACGTAACAATTAATTCAATTCGGCAGTTATATAAAGATATGAGATCTGAGGGTTACGATTATATTTTCACACGAAGAATTAACAATGATTGCTTGGAAAATTTCTTTGGTCTCATGAGGCAGGCTGGTGGAAATTGTCGAGAACCCTCTTGCATACAATTCACCAGGGCTTTTAGGAAACATTTTTTATGTCAGATTCTTAAATTGTCAGATGCTACAAACTGTACAGAAGATTTCGACAGCATACTGACACAACTTGTAGAATTTACCAAAAATACGACTCGACCTCAAGTTTCTATACAGAATCCACCTCAAACATCTAACGAAAATATTACAAAAGAATACGATATTCCGGAAAAAAATGCATTCCACTATATCTGTGGTTATTTATTGCGAAGGTGTGTTGAAAATCACAAACGTGACTGCCTATCGGTAGTCAATTACGCCTCATCATATGCAGATGAAGTAAATGAGAAAAATTTATATATCCACCTGAGACCTTATGACACTAGCCGTGATCGCTTTGGAGGATTACAAGTCCCTCCGGATGATTTTGTGGATTACATCCATAAGTTGGAAACAGAATTGATGTCGACCTTTTCTTTTACTGAAAATAAAATTGGGCTGAAATTATTTGAACATTTGAGTTTAGTAGAATATAGTACAAAACCATGTGAATGCTTCCCAGTAAAATTTTTGTTGAAATTATTTATTAGGATGAGAATTTTTTATATAATTAAGTTCAATAACAGAAATTTCAAATCTAAGACATCTAGAAACCAAAAATATTTGTCAGTGGCCCATTTATAATTTTTTTATTGTCATAATATTTGAATTTTTCCTCAGCAAGCAGCAAGTTACACCTTCAATAATGATTGACTGAGTTTTGTGACTTGGTAATTTTTTCACTTTCAATTATTAAAAATGTACGGTGTGTTCCGTAAATATCAGTACTTATACTGGCCAGTGATAATGACTTCATGAATCTGACGCCATATTGTACTGGTGAGATGAAATATGGCATCAATTTATTGACATCATTACCACTTATCGTTATAATTTCTGAAATATTTCTTTTTCATTGACTACACTTACCTAAGCTAATTAAAACGATGATAAAGAGATTTAAAAACAACTGTCACGGGCAAAATTCAAGCCGTGATCTTTGCCGAACCTTGATGTCGCACTGACAACTGAGTAATTTATTTATTTAAGAACTTCACTTAAACAAGATTACAGTACAGTAATTGTCACAGTAACTAGTTATCAATTCTGCATCAGTTCAATTTTTAAATCTCTTTGTTTACGCCTCATCTGCATTTTATATTGTCATACTCAACTCCTTAATAATACATGCAGTAAAGAGCGGGTTAAAAATTGTTTTCATTATTATATCAATATGTAATATTGTTTTATTATAATACTGCTATCGATATTGATCTGCAATAAATAAATAATTTTATAAATATTGTTTATTTGTGACAACCCTGGCCGATGCGTTACTGTCTATACGATGTCGGCATTTTGCACAAGATCAAAGGCGTCGTCTTACTGTATGATTTTTATACTGTGCCTATACTTTGGCTACCGTTAAACAAGTTAGTTCTTTCAACTTAAATTTTGATAAAAAATCTCTGTCGAGCAGCGGTGGGCCGCCGTTACGTATAACATAAACATCGAGTGTGTGCGTGCGCATGTATGTTACGGATACATACCCTACACACTCCGTTTTACACATTACGTTTCCTGTGTAACTATAAAATCTTTTCCGAGATGATAGCACGGGCATTGTATAAGTACCTTCCGATATTACCAAAACAGCTGAACCACTATCAAATTGAAATTGAATACTTGTCATTAATGAGGGTTTTCGATACTTTTTCTGCCACCAGACAGCGCTTCGTATGCGTCAGGTCCAAACAGCTGTCAGATAGCACAGATTCTTACCGAACATATAATTTTTAGTGAAATTCTATGTATTTGGAAGTGCTATTGATTTTATTATGGATTACGGCCAGAGAAAGGTTGCTGAACTGAAGATTGAGCTCAAAAAGAGGGGCGCAAAAGTCACTGGTACTAAAGAAAAGCTCATTGAAAGGTAACACAATCTACTAGTACTTATTTGTTTCCACAATTTGATTGTTTTAACTACCAAATTGAAGTTATTTATGTTTTAGTGAGTTGTTGTTGATTAATTTATATTACGAGTATATATTCCAGGCTAAATGACTATGACAGAAACAACAACTTCAAATCAAATGAAAATGATAATTCTAGTCTCTCAAGTAAGATTAATTATGTGATAGAATGGCCAGAAGAAAAGTTATACAAAATTGTGGATTCAAAAACAGTATTACCCAATTTTGACGTTATTAATATAAATACGTATTTCCTTGACTTGTATAAAGAGGGCATAGGAATGTCAGATTATTCTGCAGTGCACAGAAGAGGTTATACTATGCTGCAAAATAACTACCTACTAGCGTTAGTGACCGCAAATACTAGTAATGTCAGATTATTCCACAGAAGAGGTTATACTATGCTGCAAAATAACTACCTAATAGCATTAATGACCGCAAATACTAGTACACATATATTTTTCAAAGGTCAAGTCCATTCTGAAAATACAAAATTCCTTACTTATTTTGCATCCATTGCCATATGTAATGAAAGTGGATGTATTATACAATCGGTGTGTGAATGTGTAACAGGGAAAGGACCAAAAGCCATTTGCAAGCATGTGTCAGTTTTGTGCTATGCTATACTCAAATTCCGAGAACAGAATATATGGATAATTAAAATGACTTCAACGCAAAAAAAAGTTGAAAGATTATATTGAGGACAAAAAGGCTTGGGATTGAGCTGCTTCCAATTTCTGCATTTTGAGTGTTTTTTTTTTTTATAATACTCATATTAACATTCATGATTTAAAAAAAAAACAATGTAATTTTCTTACTTTGTAAAGTATTACATTATTTTAATTATTGTGAATGTGAAGACGATGTGGGTCATTCATTTTATTCATTTTTTTTATTATTCTCTCCATGGTCTGGCAGTTTGAGTAGTTTATGTGACCTACCCAAATGTCCTTTCTTTGGTATTGTTCGTCGAATCGTTGAGCTCCTCAAGTCTTGAGTTGAGCTGCATGATTTCTGACAAATGCGTGCACTGACTGAACAGGTCCTCTCAATCTGTGTGGTTCTTTCCTCAAAAGACCATCTCAGACATCGACCTACATGATCTTCATATAACCTGACCAAGATTAAGTTTGGACTTTAAAAGAGACTATGACCTCTGAGTTTGTTTCGGCCTTTCTACTCAGAGTAGTCAGATAGGAAACGCCGACCTCATCTGGTTTAAAAAATATGATTGACGTGTAAAAGTGTTTTGTGCAAACCTACTTACAAAAAATAAAAATCATTTATCATTAAACACTGGTAAACGATCCACTCTGGAGGGATTCATTCCTTATAGACGGCGAGATGGGATTCGTTAATGAAGTCTTCAGTGAATATTGCAAATGTAATAAATTGCAACTGAGTCTGTCTAAATGCTGTTGTATCAGTTTCACGAAGAATAAGAATGTTTTTCAAGCACCCATATTCTTTGGCTAATGCTTCACTATCAAGGGTGTCCCTTATTCGTGATCTTGGTATTCTCCTCGACGATAAACTTCACCTTGATGCCCACATTAACAAAAAATTGTAAATAATGCCTATCGGATGTACGGTTTTGTGATGAGATCTGCAAAGGACGTCGAGACTAACACTAGAATGCCACAAGGCCCTAGAACGAATCACGGTACTAAATCGCAACACGGTAACGCTACAATGGATTAGAGGTCACAGTGGATCACTTGGAAACGATGCGGCTGACGAACTTGCCAGAAGAGGATCCAGCACAAGATCCTACGGACCTGAACCCATTGTGCCCATTCCTTTCAAGCAGCTAAGAAGCTGGTTAAAGGATCACACTCGAATACAAGCGGAAAAATGGTGGACCTCGACACCAGGATGTAGGCAATCCAAGGTAGCTATGCCATCCTTGGATACAAAGCTGACCAGGCGCCTTCTGCGCCTGGACAGAGACAGCCTGCGCCTGGTGGCGGGGACCATCACTGGACACTGTTCACTAAATAAACACTTTCATACCCTGGGAATCACTGATAGTCCCCTGTGCAGAGCATGCATGGAGGTGGAGGAAACGGTGGCGCATGTGCTTCTTGAGTGCACAGGCGTTACCAAGATTCGCGAGGAGACCCTGGGAACACCAACATCCCTTGCGGATGCCCTGAGGAGACCGGGAAGTCTTATCTGCTTCTGGAGGGAGGTGGGCTGGTTGGAGTAATCGGCCACCATGGCTCACGCACAATGGTCCACTTCAAGGACTAAGTGCGGAAACCTAAACCCCATGATAGATGATCTGCGAAGGAGTTTGTGCGCCCCTCTACTTATTTATATTTGTACAAGTCTCTGATCAGATCACAGCTCGAATACGCAGTGCCAGTGTGGAATCCCTTTTACATTAAGTATTCAGAACGTATTGAAAAGGTTCAAAGAAAATTTTTAAAAGGCATGCATTACCGTTGCTTCCACATAAATTTATCCTATGATTATTTGCTTAAGAAGTATAAATTACTTCAACTAAAATCAAGACGCACTCTCCTAGAGACGGTATTTTTGTTTGATTTGTGTAGCAATGTTTATGAGTGTATTGATATCCGTAATAAAATAAGTTACATAGTTTCTAGAACGACAGTATGTCGCGGGGTGCGCGCACGGCCGCTGTTTGCAGTTACCTCATGTCGCAGTAACGCAAGTATGCGGGCACCTTTGCGGCGACTTACTAATAATTACAACAAAAAATTCAATCATATCGATATGTTTGCTCTTTCTGCTGGTAGATTCAAAAATATTGTACTCAAAACACTTAGTCAATAGTCATTAATATTTGCATGCCTTCCGAGTTTTTGCTTTGTTTGCTTTTACTTTCTTGTTTTTTTACTATTTAACACAAGAAATGTTTTCTTAACTTAAATTGTTGTAGTTTGTAGGTTTTAGTTAATGTATTCCGTGGAAAATGTTGTTGGTGACACATTTGGCCGTATCTTTTTTGTATTTCTTCCTACAAAATGTAATGTGTCACGGTTTGTTTTCCCTAATAAATAAAATAAAAAAATAAAAAGTCTCATCTATAGAAGTACTACAATTTGAAGCAGATGCTGCTGGTTATTTGCAATTACTTGAATCCAAATATAAGGCTATCGGAGATGTCGACAAGTATTACGCTAAGTCGATTTCGCAGTCAGCGCACACTTATTGCCACGTCGTTTTGTACTGGTACGAGATCGCGTTGATCGCACAAAAGAACGGAACAGCATCTCTGGCACGAGACCGGCTAGTCCAGTTCGTGCAGGGCTAGGGCTCTACCCAGATAGCCTCGGGAGCAGGGGAATACCTCGAAGGACTTGGGGACTTTACCGACGCAACGGGAGTCAAACACCGACTGCATGCGGCTGAACCTAACGACCAGGGGCATTTTGGACGTATAACTCATGCAAACCACGGGCTCTATGAGACCCTGCCTGCACCCGCTATCGCGCTGCAACGTGTAGCAGCCGATATTGCATTTTCCCAACGTGGAACGGACCGCGAAGGAGAGTGGATGCTAGCTGGGTTAGCTCCAGTAGGGCAACGCGCCTAACCACCAGCCACACAGGTACCAGTAGCCGCAGCAGCTCAGCGAGCAGCAGCTGAGCGAGCAGCAGCGCGCGAAGAAGCTGAACTCGGGGCAGACGACATAGACGAAGAGAGTGGAGCTGAAGACGAGGAGGGGGAAGAAATAAACAAGTGTTCAGACCGGGTGACCAAGTATTGTATAAGAAATTCAAAAGCAGCAACAAATTTGTTTGGTGCAAGGGAATTATTAAAAAGAAAATAGGGAAAGTATTGTACGTCGGTCAAGACACAAATACTGCGTCCGAAGTAAATGATAAATGATAAATGATTTTATTTCTGTAAGTAGGTTTGCACAAACACTTTTACACGTCAATCATAATTTTTTTTAAACTAGATGAGGTCGGCGTTTCCTATCTGACTACTCTGAGAAGAAAGGCCGAAACAAACTCAGAGGTCATAGTCTCTTTTAAAGTCCAGACATAATCTTGGTCAAGTTATATGAAGACCATGTAGGTCGATGTCTGAGATGGTCTTTTGAGGAAAGAACCACACAGATTGAGAGGACCTGTCCAGTCAGTGCACGCATTTGTCAGAAATCATGCAGCTCAACTCAAGACTTAAGGAGCTCAACGATTCGACGAACAATACCAAAGAAAGGACATTTGGGTAGGCCGCATGAATTACTCAAACTGCCAGACCATAGAGAGAATAATAATAAATATAAAATGCCTAAACTAAATGACCCACATCGTCTTCACATTCACAATAATTAAAATAATGTAATACTTTAAAAAGTAAGCAAATGTCAGTTAAAAAAAAAAACATTAATGTCAATGTGTATATAAAAAAAAAACATCAAAAACACTCAAAATGCAGAAATTGGAAGCAACTCAATCCCAAGCCTTTGTATCCTCAATATAATCTTTAATGGTATAAAAGGCTTTCTGGCACAATTTACGTTTAATGAACGATTTAAATTTATTAAGGCTTAGATCTTGAACGTGGCTTGGTAGTTTATTATAAAAGTGTATACATTGGCATCTGAACGAGCCACCTATTTTCTTGAGCCTTGTTGTAGGTACAACATATTTGTGTTTGTTTCTAGTATTTATATTATGGATATCACTGTATTTTTTGAACAATTTTATGTTTTTATGGGCATATAAAAGATTTTCATAAATATACTGAGAAGGCACAGTCATTACATTAATCTCTTTAAATTTGTCTCTGAGAGAGTGTCTCGGACTTAATTTATAAATTGATCGAACAGCACGCTTCTGCAAAACAAAGATAGTCTGAATATCGGCGGCATTTCCCCACAATAGAATACCGTACGACATTACACTATGAAAATAACTAAAGTACACTAAACGGGCAGTCTCTATATCAGTTAAATTACGAATTTTTCTAACGGCGTATGCTGCGGAACTTAGCTTTTTTGACAGTTTATCTATATGGGGACCCCACTGAAGCTTAGCATCCAAAGTTATGCCCAAGAATACTGTGCTGTCTTCAGGATTCAATTCCTCGCCCTTTATCAACACATTAGTTTTCACCTGCCTAACGTGGGGTAGTGTAAACTTAATGCATTTGGTTTTTTTCTCGTTTAGAAGCAAATTATTAACATTGAACCAGTGGACTACTTTCGAAATCGCGCTATTTACATCGTCAGTAACCAACTGCTGACGTTTAAGTTTAAACAAAAGTGAAGTGTCATCTGCAAACAACACTATATCATGATTATCCTTTATGAGGTACGGCAAGTCATTGATATAAATAAGAAACAAGAAAGGACCAAGAATTGAGCCCTGTGGGACTCCCATCGTTACTAAAGATCCGGGTGATCTTTCTCCATTAACGTCAACGCTCTGAATCCTTTTACTCAAGTATGAAGTAAGAAGATCCAGAGCAGTATTCCGGATCCCGTAGTGGTGGAGTTTCCTGAGTAAAAAAACATGTAAACCAGTTGACAATGTGTAAAGGGAATAATCCACAAAAACAACAAAACTATGATCTTGACGACATAAACAGTAACAATACGCCAATAAACCGGGCTCAAGAGCCTGTGGGAGAGGAAAGTGTTGTATCAATCACGCCGTCTTCACCCCCCGCAACCATTG
The DNA here is from genome assembly GCA_963855955.1 of Luperina nickerlii. Classification (NCBI taxonomy): domain Eukaryota; kingdom Metazoa; phylum Arthropoda; class Insecta; order Lepidoptera; family Noctuidae; genus Luperina; species Luperina nickerlii. The sequence goes on from OY979671.1 coordinate 5,945,669, forward strand.
AGCCGGGGGGCCCGGTATCAAGATGTGCGAATAGACTCTTAAGAAACATTCCTCGCGTCGATTATAAGTCTTATTTTTAAGTTATGTATTTGTGTAGACAAATCACAACTTATTTTTATTGCTTAAAATATAAGTATAATAAGGGGAGGAATTTTATAATTATTTTTCATTTTATTTTATATTCATTTTCATTTTTAATTTGTATGACATTATTATTTTTAATTCCTTATTTTGTTGACTGATCTGTATTTACGATAATTTTATTTTCAATTGCATTGTACTTTATTGAATAGTGAAATTAACAGTTAAAATTCTTGTTTTATATTTGCACACCTTATATGGTTATTAACAGTGTACCATTTGACCTTTTGTAACATCCACTGAACCTGTTTTATACAAATAAATGATTTGATTTGAAATGTTATGTATGTGTGCGCGCATGTTTATGTGAGTGTGTGCGCGCGCCCGGCCGACCGCCTGCATGTAATAAAACAGTGTGCTAACAGCAGCCCGTAGTTTCACTTGCCTCCTGTAACATACTTAACACTATACTACGTAAAATATAGCTTGATCTCTGCGACATAAGTCAAACTGACATTCCTAGGGTTGTCATGATATAAAAAATTGTCGATAGAAATTATCGACGTTTCTTACTATTATCGATGCTAATGTTACATTTAATTGGGTTTAATTTAATTACAAACGTTACTAAATTAAACGAATATTTGAATATAAAATACATTTATTCTCGTAACGGAGTACACCCCAAATCCATATCTGAATCGTTTCTGAAAAGATAACAAAACCCAACAAACAACAAATTAACAGCAATAGTAAGAAAAACAAAGTAATGAGAACGGAAAACACAAACACAAGGCGTCGGCACTCGTACTGAGGAGAATGGAGGTTCATATCAAACAAGATGGCGGCGTCTCTTTTTTTTGAGTTTATGGCCTGGAACTCGCATTAAGTGAGAAATTGGATTTTATTTACTCACTATTATTTTAGATTATTAATGTAAATAATGTTATGATATTAAAATAAAATATAAATTAAAAAAATAATTAATTTTAAATTAAGTTTTATTTAAAATATCGATAGTTTATAGTCTGTGGTCACGTTGATTCATCGCCCATCACTAAGTAGGTCGGTATGCCCATAAAGTATGACATTTACAGGTACTGTCTGTACTACTATGAAGTTCTGAATCGTTCGTTCGTTCGTTGTTTCGTTCGTTCTTCGCAGAGATCAAGCTATCTTTTACGAAGTATAGTTAAACTTACGTCTACGTGACTAGGTAGGCTGAAAGTTAAATAATAAACGTTATTATACTAATTATATGACATTATTTTGCTACTTGGTACCTACAGTGGCGTACATTGCTTTTTAGAATAGGTAGGCACTAGGCCGCCTGGTCTAGTTAGACATAATTATACATAGGTACCTACGTTTGTAGTTTTGAAGATTATTTTCTAGTACACCATCATAGTTGGCCAAAAATTGGACAGTTTCAACGAAAAGACCTTTATTTGATGAGTATTCTGTCGTCGTGACCTCAAAGGCAGTTCCTGTTTACCCAAGAAGCAAGTAATATCAATTATACGAAAAATATTATTTTCTATATTGTTCTACTTTGGCTTTATGACGCTCAATGTCGCCTTTTAATTGAACGCTCAAACCCAATTCTACACGAATTTGCCCAAAAGGAATCATAGCCATGCATGCCTAAATATTTTTTCCGATTGGTCATGTTTTTTCACAAGATTTGTAAAATTGTTCAAGTCAGCGTAACCAGTATCATTCCAGACAGTTTTTGTTGTGGAAAACACAAATTAGAATGACAGCAGTCAGTTAGCCATATGTAACTGTCGTAATACTTTACATTAAAATGTCTGAATATGTTATGCTTTTTTGAGACAAATGAGAGAGAATAATTGGTGTCGGTCTTTAAAATGAAACAATTTTCATCTTGTCAACCTATGTAAACGTACCGAAAGGATTCGTCCGCAGTTTGTTTATACAAAGCGATTGATCGCCACAATCTAAGCACTTAAGTTTATCCATTGCTCACACTGCACCTGAAATTTAAACACAGCAATTTTATTTCTTTTTCAACACTTAGTAATTAAAACAAACAACAACTACAAAAACGGCGCGCGCTCGCCGGTTATAACACAAACATCAACAAATGTATGAGTGTGGAATGAAATTCTCTCCTTCCGCGCGTCGCACTAACGGGTATTTGAGCCAAAAAACCGGTCAAAATTATTTAGGAGCCTATATTATCTCAAAATATAATAAAAAACAATATCTCATCAATATTTAGAATTTATTAATAAAAATACATGAAAAAACAAGAAAAATAAACAAAATAAAATTTTAAAAAGTATTTTTTTTTTTTTTTTTTTATTCGTCATCAGTGCCCTCCGATTCGCTGTTAACATCCGACCTATTTAAGTTCGGTGTTGCAGCAATCAAAATAGTTTTGGCCTCGGCGGAAAATGGCAAGATTTTCTTTTTTTTCTTTGGCCCACTCGAGCTGATTAGGGGATCGGATGTTAAAAGTAATCTATTTAAAATGTCTCTGTTGCACTCAGTCCTCGAAAATTTTCTTGCAAAATCTACCCGATATTTGCGAATATGCTTATTTCGCGCCTCAGCGGCTTCCTCGGACAATTGTCCAATTGGCAAAATTGCATCTGCATCACCTGCGCTCCGTGCATCAAAATTTTGTGGACTGTAGGTGACATTGGATACCAGCCGTACAATTCCACATACAGTTTGGCAGTGTCTTGGGCATAATCATCAAATTTTTGGTGATCAACCTCATGGCCACTTGAGATTACCTCAAGAATCACTTTAAACTTATTGATTAATTCCAAGTTGATGCTGGTAATGCGAGAAGAGCATTCTGCATTTTGGAAAAATCTCCTGGACGTATTCCCATCATTGCTATTTCCAAAGCCAGCTTTAGGAACATCAACAAGTAGACCCATTTCTTCTCTGAAAGATTTCTGTAATTTCTCTTTTGTTTCTTTAACAATCTTTTTCTCTTCCGGTGTACGGGCTTGCCACTTCTTGAGGGGTAGTTTATATGCTAAATGCAGCAGTGTCTCAAAAAAACGTATTCTGGCATGGAGTACAGAGAGCCCAAACTTTAGGGCTTCTTTTTTAACGGCACCTTTCTTTAATTTATTAAAATCCTTTGATGTCTGGCCGCATATATAACATCGCATAGTTGATGCCGTGTCCGTTGCGGAGTTGCAGACCTTTCCGTCTACCATTGTCAGCAAAGTATTGTGACTGATTTTCACAGATATTTCACTGTCTTCAGTTTCCTTCAGATTTTTAGCTTGATTTTCGATGTATTCTATTTCTTCTTTGGTGACATCTTTTGTTTCGTGAATAAATCGAGCTCTGATTGGTCTACAAAATCTCACTGAAGATGGAACTGGGTTCTGCCAAATGGTTTTTGTTGTTTTACCATCAAGGGAAACAACCAATCTCACTGGAACAATCGAGCTCACAAAAATATTTGAATCATCATCGGTGGCGTTTTCAAATTTTTGCTTAAATGGAGTTTGGTGCGATCCATCACATCCCCACTTAGATATCATAAGTAGGTTTTGCTTTTCGGTGTCAGTTAACGTACCTACGACATCTTTTAAATATTGTATGAGGCGCAAAGCCGTATGATTCAGCAGAGCTTGGAGTTCAACATTAAAACTCGTCTCTGTAACAGTCATTTTTTCATCATCTGGGTAGCATTCTTTTTTCGCCTTTTGGAGGAGAGAGTAACAAGGGTAGATGTTCTTGCGTCCACCTTGTATTAAATTCCACTGGCTTCTTGTGAAGTTACCTTCTACAAATAACGATAGCGCTTCTTGCGTTGTATATTTCAAGTCCACGAGATCTTTTTTAGACGAAACTATCCTTCTGAACTTCTTGGCTCTCGTTGGTGTTAAAGTTAATTCTTTTATTATTTTCGAAGCATCTGCATTTCCGGAAGTGCCCTGACTTACACTTGCAGCGAAAATCAACTCTTCGGCAGGTACCTGGGCCCGTAATTCTTCAGTTCTCCGCCGCTTGCTCCTCTCACTTAATTCATGGAATTCTTTAACTGGACGTCCAGGCCTGTGTGACCATAAAGGAAGCTTCAATGGTACCCTAAGCCATTCTTCGTTGTTTTTCAAAAATCGTTCATGAGTGTTATGAGCTGTCGTCCATTTCTGCTTAAAACTTGTCTTAAAATACCTCAATGAACGAGACAAAACATCCCTATCTTCTGTTGGACATGAAGTCAGCTCAGCAAGTCTATCTTCCATCAAGGTAAATTTTTCGTCCATATTCTTCCCTTTGAAACCCTTTAGAATATTATATAGTTCCAGTCGGGTGATAGTTTTCACGTTTTCCGGAGAACCTATAAAAAAAAAGAAAAAATTTTTTTTTTTTAAATTATGCATTTAACTAAAAGAATTTAAAAAAAAGTTGGGGTGGGTCGGGGGAGATTTTATTTTTGATTCAGATAGGCAAAGGTTCAAACTTTATTACCACATTTAAAATGTAAGGCGACAAAGCCCGACACATACACAAAAACACTATTGTTTTAAACTTTTGTAAAAAATATCACGTTTTTAAGAAGGAAATTTTCAACATATGTCTAAATGCGTAACTTTGACGAGAAATTAACTGTAACATATTTTTATACAAAGTACATACCTTCAACATCCATATTCAATACGATTTTTTCTGGTAATTCACCATACGAAGACATATCAACACAGAGAAAGATGTAAAATAATCGAAAGCGCCGAGAACAAAGACACGCGTTACACACAAAGGCTAGGTTCCGACTGATTATGTGGCCAGACGCAGTAATGCGCGCGGGTTTGGGGGCGGGGAAGCGGTGAACCGGTTATTGTTCTTACTTAAACATGCATTGTTTGTGTCATTTTATGAATTATAGAAAAACCACTTTTGACGGGTTTTTTGGCTCAAATACCCGTTAGTGCGTCGCACGGCCCGTGCTCTCTATATCCAAATTACGACCACATTCATAATAGGTTGGTTAGTAGAGTCGGCATGCCTACCTAAGGGTGATAAATTGCGAAGGTCGAACGTCATGGTATTGCGCGTAGGACGTACGTGAATATTTTTAATTTCGTCGTATTTACTTGAATGAATACTAGACCAATGAATGACCTTGTGCAAATGTTACGGTACGGGAGCCGAGTAGTAGTTAGTAGTAGTAGTTAACAAACATGGCTTGAAAGCCGGCTGCGCAAATAAAAAAAACAGGTATAATTAGATTTGTACCAGCAAACATTTCAAACAAAGAACTATACACCAAACTATCATCAATTTATGAAATAATAGCTGTAAGAAGGTTCACAAAGAAGGTAGGACAGGAGCGAGTACCACTATAAACAGTTAGCATTACTTTTCTATCGAATATTCTTCCGGACAATGTACAATATGATCTATTTTCATATCGAGTTTTTGAATATGTACCCCCATTACAGCAATGTTTCCGTTGCTTTAAATTCAAACACTCTGCTAGGATATGCAAACAAAGATGTTCCATTTGCGGAGGTGAGCATTTATATTTGCAGCGGGCCTTTTTTTTTTCTTTTCAGGATGGGAAATCATCATATGACCCCTTCCGCTCTGGGTGGAGCGGAAGGGAGTGTCAGACTCTTACTGACTAAAACCCACCCGTGTTCCTTTCTATGCCCTTTATGTTCCGGGCCAGCGGTAACCCTTTCGGACAATCCCGCTGACCCGGCAGGCTTCGGCCCTGACGAGCCCCTTCGGTTGATGCTGACATCTCTTTGAGGCGCGCGTAGAACACGTACGCGCCGTCCGGCACGGGCCTGGTCCTGATCGGACCGTGAGCTACCCATTACTCACCGCCCGCAGGCCCGCGCCTACGGTGGCCGGGAGTCGTCGCGCGGCTCCCGACGCCCGGAGCGTCTCCCGCGGCGGCTGGGACGGGAGGCTCTCTCCATTAGCCGTCCCGCCGCCTCCTTCGCTAGCATGACTGCTTCGCAGGAGGCGACTGCCCCCCACTCCCTCTCGCCCCGGACCATGGCTTGAACCAGGCCCGGACGCCAGCGGACCCGGGCGCGTAGTGTACCACGCGCGCCCCTCTTAGACGTCGCGGGGGGAGTCAAACACCTCACTGACCCTCCCTGACCAGACGAGGCCCGCGGGGGTTGCGGAAGGATCGTACGTTCCCTCGACCGCGGCGTAGGTGTGAGATGGAACACCGGGGTGGTTTTTAGTCAGTAAGAGTCTGACAGACCTCGCCGCCCGCCCCAGGGCGGCGGACATCCACGAGGATGTTCCACCCCGGGAACAAAAAAAAAAAGGCCCGGCCGCGAGAGGTCGCCGCCGCTGCCGATCGCCTCTACGAGGACACGGCGGTGCTCCGCCCAAGCGGAGCAGACCTCCACCGTATGCTCCACCGAGTCCTCTGGGCGATCCTGGCAATGGTGACACCGGGGCGTTTCCTCCCGCCTGATGATGTGCAGGAACCTCCCGAAACTTCCGTGTCATAAGCACATGAAAATTGTATTCCTTTGGGTGCCTTCTCACCGAGGTATCTCTGGCAATGAAGTAGTTGATAAAACCGCATACGAAGGTAATATCATGAAAGATTACCTGTTAGACCCTGGTACAATAGATTGAAGGAAGCCAGCCGAGACTTTATCACTACGATAAATAGATTGCGCATAGGCCATAATACTGCTCCGTCACACCTTGCTAGACTTGGCATTATTACAAGCAATACATGCCTACATTGTGAATCCCAAGAAGGAACCATGGAACATCTTATTTTTGACTGTCAAAACTTCTTGCTTGACAGATTAGTGTTGGCTAGTGAACTTAGTGATGTGAACATATAGTGCGATTAAAGAATCGTGTGGAGCGGATAAAGATCCCGCCCGCCGCCACTTGAAGAGTCATTAAAAGACAAAAATACGTACAAACGACGGCGACGAGACGGCGTCCGCCTTTTTTTATAGGTCCATGGTTGTAAAGGGGAAAATTACTTGTCTGAAAGTTGTAACTAGATGATCATTGTAAACTGAATACACGGGATATTGCAACTATTATAAGGGCAGTGTATTGCTAATTAATAGCAGTATCTCTCTATAATAGCAGGTAAAAAAAAACCAAGTGCTAAAATAACGCGTGTCGCAGTTGTGTTCTTGCTGGTATTTCCTTGGTTGTATTGACCCAAAAAAAAAATCTTGTTTTGGGCATTTTTCTTTTAGGTACACATCTCCCGTATTATTATTATACTCTTTGGTACACATTCAACAAATTGGCTGAATTAACGGCATTGATAGCAAATCGCGGATACATCAAGGGAGCCATTACGCGGCTCTCGAAATTTTGTGAATCAGATGACGTAAAATCATGCTCTTACGAGCTTTTACAAGAAAGGCGTAATCGGTTTGTTGCTGCTTTCAACGATTATGAAGTGCAAAATAAAGCTATTCTCCTGATTGATCCGAATGATAAGGAAGACTACTCGGAATACGAGGATATGTATTACAAAAGTGTCGCGATGATGGATTATCAGTTGAAGACACGTCAAACAATAGGAACGGATGAACTCAAGAATACACTTGCTCCTACTGCTGGTGAGTTTAAAAGATTACCAAAAATATCCATTCAAAGTTTTGATGGTAAAAATATTGTAGATTATTATCCATTCATTAATTTCTTTCGGTCAGTAATCCACTCTGACAGAAAACTAAGCTCCTGTGAAAAGCTGTACTATCTTCGCTCGTCGCTTGGCGGAGAGGCATTAGACATTATAAAAATTTACCTCTCACTGATGTAAGCTATGATGAAGCACTTAAGCTTCTAGAAAACAGGTATGCTAATACTTCTAAAATGGTGAATTTTCATGTAAAGAGCATGCTGGAATTGCCTACTTTCACTAAATGCACAGCACAAAACTTGATTTATAATAAGTAATGTTAGCATGCACTTAGCGGCGCTTAAGAATCTCGAACAACCAGTCTGTGCAGTATTGGGATGCGCTGCTTATTAATATTTTAGCAAAAAAGGTGGACTATTATACAAACAGAGGATTTCATCTTGAAAGAAATTCTAAGGAGGTTCCAACATTATCTGACTTCATTGCCTTTCTATAAAAGAGAGCAATTGCTCAAGAAAATACTGGAGAGGAGGAGAATACTTCATCGCGCTCAACAAAGGCTCAAAAGTCTACAAGGGCGGTCAGCGGAGTAGCAACCTGTAATGCAACATGTAAGTTTTGCAATTGTACTCATAAATTGTATGAATGCGCCAAGTTTAAATTAGCTTCTGAAAAAGACAGGTCTGAATTTGTCAAAAATAAAAACTTATGCACTATATGCTTAAATGAGCACCGTGGTAAATGTATGCTTCGCTTTAAATGTGCTGTGTGCCAGAAACGCCATAACACGCTTTTGCACTCCAATGAAAATGAAGCAGTGCATATGGCAGTTTCCAATGATGGTGTTGGTACAGACCATTCTGCGGTCAGCATGACAAATACTGCATGCGCTAAAGATGTCCTATTGCCAACAGCGATGGTCCGAATAAAAGGTAAAAATGGAACATTTATAAATGCTAGGGCATTGCTAGATAGTGGTTCACAGATCTTATTTATAGCTGAAAAATTGGTCAACAATGTTAGATGTAGTGTCTATGATGCAAATCAAAAAATTTTGGGCATCACAGATGGCACTCACAAGGTTTCCAAGCAAACAAAAATTACTATTCATTCTTCTGTGAATGATTACTCCACTGAGATTGCATGCTGCGTGGTAAACAATATAACCTGCAAATTGCCTCAGAAAGCTTTGATATAACAAAGTTCAATATTCCTCCTCACATCCAATTAGCGGACAAGGATTTTAATAAGGTTGGTGAAATTGATATTCTATTGGGGTGTGATATATTTTTTCAGGTCTTGCAGCGTGAGTCGCTGCCCGTCACGCCTTCCGGCCCTTATTTAGTTACCACCTATCTTGGTCATGTTGTCGCGGGGAGCCTACCTGTCTACCTGCCTGCATGTCAAAGGTAACAAAGTTAATAATTTGCCACCTATCATGAGGTCTCAAGATACTCAGCTGCATGACATTAGTGACGCCATTTCCAAACTATGGGAATGTGAAAAGGTACCCACTATTTATAAGGAGGGTAATAGTGAGCATCAGTTAGCTGAGCAGTATTTTCAATCATCAGTTCAGTTAAAAGATAGAAAGTTCTCTGTTGGCTTACCTCTAAAGATGGAGTTAGAAAACGTGCAGCTGGGGGATTCTTTTTCCTCTGCGTTACAACGGTTTTATTATCTTGAAAAGCGATTTGCTAGAGATGAGGCATTGTCTATAAAATATAAAGAATTTATTCAGGATTATATTGACCAAGGTCACGCAAGGGTTTTTGATATAAAAAACTGTGATTTGGATGCTGGTCAAGTATACTTTCTTCCGCATCACCCGGTTTTCAACCCTAATAGTAAAACCTCCATTGACCTGGCCATTAGGTATCATAGAGGAAGTCTTCCCGGGATCGGATGGTGTAATAAGAGTCGCTTCAATAAAAACCGCGTCAGGTACATATAAACGTCCTGTCACTAAGTTGTATCCTTTGCCAAACCAATAAAGTAATAGTAATAAGTGGGTAAGTAATAGATGATATAACAACAAAATCTCTAATATTTACAATATATAACAACGGAACCTATAATTTTATTTAATATAGCAATTAGTTAATATAATGAACGATTGATATAATTTTAAAATAACTAATTTTCATAAGCATAACATACATTAAATATAAAATCGTTTGACATACCACTCAAAAGATATAAAACTTATTTGGTCTAATAAAACAATAACTTTGTATTTTGTTTAAGATATATTTAAAAGTATTGTTTCTTTGTTTTATTCTTTGTAAGTTCTATCGTAGTTATAGGTAATAGTCACCTAAGTAGATATTAAACATAACTAGTAACTAATTACCACCTGCGTTAAGATAGGTCGACGGAGCCCCGCTTCGCGGGGCTATTTCTGGGTGGTTTAAAAAAAAATAACCACGAAGGCTAAGGCGGGAGCTCCGCTCCGCTTCGCTCCCGCCTTAGCCTTCTAACCTAACCTATCCGAGTCGGGGTACTCTGAGTCGGGGTGTTAACCATAATAACGTTTTTATATACACATATTAAACGTTAGACCTAATGATTTTCGATTAAATAAACAATATACATATTAAACGTTAGACCAAATGATTTTCGATTACATAAACGTTATATCAAACAACGTTATACTAATTAAGTTTTAGAATAAATAAATGTTATATGTAAAGAAATTATATCAACAGTTGGTATATCTCACGTTGATTATATCTTATGAACGATAATAAAATGAAATTAGACCAAATGAGTTTATACGTTATGAGACGCACCCGTAATAAGTAGTTTAGTTTAGAGTTTATAGTAGGTATACGTTTCAATGGCACGCCATTATATAATTATAATTTAGAATAATTCGACTCATCTTAGTCAAATCAAACCGCAATTTCATTCTCTGGAGTCAGATAATAAGTGATCCCGAGCGTTATATCATTGTGATGGTGTTTCGGACTGCTGCTTAGATTTCCCTTAATGCTCTCCAACAACTTAATACTTACAGGTCACCCCCGCTTCTTAAACCGCACTCGCGCCGCGTAGATTAGCTGCTTTGAAAGCCCTGGACCTTTCAAGGTGGGGAGTATGGTGTGGCGAGTACCGCCCCTCAGTTTCAAGTTGGTTGGTGTGCAGTATCAGGACGTGTGGATGCGCCCGGCTTTTTTTTTGGAGGAACCAGTGGCCATGTTGAACTAGATGGCATAGTGCTCTCGCGCAGAACACACACGTCTCACCGCGTGTCTTAAAATCTTAAGACATCATCTCCCGCAAGACCATAAAATCCTGAGTATCATCCCGTAATCATTGGAGATCTACCTCGAATTAATAATAATCCCATATTATCGCGTCTGTGTAATTTGTGCTCAAGAAAACGTAGGTGATCGGCGCGCAAGACCAGGCAGAAGCAGGTGGTACCACCTGTGAAGACCTTTGGGGCTGAGCAAGGAAGAACCAGGTACTGCTTTTCTTTACGCGCTAGAGTTAGACCACCATACGCAGTCTGCTGCCACCACTCCCAACTTGAAAAATTATACAGACAAATATAGGCATTTTGAATCAGCACGCAATCCAGGTGTTAGATTGTAACTAGTCCTCAAACCGCAGAGATACACGGCTATTTACACGCCTGTCCCTCCAATGTTTATTTAATTAAGTACAAATAAATGAGAGATAAAAATATTTTTTCTGAGATTGGATCATGTTGAATGCAAGTGTAATGATTGGAGATATTGATTTAATTCATATATTTTAATAAATCAAACTCGTACATAACTAGAGTTTTATTTATACAATTAACCTTATAAAGTAACTTAACTACCTACAATATGGTCGACCAAAAAGTAAATAATAAAATAATTCAGTGTGTGTAAGAGAGGAATAAAATATAAATAGTCTTTATATGAATTAACCACTAATTTGCAACAAATTTTTTCATATGTATATTTACAACTGTACGGTGACAGTCGGGTAAACTGGCTTTAAATACATTAAGATAAGATGATTTTATAGGAGTTTGGAAAATAAATGATTTGATTTGATTTGAAAACATCAGACAAATTTTCAATTTTGTTACCTTTTATACTTTTTTCTTTTATCTCTATCACTTCAATAATATCTTTTTCTGTGCTCATAATATATTTATCTTGAGTTTTATGTGAAATTTTGAATGTATCGAAGTTTACAATATTGTGATGTCTACGTTTTGTTATTATCGGATAATTAGTTTTAGTTTTTATTACCACGATATTTTTTGAACAATTATTTTTATTACTTTCTGCCAGCCTATTTGCAACTTGAATTAGTGGTTTATTCCCTTTCCTTAACATATTTTTTATAATGTGGAGCATATTCTCAAACGGATATGAATTAAATGTGTTAAGAGGGCCAAATTTACGGACTTCATCAGTAACATGTACTAAATTATGAATATTACTTTACCGTAGTTACCGTAAAATGTTTTGAAGTTTTCTACAAAGTGTAATAATAGTTGCTCAGAAAGATCTAGTAGTGAGCTGTATTTTTGAGATGAGCATCGTAATTGCACAAAAAAGTAATAAAAAATGTTCATAGGGTTCCTTTGACATCACTTCCGGTAGAATTATGATACTTAGGTAATAAAAGAAAGATCTGAATTCCACTGCTTTCCAATGAAGCAGCTCATCTAACCCTCGTGCGGATCTATGGATTTCAGAAGGAAGTTTACAAGCCCGTAAAAAATCTGTAACTTTTTGCGTATCTGAAGCCCTCCATTTGGTCAAAAGCTTTTCAAAATTACCATTGCGCCATCCCACTAGTAAACGTTTCATAACTCCCAGATCAATAAGATGCAGTGAATCAGAAATTGGGAAATTTTCAATCATATCGATAGGTAATCCTAGAAGGGGTGTGTCTGTTTTGTGATGTTGTCCATAGTTTCTTTGTCTAAATTCATTATCCGTTCTCTTGGGACATCTTGAGTCTGGAAATATCCCTGTATGAGACTTGTGGGAGTAGTCGCCTACAGTTACACATTTTAAACAACCAAGCTTCTTTAAAAAAAAAAAACAACCATGCTTCCCGTTGAAATTGCATACACCTGAAAACAAATGCTCACGTTACACATGCTCGAATAATTTTATCAACTAACCTTCTGTATAATATTGTTACATAATGCTATTATTCAGCTTGGTACTGAATAATTGTTTTTTTTTATCTTTAAACTGGATAAGATTCTATGTTTTACTACTTATTCAGCTTCTGAATAAACAATGTTATTTTTGTTTTTATTAAGCTTTTTTTAGTATAATAGAGAGTTTCAAACTAACTCATTCAAATTAAAGACCACATTTGTATTCTTATAGCGTCCATAGCTTCATACCAGCTTAATTAAAATATTATTGGACGTATTAATTTTTGCGTTGTTTGCATTATGGAGCGAAAGTCGTGGAAAAAACGTAAGAGAACCGGTTATATCAAAAGAAAATTGTTAAAAGAATATTTAAATATCAGCAGTGGTAATTGTCCAAGTGTTTCTGGTCATCAAAGAATTCGTGAAAATAGTTTGAACAAAAGTGAACCCGGTTCCAGCCAGCATGCGGGGTTGCCGTGTAATGAAGAGGGTTCCGTCCCTCCAAAAATTGAAACAGCATTGCGATTAACGCAAGATGGCAGCATCTGATGGCAGCTGTGCAGATATCGAAGAAGAACAATGAACCGAACACATGAAAAATTTGATATTTCGAGAAAAAATTAGAAAATGGGCTGTCGAAAAAAACATCACACAAGTAGCGCTAAAGGATTTGGCAGAAATATTAAATCAAAGATTCCCAGACATTTTACCTAATGATCCAAGGACAATTTTAAATACACCGAGACAAGTCCACATAAAGTCTATTGAGCAAGGTGAATACTGGCACAATGGCGTCATTGAGACACTTAAAAACATATTGATTAACACAAACGTTGTTCCACGATACATATCACTGAATATAAACATGGATGGTCTTCCTATTTTCAATAGTTCCAAGAAAGAATTTTGGCCAATATTGTGCAAAATACATGAAATAAAGGAACCACCATTCGTCATCGGTATATATTATGGGATTGGAAAACCGAAAGATTTAAAAATATATTTAGAAGATTTCATTTCTGAAATGATTATTTTGTTAGCAGAAGGTATTACAGTACAAGAAAATAAAATTAACGTTGCGATGTTTTATTTGCGACTCTCCAGCTAGAGCTTATGTAAAATGTAAGTATATCCTATATTTAAAACTTTAAATAGTAATCTATCTGTTATATTTTCACGCCTAAACAGCTAAACAGATTTTGATGATTTTTTGTACCCAGTAGTGCATAAAGTTTATTTCTGCCTTTTTCGTTATAATAACTATTAGATATTATCATTTAGAGTATCTTTGACGATTATATGATATAAAATAATTTGTTTTTATGATAGTTCAGATTTTATAGTCCGTCCGATAAATCGGACGCTATGCAGGGCGGACACAATTGACGTTAAAGATAGATTGCAATAAAAATACGGATTGTATGCATCGAGATATAAGTACTAACGTACTAGAGAAGCTACGTCAAATAAGAGCCCCCGCAGACCACAGACTTTTTATCGGCCGATAGTTTAGTCGGGTTGGTCTGCTAGTACGCACACCGAGCCAACTAAACAGTTCAGTCGGTGATGAGTGCGCAAACCTATCCAACAGTCTGCCGACTATTTGCTAGTTTCTAACCAACTGTTGAAAAGAGTGGTCGCACTGCACAATGAAAATTAATAAAACATTGTATAGAATTGTTATTATTGCTCTCATACACCGGAGGCGGAAAATTAAAAAGAGAGCCCGAGAGTATTGGGTGCATCCTATGTCCTATCTTATCCTCTTTTAAGTTTCTCTTATAAAGTGCAGGGCGTTTTTCGACTTCCTCGATCAAAGTTACGATCGAAGATTCCGAAATAAGCGACTGAGAATTGGGCGACGCCATTTTATAAAACACGCGCGGCCGACGATTCGCTGTCAAAACTCGGAGCGAACTGAACTATCGGCTTAGTCGGCCGACTAAAAAATCGTCGTGTGTGCGCGTGTGGTAGGGAGCCAATACTGATTATACAGTCGGCCGATAGTTTGCCGACAGTTTAGTTTGAATTGAATCGGGAAGCCCATCAAACTTGTTTATCGGCCGATACCAAATCGTCATAGTGTGCGCACTTGCTTACATCTGCGTACTGATTAAGAGCCCGACTAAACTATCGGCCGATAAAAAGTCTGTGGTCTGCGGGGGCTCTAACTGAATTGTCCTATTCTTCGTAATTTGAATCTTTAGTTCGCTGCAGCGCTAAAATAATAACAATTCGTCTAAACCGTAAGTAATTTACCACAGCGCTAGATTTGCTGCAGAAGTGTATTTATTCTCGGCAAAAAGGTCTTAAGCGCCATGTAAATCACGGCACTTACGCGTTTTCTTCGACAAAGTGCTAGAGAGCGACTGAGTGAGGTGCGGCGCGATCGCCGCAGTTGAACGAGACAAAGTAGGAATTTACGGTGTCTTCTCTAGTACGTTAGTACTTATATCTCGATGATTGTATGTGAACATTTATTGTAGAAAACAAAAGAAAAGAACTATATTTAATTTATGACGTGATATGCCATATGGCATTTCGGATGAAGGCCCACGTCACATTTCTGACATTGAAATTTACTTTTTAATACAGTTGCTCAAAAAGTGGCGTATTGCAGGGACGTATAGCGTTCGGGATGTGGGCTATTACATACTCGTGCTTTTTTTTTACCTTTCCCGAACTCGTGCGTTCTCTTTCCCAACTGTCAAAATAATGTCTATTAAAAAGAAAAAACCAACCATGAAGTTTTTACTAAAAAAATTCATGGAAGTTTTTATGATTCATGCAAATACGTATATTTCTAAAAAGAAGCTACTAATTTGTTTCAATAACTGATTTAATGATTTGATTGAATGAGTTAGGTTAGGTTTCATTTCATTTCATCTCATTAAATTTCATTTTCATTTCATATCAATAAAAAAATTCTAGACTTGGCTGTATGGGCATAGTTCCCTTTGCCTACCAGAATGGATGAAGAAAAAAAATCTCTGCTTATATTCTACGGTTGGCGCCATTGGTTAGTTGAGTTTATTGTGTTTTTATTTTTTATTAAATTGCTTCATTTTTTCGCAACTGTATTAAAAATAGTCGTTCAGTACACGTGCGAAATCGTCATTGCAACTTGTTCCGACTGTCAACCCTCGCCTTCGGCTGCGCCTCGGCTCGGGTAGACATTTGTCGGAACTCTTTGCAATGACAACCTTTCCGCACTTGTAATGAAATATACTATTTCCCTCCACATTGGTTTGCACACCGCCGTTCGGTATTTATTGGGACCAGCCAATGATCTCTATCGTCGTATCTCAGTGTAGACAATGGTTTGGCAATCTTGCGTCCTTGATGTGGCGGTGTCCCATGAGTAGCAAGTAAGCTTCTTGCTATAAAGCGTCGAAAAGCGAACAAGGACTCAGTGTCCTTTGTACACCCATTCTTCCGAGCGAGTAACCAGCTATTTACTACTGAGACGTCTACAAAATATGCAAAAATGGGCCATGACGAACAATTATTATTCAACGTCGATTGCCTATTTGACCCGAGGGCTGTGGACGTCGATGGAGTAGAAACAGTGCCATCACCTCGAAAACGTCGCAATTCGCAGCCAGCTTGCAGCAATCTGCGTCCTAAATGATTTAGGTTCGCACCATGCTCCTCATCGGACTTGTCACTGACTTCATCAGTAACTTGATTTGCATCCTCAATGGGGGTTCGACATAAATTATATTTTCGTTATAATTATCATCATCGTCACACTCCAAAGCAGATAATATTTCATGCACTTGCAAACTGTAACAATTTAACAAACACCACATACAGTACCCGCTGTGCATAGCGTGCGATATATCGGACAGTACAAAATTCACTAGCAAAGCATACAAAATAACAGTGGTTACGTAAAAATAATATTGTAAATAAATAGTATGATAGTTTAGCAATAAAAATATCAGTTTTTTACACCAATTACCAAACAAAATATAAAAAGAAACTCAATATTCTCTTACCTTCGCCGCGAAGAATCTTGACCGTTTCCCGCCATTTTGAAAACTGACAGCTGACGCGCAGTCGCGTTGTTTGATTTCATATTGGCAGCGTTGCCATAAGAGTAAATATAATAAACTACTATTTTATAATGATAAACTTTAAAAATAAAAATTGTAACTCATAATATAAACATATTATTGAAGTCCGATATATCGGACGCTATGCACTAATGGGTTAAAGGCCTTGTATAAAGACATAAATTAATTTTTCTCCCAAAAATAATACTGGAAGAAGGTGAAATAGGTGGATGAAAGTTTGTATGTGGAACTAATCACTGTTCAAGCTAGGGATATAACAAATCATCATATTTATAGTCAAAGCATTTATGATTATACTTCTATTTAAATAAAATTTAAAAAAGATTTTTGAAATGAGTATTTTCCATTAGCTTCAAAGCAACACGTAGAAATAGAATTCTTGACTTACCTAAGTACATCATTCACGGTTGTATGAAGTGTGTGATTCGCACCAGTCCCACACTGTTGTTTTTCCTGACAGTAGATGCCCTGAAAGAACAGACGACCAATTTCGCAAGAAAATGTATGGCTTACATCATAAAGCAGATCCTCCTTTGCTACAACTGCCCATAGATATGGTCAAAGACGTGCCAATTGCAGACTCTTTACATTTAATTGACTTAGAAATGGTGCTCAAGAGATATACATAACATTACAACTTTTTTAAATAACAGCCAGTTGCCTTCGGATATTCACCGATCAATGAGAGGTTTGGATCACCTGGCTCACTGAAAGGCCTCGGAATATAGAATATTTTTATATTATTTGAGCATTATTATACTGCCGCAGGTGCTGAGTGACAGAGCTTACATTTTTTATGTTTATTTTGCGGTATAACGATATGCTCTTCTATGATGTACGAAAACCTATTGCCTTTGGCAAAAACACTTTTACTTTTACTTTGTTGAACACTACAAGGATTATTATGGTGCCGATTATGTTACTAGCAAGGTTCATAACATAGTTCATGTGGTAGATGAAGTGCAATGATTTGGACCACTTCAGTCTTTCAGTACTTATCCATTTGAAAATAAGCTATATTTGATTAAGAGAATGCTCAGAGATGGAAAAAATCCATTGCGGCATGTAGCAAATAGGCTTAACGAAGAAGCTCGAGTAAGGAAAAATATTACAAGTACTGAAAAAAAAAAACTAAATGTGATTTTGAAAAGTAACAAAAACAAGACTGAAATTCAATTTAACGAATTCAAATTTTAAACAACAAAAGCAAAGACAAGTTTTTTATGAGCACGAATAATGACGTTATGGAAATTGAAAAGATACTTAAAGAAAATGACAATATATTTTTACACGTTTTAAAGTTTCAGGTTTGACTGAAGTTTTTGATCAGCCAGTAAAATCAAGTTCATATTTAAATCTAAAGTGCCAACTGAAACACGCGCCTCAATATGTCTATCTCCTCTAGATGTAAAATTCAAGTTTGTGTGTAATGAATATAGGAATGAGTTATATTTCGTACCTTTATTGCACACTGTTTATAAAGGTTAAGTTCGATGTAAAAATAAAAGTAAATAAATTTGTCTAAAAGTTAAATCGTTTATTTCAATTACAAAAATTGTTTATCAACTACAAGTCACAATTACAAAATTACGTCCTTCCAAATCACAAACACGAGATTACGCCAGTACTTTTTGAAACAAATAAAAGAATAAATAAACAAACTTATTCTAACACAGAGATTCTTCATCATTTTCTTCTCCAATTTGGTTATTTTCATTCAAATTTCGCAGTGGGGCCGAATTTTCTTCAACGTTCCTATTATTTTTCTCATTGTTATTGTCAATCTTACGCTTTACCCTGCATTTTTCATATTTTTGCGTTTTAATGCATTTCTCAACACTGTTTTAAAGAAATTTTCGTTGTGTTCCATCGTATAAGTTGAATCCCAGTAGTTAACCATGGTGAAAAAAAATTTTATTACGTTTTTGAAAGCTTTGAACCCTATTTTTACATCAGCTGCATTACGACTGTTAGGTGCACCGCACTATTACTCCATTGTCTATGACAGTTGCTCACTCTCTTTGGTCTCACCGCGCCGACCCGTGTACACGTAATGTACTACAATTCTAATAAATATTAACTGCAAGCCTGTGATGGAGTCTTATTTATAGTCAAGACCTGCACACCAGCCCTGGCTGCAACACCTGGATCTACTCCACAACCCAATATGGTGTCAAAGTGGTGCTATCATCAAGAATAGATACGAAGCCAAACCACACCACACGACAAGATGGCGGAAGACAAAAAGACTGAAGACAAGTCCGAATCTGCACGTAGATTGCCTGCAAGTCAGTTACAGCCGCTAAATATCAATGCTAGTAACATGCCATTAGAGTGGAAAAATTGGATTACTCAATTAAAAATCTACTTCAGAGCTAACTTATTGGAAGAGTGCAATGACGCCAGAAAAGTAGCCATATTACTTCATTTTATCGGCAGAGATGCGCTCAACATATTTTATTCCTTTGGGCTAGACATAGACACAGTGAAGTTCGCAGACTTAGTGAAAAAGTATGAAGAACACTTCCTCCCTCAAATAAACATCACCATGGAGAGACACAAGCTGTTCAACAGGTGCCAAGGAGAGCAGGAACCGATCGACCAATATGTCACGGATTTGAAAAATATAGCAAATCAATGCGAATTTGGAACCTTGTACTATGGTATCCTGAGAGACATCTTCAGCTGGAATTTGAATTCAAAAAATCAGTTCATAAAAGAAAGAATTCTTCAAGAAAAACCTGGTACATTGGATGCAGCTATACAGCTAGCCAAGAGTCAGGAAGCTTTGAAGATACAAGCAAAGTTACTAGAGAACACACCATCAGGACATGTCATCGCAGAAGTCAGCTCGAGATGGACAAAAGAAAAGTCTAACTTTAAGCAAGGCAGAGCAAGATCACACTCCACCAACAAGAAGCCAACTTGTGGTTAATGCGGACAAATTCATCGATTTAAGTGCCCAGCGAGAGGCGTGAAGTGCAAAAAATGTGGCAAAATGAACCATTTTGCTTCAGTTTGTAGGACTGTTCCTGTCCAACTCATTGCCAGTGATATTCAACAAAACAAGGAAGATGACCATCTCTTTGTAAGGTCTATACATATAAATACAGTAAATTCTAAATCTTGGAAGATAGATTTACTCATAAATAATAAACATGTAAACTGTATTTTAGATTTAGGGGCAGACACTAACATTTTATCATACGACACATTCAAAAAGATAGACATTCCACATGACTTACTTCACAAAAGTTCACAAACACTCTCTACTTTCAGTGGTGAAATTATTCCCACAGTGGGTCAGTGCCAGTTGACTGTCAAAAACAATGGCAGTGACAAAGATGTTCTTTTTCATATTGTTGATTTGAATTGTCAAAACATTATAGGACGCGACACGTGCACTACGCTCAACATACTTAAGAGGGTCTACAAGGTAGGGTTTACACGGTACACCTCCACTTCCACAGGAGTTGACAACCGGAATAGGTTGCATTAAAGATGTCACAGTCGACCTTAAGCTGAAGGCAGACGTCACTCCAGTCATTGCAGCATGTAGACGCATCCCTTTTCAACTTCGTGAGCCACTAAAAGAGGAACTACAACAGCTGGAACAGTAGGACATCATACAAAAAGTCGAGGAGCCTACTGAATGGGTAAGTCCAAATGTTCTTACAAAGAAAAAGAATGGCACAATTAGGTTATGCATTGACCCCCGTAAATTAAATGAAGCCTTAATGAGACCTCACTATCAGTTTCCAACGATAGATGAGATAAAGTCAGAACTGTCAGGAGCCAAATTTTTTACAACCCTAGATGCTAACAAAGGCTTCTGGATGCTGAAATTGACAGAAAAATCCTCAAAACTGTATACATTCATAACTGAATGGGCTCAATTGGGACTTTATAATAAAAGTAGTGGACTGTATTAAAATAGGTGTAATACCATAATTTACATCGAATATAAAACAATGAAATGCCCGTGGTCGAGCGCGTCTGTGAGCTGAGTGGCGTGGTGGGCACGCAGCGGACGTCGAGTACAGTGTTCGGTACCCCGACACCCCGCGCCGTCCCCTCGGTCAATCACGCGCATATGTGATGCGCCGACATATTCCCCGGGTTGAAGGGAAGTCTTCAATTTTCGACTGGAAGGGGGCAGATGCAGTTGAAAGCACGACGAATGGTGCCCCGCTTCGTCTTCAGTTCGGCCACTCTCGTGACCCCGTCGACGCCGGGATAGGTCTTTGTGACCCGGCCCAGGGACCAGAGCAGAGGTGGCGTTGTTTTGTCCTTTATCAGGACTAAGGACCCCGGCTTCACTTCACCTCTGGAATGAAACCACTTGGATTTTGCCTGCAGCAGAGAAGTGTACTCATTATGAAACCGTCGCCAGAAATGCTGCCTGATGTGCTGGATTCTCTTCCAGCGATCCAATCGCGTGATGTTGGCTTCAGTCACCTGAGGATGTGGTACTGATAAGAATGGCCGTCCAATTAGGAAGTGGAAGGGAGTGAGTGCCGAAAAATCATTAGGGTCTGAAGAAAGAGGAGTAAGAGGACGTGAATTAAGAACTGCCTCTATGTGAGTGAGACAGGTAGCCATCTCTTCGAAGGTGAAATGAGTAAGATGCAGTAGCCGTTTTAAATGATGCTTACACGATTTTACAGCAGCTTCAGCCAATGAATTGAAATGAGGGCTGTATGCAGGCGTGAAAATAAATTCAATACCCTGCTGTGCCATTTCAGATGCAACATTTGATGATTGCAAGAACCTATACATCTCGTTTGATGCGCCAACAAAGTTAGTCCCGTTATCGGACGTGATGCTTCGAGGCTTGCCTCGACGCGCCACGAAACGATTTAGAGCGGCCATGTAGGCCTCAGTGGTGAGGTCGGTGACGAGCTCCAAATGTACGGCTTTCACTGCCGAGCAAACAAAGATGCACATATAGGACTTTGTAAGTTTGCATCCTCGA
The DNA here is from genome assembly GCA_963855955.1 of Luperina nickerlii. NCBI lineage: Eukaryota > Metazoa > Arthropoda > Insecta > Lepidoptera > Noctuidae > Luperina > Luperina nickerlii. The sequence goes on from OY979671.1 coordinate 5,967,520, forward strand.
CCTTTACGATTGGCCACCAATACTGGCCCAGCATAGTCAACATAACTATTTAAAAAAGGAAACTCAAGATTTGTTCTTGAGCTAGGTAGTTGACCCATTATAGGCTGTACGTTCTGAGCCTTATGTCGTAAACATTTAAGACACTTATTCACGACAAATCTAGACAAGTTTCTGCCACCTAGAGGCCAGTAAGTTTGTCGTATATGTGACAATAACAACTGTGGACCAGCATGTACAAGCTTTAAATGTTGCATTTGAAATATAAGTTTTGTAAGTATGTGCTTACTGCATAAAACAATAGGATGTTTCACACTAAAATCGTAGGGGGAGTTATCGAGCCTCCCGCCCACGCGAATGAGGTTATGATTGTCAATGAACGGTGTCAGAGGAAGCAATCTACTTTTGCGTGGTAATTTTTGTCCAGACTTTAACAAATTATACTCTTCTGGAAACATTTCAAGTTGTGAATAGTGTATAATTATATTTAATGAATTTTCTAGTTCTGTTGTAGAAAAATTACCATGCAATTTGTTTTTATTTTTTACATTGTAAATAAAGCGTTGTACATATGTTAATATATTTTGAATTTTTGTTAAGCTAGAATACTTTACTAATAACTCATGAATGATTGATGAATTAATGGTTACGTCTGAATGATAATTACTTAATGAATGATTGTCACTATCACTACCAATGAAATGAGTCACTACTTCCGGCAGATTATCTTTCCCGCTGTTTGGCATGCTGGGCCACTCATTTTCACTATGCTGTAAAAATGAGGGTCCAGACCACCACAGAGGTGTGTCTATGATAACGTTGGCCCTGAGACCACGGGAAACAAGATCCGCCGGGTTGTCCTTCGACGGTACGTAGCTCCAGGTATGACCACAAGTACTTTCCTGTATTTCATTGACTCTGTTTCTAACAAAAGGTTTAAGTTGGTTAGAAGGAGTAGAGAGCCAACCCAGGACTATGGTTGAGTCGCACCAGAATCTACATCTATGAATGGGCATGGTAAGCGATTCCTGAACCTTAGTACACAGCCTTGCACCCAACAAAGCTCCACAAAGTTCAAGCCTCGGTATCGTCGTTGGTTTGATGGGCGCTACACGATTTCTAGAGACTAGAAGTTGTACGCCCATGGATCCACTGCCATTACAAGAACGAATGTACACACAAGCGCCATACGCCCTCTCGGACGCATCGGTGAAGACGTGTACTTCATGTGTAATAGAGAAACCCAACGAGGAATTTTTAAGCTGTTTAATGCTGTTATTGTGCCTTCAAATGTAGACCAAAGGTTTCTGACTTCGTGCGATAGTTCGTCATCCCAGTCATACTTATCTAGCCATAGACGCTGCATGATTATTTTTGCTTCGACGACGCACGGGCCTACGAGGCCTAGTGGGTCAAAGATTTGACTGATAACAGAAAGAACATGACGTTTGGTGACTTTAGTAGTGGAGGTGATATTTATAGTATAAGTAAGTGTATCAGAGTCACAAACCCAGTTAAGACCCAAAGTCTTAGATTGAGATAAGTTTGGACCGTGTTCAGAAAAATGTAAAGTATTATGTAACTCGTTACTATGTGTAATTTCTTTAAGAATTTGAGTATTATTTGACCGCCATTTACGTAAATTGAATTTTGCAGATGATAGAACCGAGTGTACCTTTTTTGAAATGTCAACTGCTGCTGCTATGGTATCCCCTCCACTAAGAAAGTCATCAACGTAGAAGTCACGTCGTATGGCACATTGGACACGACTATCCTCAATGTTATCAGCCAAACTTACTAGACACTTAGTGGCTAAATAGGGTGCAGAAGTTGTACCATAGGTAACAGTATTTAAAGTATAGGTCCTAAGAGGTTCTGAAGGTTCAAACCTGAAAATTATTTTTTGAAGAGGTCGTTGGACTGGATTTAACTCTATGGCCCTGTACATTTTTTCCACGTCACCTGAGACCACGTACCTATGCTGACGAAAACGTGTTAAAATGGAAAACAGATCGTCTTGTACTACGGGACCGACCATCTGAATGTCGTTAAGTGACACCCCCGAACTGGTAGAAGCTGATGCGTCGAATACTACGCGTAGTTGTGTAGTGGTGCTAGAACTGCGAATGACTCCATGATGCGGAATGTAATATGTACTCATGGAGTTTTCTGGTGATGGAGTACAGTCTGAGTCTAACGTCATATGACCTAGGCGCTCATATTCTCTCATGAACTCATTATATTTTTTATGATATGATGGATCGCGTTTAAATCGCCGTTCAAGGGAAAAAAAAACGATTCCTAGCATTCCTAAAAGAATGACCTAATGTACTAGGATCCCCTTTTAAAGGCATAGTGACGACGAATCCCCCACCATCATTACGAGCGGTGGTTTGAGCAAAAGACTGCTCACACATTCTCTCCTCAAGTGAGAGTGAATGTTTTGAAGCGACGTTGTCAAGCTCCCAAAATAAAGTGAGGTCAGGAGTGACGTTGGAATGATGGCAAAAATGATTAGCGGAAAAACATGATTGGTGCGAAATACTACCTGAAACTAACCATCCGAACTTGGTCTCGCATAATTTAGGTAGGTTTTTCCCTAAGTCTATCGTTTTGCTACCTAAGACATTCCAGAAAACTTCAGCCCCTACCAGGATGTCTACGACCGACGGAACGTTAAAGTTCGGGTCTGCAAGCGTAATACCTGAAGGAATAGGGACGTGATTGATATGCACGAATGAAGACGGTAGAACCTTTGTGATTTCAGGCAAAATGTGACACTCGATATCTACAGTAAAGGCACAGCATAAAGACTCTATTGAGAGATGACAAGACTGTGTACTGGTGGATATGTGATTATTAATACCCGTTACCTTGGTGCTCGTACCGCGTCGTAACAAACCCAGTTTCTCTGATAAGCTCTGCGTAACAAAGTTCGCCGTACTGCCGTTGTCCAGCAGTAGGCGCGCAGTGTACTTCTTACCCGTCACGCCACTCACGTTCACCATAGCTGTGGACAGTAAAACATGCGCAGAAGTAGCAAGCTGCATGGAATTGGCTGAAAGCACAACATTTGAAGAAGGCAAAGCAGAAGGCAGTGCAGAAGGCATGGCAGAAGGCAATGGATTGGAAGCAAGTTTGGGCTCGTTACTTTCCAAATGCAAAAGCGTATTGTGCTTTGTTTTGCAATATTTGCAATGTGAAAATCTACATTTCTTAGAATTATGTCCAAAGCGTAAGCAATTTATACAAACATTAAATTCAATTGCCTTTTGTATGCGATTTTCTACGGACAAATTTCTAAAAGATTCACATTTAAATAATGTATGTGCTTGGGAGCAAAGTGGACATTTACTGTTTTTATTAATATTATCCAATTTTTTATTTGTTTGATTGTGTTTAGAATCAGTTTTATTTGTATGACTATTATTCAAGGCGACAATACTATTAATTTCAAAAGAACTATGATTTGACTCCACTGATTCTAACCAGTCCGCTTTCCTGCTTAAAAATGAACAAAATTGTATTAAAGTTGGATCATCTTTAGACGTATTGTTTCTATGCTCTTCCCAGTCACGACTTGTTATTAAATCTAATTTTTTAACCATAAAATAAATAATAATATCGTCCCAATACTGAGTGGGCTTTTTTAAAGTAGTTAGTGCCCTAACATTTTTATTAATAACATCAACAAGGTTTCTGATGGAAACACTTGACTCTTTTGTAATGGGTTCGACATCAAATAAAGCTTGAAAATGATTTTTCACAAGAAGTCGGTTGTTATTGTAACGTTCGCACAACAGGTCCCATGCAAGATTATAATGATCGGCTTTAAAATCAATATTTTTAATAATTAAAGCCGCATTTCCTTGGAGTGAAGCTCGCAGGTAGTGGAACTTATTGATATCACTTATGCTAGAGTTGTCGTGAATCAATGACCCAAAGGTATCCCTAAACTCAAGCCAGCATTGGTAGTTCCCATCGAAATGAGGCAAATCTATTTTAGGCAAACGAACAAATGAATTTCTAAATGAAACATGTGCACCTGAGTCAGCATCTCTGAAGCCCGCCTCCGACGCAGCACCGTTGGCCGTGACACCGAGCAGGCTGCGCGTGAGTGCCACCAGGTTGAAGAAATGGTAGTCAAAGTCCTCACGCTCAGCCAACGCAGACTCGTCGTCATCGGAAAGCACTTCGATCTGTGTCTGTAAGGCATCAAAGTCGGTGTGTAAGGTTTCAAATTTATTAAAACGCTCCTCTAAATCTAACCGTTGCAACTCAGATATTGCGGAACTACTTTTTACTAAATTTAAATAGTTGCTGTAAATAGTAAGCTTCGATTTAATTGAACTACGTTTCTTTATCAAAGTTTTTATATTATCTGCCATTGTAAAATTAAATAACAACTGGATGCACTGATGCTAATGAACTTAATAGATAAAAAACTGCAAAACAGCTGTGCGTTAATAAAAGGGATCGAGAATGAGTTTCAAGGTCAATGACTCAACACTAGTTAACAAAGTATGAATTTGCCAATGACCAAGCGTTTTCGATACAAAATATGCGTATTTTAAGACGTAGTGCCGTAGGAAACACTATGAAAGCACTAATATTGAAGCACACTGTATGAAAACTTAAATATAGGAAGATGAACAACGTTTTTCGGCAAGAAAAGGAAAGCAGAAAAATAACTAATTGGAACGGACTCACTCAAATACAGTAAATATACTCCCAAAGAATGACATCAGCTCCCACGATGACGATGCAGGCTGCCTCGGGAACGACTTCACTGTTCTTTTCTTCGTGGCCGTACCGCCTGGTGCTCGCGAGCGGTCAAAGTCCGCAAAGGTGAACACGACGACCGACGATGTGGACGGCGTTAATTACGGCAATACCGGTAATTATTTTTGCGCAATCGAAGGACCACTGAATGGGCTCAATTGGGACTTTATAATAAAAGTAGTGGACTGTATTAAAATAGGTGTAATACCATAATTTACATCGAATATAAAACAATGAAATGCCCGTGGTCGAGCGCGTCTGTGAGCTGAGTGGCGTGGAGGGCACGCAGCGGACGTCGAGTACAGTGTTCGGTACCCCGACACCCCGCGCCGTCCCCTCGGTCAATCACGCGCATATGTGATGCGCCGACATAACCCTTTTTGGGAGATATAGGTTCACACGTTTACCTTTTGATATCAGCTCAGCTCCAGAAATCTTTCACAGCATCATGGTCAAAAAGTTCAGTGATATCGAGGGTGTAAAAATTATGATGGACGATTTATTAATATATGGCAGTACTTTGGAAGAACATAATGAAAGACTACAGAAAGTCATTGACAGAGCCTGCTTAATTAACTTAAAGTTTAATAAAGAAAAGTCAGTCATCTGTGCTACAGAGGTCAAATATCTAGGCCATATTTTCAGTCAGGATGGAGTCCGTGCAGAACCAGCAAAGGTAAAAGCTATATGCAACATGCCCAGGCCGACATCCTTGACAGAATTACAAAGATTTCTTGGCATGGTCAATTTGTAACGGTTAGGACTCAGCCGGTAAATAAAACTCGGAAGAGTAGGTATAACAGAAATATAATTATTAATAATGATAAATTAAGTGAAGGTAGACTTAAATAATCACTCCAGGAGAAGACTGGCGTGGGTTCTCAGAATCGAGCTCGTGTTGGGTTCTAGACCGCCTAAAGAAAACCACTATCCTGTAGGTTCCAGAACTTGGAGGTAGATAGTAGCCAGGTAGGTAGATCAGTCTTCCAGTCTGTGGGTCGTGCGTAGCATGCAGGGTTGTCCAGCCACAGTCCCTGCAGCGGCAGCTAATTAATACTTGACCGGTACGGAAGAACCCCGATCGGGGTTACACTGAATTTAAATAGATGTAAAACAGGTTTAATAGTTTAGCGATTTTTATAAATACGTTCAAGGCAATAACGATGAGGAGGTTGGCAGAGGAAAAATTAAGTGTTGTGCACACACGATCACTCTGTCGACATTTAGTGCGAAGTGGCGTGCCCCCGCCGCTGAGACCGTCCTTTTGTTCCTCGAGCCGTTGGGAATCCGCGAACGTTAGGCGTGCGGTATGGAGAGGGAAAACGTTCACCCACAACCAGTTCCGTGCGCGAGTTTTGCGACGGTATTTTAATAATGAATCCAATATCGCCAGTTACAAGTACCTTCAGTTGCGAACGTAAATAGCTATCTGATTTTATATTTTTCTGTTTGTAGCTACGATTCAAATGTATTAGCGATCACGTACAACGTTACAAATTTTCTTGGTAGTTTCATTAGAAATCTCTCACAAGAAATCTCACATTTAAGACAATTGTTGTCAAAACATAATGAATGGGTGTGGACTGACCAACATGAATCAGAATTCATTAATATTAAAAAACTGATCACATCTTCACCTGTTCTCACATACTATGACCCAAATAGAGAAATAACACTGTCAGTAGATGCTTCTAAAGACGCTTTAGGATCGGTCATTTGTCATGAAAAGCAACCAGTCGCTTTTGCATCTGCATCACTGACTAAGTGTCAACAAAACTATTCCCAAATAGAGAAAGAACTATTAGCAATTCTATTCGACTGTACTAAATTTCATCAGTACATTTATGGCATGAAAGTCATACAAGACAAGACAGTGGAAACTGACCACAAACCACTGATTACTCTTTTCAAAAAAGCTTCATTTGACATACCCCCTAGGCTACAAAGAATCATGCTTAGATTACAACCCTATGATCTGAAAGTGATATATAAACCAGGACGTTATTTGTATGTTGCACTCTCAGACATAGATGAGGACCTTGATCTACATGTAAACATGGTATTGACAACTTTAGCAGTGAGTAAAGAAAAGTTACAGGAAATACAAGAGAACACTATTAAAGATTCAGTCTTGCCTCAAATAATTCACTATTGTCAGTCTGGTTGGCCTGAACATAAAAAGTCTGTCAGTCTGCAGGTCAAACCTTATTTTTCTTTAAAAGATCAATTACATGTTATTGATAACATGTTGTTCAAAGGAAATTGCATAGTCATTCCTAACTCAATGAGAGAATACATACTTAAACTTGCACATGAAGGCCACCAAGGCATAAACAGTTGTACACGCCTTGCTAAGTCTACAGTTTACTGGCCTCATATGGATAGTGATATTGAGAAATATATATTACAGTGTCACACATGTCTTACTTACCGTAGAAATCAATCTAAACAACCTATAATGCACCATGAGTACAAAACACTGCCATGGAATAAAATAGGTATAGATATCTTTGAATTTGATAACCAAAAGTACCTCATTGCAGTGGACTATTATTCTAAATAATGTTGAAATTGCTTTGCTGAAAACAGATTCAACTGCTAAAACTTTAATTGTACACTTAGGCTGGGTTGCACCATCTTACTTTAACAATAACAGAGATCGCAACTTCTGTCAAAGTACCGGTTAAGCAAAAAATGAGTTGCACCACTTGACAATAGTTAAAATGACGTCATAATTTTACGTTAACTGTTACCGCCCGATGTTGGCCGGTTAGTGTTATTGTTAAGTCAATTCTATTGTTAATACGCATCGAATATAACCTCCAAACATGTCGCTGCTTCGAGAAATACTTGCAGAAACTAGTTCTTCTGAAGACGAAGGTGATTTAGACCATATAAATGTAAGGCCTAGGAAAAGAAAAGTGTATTTCTCCAGAATTGATCGATTTTCAAAATGGGACAACGAATCATTCTTGGCTAGATTTCGAGTCTCCAAAAATGTAGCGCGGTGGCTGGCTCAACGGTTGGAACACGATTTGCAGCCCCCAACGATGAGGTAAGTTATATAATATAAGTTAAATTATCTACTTATATATCTCAACTAGGTGCCGAATTTTATTTGCTAGATCCCTACCTAGCTTAGTTACCTGTACCTAATTCTTATCTAGGTACATGGAAAGAAAACTAATTACCCAGTCACCTAGTTGTCTCTCTTTTTTTATTTATAATATGAATTTAATAATAACACCGGATCTTAGATGCTTTATTTCCTTTTGCAATGTAATAAATATGAATTTAATCCATTTATTTTTACAGAAATAAAGCAGTGACTCCATTGCAGCAAGTGCTAATCGCATTAGAGTACTATGCATGTGGGTCTTTTCAAAGATGTATTGGCGATACAGCTGGTGTACACAAACGCGTAACACGCATAATAAACAAAGTGAGCCGAGCCATTGCAAACATGCGAGCAGAATGGATATCTATGCCCAGGAACATTGAAGATATGGAGAGAACGCAAACAGAATTTTATGCCTTAAGTGCCTTCCCAAAGGTAATTGGGGCAATTGATTGTACTCACATACCAATTAAATCTCCAGGTGTGTATAGAATTAATTAAAAACCATTTAAGCATTTTGATATAGGACAAAAAATTGCCATCCTAATTTAATTAAGTGGGTACATGTACTACATCATGAAGTTCATGTGTGAGTGTATGTATATTTATAATATTTTTATTTTATTTCCAGGTGGACCAGATGCAGAAAATTATAGAAATAGAAAATTGTATTTTTCAATGAATGTACAAGCTATCTGTGATGCCAACATGTATATAACAAATATTGTAGAACGTTGGCCAGGCAGTAGCCATGATAGCCACATTTTTAACAGCAGTGTCATTAAGGTACCTACTTAAAAAATATTAGTTCAGTACATTCGGATTTTGTCTTATCTTTAAGCAATTCAAATATCCCTTTATGTTTAAATAATTTAATTTTGTTATTTTACAGGGCAGACTAGAAGATGGTGATTTTGACGGATACTGGTTGGTTGGTGACAAAGGTTATGGTGTAAAACCCTATTTGATGACACCTTTGCGTGATCCTATTAGTGATGCAGAGAGACTTTATAATGAAAGTCAAATCCGTACAAGGAATGTCATCGAAAGGATGTTTGGGTGCTGGAAAAGAAGATTTCCTGCCCTTTCAATGAAAATAATAAATAAAATAGATAGAGTACAACCTATTATAGTGGCTACTGCCGTACTGCACAATATATGCAAAAAGACGCGGGATCCAATGCCTCCACCAGATTCAAGCTTAGTGAATGAGGATAGCGACTCTTCTGACGAGGAAGATGTGGTGTATAGAGTGACCGGGAGTGATAATTATAATAGAATGTCATTAATAAACAATTATTTTAGTAGACTACGATAGGTAAATAAAAATATTTTAATTTTATATGATTGGTTTTATTATAAAAAATGAAAACAATTAATCCTAGCTTATTCTAAGGATTTTTTCAGTGTCATTATTTCTAATTTAAGTTTTTCTTTTTCTAAAGCTTGGCGTTCTTCCTTATGGCGCAGCTCTTGCTCATGAAGCTCCTGGGCGTGCCTGATGGAGTCTCTAATTTTTTGGAGCTCCAGGTCCTGCAGACTATCTAATAGAGCAATTTTTTTCTGCCGTAATGTCTGTCGAACTATGTTGCAGTTTTCTGCAGCTTTCAGTTTTTTTATCCGACCTGCAACACACAGTGAAATGAGAAATTAAATCACTATAGATCCATTTGCAAATATAGACAAGTTACAGTTTGTATCATTACATATAAATATACGTTACGTTTTAGTGGTGATGACACGGGTCTCTTGAGGGATGTGTAAGGTGTGCTGGCGTCAAAGTGCCACTTCTCCTTGGTTTCAGAGGCCTTGTTATCCCCACTTGGAGTTAGTTCATTTGCAGGAGTCTGTAAAACAAACAAAGAACATCAAATCATTATGTTACATTATATATACAATAGGTATGTTTTGAAAATTACAGCCAACACATGATATATTGCCCTTTTAGCCACTGTGACAGCTATATGGATGATTAGTTAATTACATTCAGCAATAAAATGGGATCCCCTGTTTGTGATTTACTTTTAATGCATAAGGATATTAGTACGATACCTTGTTTCCAAGATGAGACTCCACAGTGTCATCATGATCAATAATTTGTACAGTAATTTCTTGATGGTTCGCAGGCTGTCAACAAAATATTTAAAAACATAATAATATAATTTTTATCTAAATATTTGAAAAGTAACATTAGATACTCACAAAGTCTGTCTTAGAAATGTTGCTTATGACATCATCATCAAATGTTGCCTCGTGTCCATGAATAGCTGTGGACATTACAGAATTTAGCCAATCTGTTGTCTCAGCATCACTTGGTCCAAGGGGCGTCGGTGGTGGACCTCCTCCAGTGCGGCGCATTTCTTGGCGCTCTGTGCTAGCTACCTGAAATTTTAGAAGGTAGAAATTAAAATAATAACAGTTGAAAAGATTTTGTGGTTAATAAGTATGAAATTTTGAGCACCAGGCCCTTCAATCTATTTATCATTATATCCATTTAAGTACCTTTTTTGCCACTCTCTTCATATTCTCAAATTTGTATTTAAGCTGCTTCACAGTGCGCGGGGTCTCTCCAAGGGCATTAAATTCGCTTTCTATTAATGTCCACGCGCTATCCTTTTGCTTGCTACTTATAGCATCGGTTTTCTTACAAAATAATACATTTTGATGTTTCGTTATTAACGATTGAAGTCTATCGACTTCAGCTCTGGTAAAGTTTACGCTTCTTTCCCTGAAATATACAGAATTTAACATAAAGATAGGCATATTTTTGTGGGCTGTAAAAAATAACACGCAAGTGTTATGGGCAACGGAATAAATTGTGCTTACTTACTTTGTTTGGCTGTCTACGAACAAGCTTTTCGTCTTTGATGCCATTATTATCTTTTACACTTCGTAAAACTTTAAATCTAAATACGTTTATTAAAAACAAGAAAGGTAAACAAAGTCTCAAACAAATGCGCGTTCGATTCGTTTGACGTTTGTTTGGAGCGTTTGACATTAGCAATGATAGCGAAACTCTAGTATTGCCGGACTTAAAAATAGTTCCCACAGCGAATCGGGGTAAATTACGCCTCATTTGTCTAGCAACCCTGTTAAACTTTAACATTAGCAATGAAAACGTTGGTGCAACACATTTTGCAGCAGCCGTTAAGTTTACTGTTAAAGTTATTGTCAAATTTGACTTTAGCTTTTACTTTAACCGGTGATGTGGTGCAACCTAGAATTAAAATCTATCTTTGCTCGACATGGTATACCAGAGACTATGAACTCTGACAATGGTCCACCATTCAATAGTAAAGAGTTCAAAGATTTTACCACTGCTTGGGGAATAGTTCACACCACTTCTAGTCCATACATGAGCATATCCAATAGAATGGCAGAAAGAGCTATTGGTTCTATTAAAGCTATGCTTAAAAAGTGTCAAGCAGACAACTCAGATCCTTACTTGGCTTTACTCATGTATAGAAACACACCGAAACAGTCTGGTTTTTCACCTTCTCAACTATGTATGTCCAGAAGTCTACGCACTAAATTACCTACCACTGACATTACACTATCACCTACAATGGTTGATATGAACAAGGTTAAACAAAACATAGAAAAACAACAGTTAAAAACAACACTTTATTATAACAAAAACACAAAATCGCTTCCTACACTAGACATTGGTGATAAAGTTTATTTTAAACACAAGCCAAACAGCACTTGGACTCGTGGTGTTGTAACACAGAGAGATTCGCTTCCTCGTAGCTACACAATCTCGTCTCCTCAGGGATCTTTTCGTAGAAACCGCGAACACATCTTGAAACCAGCTTCATATACAACTCCGCCGACTGTAGAAGTACCTGAAACAAAAAACAAAATTAATACACAAAATAACACACAGAATAATGACCCCAAACCTGTAGAACCGTACAGAACACGTTCAGGACGTGCTATTAATAGACCTAGTAGATATTCTGACTAGTTTAAATAATTAATTTTATGTAAAAACTTTCTTTCCAGCCTTTTGTATTGTACAAAATAATTAAGTTGTCTGTCACTGTCTTTAAATGCCAATATCAAAATTCTATTTGGTCTCGTGTAATCAATGGCATTTTCATCAAAAGGGTACAAGCCGCATGCTCTGAAGCCATTAATTACATTGTCAGACTTCAAATCATCGACGACAGTATTTAAAATACTGGCAATATTTAATTTTGTCGCCAACGTTTTCCGGCTGAAATTGTCTGACAGCTTTTCGGTACATTTTTTTAAGGGTCCAAAAACCGAAACATCTGCTGGCTGGGTGATACGTGTAGTGTTAGGATATAGAGCGATAAGTTCTATACCTAGCTCCTTACAGGTTACGCTAAGCTGCAACGTGATGTGGCTTTTATGGCCATCGATAAACAAAATAACAGGTCTTTTAATGCTATTTTCTATGAGGTACGGCGCAAATATTTCGGTGATAAATTGATTAAAAACGTCTGCCGTCATCCACCCTGAGTCACTGCGGCCAATGCCCCAATTTGTTGGCACTGATAATGCTATCCTATCCGGTAAACGTTTATATGGAAAGACAATTAAAGGTGGACATGTTTTTCCGTCGGCAGAAAACGTAAACAGAACAGTAATATTTTCTTTAGAATTTCCTTGTTGAACCGAATAAACATTTTTATCCTTTTGGAGCAAGTACCCGACCAGTAGAAGGACAAGTCTGGAATCCTGTTTTGTCTGCATTAAAAACACGGTGTGGATCCTGAATCGCATCTAGCAGGTTTTCACTAGTTAAGTAATTTCTGATTTCCAGCAACCATTTTTTAATATCACTTTCGGAAACGCAGGCACTAGGTTTAGTAACTCCTTCACTGGTTCTCTGAGCCAAACTAGGATGACGTTTTAAAAAAGCCTTTAGCCATCCTTGTCCAGGTCTGTTATTAACAAAAGGAGTTTCTCGTGGATTATCTGACAAAAATTTTTGCACAGTATCAAGAACATCATCTGGTTTTCTTGGAAAGCCTTTCCGGGCCATTTTAAACAGCCATTCCTTGATGGAATCTTCTTCCTTATGAGTCAAATACGGCGTCGCACGTAAGGCAAAATGATCGATTTACGACGACAAAAATATTTCTAACGACATTTAATTGTTTAAACATATTTTTGAATGACTATTACCTATACTAAGCAGTTTGGCGTGTCTAACACAACCTACGGACCTATAAGTACTGATTTTTAATATATTGAAATTTTATTCCAATATAAAATTTTTGCATTGAAATAAAACAACTCAAAATAAATCGTAAACTTTGTATTATTAAAAAAAAAACATTATTAATCATCTTCTTCGTCATCGTCTTCCTCATTCTGATCGTTACCTAAATACGTTGGCATTGTGAGCATATTCATAATCGTATCATTAAAACCTTTCATTGGTTTTTTTTTCACTGATCGATATTGACTTATCAGGGGATCAGAGTTAATACATAGCCAGTGTAAAATGTCCGTGTTGGTATTAATTAAGTTTTTCGTGAGTGCATGAGTCGTATGTTTTTATATTCTTTTTGAGAGGCTTCCAATACGTCCTCGGATAGCTGACCCACAGGTAGAGGTAGCAGACTTATGATGTCGCTGCTGTGGATAAGTAGTTTATGTACTGACGCACTCATCTTATACCATCCATACAGTTCAATGCATTTTTTTTGCTGTTTCCATGCAATATGGTTTAAAAGTGTTTATGTTGATGTAATGGCAACTGGAAATTGTCTTTAAAATATTTGAAAACCTTCCAATCAATTCTTTATCGATTCCAGTAATTTCAGCAACTATCTCGGGATTTTCAAAAAATTTCCGTGCCGTGTTGCCGTCATTTGTGTTTCCACCTCCTTGCTTAGGTTGGTCCACTACTAAACTCATCTTCTCGTAAAACAGGTCCGTTATATTTTTCTTCTTCTCTTTTACTTGATTCTTCAATGTAGTGCCCCTAGCTTGCCATTGTTTAATATCAATTTTATATGCTATATGCAAAAGATATTCGAAACACCTTAGATAGGCATGTAAAATAGATATGCCATACTTATAGGCAGAAACATTGCAGGATCGTTGTAAGACCTTATCCAAGTTGTTTATGTCCTTCGGAGTAACCTTACAAATGTTGCATGCCTGAGACGATGCAGTTTGTGTAAGGACATTGCATGTTTTGCCATCCATCATTGTACAAATTGGAATATGCTTAAAGGTGATTATTTTTTCTTGGAGGCTTACTGTTGTCGATGTAACAGCTTGCAGCTGTTGTTCAGTAGCATCGAATTCTTGTTTTATGGTCTGATTTGTTTCTTTAATTAACTTGAAACCAATAGGGCGACACCACTTTGTCGATGATGGGCTCGGGTTTTTCCAAAATATCATTTTTTCTTCTTCATGGAATATAGATACTTCGAGAGGTACAATAGTGCTTAATATAATATTCGAATCGGAGTACTTTGAACTGTCTGCGAAGTGCTGTTTATAAATGCTGTGCCCGCCACTACCATCCAGCCCCCACTTATAGTAGACATCAATTTCGAATACTTCTGGAGGAAGATGAAGAGAAATAACTTCTTGTTGCACTTCATATAATCTTCGGACTGTGTGATCAAGTAAGTTCTGCATAGGAATCCTGGCTTCGATCTCCGAAACAGTAATATTTTCGGGATAGCAAGTTTGCTTTATCTGGAAGATTTGATTGTAAGCAGGGTATATATTAGCACCTCTAGCTTTAGCTCCTCTTTGTACTTTTATATAATCTTCTTTTGTCATACTTGTGTCAACAATAAGAGCTAGAGCTTCCACAGGTGTATATGGTGTGCAGGAGGGCTTGTTGATTTTTGACTGCTGCATTCGTTTCAAACTTCTTGGTGACGACTCTAGGGCTAATTTCATCACTTTAGCAGCTTTGCGTTTTCCCGATACAACTAAGCTGGATTCAGTTGCAAATGAAAGTTGTTCCGGAGAAAGACCTTTCACTATAGTTTGCACAGATCTTTGTTTAGAACGCAACGATGAGACCCCAAAATCCTTCTTTGGTCGTCCTGAAACCGGTTTCTTACTATGCGTCTGTTGGTCTCCTTGTACTATGTTCGGCATTTTGAACTCCTCATTTAACCAATCGTGATGATTTTTAATCAGTCGGTCATGGATGCGATGGCATTGTTTCCATTTTGCAAATAACTTTGCCACAAACACTTTAATTTTCAATTTGACCGATTTTTCAAAATCTTCACCATATTTTACAATGTTTAATTTATTCAAAATATACTTAAGTAAATGTTCAATGCATTTAGGCAAAGAAAATTTAAAAAAACTTTCACTCTTTAAAACATAATATAATTCTAGTCTTTTAATACTTCGCATTTCCACGTTATAATTTCGACTACCTGTACCTGAAACAAAAACAACAAATACTCAGAGATGTGTAAATATGTGCAGCTAAAACCAGTTTCCTCGTAATAACAATAATCATAGTTTTTGATAATAAACAAATTTAAACTGGTACTCGTTGGAACTTTTTAGAAAAGCTTCCACAAACTATTTTTCTACAGCAAAACAAGATTATTGTAAGTCTATCGATGTATTTAGATTATTTTCTATGTTTAAAGCGTTGAAAGAACTCAATAATAGGTTTAAAATGAAGTACTTACTACATGGTAATGGATCCATATTAAAAAACAAGATTTCACTTCAAAACAACTGCACATGGACACAATGTATTCGCACCGAGTTTAGTAGAATACTGGCGGCACGCTTAACAATAAGCGAAGAGTCGAACAATAGCGGCTTTTGTAAACGGGTCTCGCTCGCAAATAAAAAATCTTTTGTTGATTTTTGACCATTGAAGGGTAGAGAACACCAAACGTATGTAATAAGCGCATTTCAATGATTTTGTTTTAAATGCTTTTGTCGTCGTAAATCGATCGTTTTGCCTTACGTGCGTCGGTCCAAACTCAGATTTAGAAGTGGGATTTTTAAGTTTAAATTGTAAAGTTGCCCTGGGTATATTATATTTTTTTGTAACTGCTCTCAAAGACATTGTTTTGTTCTGTATTTTTTCTAACGCCTCATCTAGGGCTTCTTTGGTGTAAGGTAAACGCAGCTATCAACGACCTATCGAAAATCTGTAGTTATTACCGCCCTATAAAAGTAGTTCGAAATCTTTACGTTTCCAAAACTATTCTAGCTATAGGTAGGCAAAGTTACACACGCGTTTATTCCTTGAGCATCGTATACTTTTACATTAGTGTGAGTAGCTGTGCAAAAAAGAGATAAAATACGCCAGTTACTGCGGGGCAGCGTGGACGCAGAACGTGTCGTACTGTTCCCTTGTTCCTTCAAGTAAGTACGTGATTTTTCTATCTAAGACATTTATACAAACAAATGACGTTTATACTTTATCTTATATTAGGTAATAGGTAATACGGGCTGGTGTCCGCAACTCCACGTCAATGCGCGTATTTTGCGTACGGGTGGGAAAATCGATCATTCGATCCACCCCAGCTCCTCGAGGAAGGCCAGCAACGCCTTGATGCTACTGACCGTCTCATGTAGGGTACCTGGGTTAGCGAAGTACTTTGCCCTGTACGTAGTGTACGTGGCGACCACCGGGCAGTTTAGAAGCACATGTGCCGCTGTCTCGTCGTCCTCCATGCAGGCCCTGCACAGCGGACTGTCTGTCACTCCTATGACAAAGAGGTGTTTATTGAATGACCCGTGGCCAGTTAAAGCTGCAGTAACTATACGCAGCTTTTGTTTAGTTAGACGAAAGAACCTGCTTCGTAAGGCGGCCGTCCAATGTGGGAAGTGCTTCCCTGGCCTGCCTGCATTCGCCTTGGTCCGTCCATAGTTTGTTGTTTTGGTCTCAGTGCGTTTCCTTACCAGAGTGCGTATATACCCGAAGGGGAGTGGCACGATGGGCTCAGGTCCCACTGGTGCCATCCTCGACCCTCTTCTGGCAAGCTCGTCGGCTGCATCATTACCTAACGAGCCGCTGTGTCCTTTGATCCATTGAATGGTTATATTATTGAGGTTACCCACCTGGTTGAGGCGCTGGTGACACTCGTATATTAGCCCAGAGTCAACTGTTTAACTGTTCAGCGCTTGCAGAACAGCCATACTGTCTGAGAGTATGCGGATTGAGTGTTTCTTTACTTCCCTGGCCATGATGGCTGAAGCGGCCAGAGAGATGCCCAAGCATTCAGCCTGGAACACTGTGTTGTGGACCACCAACGGTGTGGCTGTATCTATCTATATCTTATATTACTAAATGTATTCATTTAAGTGTCAACTCTTGATTTCTTACGACATTTTATTAATAAAAAGTAATTTGAAACGATAAAACTTTAAATTAAAATGGGATGGTGTTAGCTTCATCAGTTTTAGTCGTGGCAGATCAACGACCCATAAGTCGGCAATGGCAGCAACGTAACTTTTCGTTTTATTTTTCTTTTATGTTATTATATCACACTAACACAAGTATTTTTATGGAGTAGTTTCAATCTAAGCTACCAGTCTTTATAAAAATCTATTAGCGACTAAACTTTAACTTAACTTTAACTTTTTTGTCTAGTTTTTACTTTTTAGCGTTGTCAATTTAACCAAAGTTATGATATTTTTCGAAGATCGATATTGAATAGTTACAGTAATAAATTATTGTTTTTGTGTTTAAAACAGTGTGCATTTGTTCATATTTTTTGTGACATTAATCAATTATAATCTATTTTATAGTCCGAAGGTCAATTAAATTAAAATAACCATTTTTTTATGAGTCGGTAATACAATTTATGTTTATACTTAGGGGAAGGTAGGGCAAAAAGGGCATGTTAAGGCTAATCAAGTAAAATGCACATGAATCGTAAGATATTTAATAATTAAAGTGAACACAAATTAACATTACCTCTTTGGCAATTAAAATATAAAAAATAACATAACAAATAATCAACGTTTCTAAGACACAATTTTTTTTTAAATCTAGTAAAAACCCGTTTTGCCCACAGGAGGTGGGTAAAAAGGTTACCCTAGGCGGACAAGAGAATACTGATGCGGGCAAAAAGAACATTAGGTTCTAATCAAAGCAAAAATCACAAAAATAGGATCCATGACCATTGTATGAAGTGCAAGATTCGTGTGCCCATTCTTGACACTGTGAACACATAATCCAGTCTTCTGTCGGAGGATCTACATATAATTCTTTACAAACTAAATAAAAACAGTCTTTTTCTCTTGGTTTAGGCTGGTTTGAAGTTCTCTTCTGATGCTTTGCTAAACCAGACGTCGACGGATTTGCCTTTTTGCGGTTTTCCTTTTGTGTTTTTTTCTTCGCAGTCTTCGTCTTTTCCTGCTTTATCTACGCTTTTTCAAATTTATCTTTTTGTTGAATTTTGATGAGCGTACTTGTTAACACCTCTGATTTTTGCAGATTTCTACGTCTGTTTGTCTTTTTCTCTACACCTTGAGGCAATGGATATATTTCCTGAAGAATACTGATATTCTGAGACCTGTCAATTGGTGGTGTAGTTGTTCCATCCATTGGATCTATGTTCGGAATATTCAGCTCAGATAGAATGTATTCTGAAAATTTTTAAATATCATACTGTCCGATCACTCGACCTGGATGAGCCTTTTGAAATTTATTGATTTCAATTTCGAAAAAGGTTTTGAACGGTGAATATACAGCCACGTCGAGTGGTTGCAATTTGTGGGATGTATGAGGCGGTATCGTCAAAAATACAACATTGTTGCTGGTGGCGTACTCCAAAGCAGGATAATACTTATGCGACTCGTGATTGTCTAAAAGTAGCAAAGCTTTACAATCTTGAGTTGGTCTGACCCAACTGACAAAAACTCGAATCCACTCCAAAAATATTTCGCCACTAATCCACCCACTATCAGAAACAGAAGCTTCACATCCTGGCATGGAACCATCAAGCAATCTAGCTTGGAATCTTTTCCTTTTGAAAATGAAGAAGGGCGGTGGTGCAAAATTTCCAGATGCACTGCAGCAGCAGACAACTGTTGTAAGTGTCCCCTTTTCTAAGCTGCTAACCGCCCCTACTTGCTTTTTTCCATAAACTGACAGTACCTTGGGTTGTTTTGTAGATGATGTTCTGACACCTGTTTCATCCATGTTAAAGATCATGTCTGGCCTGATATTTTCTTTTTCTATAATATCTTGTAATAAATCGTAGAACCTATTCACCGCTGGTTTATTAAATGCTTGTAGCCTAGCTATGGATGTAGATTCAGGGGTTCGCAATACAATTTCTGGGTGACGTTTTTTAAAGTTTTTGTACCATTGTTTGCCTGCCACATTGCTTTTAAAAGGCTTTTGTTTATTTTTGCGCTTGGCAAACTCACCAACTAATTGCAAGAATTCTGTCTTGGTAAGACCGTAAAAGAGTGCATCTAGGTCCTTAAGATGCTATACTAGCTCCAGTTCTTCTGCTTCTGTAAAAATAGGAGTGAACCTGCCTAGTTTCTTAATAGAAGACCCTGTCTTGACACGTCGCTGTAATGTGCTATATGGTATTCCATATTTTAAGGAAGCTCCTTTGATGCTACTTTTTTTGGCTTCGTTAATAGCTTCTCGCATCGTACGTTCCGACCAAGAAGCTCTCAGTGTTCGTCTTGTGTAATTATACATCATCTGTAATAGACATATTAGTAATGAGAAACAAAAACAAACCATAGCCACATATATAATATTTGGCGGGCAAAAAGGGTATTACCCGTTTTGCCCGCTCTCGTTATGCCCGACACCCCCCGCTAACCGTAAACTCGACAAAAAAATAATAACATCATAATGTTTTTGGCTGAAAGTAGTCACATTAGATAACACACAAACCAAGCTCAATTATCGAAAACACTGACATACAATAAGCTTTACATAAACCATCAATTTCAAAGGGTACTTACCTTTAAAATATTTTATTTTTTTGCGCGGGAATTAACAAGGTGTCCAATGCATCCACCATACACGCGCGGCTCGCCGCGGCTAACTGAATTGTATTGTGAAGGAAGTGCGCTAGCGCTATACGCAAATGTTTTGTCTCGTTCTTGTATTAACCGCGTGGTAGAGGATATACCCCTCTTGCCCACCATGTTCTTTTTGCCCGCCCTTCCCCTACATACTTTATTACCGACCCATGAGGGTCGGCAATAGCAACTATAAGAAGCTATTACCGATCGTATATAGATTATTTAGTTTCTCACCTACTTTTATGAGATAATAGGTACCTATTAATAACTGCTACTTCTTGGCTAAAGCAACATAAAACATACAATTATATTTTTTTCCAGAAGTATGGAGCCAAAAAAGCGGCGAAAAGTATATAGTGAAACACAACTCGCTAAAGCAATCAAAGCAATTAATGACGGTATAAGTGTATAAGATGAGGCATCAAAAAGGTTTAATATTCCCAAAACTACATTACGAGACAAACGGGACGGGAAATATAAGAATGAAATTTGCGGAGTTCAGCCGGTTCTTAATGTAAGTGAAGAAAAACAGATTGTAGACTGGATTCACTACCTTTGCAAGATGGGATTTCCAGTTATAAAAGAACAATAATTATTACAAGCAGTGGCTAAGCTAGTCCAAAACTTAAATCGTCCAAACCCATTTAAAAATGGTGTGCCTGGCAGATATTGGTTTGAGAACTTTATAAAGAGACTGAGAACTTTATAAACACTTGAGAACTTTATAAACCATGAATATAACTTTGGTGAGGTGCACATTTTAGATAGCACATACACTACTGACATGGAACTGACTCCTGTAAAAATTTTCAATGCAGTTAAGACTTCGAAAAATTTATTGATATGATTATTGTTCCTGAATCAATACGTTACGCGGAACAAAATGGCCGATCTTTTACTGTGTCTAATGAAGAAGCCAAAGCCTTCCTTGGCATGAACTTTGTGATGGGATATCATTGCTTACCTACATTTCGGAGTTATTGGTTTACAGATCCTGACATGGGAGTTCCATACATCGCTAATGTGTTGCCTATAAATCGCTTTGAAGAAATACGTAGAAACTTGCATTTTAGCGACAATTCTAATGAACCGAATAGATCCAATCCCTCTTATGATAGGGCATTCAAAATACGAGCTGTTCTAGATCACTTCAACCAAGCTTTTCAAATCGCTATGAGTATGAAATCCCAGGCAGTTGACGAACACATGATCAAATTCAAAGGCCACATTATATAATGAGGCAATATGTACAAAACAAGCCAATAAAATGGGGGTTCAACATGTGGTGTAGAGCAGATTCTTCTACAGGCTAGCTTTTTCAATTTGATCTGTACACAGGAAAAAAAAAGTGGTTCTGAAACTGGATTGGGTGAATCGCAAGCAAAGGAATATCTGTTATAAAATGGATGGATAATAAATCTGTGTTTTTATTGACAAATTTCTTGTTACCTATACCAACAGCGACAGTCAAGAAGCGTTGGGGAGAGGATAAATATAACGTGCCCTGAAGTTGTTATAAAGTACAATAAAAATATGGGTGGGGTCGATCTAATGGACACGATGAACCCTCGAATTTTTAAAACATTTGTGCTCGTTAGGAGCGACATTTTTGTTTTCTGCGCGGGCGCACACAAGGCAGTATTTATTTTTTACAGCCAGAAAAACGATCTTACCGGTTTTTCTATCGATAATGGCTGCAGTTCCAGATGCAGCTTTATAATTCGATCCATACGATCTAGCACACCAAGAAGCATCCACGTAAACATCATTTACTGGTATGCTATTTTTGGTGCGACCTTCTGCGATAGCCAATTTCTTTCTTCTTCTACATCATCTTGCATCGATACGGCTGCTGTTTTCACAACATTCGTACACTTTATCCTGGAGTTGATTGTAATAATTGTCAGGTAGTATATCGCATCCAACATTGGCAACACTGACATTCCTCAATGACGTCTGGGACTTTTTGGCGGGAAGTCAAACGAGGCGGTAATTTTGATTCGTACAAATTTCCAAATATTAAAATTTCGCTTTCAAAAGTACAGAATTATTGAAAAAAAAATTACTGTGCGAACCCATTTGGCATGATGGCCATGATGGTACTCATAGTCAGGGTGAGGACCCGGGGGGAACAAAAAAAAGACAATACCAAGATATCAATTCACACGACGTTCCAGATCATCCAGATAAGTACAAAATATATACTAAAACAAACTATAAGAGATTATTCCTGGAAAATGGGAATTCAGAATTTACCGTGTACATTGAATCCACTGAACAGGAGAAGATAGGAAATAAGAACCCCGTAACAATTACCAACTTAATATCAGATAACGTAAAGAGAGTTTTAGGTGTGCACCGCATAAATGCATACAAAATGGGCATTGCTTTTAGAAAAGCAGCAGATGCCAACAACTTTCTAAAAATGGAAGACTTTTTGTGGAAAAACAAGATAAAAGCTTTTATCCCATCTTAATTAACGGAAAAAATTGGAGTCTTGAGGTTTGTTCCGAAAGACTTGTCAAATGAAGAAATACATATATAAAAATATAGTTTGTGATGCCGAAGTGATATCAATTAAAAGATTCATGAGAAAAGTTGAAGGAAAATTAGTTCCTCTCAACACTGTTGCAGTAACTTTTGCATCTACATCTCTCCCATAATATGCTTAGATCAGACTTTTCCGTTATGAAGTGAAAACTTATATACCTTCACTATTGCAATGTTATAAATGCCTGAAATTCAATCATTCTGCCAAAGTTTGTAGAGGTGAACAAAACTGCTCTCTTTGTGCTGGTCGACACTCCTACAAGGAATGTAATGTTGAAGAGATTGTGTGCATCAACTGTTCAGGTAACCACCTTGCCATTTCACGAGATTGTCCTATTAAAAAGCAAAAAATTGAAGAAAAGAAGGCCAAATTTCGTAAACTATCCTATGCCACTACTGTGAGTTTACCCCCTTCCTTTACACATACATCTTTTCCTTCTCTACCTAAACATTCAGAACCAGTTAAAAACAATGATACTCTTGACATTAAACAGCTAATAATGACATAATCATTAATGCAAATTGTCTACGCCTGAACGCAGCCCTTCTTCATATTAACGAACGCATCCAATGTCAACGGCGCTCGCGACAGTCTTCACGTGGACGAACCGGACGAACTTCACTGCACTTCACGATATTAGCGCGCACCGCCATATTTTTGTCGCGACACACAAATTTGTAATTTTCGATAAATAAAACTATTATCTACTCATCGAGGTCGGTCTTATTTGTATCGCCCACACAAATTGTAAATTCTCTTATCTCATTAGGCAATAAGACTGATGATGACGGTCCAATCACTAATAAGAAAATAATAGAAATATTTTTATCAAATTTAATTTAATGGACAATTACTTAAATATTTTACAGTTTAACATACAAAGCTTACAGAATAACAAAAGCCTTTTACAAAATTTGTTAATTACAAAAAATATTGATATATGTTTACTCAATGAAACATGGTTAAAAGATAATTCCATTATTCCACACTTTCCTTCATACAATTTCATTTACAAAAATTCCTGCAATACTCATGAGTATTGCAGGAATTTTGGAATGGAGTTGCTACTTTGGTGAACAATCATTTAAAATACAAATTAATTAAAACAATTTTCTCTGAATCAATACAAAACATACGTATCACTATAGAAACACAATTTGGTAGAATAGCTATACTTTGTGTATACAGCCCACCCAGTACTAGATTTGACTCAACCAAGTTGAAAGCTCTAATTAATAACATACCCAAACCATGTATAATTATGGGCGATTTTAATGCTAATAACATAGCCTTTGGTTGCCATAGTGATAACACTAGAGGGAGATGTTTGTATAATAATATAATTGATGAATTCGACTTGTGTATTTTGAATGATGGATCACCAACAACTGTTCCTTATCCTAATAGACAAGCTTCAGCTATAGATCTAGCCCTTGTTAGTCCTTCAATTGCACATTGGGGAAACTGGTATGTTCATGATGATCCCATGGGTAGCTATCATCTTCCAACTTTACTTGAAATAAACATTCAACCATCTGTTTATGACACATCACCTCCTGTGGATCAAGAGAAATATATTTATAGAAAAGCCGATTGGCACAAGTATTACAACCTATCAGAAACTAGCTTTTCCCACATATATTTAATTAATGAATCTCCTATCAATTCATATAATAATTTTGTTGACACATTAAATGATTTAAGAAATGAAACAATTCCAAAACGTAAGTTAATTCCAAATACAGTTATAAGGCAGTACCATGGTGGAACCAAAAATGTAGTGAAGCTGTCATAAAATCGAAAGATTCATTAAAACAATATTTTTCTGAACCCACAATAGAAAATTGGATTAAGTACAAAAAGTTAGATGCAAAAAAGAAAATAATCTTAAAAGAAGAAAATATTACTTCTTGGCAAAACTTATGTAGTACTTTTAATCGGTTAACACATGTTTCACGGATATGGGGATACATGAAAAAATTTAAAAAAATTGGCACAAATCGAAATATTTTTTTAATGATGAATGGATTCCCAGTTTTATAGAAAAACTAGCAGATTCTACCCAAATATATATGACTAAATTAAAATATTTGTTCGAAAATGCTACAGAAAACAGAATGAATATATTTCTCAAGAACAATTTCACTTTAGAGGAGTTGCACACCTCTTTAATGAGTAGGAAAGATACTACACCGGGATTGGATGACATACCTTACTTGTTACTCAAAAAGTTACATTTAAATGCCCAAATCATTTTACTTAATATTTACAATAAACTATGGGATGAATTACTTATACCATCTTGGAAAACCCAATGTGTGATTCCAATATTAAAACCTAATAAACCTGTTAATAATGCATCTTCATATAGACCTGTCTCTTTATCATCTTGTTTGGGTAAACTTTTTTATTAAAATATGTTTAATGTTAAGATTAGATCATTTTGTTGAATCACATAGTTTAATTCCTTCTATACAGTTTGGCTTCAGAAAAGGCACTAGTTGTTCTGAAAGCTTTTTATCTCTATTGTTAGATTTAAAACAGGTTAAATTAAGTCATTCTAATTCAGTCTGTGTCTTTTTAGATGTAAAAGGTGCTTTTGACTATGTAAATATAGAGGAACTCGTTCAAGTATCTTATGACATTGGTATACCCACTACCCAGTCACATTTTAAAATGGCTTTATCACTTTTGAGCAATAGAACTGTTGTTAACTGTTGTTAAATATAATAATAAGTTACATGGACCTGTGCCTGTCAACAAAGGCACAATGCAAGGGGCAACTTTGTCTCCTTTACTTTATAATATTTATACTTCTGAAATATTAAAATATGTAGACACAGCAGATGTAAATATCTTGCAAATTGCAGATGACTTGCTTTTGTATAGCATAAATCAGAATATAGAGGTAGCTATGGCTAATATCAATAAGGCTTTAAATCAATTGTACGTCTATTACCATAATAAACTTAAATTAGAAATTAATCCAGACAAGAGTTCAGCTTTAATTGTGACAAAAAATTTGAATGCTCATGAAAATGTAAAAATTTTATAGGTATCACAATGTTGAAATTCCAATAGTCAAACATCGTAAATTCCTAGGGGTTATTATTGACGATAAGTTGAAATTTGATGAACATATCAAGCACAGCAAAGAAAGCATTAAATGCCATCAATATATTGAGACATTTAGCCAGCTAAATGTCTCAATATATTGTTTTATTGCTATACAAAAGTATAGTGAGAAGCCATTTTGATTATAGCAGTTTAGCTTATATGAATGCCAGTGATACCTTACTTAGGAAATTAGATGTCATCCAAAATATGGGAATGAGACTTATTTGTGGGGCTATGCGCTCTACACCTATTAATTAATTAGAAATTGAGACATGCATACCTCCCTTGTAGTTACGCAGGTTGATGTTGGCTGAGAGATTTTTCTTAAAAGTTCTATCATTAAATAATAATCTTTTAGTTAAGAAAATTACAATACATCCAGAAATCTTCCAGTCAATATCATCCAATACTATCTCTGCTTCTTCTCTGGTTGGTAGAACTTTGCCTGAAATTCCAACAATATTTAGATATGTACAAAATAATTCAAAAGGAGTTATTAAATATGATATTTGGCCTGTATATAAAAATACTTTTAATGACCTTGTTAATAGTTCTACAATTATACATTTAAACACCGTGCATAATAAATTTAATAAAAACAATAATATAAACAAGAAGAACTTAATTAAACAGTACACATTCCAACTGGAAATTCATACTGATGCATCTCGTACTGGCTGGGGTGCTGTCTGTGAAGGACAAAAGGCCTCTGGGGCTTGGTTTTCCAGAGAGTTTGAGTTTCACATAAACTACTTGGAATTAAAGGCTGCTATTTTAGGGCTTCAGTGCTTTGCTAAGGATCTTAAAAATTGTGAAATATTACTCAGAGCGGATAATACAACAGCTGTAGCTTATATTAATAAGATGGGGGGGGTTCAGTTTAAACATCTTAATGATATTACAAGAGAGCTATGGCAATGGTGTGACAAAAGAAACATTTGGATTTTCGCATCATATATTAATACTAAAGACAATTTCGAAGCAGATGCTAAATCTAGGAAATTAAATATCGAATGGGAGTAATCCCTGACATGTTTTGATTAAATCAGAGATACCTTAGGGGAGCCTGAAATTGATCTCTTCGCGTCTAGAATAAATAGTAAATGTGAAAGATTTGTTTCATGAAGGAGAGACCCAGAAGCTATAGCAGATGATGCATTCACTTTGAATTGGAAATATTTTTTATTTTATGCTTTCCCACCTTTTTCTCTAATCTTAAAATGTGTCAATAAAATAATAACGGATAGAGCTGTGGGCATTTTAGTCTTCCCCTATTGGCCTTCTCAGCCATGGTTTCCGCTCATTGAACGACTTCTAGTCAAAGATTTACTTATATTCCCACCTAACAAATTTCTTTTGACTTCGCCTTACAGAGAACCCCATCCCCTGTACAAGCAACTTACCCTGGCTGCAGGGCTGCTATCAGCGAAGCATTTGTAAGGCGTGGAACTCCAAACTCTGCTTTTGAGATAATGTTAAATTCCCTTTCAAACAATACAACTGTTTTCTTAAGTCATGGTGGAAGTTCTGTAACACTCATAACATTGAACCTTATCAAGGATATATACCTTTTGTATTAAAATTTCTTAGTGAAAACTTTCATAAGGGAATGTCGTATGGTTCATTAAATACCACTAGATCTTCTCTCTATTTTAATGGGACCAAAAATTACCTCAGATGACAGATTAAATAGGTTTTTTAAAGGGATATTCAGGCAGAAGCCTTCCGACCCGAAATATAGTGTCACTTGGGATCCTGGTATGGTTTTGGATTATTTAGCATCCAAGTATCCAAATGAGAGTCTATCATTAGATATTTTAACAAGAAAACTAGTAACAATTCTGGCATTAACATGGGCATAGAGTTCAAACACTATCACTATTAAAAATATTAATTTTTTAACCGACGGAGTACAAATAAAAGTACCTGATAATATTAAAACTTCAAGTAAAGGTTCACTTCAACCCTGTTTACATTTAAATTGCTATACTAGTAAACTTGAAATTTGCCCTGTACAGACAATGAGGTCTTATTTAAATGCTACTAAAATATTAGAAAAGACGTAGATAACTTAATAATTACATACAAAAAACCATACAATAGGGCCTCTTCTCAATCTCTAAGTAGATGGATCAAAATTACATTGAGTGAGGCAGGTTTAGATACTTCTCTATTTACTGCACACAGCACCAGGCACGCTTCTACTTCAGCGGCAAGTAGGGCTGGCCTTAGCATAGATCTCATTAGAAAGACGGCAGGATGGTCAGGGACATCCTCAACTTTCGCTAGGTTTTATAATCAACCAGTAACAGAAGACCCCCTAGCTTTCAGTAATGTAGTTTGCAATACTGTAAATAGAACCTAGTACCTAATATTATAAGTAATGTTTGTAATCCCAAATAATAATTATTTTTCTTTGATTACCTACTCATTCACAACTTAACTTTAAACATCTATACTGTTAAACCATCTCGGACAAGGAGAGAGTATAATTATGAGATTAAACGAACTTACCTGTAAGTAAAGTTCTATCTCAATTATACGAAGCTCCTTGTCAGAGACGGGACTCCCTTCCAATGTTATTTATACCCTCCCTAGCATACCTTTGTTGTTCATGAAATATGCTTTAAACGAAATGAAGTTGACAGGAAAGGAAGGTCGTCCGGAAATAGATGACATTTTTTTTTTAATGGGAGCTTTAAATATTGTGGCGACGCCGGAGCATAAGTCGTAGACTTCACTGTTAAACCGTCTCGGACAAGGAGAGAGTATAATTGAGATAGAACTTCACTTACAGGTAAGTTCGTTTAATCTCATAATTTTGTTACACCTCGTGGGAACGGATGCACTTACAATTTTCCATAGCTTCAACGTGGACATCGACACCGTGAGCTATATCGCTTTACTGAAAAAATTCGATGCACATTTCTTACCACAAGTAAATATTACAATGGAGCGACACAAACTGCTAAACAGGAGACAACAGCTTGATGATCCATCGACGAGTACGCCACAGATCTGAAAAATCAAGCCAAGCAGTGCGATCTAGGCAGCCTGGAAGACAGTCTGGTACGTGATATATTTAGTCTGAACCTCCACCAGAAGAATCTGTACATAAAAGAAAGGATCTTGCAAGAAAAACCAGCAGACCTGGCGCAGGTAATCCAACTGGCGAAACTAATTGAAGTAACCAAAGAACAGACTAGGCAGCTTGAAGAACCGCTTCTAGGCGTCGCACAAGTCAACAAGACACACAAGTCACGGTCACAGACAAGCTCATAAGCATCTAGTCGGGCCTGTTCCAAGTCTCGTACATCTCAGTCAAGCCATAATAATCCCCTGTGTTCAAGGTGTGGACAAATTCATCGCTCCAAATGCCCAGCAAAAGGTGCAAAATGCAAGAGTTGCGGTAAATACAACCATTTTGCCTCAGTGTGTAGAACTGTGAAGATAGTAACCAGTGAAGCAACGGGCAGTGATGATAGTCAGGTGCCGGAAGACAATAGTCTATAGGGTCCATTTGTGTTAATTCTCTTAACCAGCAGTCATGGACAAGGACTTATCTATCAATAATAACAAAGTTAACTTTATTTTAGATACAGGAGCCGAGACTAATATTATTTCACTGAAAACATTTGGGAAACTTAACATTTCTACACAAAATGTACACAAAAGCAGTCACACACTATCAACATTCAGTGGTGAAACAATTCCTACTGTAGGACAGTGTCAGATACTAGTAAATCATAACAACAATAATCATGTTTCACATAGTAGATTTAAATTGTCAAAATATCATAGGTCATGATACATGCAAGACACTCAACTTAATAAAAAGAATATACAAAGTAGGTTTCACTCCTCAACTCCCAAAGGATCTCATACAGGGAATAGGTTGCATCAAGGACGTCACAGTCAACCTCAAGGTGAAAGCAGACGTGACCCCGGTGATAGCAGCATGCAGACGCATCCACTTTCAACTGCGTGAGCCTCTCAAGGAAGAGCTACACCAGTTAGAGCAACAGGGCGTTATCAAGAAAGTCGAAGAACCAACGGAATGGGTGAGTCCAGTAGTAATAACTAAAAAAAAACGGTCAGATCAGGTTATGCCTAGATCCCCGTCAGCTAAATGAAGCAATCATGAGACCTTATTATCAGTTCCCAACTGTTGATGAAATTAAATCAGAATTATTAGGAAACTAATACTTTACAACCCTTGACGCAAATAAAGGTTTCTGGATGTTGAAAAATTGAAGCCATCTGCAATATGCCCAGTCCAAGCAGTGTAACAGAACTCCAACGATTTTTAGGCATGGTCATGCCGTCATTTTAGATTTATCTGCGGAAAAATTCCTAGTGAGCTGAATTTTTGTATACACCTTTATTACGGCGTTGTAATGAAGATGTGAAAAATCGACATTAATACCGTGCCGGATAAATGAGTTATAAAGGTCAAAAGGTCGCGAGAATCAGTTTTTTTGCAAATATCTTGCGACCTATTGCTCGGAGGTCAATACAGGTCATTATAAAAATTGTTTGTCGTGAAATTATCTACAAAAAATGCCTCTTGCAATTTTCTGTTAAATTAACCGTTTTTGGAGTAGAGCGATGAGAAAGCGACTACATTATGACGATGCACTCATTTACTCACCACCTTCGAGGTTGAATGCAACGCGCGTTTTTTTTACATGGTTTCCCCCGTAGGCATAAACCATGATATCTAATAAGAGGTTTTTTTTTATTTAAGAGTGAATATTTTTATTTATTTAAATACTGAAAAAAAAAGAAAAAATAAACTTTAGTATATAACTTTTTCTTTCATTCATTGTCGATATCTTCAGTTTCAATATCATTAATAGTTGCTGACAAAACATCGAGTGGACTTATTTCTATATCTAAATCGACATCTTCATAATTTTCATCATTGGTTGACTCTGCGTTTAAGCGTGACTGGCCACGGCAATGTCCACAAACTTTTGAACATCTTAATCCAATTTTTTTGCATTTACATTTGCCGCCACAACCTTTTGTACAATTACAAAAAAATGTGTTCAGTAGGTCATCGGGTGCTGGTGGTAATAATGTTGTTATTGGCTGTGTTAGGGTGATCAATTTCAATAAAAAGATTTAGACTCGGTTTCATTGGTTTACTTTCTTGACCTGAATTACAGAATAAAAGAATTAAAAATAGTTTATAAAGAAAATTAGATTTGCGCGACATGCGCGTCTCATTGTGTCGTGAGCGGAAGAGAAAGGGAAGAAGATGGCCGCCGCCGGCGCAGGCTGCCCATCGCGTTCCGTCCGTGACGCAGCGACGACCTCTCGCATTAGCGCGTTCCAGCTCCGGTGCGAACATCCTCCCCCCCCTTGGGGACATGTTCCCCAAGGAGCTCTTGGGAATCTAGTAATGATAATTTTGAGACGGGCCTATGAATGACGCCGTTCTCAGTCTTCACGTCAACAACTCTGCATACGCCGTCAGCTCCCGAGTACAGCTTGATGATGCGGCCCATGAGCCACTTCATAGGTGGCAGCTGGTCGTCTCGGATGAGGACCAGGTCGCCAACACGAACATGGTCTTGTGCACGTTGCCACTTGACGCGTTGCTGTAGAGTGGATAAGTAGTCCTTTGTCCATCGGGACCAGAAGTGGTGTCTCAAGCGCTCAATCAGCTGGTATCGATTGATGCTGGCCTTTTGGACAATGGGTGAAGGTAGTGAGGTCAATGGTCGACCCACAAGGAAGTGTCCCGGAGTAAGTGCTGACAGATCGGAAGGATCAGCAGACATAGAAGTAATAGGCCGTGAATTCATAATGGCCTCAATCTGTGCAAATAGAGTGTATAATTCTTCAAAGATTAAACTAGAGTTACCCGCTATTCGTTTTAGATGATATTTAGCTGTCTTCACTCCCGCTTCCCAAATACCGCCGAAATGCGGTGCATACACGGGAGAGAATTTAAAAGTTATACCCTCTTTGATCGTGATGTCGCTAACTGAACGTTCATTTTCCTTGAGCAGTCTGTTCAGTTCGTTACAAGCTCCTACAAAGTTTTTTCCATTGTCACAGTATATGGTGTGGTTTACCTCTTCGTGCAATGAATCTACGCAAGCATAAAATGAAGGCATCGCTACTCAGGTCGCTCACGACCTCCAAGTGTACAGCCTTTGTGCTGAAACATACAAATATGCATAAATAGCACTTGGAAGTCTTGGCACCGCGACCCTTTCTATTTAAAATTAAAAAGGGACCTGCAAAATCAGTGCCACAAGTCGCAAATGGTGGAGCAGGAGTTACACGAGATTCCGGTAGATTACCCATTATGGGTTCTAAAGGCTTAGCTCTAAATCTCTGACAACGAACACACTTTCTGACAGTAGTCGCAGCTAATACTTTCCCCCCTGTAGGCCAAAATTGCTCACGAATAGTATTTAATAGTTGCTGAGGGCCACAGTGTAGGAGACGAAGATGTTCTTGCTCAAATAAAAGTTTTGAGAAAGTGTGTTTGGGGTCTAGCAGTATGGGATGCCTTTTTTCATAGGGACAGTGAGATGCATTGTCGATCCTTCCACCGACACGCAAGACACCGTGTCGATCCAAGAAAGGGTTTAAAGATAGAACTCGTGACTTAGAATTTAATTTGTCAGAATCTTCAAGTGAGTGAATTTCCTGTGAAAAGCATTCTCTCTGTGACGCTTTAGCTAGGAATACCAGTGAGTTATTTAACTCAGGACAGGTAAGTTCACCATTTAATTTAGTATTCGAATTTTTAATGTTATTCATAAATCTCAGTATGTAAGCAAATATTCTTTGTAGTTTGTATAGTTTAGAATATTTTTCAAAGGATATGACGTCACTAGACATAGTTTTAACATTTAAACTTATTTTTATTTCAGGTAAAGTAGAAGGAGTAGATTTATATAGGGGCCATTCATGTTCACACTTGGTCAGAAAGAAAGGACCATGCCACCAAAGAATATTATCATGAAGAAGATGTGGTTGAATGCCCCTGGAAGCCATGTCAGCGGGATTATGTTCAGAAGGTACATGACGCCATGTAGTTATGTCAGTTAATTCTCGAATCTGTTCAATCCGATTGCTTACATAAGTTTTAAGAGTTTTAGGTGGAGTGTGTAACCACCCTAGGACTATGGTTGAGTCCGTCCAAAAGACTGAGCGTGCAATCTTAATTTGTAAAGAGTGACATACTTTAGAGTATAGTTTTGCACCAAGTAAAGCGCCTAACAATTCCAGACGGGGAATTGTTTCAGATTTCAAAGGAGAAACTTTAGCTTTAGCACATAATAAGTTACAGCTAACTTCGCCTATACTATTAGTCGATTTGAGATAAACACATGCAGCATAGGCATTTTGTGAGGCATCAGTGAAGCAGTGAGCCTCTATGTAAATAGGAGAATTACAGAAAATGTATCTAGGTATCTGAATGTGAGCAAAATGTTGCGTTTCGTTATAGAATTCTATCCATGAGTTTTTAATTTCTTTTGGAACTTCATCATCCCAATCTAATTTAAGTAACCAGAGCCTTTGTAGTAAGATTTTATGAAAAATAGTGCAGGCAGATAAGAGACCTAAGGGATCAAATATTCGACAAGAGTTCGACAATATAGACCGTTTAGTAACTTTAGGAATAGATTTATTTTCGACTGAGTAGTTTAAAGTATCAGAGACAGGTGACCATTTTAATCCTAAGACAGAAGATTGTTTACTAAAGTCTTGAGATTGGTCAGTTGTAAGTATGCTATCAAGAATATCAGGAGAATTTGTTCTAAATTTACGCAAAGGGAAGCAGCCTTCAGCAAGTTTGGCAATCACTCCTGAAATTTTAGTCTTTAATAGAGATTTTGAGTCTGAACCAGTATTCAGGTCGTCAACATAGAAGTCATGTCTTATAGTATTGGCAACAGCTTCATCACTACACTCCTCTGCAAGTTGGACAAGACACCTAGTACTTAGATAGGGAGCTGAAGCTGTCCCATAAGTGACAGTATTGAGTTGCAAGATTTTGAGTGGTTGACTTTCGTCTTCCCTCCAAAGAATGAGCTGTAAATGACGCTGTGATTCATTCACCATAACCTGCCTATACATTTTTTCAATGTCACCTGTCACCACATAGGTATAATGACGGAACCTGAGCAGAATTGCCATTAAATCGTCCTGAACTACTGGTCCAACAAAATGGATATCATTTAATGACTTATTAGTAGAAGTTTTACAAGAGGCATCAAAGACTACTCTTAAGCGAGTGGTTTCACTGCTATCGCGAATTACTGCATGGTGAGGAATGTAATATCCAAAGCTAGGACGGCTTACTTCAGATAAATGCCCTAATCTTTGATATTCGTTAATAAAATCAGCATATTCATTTTTAATTTTAGATTTATTTAGTTTCTTTTCTAACTTAAGGAAGCGCCTTTTAGCAATAAGATAAGAATCCCCTAAAGCCTTACTGGGGACTTCACGCAATGGAAGTTTTACACAAAATCTCCCATCACTCAGGCGGACAGTGTTTTCATTAAAATGGTTTTCACAATATCGTTCCTCATTGGAATACTTAATATTTTCATTTGGCAGAGCAGGAATATCTTCAACTTCCCAGAATCTAGCCAGAGAGTCCCTAATTTCCTGAGAAAAGTTCGAATTAGTAGTAGTAGTAGTAGGGCTCCCACCGGCAGGGCCTGACATGAGCCAACCCAGTTTAGATTTTGTTAGTGTAGGTTTATTTTTCCCTAACTTAATTTGCTTAGAATCCACAATTTCCCAATAAACATCAGCTCCTAGCAGCAAGTCAATTTCAGAGGGCATATAGTAGGTAGGATCTGCTAGTTCTATAGATTTGGGAAGATTCCATTCAGAAGTGTTAACCCTTGAGCTGGGCAACATGCCAGTAATATCAGGCACTAAAAGACATGAAACATTCGCATGGAATAGGTTAATCCGCGATTTAAGTTTTATGTTACACCTTTTAGTAGTATTAGTTAACTTATTATTTATACCAGCAATTGAAATATTAGTGTTAGAACAGGGTAAATTCAGTTTTCTTTGCATTCTTTCAGTTATAAATGAAGACTGGCTTCCATTATCTAGTAATGCTCTCACAATGTGTGTTTCAGAAGATCGGCTATCAATTAATTCGACTTGAGCAGTGCATAAAAGGATCTGCCTAGGCATTGCCACAGAGAGTGACACAGGATTAAACATGGCAATAGTAGATGTCTGAGAGGAACTTGCTTCTTGAGGAACTGATGTGGCAGAAGAAGTATTAACAGGTGCAGAGTTTGTCTTATCTTTATTGGACTGTGCTTTATGTAGCAGTAAATTGTGTCTTTTGTTGCAGATTTTACAGAAATTATGTTTGCAGTGAGCAGAGTAATGACCAGGACGCAAACAGTTGTGACAGAGCTTATGCTTATTAACTTCCATAAATCGAGCATCCAATGACATGTCGTTAAATTTATCACACTTATATAGTAAATGATCTTGTGAACATACAACACAGCCCTTTTTATTAGTATTCGAAGAGGAAACAAATGATTTAGTTTGTTTATTTTCTTTAGAGTGAGTATTTTTGTTAGTTTTAGTAGCAACATCATTATTGCTATACTGTAAGGTTTCTAAAACGTCAGCACGATTTCTCAAGAAACTATAGAACTCTTCGATTGTTGGCGAAGCAGAAATAGTACTCCTGTGTT
Source organism: Luperina nickerlii (assembly GCA_963855955.1). NCBI lineage: Eukaryota > Metazoa > Arthropoda > Insecta > Lepidoptera > Noctuidae > Luperina > Luperina nickerlii. The sequence continues at coordinate 6,002,783 of OY979671.1, forward strand.
CCTCCCATATGCGACCTGTGGCGCCATCTAGTTTGGACACCATAATATATACGAGTAGAGTATCCCAGCGGGATTCAGAATCATTTAAAGAAGATAGGGCTCGAATATTTTTAGAATAGTAATCTATCATATTACGAAGTGACTTGTAATTTTCTTTAGATATTGTGTCAAAATTCAAGATAGCTTTTAAATGATTATTAGTAAGTATCCGCTTGTTGTCAAAACGCTCAGTAAGCAAATTCCAAGCTAATCTATAATTGGCAGCAGTAAACTCAATTGACTTGATTATATCAGATGCTCCTTCCTTCAATGAAGAGCGGAGGTAATGAAACTTGTTAATTTCTGGAATAGTATCATTGTTATTGATTAAAGAATCGAAAGTATCTCGAAATTCCATCCAATTTAAATAGTTTCCATTAAAAGAAGGCAGCTGAATCGTAGGCAACTTAATGTTATAGTTACGACTATCTTGATTGATATTTTGACAGGTAGATATTGAATTACAGTTGTTACATTCAGGTATTATATCACTAGGGGCAAAACTTTCAATCAACAGTTTAGCATTAGCTATGTTAGAGCAAAAATCACTTTCAATTGTGTCATTTTCTTCCAACTGATCAGGATCTAAACCCTCAATTTTAGTTTTTAAATCATCAAACTGTACCAACAATTCTTTGAATCTTGATAGCTTTATTTCAGTTTCAACGAGTATTTGTTTAGGAATGCTGTCAGCATAGTTTAGTAAGTTTTATAGTATTTAAATATTTAGAAAATATAGTTACTCTAGCCTTTATCGTACCACGTTGTTGAATAAGAGATTTCAATTCAGCCGACATAGTGAACACTTATGAGAAATGAACAGACCGTCAAGAAATTAGCTATGCTAGTATTGAATACCGCATGTAAAAGTAAGAAAATAAAGCCAAACCGTATATGTCGCACAATGGGTACGACAATAGCTCGTGCAGTCAGCGACTCACACACAAGCAAAGCAGGTTACACAGTGCAGATGCAAGCAGCAGTAGTAGTTAAGTATAGCAGCGCATTCCAACGGGACCCAAGAAGCAGGCAGCACAGCGTCTGGAAAATGCCAGGGTGGTCCCGTAAGCAAAAGTAAGAAAAGATAGTTGCTAGTAAGGCAGGTGAGTAGGTTTGTCATTTAATAAGTACCTCCTTACTAAGCAAATAATTGTCATTTGATCTAACTCCGAAAATTATCAGTACTTCTAGACAGAGAAAGAAAAGGTAGTTGTTAGTTATTTGATCTGACTCCAAAAGTAACTCGAGTCGAGACAGTAGGTAGTTGCTAGTAAGGCAGGTATGCTTGTCATTTATTCAGTAGGTACCTCCTTACTAAGTAAGCAATATCGGTGACTCGAGATAGTAGGTATGGTATTATGTCTGGTGCACAGAAATCGGCTGATTATGAATGTGAAATGTCGGACCTAGTAGGCATACTAAAATTGGGCGTACTTCCCTGTGAATAGACCACATCACTCACTACAGCACAGGATTGCAGGGTTAGGTGGGATCGTCGTCAGTCATCAGCACGCACACGCAGTCATCTCGGTCAGTAGTAGGTCGTCGTCGGGCTCAGCTCGTTTCATGGCACCACGCGGTCGCATCTTCAATAGTTTATTTTTTCAATTCTTCAATAATTATTGATCACGTCGAGGTCTCCAAATGTTAGGGTGATCAATTTCAATAAAAAGATTTAGACTCGGTTTCATTGGTTTACTTTCTTGACCTGAATTACAGAATAAAAGAATTAAAAATAGTTTATAAAGAAAATTAGATTTGCGCGACATGCGCGTCTCATTGTGTCGTGAGCGGAAGAGAAAGGGAAGAAGATGGCCGCCCAGTGTTGCCATGTCCAAAATCTGGTCGAGGGTGATACCCCTCAAAAAATACGGTAGATTCTGTGAAATTACGGTGAAAGGACTAGGAAAAATACGGTATAAAGTACGGTGCAATTACGATAAAGAAAACAATGGTTTTCGAGCTCAAATTATGATTTAATAAAAAAAAGTTAGTCAAAACATTGAAGTACAATAATAATATCAACCAGAATTAGTCTGAATCTGACACTATAACCTCATTCTCATTTTTGTAGATATTCTGATTCAATTTTTTAATAATTTCTTCATAAGGTTTAAAATGAAGAAAGTTTTAGCCGTGCCTTTTGTTAGCCTGTTGTGTTAATAGATTTCCTTTTATCGACCTTGTTATTAATTTGTTTCTTTTTTTAGTTTTAATATCATTTACTTTCCTAAAAATTCGCTCACATTCTGCATTAGAATGCGGCAACGATAAAATCGCAAGCATGAATGAAGGTAATCTCTCAAAAACCTTTCTGCCTTCATTATTTATTTGGGAAACTTGCTGCCAAAATTTGTCAGGTGAATGCTGACTTGCATCTAAATCATTTGGCAAGTGAAGAAGTAGCCTGCGCCATTGGTCATTGAGTTCTTGCTGTTCAGTTAACGTCTTAGGGGTCAATCTAGGGTCAATATTATTATAATTTTAACACATATGCAGATACGGTAGATTTTGTCACCGTTGTTATGCTTTAACGGTAGGTGGTAAATTTTTGCTGAGTACGGTGCACATACCGTAATTACGGTGCACATGGTAACATTGTGGCCGCCGCCGGCGCAGGCTGCCCATCGCGTTCCGTCCGTGACGCAGCGACGACCTCTCGCATTAGCGCGTTCCAGCTCCGGTGCGAACAGGCTGTAATATATTATTTTGTAACTCCCAACCCCACTGTTCTGGATCAATTTCTCTTCCTAACCAGGTTTGTATTTGATAATACACTCGATAAATATGCTGTTGAGCTGCTGAAGAAGTAGGTGGTAATAATGGAAATTTCACAGCTGTGCTTAGTCTTGTTAGTTTAGCAAAGCTAAAGTATCTGTAATTATCTATCGAATGTTCTGATTTTGGAGCACCATACATTGCTAGTAGAAAATGTATTCCAGCATTAACAATGTCCTCTCGAGAGCAATTTTCTTGTTGGAATATTTCTGCAGAATTGTTTAGACCACGCCTAACTTCTACCACATCACCATCATCAATAATTCATTGCAAATAAAACATGTATCACTCATTATGAAAACTGTTCAAGAGCATGGAACTACTAAAATAACGTCTTTAATACTCAAGAAATATTTTTCAACTGAGCTAAACACAGTCCGACAGACAGTAGCAAGTAGTATAAAAGGAAGGGTCTCGGAACAATAAAATACAGAACATCTGCCAGGGGAGGTCGTTTGTATACTATACAAGCTTCTGCCCGTGTTAGCGGAATAAAGTATAATCTATCTTTATGTATATATATATATTACCCCAATAGTTATTTAATATGTGTAATACCTATGAATATGGTATTTAGGGAAAGGATTCTATAAATAAAGCACAGAAAGACAAGACCAAACATTTATTCAATTAAGGCTTGTCAGTAAATAATCAGAAAGCTAGTCGTCCGTTCCAAATCTAGGTCCTCGTGGAGAAGAAGGACAAGAAACTCCACGGAAACAGTATTAAAGTATTCTATCAACAATTCCTTATATTGCCACACATTTCTAATATAAGCAATACTAGCCATATTATAACATATACAGAACACCATAGTTATCAGCAATAATCTATATAATAATATCAATTAACTTACGTGACATCTGGTCTATCTATTCCACATAATAACGTCACTAGTACTAATAGAGGCCGGAGCTCCGTTATGGTCAACGTCTCGAACAAGAATCATCCCTGCCACTCGGAGCTCCCCCTTTTATAGTCGTGAATAAATAACCGACATTTCCATCTACCGTCATTTAAAATATCAACGATATTGAAGGTGGATATCCGTTTGGGAATACTTATGATAATAATAACAATATCTATAAGTAGTATAATCTATCACGGCCATACTGACAAGTACTTCGCTCTCGAAGTACATTAGGTACCCTTTTTCTAGAATTGTAATTCACTTTTGTTTTGCCAATTGCCTAGACATGTCAAGTCCCCTCCACCCGCTGCTAGTGGGATAGACTTACACCAAGCAAATGACCGACCAGCGGAAACAAACACAATATCCAGTCAAATTAGGTACCTACGTACTTCTACATTGAAACCAAGCTTCGTAATTGTGACAGCTATTAGCCAACAAATAAATTGCTCATCGGTATAATTTACAGTTACCAATATAAAATTGGGATAGCAATGATTTGGTAAACCATTCATATGTATATAACAGCTTTTGAATCTAAGCAATAACCAGCGAAAATGGAAATAATTCAATTATCTCATCGCTCGGTCAATCTGACAATATTATTGAAAACTATAAATACTATTTTGATATGTGCTATCAAGTAATTAATCACAACCTTTGTATGTTATTACATAACAGAGTATTTTTCAACACGTAACCTATCAATTTAATCATCGTATCTAATGGCATTTCGTTTTGATCTAAAAGAGCCTCTAAGGGACTTACCGACTCCAGCTACTTTTATTGCCAGGAAAGCTTCTCGAAGTTCTTACAGCAGGTTAACCCTTATTTCGAATTTGTCCGGTAGGATGGACAAGTACTTTTGATAAATCTGTTACTGTATCAGTATAGTTTAAATATAATTTATTTATACTAAAAGGTAGAAAATATAATAAAGATACGCGAAAAAAATATTTTTGTGATTTGGCAACTTGTCATCCGTCACTAATCGAGCAAGATGGCGTCGAGACGGAAGTCTTCAACGTTACTCAAGGTATTTATTCATTTTTTTATTAGTATTTATTCTTTTATTTGAAATATTTTACGTGATATTTGTTTTCATGTTCATAACGCTTATATTTACTAACAAAACATTAGAGATCTTGCACTTTATTTACTAAAAATATAACGATTAAGTAGTTGTCCGCCACACCGGACTGCATCTAAACTAGTGCAATACACAATAAATGTGACTTGTCCGTGGTAGCGGACTTCGTCGATAATATAGGGTAGTTAAGTGATAGGTATTTACATTTCTTACAGTGCAAAATATTTAATTGTCTCTACTAATAATAACCTTTTGTTATGAATATAAAATTACATAATGTATGTACCTACCCAAAAATTACTTGTGCATTTTTTTAACTTTGGTGGTGGTGGGCTTAGCCTTTCTTATGCGTTGGTTTTGTTTTTTTTTATTTGGGATATGCTTAGTTTGTTTTCTTTTGCTATTTGACAGTGTCACCTGCATGAACGCTCTAGAAGAATATTAGCACTTGTACCTAGAGAGCGTGCACCATCAGAAACCAGTAACAAAACAAATTCAGAAAACGAACTTGAACAGCATGATTCTAACAGCTCATCGCCTGCACCATCGCTTGCTTCTTCCTTAGAGCGCATGAATCTTTTAGATTGTTGTCCTGAACCACTGCTTCAAGATGAGTCTGAAATAGACGGAGATAATGATTTTTCTTCTGTTCCTCTGACGCCTATTTTACAAGAAGTTTTACCAGATCCAACACAAGAACCCAACTTTTTAAACTTAGGGTAAGTTTAAAAAGTTGGGTCTCTAGCATCTTTACCGTCTTTAGATACCCCATCGCCGGTCACTAGAAAACGAAGAAAAACCGCTACTTTTGTTGCGCGAAAGAAACCAAAAAAATTACAAAGGTTATCGCTTGACTTTAAATGGAAAAAAGGTACATTTTTACATAAAGCTGAAATAGAAGATCCATTTGTGTCGGAAGATGCAACCGAAGTTTTATCACCTTTACAATATTTCTTTTTGTTCCTTTCACCTGATATATTGACAGATATTGTCAATGAAACAAACGCTTATTCTGTTCAAAAAACTGGCCGATCTATTCTCCTGACAGAGAATGAATTACGTGATTTTCTGGCCATACACATTCTGATGGGTATTTTACCTATGAACTTGTACTTAGACTACTGGAGCACGAAATTCAGATATGATAAAATAGCAAAAATTATGCCTTTGAAAAGATACGAACAAATCCGACGATTTATACACTTTGTGGATAACAATTTTGAAAATTCTGACAGATATTATAAAATAAGACCTGTCATTGAGAAGATACGTTGGAATTGTCTTGCTCAAGAAGATGAAAATAAGTTCAGCATCGACGAAATGATGATCGCGTACAAGGGGACTAAAGCCGGTAAAAGAAGGCAGTATATGAAAGACAAACCTACAAAATGGGGATTTAAAAACTATGTTCGAGCAGGTACATCTGGTATGATTTACGATTTTGTACTGTATGGCGGAGATGACACTTTTAGGAATCATATGTTCACTGAAGAAGAACAATCGTTGGGTTTCGGAGCTCAAGTTGTTATTGCTCTATGTCAAACCATACGAAATAAGCCATCTATGATATATTTTGATAATTTCTTTACTTCACCTGAGTTAATATATGTTTTACGAGAAAATTATGGCTTATTCTCTTTAGGGACTATTAGAAACAACCGACTGAGAGGAGCAGAAGTGAAGTTGATGTCTGAAAAGGTTCTCAAGAAGAAGAAAAGGGGAAGTTATAGTCAGTGCGTATGTAACAAAAATAAATTAGCTGTCGTAAGATGGAACGACAACAAGTGTGCCACTCTAATAAGTTCGTACACAGATGCTAACCCAATGCATAAAGTAAAAAGATATTGCAAAGACGCTAAGCAAAAAGTAGAGGTTGACTATCCCAATATCGTCAGGGATTACAATAAAAATATGGGCGGTGTTGACCTAGCTGACATGTTGATATCATTGTACAAGACACCGTTTAGAACTAGGCGCTGGTATATAGCCATATTTTCGCAAATGATTGACATATGTATAAACAACGCCTGGATTCAATATAAAAAACATAGAGCACGTAGTACTACTGCTGATGTCAAGTTTATGAGACTCAAAGACTTCCGCTACGATATCTACTACGGTTTATTGAACAATAACAGAGCTGCTACCTACCAACAGACTGAAAATATTAGTGTCCGCCATGTGTGCAAGCCTAGACCACCTGATGATACTCGATTTGACAATGTAGGGCACTTTCCATCTACGAAGGAGGAAGGTCGCTGTATGCATTGTAATAAGAAAACAACGGTTTATTGTTTAAAATGTAATACTCGCCTATGCTTTGTCACTGGAAAAGCTCCACGTAACTGTTTTTTGAATTTTCATGTAAAAGAATAAGCATTGTACTATTAATATTATACTTTTAATTTGTTCTTCTGGTTTCATTTTCATAATTTTATTTATACCCTAAAGTGGCAAAATCCGCTACGGCGGACTTGTCAATTTACTTGTAAATCTCCGTATGTTCGACGGAGTCCGCTGTGCCGGACCCCCTTTTTCACAGAAATGGGAAGTGGTATATTTTTTTTATTATTTTTGCGAGAGTCTAACATGTCACAGAAACCCAATTTTTATCATAAATTTGTAAAATTAGCGTTTTAAGAACTCCGTCGAAATAAGGGTTAAGGTTCCGTAGTTTCAAAGCTCATACAGTAATTAGCAGCTCCTCACCTCCGATTTCAGAGGCGGCAGAGCGATATTATTATACCTCTATATTATCATTATGGTGAGGGTGGATTGCGACCCGTCAACCAATCGGCTTCCAGAAGATCGTCAAAAGCTCCAATATCGATCATGAAAGTAGCAAAGAAAAAATGTATTAGTAAACTATTTTAAAAGGCTAGAGAACAATCCCACTTCTGATGTTAGCGGAATAAAGTATAATCTATCTTTATGTATATATATATATTACCCCAATAGTTATTTAATATGTGTAATACCTATGAATATGGTATTTAGGGAAAGGATTCTATAAATAAAGCACAGAAAGACAAGACCAAACATTTATTCAATTAAGGCTTGTCAGTAAATAATCAGAAAGCTAGTCGTCCGTTCCAAATCTAGGTCCTCGTGGAGAAGAAGGACAAGAAACTCCACGGAAACAGTATTAAAGTATTCTATCAACAATTCCTTATATTGCCACACATTTCTAATATAAGCAATACTAGCCATATTATAACATATACAGAACACCATAGTTATCAGCAATAATCTATATAATAATAACAATTAACTTACGTGACATCTGGTCTATCTATTCCACATAATAACGTCACTAGTACTAATAGAGGCCGGAGCTCCGTTATGGTCAACGTCTCGAACAAGAATCATCCCTGCCACTCGGAGCTCCCCCTTTTATAGTCGTGAATAAATAACCGACATTTCCATCTACCGTCATTTAAAATATCAACGATATTGAAGGTGGATATCCGTTTGGGAATACTTATGATAATAATAACAATATCTATAAGTAGTATAATCTATCACCCGCGACTTCGTCCGCGTGAAATATCTTGTTACTCCGACCCACCCCGTCGCATCGCATTGCCTGCCCTGCGCTATTACTTCGTTTTTGCTTAGCGTTCTTTCTGACTTTTTTTCTTTTTGCTCGGCTCCTAAAGGTCATAGCGTGATGTTAAATAGCCTATAGCCTTCCTTAAGAATTGGGCTATCAAATGCAAAAAGAATTTTTCAAATCCGACTGGCAGTTCCAGAGATTAGCGCGTTCAACCAAACAAACTCTTCAGCTTTATAATATTAGTAACTTCAACTTTATAATATTAGTATAGAAGTACAGATAGTAGATTTTACCTAAGTTCCAAACCTCTATAATGTAACTATACTTTTCACAAAACGCCCAAATATCAGATAGAAGTTTTTAAGACACTTAAAAACATAAATAAAAACAATAGAGTCTACGCCTTGGTATACGGTACACATACTGTATGTAAGTGTATTCTAATCGCTTTCTCAGCGCTCTACTTCAAAAACGGTGAATTTTACAGAAAATTGCAAGAGACATTTTTTGTAGATAATTTCACGACAAAAAATTTTTATAATGACCTGTATTGACCTCCGAGCAATAGGTTTTTTGGACTCTTTACCGGTCATGGAGTCACATTACTGCAGAGCAACAACTGAAAAAAATACCTGTTACCTGAATAGACATCAAAAAAAAGTGTTTATGATTTTTACGAAAAAAATTGGTGTGAACAACATAACGTAAAACCTCTTTCTATTACTATCTTCAATGAGGCATTTGATACGAGAAACTTAGGACTTTACTTCCCTAAAAAAGACCAATGCGAGAGGTATGCTCTGTTCAAAGTTGGAAAATTAACTGAAGTAGATTACATAGAGCATCAAACCAAAAAAGAAAAAGCGCGAGCAGAAAAGGAAAAAGATAAATCAAAAGAAAATATTGTTTTTGCAGTAGACCTGCAGGCTGTGTTAATGTCTCCTGAATCCAAAATAAGCAGCTTGTATTACCGAACTAAACTTCAAATACATAACTTAACTTTTTACAATTTAAAAATAAGGATGGGTTTTGCTACTTATGGAATGAAAGTGAAGGAGGCTTAAATTCCGAAGAATTTGCTACTATTTGGATGGATTTAATAGAAATCAAAGTTGTATTCCAGGAAGACTCTGCTGAACTGATGACAGTAGTGTTTTACAGTGATGGATGCACTTACCAGAACAGGAATGTTGTCTTGGGTAACGCGTTACTCACTACAGCTATGAATAAAAATATTGTGATAGAGCAAAAATTCCTCGAGGTAGGGCATACGCAAATGGAGGCGGACTCCATGCATTCGACCATAGAGCGGGCTTTAAAAAACAAAGATATTCATGTACCAGCAGAGTATATATCCATCTGTAGATCTGCAAGGAAAAAACCGCGTCCATACGAAGTAAAATATCTAAACTACCAATTCTTTAAAAGGTTCAATGAGGTTCAATTTTATAAAAGCATTCGTCCTGGCCGATCTAAAGGAGATGCTAAGGTTACAGATATTAGGGCTCTCCGCTACACTCCAAATGGAGATATTTATTATAAACTTAGATTCCCAGATGAGTGGAAAATATTGCCACAAAGAAAATCCTTATCGGTGACGCCCGTGCCATTTACTGGTCTAGAAAATTTACACAGTGACAGCCCAAAAATTAGCGCGAGAAAGTTCGAAGATCTTCAATACTTGAAAAACACCTTACCTGAAGATTATCGCTCTTATTACGATAGCTTACCTCATGATTAAAACAGGAAACAAAATGATAATAATGAGAATTAAGGAAAAGAAGAATTCAATTTAGTTTTATTGTTTTGATTATAATTTTATGAAAAGAGGATTTCAGATATTTCTGTTTCTCTATTCCATTTTTTGTTTTGTCAAAGATTTTTGATTAAAAGACTGATCAAATTTAAGTGTTAGCCAATATGTAACTGTGATGATTACTAAGAAATAAATAGACTGATTAACGAAATAATTGAAGTTCTTTTACCTAGCTTTGAAATAATTCGAAAAACCTATGTCCACAAAATAAAACGTTTGCTACCAAAATACCTGCTAAGTCATAAAGACACTTACCACTTAATAATGATAAAATTTTACTATTTTATTAGTTTCTAATAATATAAAATATCAAAAAATACACCAACAGTATTTTTGGTTTCAACCTAAAATTGTAAAATTCAAATTTATTAAGTTTTATTTTGCTCCTGGAAATTTGGGTTAAAGTGAGTTAGCAGGTTTACACTCTTAGCCGACGATATGTCATACTAAATTATAGCCTGTAATGTATCTCAAACTCTTCACCTACAGTCAAGTTATACTGTAATAAATCTAGTTTAAAGATAATAACAAGGAAAGCAGTGTTTTCTATAGAAAGTTATTTCTCTTCAGTTTAACTTTCCAATCTAATTCTAATTAACTTAGGTACTTAATCTAAATGTAATACTTAGCTATTTCTCAGCAAATTACTTTTTACTTTTTCTCTCAACTACCTCCTACTTATCCACATAATTTCACACATTCCAGGTGAGTGACAATAAATTCAAAATGATGACCCGCAGAGCTACAATCAAGGAGATGGAAGCAAAACTATAAGCTACATTAAAGGAGCTTGAAGCTTCTGAAGCTGAACGCAAACAACTGCTCCAAGAAAGGGAAGACAGCGAAGTGGAAGTGGAGAACATTAACGCAAAGAACACTTTCCTCAAAAATGAGCTGGCTGAGCTACACATACAACACATGGACTTAGCTGACCAGCATAGTCAACTACAATATCAAGTGTCAACGTTTCAAGAGTGTAGTGACACCCACGAACTGGCTGTGAACCATATTTCAGAATTAAACAGCAATTAAGTGATGCCCATAAGGCCCCCATCTCTCTCAGAGTCTGTCAAGGGGGCCTAGACAAAATCCAAGATCTTTCCGTGCACGCGTTTTCCGCTCACGCTAAGCACTTCACGTTAGCGCGTTGAAAATGGTAGACAAGTTACACATGAAACGCAGAACGCCCATTCCGCAGCGTTACCCGAAAGTGTCACAGTGACACTATTGCGTATCACATTCTCCCCTGTCATTGTCAATCGCAATCGCGCGATAACAATATTATTCAAAAGTGTTGTGTGTGTTGAAAGTAAAAGAGTGTTTTATTACAAAGAAAGTAAGTGAACGGCTATAAATAATAATTCTAGTTAATGTAAGAATTGTGATCTAGTTAGTATCTTACAAAAAATTGTCAAGGCGCTGTACTTAGTCAAAATAGGCTTCATATAACAATATTTTAGCCAAATATATACATTTTATTACAGCAAAAAAAAATAATCTTGATCATATTTATGAGTGGACCATTGTGTTCAAAACACGTTTTCGGTAAATTTTCTCGATAGAAAAAAATCATAACATAAACATTAACATTGAAATCGTTGCAATTGTAACTGTATTATTTATAAACAAATCTTGATAAAATTAATAACAGTGATGTAATATACCTATAATAATAAAGGGAACTGTTGTTTTTATTTATCGATTGAAATAAAATATTTGTAAGGATTAATGTATTTAATGATAAATAACTCGAACGAGTCGAACGAACCGTCGCGCCATTGCGGCGTCTTCTCGCTTCTCTTTCATTTCTACGCGGAGCGACAGTGACCCATAGAGTATATGTATACAGAAATACAGATATTACATTACGAAAATCAGAAGGTGTCTCCTTGGCTCGAGCCAACGCGATGAATAAAACAGAAGTAATGGAATATTCCCAACTTCTTGAAAGCGTATCTATGGATGGCAATAAAATATTACCACCGAATCGCGTATTTAACATGAATGAGTCAGGTCTGAGTCGTCCAGGACATGTGCTCGCTCAAAAAGGTGCTAAGGCGGTTTCCACAAATACTTCCACTGAAAAAGGGAAGACGATAACCATTATAGCTTACTGCAATACTGAAGGCGCCTTTCTACCATCTGCTTGTATTATGAAGACAAAAATATAAAACCTGAGTTTGAAGATGGGATGCCTCCAGGATCAAAACTGTTCATGTCTTAAAAATCAGCATATATAACTTCAGAGACATTCTTAAAGTGGTTAAAAACACACTTTGTTCCAAGAAAACCAGAGGGGAAAGTTGTTCTGCTGCGAGATGGCCATTCCACTCATTGCAATTCCGTGGAAATGTTGGAATATGCAAATCAGAACGACATTATTATGATATCGATGCCGAGTAGGGCTTGCATTCGAATATTCTAATTATTCAAATAATCAACTTTTTCAAATATCCGAATAGAAATTTTACGATATTCGAATATTCGACAGATTCCTAGAAAACAAAACTCAACAATCTGATGTGCAAACAAAATTCAACGTTCATGCACGCCGTCCAAACAAACGTTACCTTGTTTCGTTCGACGCGCGGGCGTTACGAGTGTTACGACAGGGTTCGGCAACGATGGCTGCTCCCCAACTTGGGGGGGCCCCGCGCGCGATGCCGGCAGCTCTACGCCGGCATCTTGAGGAGTATGGCCCTTTACGGGGCCCCTATCTGGGAGGACTCCCTCCGCAGGAGGGAGAACGCCGCCGCATTGCGGGCCCCCCAAAGGGCCATAGCCCAGCGGGTGGCGAGGGCCTACCGCACGGTCGGCTTCTCGGCGGCATGCGCTCTGGCCGGCACCCCGCCTTGGGAACTCGAGGCGTGGGTGCTCGCCAGAGTGTATGAATGGACGGCGGGGCGGAGGGCGAGAGGAGAACGCCCCGCCCCCGAAGAGCGGGAGGCCGTCCGGCGGGAGGCGAAGGACGCCATTGTCGTCCACTGGACGCGGGACCTCGCCGCCGCAGCCTTCGGCCGCCGTACCCTAGACGCGATTGGGCCGGTCCTGCGAGACTGGCTCGAGCGGTCGCACGGGTTCGTCTCCTTCCGTCTGGTGCAGGTGCTGTCCGGGCACGGTTGCTTTGGATCGTACCTGCACCGTATCGGGCGGGAGGAGACGCCGTCGTGTCACGGCTGTGGCGCGGCGGAGGACACGGCGCAGCACACTCTTGAGGTGTGCCCGTCATGGTCCGGGCCGCGCCGCAGTCTCACCGCGGCGATCGGAACGGACCTCTCGCTCCCCGGCTTGGTCAACGCCATGCTAGGGGACGAGGGGTCCTGGGCGGCAGTCGCCTCCTTCTGCGAACACGTCATGTCCCAGAAGGAGGCGGCGGAGCGCGCGCGGGAGGAAGACCCTCTCGCGCCGCCGCTCCGAAGGCGGAGGAGGGGTCGAAGACGACGTCAGTATGACAGTCACCTCCGACTCCTCCCAGGTGGAAGCCAGCAGGCGACGGGTGCGGGGGCACCCTCGCCTGTATTGCACAGGCTTCCACCAGTGCCGGACGGGAATGGCCAGGTGTTCCCGGCCATTCCCGTAGCCCCCCAGCCGGGGGGACATGCGGGGCCCGCCAGTTAGGCGGGCATGCGCCGGGGGGGGTTGTGGACGCAAAGGCTGAGCCGGATTCCCATGACCCCTCCATCAAGGCGACGAGGGAACACCGCTGAGTTTTAGTGGGTATACTGCCACCTTGGCAGGGAGTCCCACATACTCCGTATCGTCCCCCGACGATCGGAGATGCGTAATGTCATTTCTCAGCGACAAAAAAAAAAAAAAAAAAAAAGGGTTCGGCAACGATCGGGAAGTGTCGGTAACATTCGGAAGATGCGGCCGGCGCGCGGTCCGGCGGGTGGGGGTGGTTCGCCTTTGTGCATTGTGCATTTGTCCACCATTTGCACGCGTGTTTGTTTGTTATTATTTTATGTTAGACGTTTTTGTGCCCGTTGTTCTATTTAATGTATAGTTGTATACCCAACGACACTGCAGTGAATCAGTTACGTGCTTTAATGTAAGTAGCTCTTATAATTGCATTTCTGACTTGTGATAATGATTTTATTATAATAGGCATGACGAAATGATTTTGAAATCTTCTTCCGTAATTTAGGTACACATTTACTATTTACGAAAAAACCTTTATTTCGGTTATAAACTAAAGTTTAACGAGGTTTATAGCCATTTTTCAAACATTGTTTCAATGGTGTGCGAAAACAGCTCGCAGTGTCATGGTGTCGGGTTTGACTTCACGCCTAGGTAAATGTCAAATATGTCTACGTGCAGTCAGAGGAAAGAACACACTGAAGTTTACAATGTTTACATAGGCGTGACGTCATGCGCTGTGATTGTTGTTTCAGTCAATCAAAATGGCCGATTGCAGTATTTTAATCTTTTATTTTAATGAAAATCCGAATAATCTAAAATTTTTAAATAAAACTAAATCAGTGTTTTAAATCCTTTTAACATGTGTTTTCCCCTAAAATCATTAAATCTTTGATTATTTGATACTGTCGTCACGCCTATACTAATTCTAACCTCAAAAATGCAGCTTTTTTACTAGTTTACTTAGCTAAAGCTTTTATTTTGTGAACTCGTTTACTTCACATTTGTGTTTTTTTAAGATTTTTTAAAACACTATGCAGTGTGTGTTGACAGTTAATTTTTCGACATTTCAGGTATTAGATTAAACATTTAAACATGGAGCAACTGCAAAACAAATTTGAATTTAAAGAGTACACCAAAGGTACACGAGATAAGTCGTCAGTATGGAACTTTTTTTTGAGAACGTCAGATTGAGTTCATGCGCAATGTAAATAGTGCAAGAAAGTGATTAAATGCCGAAACACATCTACATGTCTGCATAACCATATGAAACTCACTCTGTTGAGAGTACTAGGGTTACTATTGGTGAACTTTCGGCGCCAGGGACATCGGGCACACACACGAATCTACAGGAAAATGAGCCAAAGAAGAAGAAAGTTAAATTGATTGACGACTTCTTAAAAAAATCTGATAATGTGGAAAATATAGTTGCAAAAATGACTGCTTGTGATGATCTTCCATTTAGTTTATTCTGTACATCTGATTCCTTGCGAAATCTTTTTAAAAATAGTGGCTATGAAGACTTACCGAAGTCACCAAATACAATTAAAAAGATCGTGGTAGAAAAGAGTGAGCAATTAAAAGGCGAACTTAAGGAAACTTTGCAGAAATTGAAAGCCAAAGGACAGAAGTTTTCCGTCTCTTTAGACGAATGGACTTCAGCCCGTAACCGAAGGTACATGAACGTCAACGTTCATTGTCCAAACTTTGCAGGCAAGAGCTTCAGAAATCTGGGACTAGCAAGAATAACTGGCCGGGGAACAGCAGAACGTTGTGCCAATATTTTGAACTAGCATCCTATAATATTTCTCTAGAAGTGGACATAGCATGTGTGGTGACTGACGGAGCAAGTGTGATTTGTGCTATGGGTCGACAATTGCCTTCGTACCATCAATTATGTTTTGCACACGGCATCCAATGTGCAGTGTTAGATGTAATTTACAAAAATACACAAAATGCCCCAGAAGAAAAATGGGAAGAATCTACAGAAGACACAGGGGCGACAGGACAGGATGATGACTCTGATAGTGATGAAGAAGAAGGTGGATTTGTAGTTGGGACTGGAAGACAACTAAATAGGAATCAATATGTATACGGGGATGTAAATCTAAAAAATGTTATAGATAAAGTGAGAAAAATTGTTAAATTTTGAAGGAAATCACCCACCAAGATTGAGTGTTTCTGTAACTACCTTCCAGAAGAACAGAAAAAAATGGGTTTGATCCTAGACTGTAAAACCAGGTGGAGTAGCTTGGCTGATATGATCACAAGGTTTTTGGTACTAAAAGAGCCTATCATGAAGACTCTTATTGATTTAAAGAACGAAATCACATTTAGTTCCGCTGAGATAGCTTTACTCCAAGAATTGTCCACTTCGCTCAATATTGTAAAGGTAACAGTAGAGGCGTTGTGCCAAGAAAATGCAAATATGCTTACTGCAGAGACAGCTCTACAATTCATGGTTGCGAAACTTCAAGCGACAAACAGTTTTACAAGTGATCAGCTACTCCAGGCTCTGAAGAAAAGAATAACTGAGAGACGCCTACTAGATCTAGTGTGTACGTTAAAATATCTACACAATCCCAGAACATATTACGCAGAGACACCTTCGAATATTTTTCCATCTCCAGGAAACGACACGATTGCTAAAGTTATAACTGAGATTAACGACAGATACTTTAGTCAAATACAAAAAATTTTAAGGTCAGTGTGTAGGTAAAATAAAAAAAAATCTTTAAAGCTACATGTGTTTTATTTTTATATAATTTTTTATAAATTTCTTACCCTTTCTAAATTCTCGATTATTACATTTTAATGTAGAAAAAATCCTGAATCTAATAAAAAGTTTTATTAAATATTGTTTTGGGAAACAAGGGCAGGGAGAATCAAAATGTATGTCATTTAAAATTTCATAAAGAGTACTACCGTTGTTCATAAAGAGTACTAGTGTTGCCGTTTTAGCGCATTTGGCGCTAGATCTAGTGTAATTCTAGGGTCTATAGCGCTTTTTTTTTTCATAACTAAGCGCTAAAAAATATTTAGTGGAATCTGGCGGAAAATTTAACATTAGTTGGCAACCCAGTATGTGAAATTGTCGGTGCTAAAACTAGCACTATTTCCATAATTATACTGAAATGTAACATACAGCAACTAGCACTTAATCTAGCACTAAATAGCGATTATGCGGCGATGAATTTTCAATACTGCAAAACAAAACGCAGCCACATGGGAAGTAACAAAACGCTTTAACTCTATACTTTGCTACACTTTTGTAGGGGATTTCCCGTGATTTAGCGACGACGCGATGGCTCTCTTTCCGGAACAGACTCTTGCTGTCTCGCAGTCGCTTTGCATTATATTATTCGTCTAAGCTTTACTAACTGAGAAGAACTAAATTTCTTGCTTTGAAGTTTCGTGTTAGCTTCGGTTAGTCGTGTTGTTTCTTGTTTCGTTTCGTGAAACATTTTAATGGAGGTGCCACTGAGGAAGAAGGCTTACAGCCAGTAATATAGATCTGAGTGGGAGCAAATGGAAGAATTTAAAAACTGGCTAAGACCCGTAAGTACTGATGTAAATAAAGCCTTTTGTTCACTGTGTCATGTAGAAATGTTTGCTAAAATTGCCGATTTGCGTAGGCATGCAGCATCCAAAAAACATAAAAATAAATGTGAAGCTGTATCAAAAAATCAGCAAATATCTTTTGATAATGTACCAAAGGAAAAATTCAGTAGATCCCGAAAGGCAGAAGCAAAACTGGCATTATTTGTTACGGAACACAGTTCCATTTCTACAATTGATCATTTGACAGATCTATGTAAAGATATCTTTGCTGATTCAAAAGCTGTAACGGATCTAAGAATGCACAGAACCAAATGCACTCAAGTAATTAATCAAGTACTGGCGCCATATTTTAAAGAAATCCTTTTGAAAGATATCGGCACTCAAAAGTACAGCGTTATTCTTGATGAATCTACCGATGTCAGCGTGATAAAGTTTATGGGGATTATAGTCAGATATTTTAGCCTGACATTAAAAGAAGTTGTATCTGCTTTTCTATCACTAGAGCCTGTGGATAGTTACTTTACTCTTTGGCCTGTGGAGAGAGCTGACGCCAACGGACTTGTGACAAGCTTAGTAAAATGCCTCAATTCCAATAACTTGCCAATAGAAAATTTTGTCGGTATTGGCACCGATAATGCTTCTGTTATGACAGGACGGCACAACAGCGTATATGAAATTCTGCGAACACAATATAATCTGCCAAACTTAATACTGATTAGACGCATTTGTCATTCACTTCAACTGGCGGTTAGCCATGCGTCCGAACAAACAATTCCGAAACATATCGAATTTCTTGTTAGAGAGACTTATAAGTGGTTCGCAGTTTCTACGAAGCGCTAGCAAGAGTATAAATATACAATCTCATCAATTGTGGAGGACAGCCCCTGAAAATCTTAAAGCTGTGTGAGACTCGCTGGTTATCAATAGAACCAGCTGTTTCACGGATTTTAACACAATGGGAAGAGTTAAAACTACATTTTCAAGTCACCAAAGACAAGTGCCATACTTCAGATTTGCTAAGCACTATGTATGCAGATGCAGCTAACCGTTTATATTTGTTATACCTAAAAACTGTTTTGAATGACGTCCAAACAGGAATTAAAATATTT
Organism: Luperina nickerlii; assembly: GCA_963855955.1. Classification (NCBI taxonomy): domain Eukaryota; kingdom Metazoa; phylum Arthropoda; class Insecta; order Lepidoptera; family Noctuidae; genus Luperina; species Luperina nickerlii. The sequence goes on from OY979671.1 coordinate 6,021,278, forward strand.
GAAGGAGAAAACACGGACCCTGTCAAATTACTGACGTCTTTGATGAATTTATTTCGATCTGTGTCTAACAGGATCGTAATACCAAATGCTGCTATTACGGATAAAGACTTTTTAAACATAAACATCAACAACCACCTGAACCCGGTCTATCTTGGCTATCTGTTTGAGAACCACATTCAAAAAGCTAATTTGACACCGCAAAGTGTAGCCACAGTTAGAAAAAGCTGTATTGAATTCACAATTCAGTTGTCGATGCAAATTCAAAATAGACTACCGACTAATTATACTGCTCTAGAAAAAATGACTCAGCTATCAAAAGAAAATACATTGAAACAAATCAAGGATAATTCGATTACTGTTCTAGCTAAAGAATTGGGATTTGACGATGAAAAAATTGATAAAATATTGACACAGTGGCATGGAATTCAATTCGTCAAATGATGACGGTAATGATACAGTGAAGTTTTGGGCTCAAGTTTCCAGATACAAAAATGCGGCTGGGATGAATGCCTTTCAAGAATTAGTGGACTTGGCTATCACCGTGCTGTCGCTTCCACACTCAAATGCCGAAGTAGAGCGAATCTTCAGCGTTATGAACATAGTCAAAAGTAAGCTACGTAACCGGATGTCAGCTGAACAATGAACTCAATTATAATGATACGTCATCAATTGAAAATTCTTGATCAAAGCTGCCACACTTATGATTTAACTGAAAATGTCGTCGACAAAATTACCAAAACTGTGAAAAAAGGAACAGCAGCTGGTGTAGGCTCATCATCGGCATCTGGGGGTGATGATGACCATGAAGACGTAGTGGAATTGTTCAATTTAGTTGATAATGTTAGTTAAATAAACGAAAGTAAGTCTATAAATTATCCCATTTTTTTATTATTTCTATTAAAATTCATAAAGAATCTTAGCGGAATTTAGTGGATTTTAGAAACGGGATTTTCGTAACATATAGCGCAATTTTGCTAAGGGTTTAGTGCATTTTTTTTCTTCATACGGCCTTTGTTTCATATTTTTTTCAAAATTATTAATAAATATAGTCTCGAGTTCTCTTACATAATTATGAAACGCATCTGTTGGCACTTTTAACTTTCCGTAAAAAGACGATGTTTTATTGAATGCTTTAAAATGGATAAACAGTCTATTCGTAGATTCATTTAAATCAGGAATGTTCTGTAATTCAGCAACAAAGCCAGGACAGGTATGCTTGTTGCTACATTTAAAAAGTAAATAACCCGATATGTTAAGGCGTTTTCAGTTGGCAAGTCGAAGCGGTAATCAGTTTCACCACTTAAATTCAAAAGCGAAGGTATATTGCGCCGCGAGCTATCTGCATGTCTCTGTGGCCTCAAACATCCATCGTTTTTCTGCAGCAACTCGCAGATGTCTTCTTCACAGGTAGTTGACCGTGAGTTCTTCAGCATATTGCAAACGAATAATTTTGAGAATGCCCTCATAAATTGTATCGGTGTAGGGTCTCGACCCTGTTGACGGACGGTGCCAAAATTTTTTTCTAGGCAATCTTGATTTAGGCGTCTTGTTGGGGCTGTGACCTCGTCCCGTATTTGAGGGTTTTGTGTGTGGAGATGAATAATACTGCAGGCTCCGAATACTTGTTATATTAACGATTTAAAAGAATACTTTGAAAATGAGTACATGTCGGACACCGCGACGCGACAATATAAAGTGTTCGCGCGTACTGTTCGTCGGCGTCCGCTCTTAATGGTCGTTGCGGTCGTACTGGAGCCCGGCGCAGGCGGCGCACGGTGGACCGAAATCAAGCTTTCATAGACTTAGGGATTCACGAAAATTGATGAGCAATTAAAAAAAAAATAATAAGTAAGTTATAAAATCTAAGTAGGTTATAAAAAGCAAAACCTTATCTAAATAAATACATAATTTCATCCAAATCGTTCGAGCCGTTTCCAAGATACGCGAAATATACACAATTATTGCTCGTATAAGATGAGATATTACTTGTCAACATTGGCGTCTACAAATTCTTCATCCGAGTCAATTTCCAAATTGTCCTCGTCATCAGCTAAGCGCCGGATCTGCACGAGTTCCGCAGTCTTATAACTCGAACTTGAAGGTCCCGAAGGGCCAGAACTTGCCGAAGAGCCAGGAGTTATCGAAGAGCCAGGAAGCTCTTCAAAATCTTTGCCAAAGATATCCAGCAAGTTTTGGAGCACTTCGTCTGTGTAATTTGGCATTGTTCACACAGAATCCAACAAAGCACTAAACATAAACTAATTGCAGCCTAAAATCAAGTCCTGTAAACAGTGCACATGTCACAATGTATCCGAATAACAACACGGTTCCAAACGTAAGACAATCAGAGTCCAGTAGGAAAGTCAGTAGTCGTTAATCACACACAAACGTAATACAGATCAGGGGAGAAACAGGAGAGTATCCGATATAGGTCCGGCCGGAAGCGCAAACAAATACCGAATGAGCTTCAAGTTATTTTAGAAGCAAAACTAACCCAAAATCCTAATCCATATTTTTTACCCGAGTTAACAATGTATTTAGAAACAAAAGACGGCAATTCTTTAATCTTTTCCTTATCTGCATGTATGAAGGGTTGTTATTTTTTGACGTTTAAAAAGTTTTTGACGTTTAAAAGTTTTTGACAAGTAAGGCGGATTAACAGCGAAAAAACAAAATGTTTTTCACTATTTTGTGGAGTGTTTTACACATAATTTCACAGTAAGTATTTTTTATCGACTTCCGGTCCTGCATATACCAGCTCGACTTAGTTAATTTAAATAATAATCTTAACGTCAGTATTTTAGTATTTAATAGGTAATTGATATGAATTTGTTTAGTTATGTTTGATTTATGCTGGGTGTTTAAAATAATCAGAATAATCTTGAATATCCAATAAGGCGCCTTCAGGTTGTCAGCTTCCGGTGCGCCAAGTATTAACACTACAGTACACGCGCGGCCTACTATAGTAGACCAGGGTAACTCTTTTTCCAATAACTTTTTAGTATAGCGCGCTAGAAACTAGTGATTCCAGGTAAGCCTCGTCTGGTATATTTGTCACAACCTCAGTACCCCTCGCGACCCCTTACGCGACCCACACACAAGCAATTTGGCGCCAAAACCGTGGGCCTACTAAAGTAGTCCGCGCGTGTATTGGTGCACCAAATTCAGGTATGTAACTTTTGATGTATTATCGATTTATAGCGCTATTATATTATGCTCTAATTATTAATAATGTATTTATATGTATAGATATTCAATTGTTATTATTTATATTTAAGTTACAAATTGTAAAATGTATTTTTTTTTTCTTTTTTAGTTTTTATTTTACAGATGTGCACTCTGCTCGAGAGCCCGAAATCGGTCGACAAAAAAGTGGTGCAAGACTTGCAATAAATGGATATGTCCCGATCACCAAGCAGTAGTGTGTCCTGAATGCTACGAAAACAAAGAAAATAGAAATAAAGTGTAGTTTTAAGTTAAAAAAAAATTACGATGATCTCAGAAGTGCCATTTTTGTTATTTTTTCTTATATATTTACTAAATTGTTGATTATTAATACTTTCTTAATAATTTATCTAAAAAGTAAGGTTCTAAAACTAAGTAAAATAAACACCTATTAATTTCATTTGTTGTTTTATTCAGATAATTAGGAATTTACGTGTTATTGATATTTTAAAATGGCCTACCATAGTAGGCCACGCGTGTACTCAAGTAAAAAATAGGGGCGCGTGTACTGTAGTGTTAAGTTTAAATTAATCATTGCTTAAGATTATTGATCTAAAGATACTTACTTTATTTCTTTTATTTCTTTGTTAATAATTGTTCTTTAATTTTCCTTATTATAGTTAGTAATATGATCAAAATATTAAGCTATAAGAAATTCTATAAATACCGTTGTGTTAGGCAGTTCGAACCAATCGTTTTGTAACCGTCACCAAGTGCAAACGCCGTACGTGAAAACTCTATCCTATTTAAAAATAATAAACGTGTTATAATGCAAATATATCATTTGTTGTGACCATCCTGATTCCTGACTGTGCCCACCGTTTCACATATTCTTTGTTCTGTATTGGTTACATCTTCCATAAACATTCTTGCGTAAAAAGTGTGGTATCGTATTCAATAGGAAATAAGTTTCATACGGCCGCCGCCGCCGGACGGTTTTCTTTAATAATTATATTTACGTTATCATGAAACCTAAAAAGAAAACCAATTTTATAGTTTGGTACTATGAGTTGTATGAGTGTCATCGAAAAAATATAAGTACGAACTACTTGTTTCCTTAGCTCAATCGTTAATTAAGTTTCAATTTCCATTTTTAGACGAATAAGAATTCGAGTAGGCGAGCACCGGGTGGTGGTGTGGCGGCAGGCGAAGATCGAGCCTGGCCTGTGGGAGGTGCAGTGGCGATGTTCTGCACTGCCGATCCCTCCACTGCATCTCCCGCGGTGCCGGCCACTGCGTCCTTCGCCGCCCAGGGACATCCCGGTGCCGTCATCAATGTGGCGGCATCACCGCGCAACAAAGGGTTGGCGGTGTAGTGCCATATTTTTTGTCACAACCCCGCCAAAATACAATAAATGAACTGTTATCAAAATGTTGTTTTACTTTTAAAAAAACTGTGTGTTCCTAATCCTGCCTACTTTAATCTATTTCTCCCATAAGTGAACATATTTTATTAGCGTATGTTATTGTGATAGTAAACTAAAAATATACTTTCATAATTTTATTCTGAAGTAAAATAAGTACCTGTTCTGTGTTGTAATTATTTATCTGTGATTTTGGAAGAGTTATTGTCTGTGTGGCATTACGTCATCGGCAAGATGTGATTAATTTTCAGTGTGCATTATCAACAAATTAAAAGAACTATAAAATAAATAGTATTTTATTAACATGGTGTCAGAACTAAAGTATGCACAGCAAGATTAAAACTAAAAGAATTATCAACAGGGTTGAAAACGTCACTAGCGTCGTTACAGTTTACGGCGGGTGTGGTTGTGAGACAAAATGGCTACCAAAGAAATGGCAGAGTTGACCGAAATATTGAATAGCAATGTGAACTTCTCAAACTTATGCTTATAAAATATTCCCCTTCCCTAACTAGATTCCCAATGTTATCTCATGACATACCAATGTATCCCTGTCAGTATATCTCTATGGATGTGTTCAATGCAAAACTAAACTCACAGTCTCTTAATTTTCTTATTACTGCTGACCACTAATCAAACTTTTATGAAATTGTCAAACTAAAAATTTTTTCTTCTAGTGAAGTTATTAATATATGTAAAAAGTACTTTGCAAGATATGGTATACCACAAAAAATATGTACCGACGGAGCTACTAATTTTGTTAACAGAGAATTTGCTATGTTTGCTGAAGAATGGGATTTTATCCATGTAACTTCCTCACCACATTATCCTCAGTCTAATAGAATTGCTAAAGCTACAGTAAAATCTGCAAAGAAACTCATTCTTAAAACATAATGAGGCCGGTGAGGATTTTTGGATATCTCTGTTACACCAGAGGAATGTACCAAGTGGCGGAGATAATTGTAGTCCTGCACAAAAAATTGTAGCTAGAAAAACTAGGACTTTAATGCCAAATGTACCAGAGCAACTCATTCCTGTATTGATAACTGACATTCCAAACAGAATCAAAGCTAAAAGAGACAAAAGTAAATATTACTATGATAAAAAATGTAAAAAACCCTTCTCTTTAAATATCGGTCAGAATGTGGCGGTGCAAATAAGTCCCGAACACACAAACACATAGAAATTAGGAGTTGTTGTAGAAAAAGTTAGTGAAAGGTCATATAAAGTGAATGTACACACATCAAAAGTGTCTAGGGATCAACATATATTTTTGCAATAACTTTTCTCCTGATTGATATTAATTAAAATTTTCTTTAAGGATTCATCAAATAAAGTGTTTTCGTTTGTCACAGTAACGATAAACCAAGTCACCTTTGCATTAATAAAGAAATTTGCCATTTTCCTAATAAAGGGATTTTTGACATTTGAACCACTAACATTAAAGTTCGAAAAAAAGACTGAAATAACAGTTTTCTTTAAAATTTTATTGGGTAACTTAAACAATTAATAATCCGTGTTTCTACCGCGAACACTAACAACACAAGAACATCGGTTTGGCATACTCAAAATGAGTTCATCCAAATCACGCTGTGGAATGGCCGCCCATGTTCGTTGCAACAACAAAAAAAGCTCTTCTTGCGACTGGATACCCTCCATATTCCGCAGAGCTCTTCTCTGTAGCATATCCCATGCATGCTCAATCGGGTTCAAGTCTGGCGACTGAGCAGGCCAGAGCAGGACATTGATGTTAGCTGCGGCGAGAGTCTGTCTTACAACTCTTGCGGTGTGCGGTGTGCGGGGGACAAAAACCCCAAAACAAATAAAGAGAAAAAAAAAAAAAGGGCGTAAATGGATAAATGAAATTAAGGTGTCTAATAGTGATAATAGTGGGGATGCAGATAATAATGTGCACAATTTGTGACGAGTAAAAGGGTGTCATAACATTGGTTCTCACAATAATTTTAAAATTAATAATGAGTGGATTCTATCTGATGGAATATGGCCAGTAAAACAAAGATTACTTGTTATAGCAGGATTTATTAATTTAAATGTAAGCAGTGGTCGTGAGCCGTCGCGAGTACAGAGCGAGAGAGTGAGACCGATAAGTGAGTGAAAGAGAAAGCAGTCATTTTAAAAATTTAAACACGGGCAAGGATCTAAGCGCTATACAGCCAACACTCCCACGAAATGACAACTTTCTATTCCTTTACACATTGTTTATACCCACATATAAAAATGATTATGTAAATATATAGCTTGGTTTACACAATACCTAAACTTTTTCTCAAATACATAAATTGAAACTTACTTATCGGCTTTGTCAAAATATCAGCAATTTGTTCTTTAGTGTTTACATATTGTACACTTATACTTTTATCATTAAATTTTTCTCTAACATAATGCAATTTTATATCGAAGTGTTTACTTCTCTTATGTAAACTTTCATTCTTAATTAACTTTATAGCACTCTGGTTGTCTATAAACAAAGGAACAGTTTCATTGAATCTACACAATTCATTTAGTAAATATTTAAGCCAAATAATTTCTCTTGTTGCATTACAGGCTGAAATATATTCTGCCTCGCAGGTAGACAATGCTACATAACTTTGTTTCTGACTTGCCCAAGTTACAACACTATTATTAATCATTGTTACATAACCACTGGTTGATCTACGTGAGTCTATATCAGAACCAAAGTCTGCATCACAGTATGCTTCTACATTTAAATTTTCACAATGTGTATACAAAATACCTAAGTCTTTGGTACCCTTTAAATACTTCAAAATTCGTAACACAGCATTATAATGTGATTGATCATGATATTCAATGTACCTACTTACAATATTTACTGCCAACATTATATCTGGTCTACAGACTATTGCAAGAAACATGAGTGCACCTACCATCTGACGATACAATATTTTGTTTTCAGGAAATTCAGGTCTACACAATTTTATATTTGGGCCAGCAGGCACTGAAACCGGATGACAATCTTCCAATTGAAATTTATTCAACAATGACTCAATATATTTTCTTTGGTGTACAAAAATTGAATTTTCACTCATGTCTATTTGCATACCAACAAAACATTTTATATTTTCAGTAACTACAATTTGAAACTTTTCCTGTAAATCGGATAGAAATCTATTCATTAATGTGTTACTTTTACAAAACAAAAGTCCGTCATCTACATACAAAAGTAAATACATTACAACACTGTATTTATTTGATATAAATGCACATTTATCTACTTCACAAGCTGTAAAACCAAAATCTCTCAATATTTCAGTTACAGTTTGATTCCAGCACCTTGGTGCTTGCTTGAGACCATATAGTGACTTCTTTAATTTACAAACTTTATCACCTGCATTTAAACCTGGAGGAGGGGACATGTAAATTTCCTCAGAAATTGTACCATACAAAAATGCGGTTTTAACATCAAATTGTTTAACAATAAGTTTGAAATGGGTAACTAGTGACAACATGACTCTAATGGTATCATACCTTACTGTAGGTGAAAATGTTTCAGAATAATCTATGTCTTTTATTTGTGAAAACCCTTTTGCACAAAGTCTAGATTTAAATCGAATAGAACCATCTGAATTTTCTTTTACACGAAATACCCATTTACATCCTATGGGTTTCTTACCAGTAGGTAAACTCACAAGCTCCCACATTTCATTTTCTTTGTGAGCTTCCAGCTCTTCGTTGATTGATTTTGTCCAGTGCTTTGCATCTGGAGATACCATGGCTTCCTGGAATGTTGTTGGGACTTCACAATCTGCTATCAATGCCTCTGCTATATAGGTCATTGTGTCTTCCTCTGGGTGTTCCGAGCACTCTTCCGAAGACTGCTTACCCAGGGCTTTATTCAGGAAATTTTCAAATACGTTCTTGTCAAATAGTGACTTACTACCATGTTGGCTCCTGCTTGACGTCGACGACTTACCACCATTGCTGGTGGCACCTCCGAACACCTTGGCATCACGCTGAGGACTCACCACAGCATGCGTCGTGGCCTGCGGAGTTGGAAGTGCACGGGTCTCCTTGGCATCACACGATGGGCCGCACTCCACCGTATGCATCGGGGCCTGCGGAGTCTCCTTGGCATCATACACGGTGTTGACCGGTGTATGCATCAAGGCCTGCGGAGAGGGTCCTGCTTCTGCTCCCTTTTCTGATAGCGGACACACCAAGCTATCTTCATCATCTAGGGGCAGCTGGAACAAGCTCTCCTCAACTTTTCGTTCATCACAGGTAGTAGTTTCATCAAATATTACATCTCGAGATATCTCCACTTTCTTGGTACGCAGATCCATCAATCTGTAGTTGTCCGAGTTATTGTCATAACCTACAAGTGTCATTTTCATACTTTTCGGCTGAAGTTTATTGCGTTTCTCCTTGGGCACATGAACGTAGGCTGTGCAGCCAAATGTCCTTAGATGAGAAAGGTTAGGCTTTCTTCCAACCCATTTTTCAAATGGAGTTATGCCATCTCTTTCTTTTCTGTTGTACAAATAAGCTGCAGTGTTCACCGCTTCTGCCCAGAGACTTGCAGGTAACTTGCTGTCGAAGAGCATCGCACGCGCAGATTTCCATCAGTGTCCTGTTCATTCTCTCACTACAACCATTTTGTTGAGGGGTATAGGGAGCTGTCCGACACAACTGAATTCCATGTTCTGATGCAAACTGCTTCATCTGACTGCTGGTGTATTCACAACCATTGTCTGAGTGAAGGGCAGTGAGCCTGACACCTTGACTTAGTATTTGCTTATAATAGTCTTTGAAGCACTCAAAAACTTCACTCTTTTTAGATAATAAGTACAGTACACCTTACAGTACCTTGTTGCTTGATCGATGAAGGTCACAAAATATCTCTTGCCACTTATTGACCTGACAGGCATGGGTCCACAAATGTCACTATACACCTTTGCTCCAGCAAGGTCAGCACTTCCTTGTGATGGTTTAAATGGTAAACGGTGCTGTTTCCCTAATATACACGGTTCGCAGAGAAAACTGTTTATTTCTTCTACTTTCATACCTGGTATAAGTCCACTTCGCACCATTTCTCGTATAGTGTGCACACTGATGTGTCCAAGACGCCTATGCCACAGTTCAATGTCACATACATTCGCCTCATGAGATATTTTAACACTGAATTGCATTTTATATAAGTTATTGTTGCTACTTTTGTTTGCGACCGCAACTAACATTCCCGAACTATCGTATATTTTGGCACTGGATTGTTCTTTCACTATTTTAAAACCTTTTGAGGTTATTACACCTTCCGAGAACAAGTTCTTACATAGTTTTGGCACAAAGTAAACATCGTTTAAAGTAGACTCGTACCATTGTCCATCGAGTAGTTTGTTTACATTTATTGTCCCTTTTCCACACACTTGTAACTCAGTTCCATTGCCTATACGCACTGTTGATTCGAAGGGAATTAAGTTCGCAAAACATTCTCGAGCACAGCACATATGTACAGAGGCTCCACTGTCCAATATCCACACGTATTTACTATCAATGTTTATGTTGTTATCACTGACGAACGCAGATTTTTGAGACGATGACGCATGAGTGCGGCCCGTGCGTTTACTCGCTGGCGCCGGCATGACAGTGGCAGTGACGGGAACACTTTGTTTACAATCACGCGCATAGTGTCCGCGCTTTGAACACTTGAAGCATTTAGCTCGGGAACGTGTGTTCTGCTTGTTTTTACTTGTTTGTGTTGAAACCAGGGACCATTTTGGTTACCCATTGAAAGGGTTTTTAATAGGGTTTTGACAAAGTGTTGTTTTAAAACCAATTTCATATTTATTACCATCTTTTACGAAAACCCTCATCAATGGATAACCTCTTCCAAACCCCTTTGATTTGTTTACCTGTTTATTCAAAAACCCATTCTTGGTGGTTATACTTTTTAATAGTAAGACGTTTTGAATGGGTTACCCCTTCAACGACTGTAACAGAGTTACCCATTCGAACTACAAATATTGTAATTTTATCTCTCGTGCCTTACTATAAAGTACTAAACTGTATGCATTCGGCGGGTGCACGCGTCAAGTCGCAACACGCAGTCTAGGACCTAGCGACTCCACAGTTCATACACATACGATTATGATCATTATTACAGTGATTTTAAAGTTAAATGTATTTTTTTTTTTTGGAATATTCGGGGTTGTTTCATGTGTAATCTTGTCTATTTTACGGAATCATAAATGTCATTCCATCGGCTCACTCATTATTTAGTGCCCGAAGGGAAAGGAGCAGCGTCAAATTAATAAAAAAATGCCACAACCGAAGCGAGATGCCGTACATAGATATTATGAATACGATGCAACTACTCAGAGTAGTCAATGCAATTTATGTGGAAATCGTATAAAGGTAAGGTCATTATTATTATGATGTGATTTTCCCAATCTTCTTAGCGATACTCGAGTAAATGTTATGTTTATAGGTATGTGACAAAATATCATTACATAGTATAAAACAAAGTCGCTTCCTGTCCCTATGTATGCTTGGATCTATAAAACTACGCAACGGATTTTGATGCAGTTTCTAATAGATAGAATAATTCAAGAGGAAGGTTTATAGTTTTTTTTTTTTTAAGGTTATTTTTTTTTATACA